>CM052885.1:55643062-55685906 GCA_028534135.1 Potos flavus
GAGGGTCAGAGAGGGAAACAAGCAGATTCCCCAGTGAGTGGGGAGCCTGACACACGGCTTGATCAGGACCCTGAGATCATGACCTGAGCTGAAACCAAGAATTGCACACTTAACTGAGCCTCCCGGGTGCCCCTAAAGGAATTTTTCCAGGAGGAAGGGAAATGAACCAACTGTAAACTCAAATCTACGGAAGGTCTGAAGAACTCCAACAACAGTAAATATGGGGATATTTAAGACTTTTTCTTCTTCCTTTAATTTGAAATAAAACATTTTTTAAAGCACGATAGTTAACTGCATTATGGAATTAATTACATATTAATTTTGTAAAAACGAAACGTATGACGACAATAGCAACAAGGATGGGGGATAAATGGAAATGTGTTTTCACAAGGTTCTTACATTATATATGAAGGTATATTAGATCAGGGTAGATTGTGGTATGGTAAGTTTAAGATGTATATTGTAATTTCTAGAGCTATGCTAATATAGTAGCCACTGACCACATATGACTTGAACACTTGGAATATGGCTAGTCTGAAAGTGATTTTGAAGACTTACTATGAAAAAAAAGAATGTAAAATGTCTCAATTTTTATTACAATTACAATGTTTGGGATATTGGTTTA
This sequence comes from Potos flavus, assembly GCA_028534135.1. Taxonomy (NCBI): domain Eukaryota; kingdom Metazoa; phylum Chordata; class Mammalia; order Carnivora; family Procyonidae; genus Potos; species Potos flavus. Next base: position 55,643,688 of record CM052885.1, read on the forward strand.
ATTAGAGTATATTATTAAAGTAAACTTTACCTGTTTCTTTAAAATTACATATGTGGCTTACATTATATTTCTATTAGAGTGGTTTTAGAGCAGGGGTTTGCAAACTTTTCCTTAAAAGGGCAGATAGTAAATACTTTAGGATTTTTGGGGCAGACAGTCTGTGTGACAATTACTCAGCTTTGCCACTAGAGCATGAAAGCAGCCATAGACAATATGTAAGAGACTTCACGAATCGAATAAGGATGGCTAGGTTGTAATATAACTATTTACAGAAATAGGGGGCTTGCTGAATTTGGCCCATAGGCCATAGCTTGCTGAACTAAAGTACCCACTACAACAAAAACAAAAACCCAGAAACCAAAAAAGAACCCCAAGAAGTATAGTTTACAAATTGAAGAGATGAGAGACAAATTTTCCATTACTCCAAAAGAAAGCAGGAGGGAGGTAAAAAAGTGACAAAGAATAAACAGGGCAAAAAGAAATCAAACAGATTGTAGATTTAACTCAACTACAATGATTACATTAAATGGATATGGAGAGATTAAAAGGAAGTTTTGTGAGGTACTACGAAAGAGAAGGACAAAGTCTGTCATTTACAAAAGCACTCACAGACACAAAGAAGGCTCCACACTGAGTGCAGGGCCCAACACAGGCCTCAATCCCATGAAGCCAAAATCACCACCTGAGCCAAAACCAAGAGTCAGGTGCTTAACTGACTATGCCACCCAGGCGCCCCACTATATATTTTAGAAAAGAGACTTAAATTAAGTTTAGCTTTTATCTTATGAAGCTTGAAAGAAGAGATTACCTAAAGTAAGTAAAAGGAAGGAAATGATAAAGAATGAAAATTAGTGAAATAGAAAAAAAAAATCAGCAGTAGATAAATCAACAAATCCAAAAATTGGTTCTTTGAAAAGATCAATAAAAATGATACGCATCTAGCTAGACTATCAAAAAAAGAAAAAGAAAAAAGAAACTAAAAAGTTACCATTATCAAGAATGAAAGAAGGGACATCAAAATGGATACTGAAGATGTTAAAAGGATTATAAGAATATCATGAACTACATAGTGCTGAGAAATTTGACAACTTAGATGAGATGGACAAATTCCTTGAAAGATACATATTACCAAAATTGACACAAGAAGGAAAAGAAAATCTAATAATTTCATTATAGCTGTCAGTAAATTCATAATTAAAAATGTTCCTACAACAAAACTCTAGACCCAGATGATTTTCTTACTAAATTCTATTAAACAATTATGAAAGACAAATCTCAGTAAAACACTTCTTGAAAACAAACACCTCCAACTGATACAATGACCTGAAAACAAAGGCACATAAGGATATTATGAGGAAAGAAATTACAGATCAAGATCTCTCATCAGTGTAGATATAAGCAAAACCCTTTAATGGAATAATAGCAAATCAAATTAAGTATGACAATACATCATGACTAAATGGGTTTTATCCAGAGACAAAAGGCTGATTTAATATTCAAAAACCAATGTAATTCATTATACTAGTAAAGGAAAAAAATCATAGGATCAGCAGATCCAAAAAAAATACTTAATATACATCCATGACTTAAATTTTGTTTTCTTCCAAAAAACTACAATGAAATTTCCTCAGCCTGATAAAGGGCATTTAGGAAAAACCTACAGCTAACATCATACTTAATGGTTAAAGAATGAATATTTTCCACCAAAGAACAGGAACAAAGCAAGGATGCCCACTCTCGATGTAGTATTAGAGATCATGGCAGGTGTAATAAAGCATGAAAAAAAAAGATATAAAAGGCATATATATTGGAAAGGAGGAAGTAAAACTCCATTCACAAACATGATTGATGATGTAGAAAATGCTAAGAATCTATCAAAAAACTACTAGTATTAAAAAGTGAATTTAGAAAGATCCCAAGACTCAAGGTCAATATACAAAAGATATTTACAATAGATTTTAAAATATTTAGAGATAATTTTAATGGAAAAGTGTAAGATATCTTAACCAAAACTACAGAACACTGTTGAGAGACATTAAAGATCTACATAAATGGAGAGAAGTATCAGTTTCATGTGTTCGAAGACTCCAATGTGTTGCTGGGATCTCAGTGGCCCCTAAACTGATCTTTAGATTTAGCAGAGTCACAATCAGAATCCCATTGTGCTTTTTAGTGGAAATTGACAAACTGGTTCTTAAATTTTATGGAAAGGGACAGAATCTAAAATGGCCAATGCATTCTTGAAGAAAAGGGTTGAAAGACTTCTACTAATTTCAGAACTTGTAAAGCTGTGGTAATTGATGCAGTGTAGTTTTGGTGTAAGGACAAAGAGACTGACAGAAGAGGAGAGAGTCCAGAAACAGACCATTACTTATACTTTCACGGGACTTTTGAAAAAGATTCCAATGAAATTTTATTAGGAAAAGGAAAATCTTTTTACACATGGTGCTGAGACAGCTGGCTCCCTATAATGTAAGAGAAGGAATCTTAACCCCTTACACCATATACCAGAATGATTTGAGATGGCTCATAGACTCAAAATGAAAGCTAAAACTATAAGCCTTTTTAAAAATATATAGCAACCAGTGACCCTAAGATAGGCAAAGTTTTCTCAGATTTCTTTACAGAAAAAAAAAAAATGATAAATTGAACTTCAAAGAAAAATAACACAGTTTTTGCTCATTGAAGACACTGTTAAATAAATGAATAGGCAGGCTACACACTAGAACATATCCACAGCATAGATGTATAAAGAATTCTTAAAACTCAGTAATAGACAGTCATCCACATAAAAATGGATCAAGACATTTCATGAAAGAAGATATATGAATGGGCAGTGAGCACATGAAAAAGTGCCCACAGTTATTAATTATCAGGTACATGATAACTGGAATCAAGAGAGATAACTAATACATAAATGTTGGAATGGCTAAAATTAAAAAGACCAACAGCAAATGTTGGGGAGGATCTGTGATTACTGGTGGGGGTAGAAAATGGAAGTATTTGTCAGCTTTTTGTAAAGTTGAACATACATCTGCCCTACGAAATAGCAGTTCCACTTCTCAGGACAAACAAAACGTATCCATAGAAGGACTTGTGTCACAATGTTCCTAGCAACTATTATTCATGGTGGCTAGAGCCAGGGACAGCCCAGGTATCATTAATGGGAGACTGGATATATGAATTATGATGTAGTTCCACAATGGAGTACTACTCAACAAGAAAAAGAACAAATGACTAATATATGCAGCAATATGGATGAACTTGAAAAAAACATGTTGAGTGAAAGAAGCCAGACACAGGAGTGCATACTGGGTGACTTTCTAGGGGAAGCCAAACTAGCCTAGTGATGAAAATCAGAGTATCAGAACAGTGGTTGTCTGGGGGAAAGGGACTAACTGAGAAAGGGAACAAAGAGCTTTCTGGAATGATAAAATCCGTACACGTGTATCACAGTGCTATCCCAATTAAAATAAATCCATGTCTTTGCTTAGAACCTGGGCATCAGTTTTTTTATAGTCCCTCCCTACCTCCATACGTAAGTGATTCCGGTGGACAGTAAGGGTTGAAAAAGAACACTCAATCTCAAAATTCTGTCACCAAGCAGTATTTGTAATTTTATAAATGGAACTATAACTGCAAAGGATTCTTATTAGTACTAAAAAAGCATTCTCTGGATACACATGCATGCTTGCTGGTTGGATAAGAAATGCCCAACTTGTATGTGTCTAATTTTTGTCCTGGCTGCCAAGAAGTTCAGAGCCAAATTCAGTGTTCAGTTTAGTGATTAACATCCCAGCTGCCTGATATACCAATTTGTGGGGTGGGGGTTGGGAAATAGAAGATAGGGCATTAAAATATCCTGTTTCACATTTTAAACTACTTCAAATCATTTGGGGGGAAATGACGGTGTATAAATCATATAAAATGTTGGTCCTTTTGGAAAAAAAATTTTTTTTCACTAAAGATATAAATACATTGTATGCTTCTCCTTCTTGTCAAAAAAAGGTTAGCTCTGGAAGGACTTTTGCTATTGCTTGGATGAGTCCTCTGCTAAAGGTAGGTCACTACCCGACCAAATGATCGAATGACGTTAAAAAATGCATTATTTTAAAATACAACCATATCAACAGGGAAACTCTTCACTTACCTTTGATTATAAGGGTGAGACTGGAGGAACCCATGTAAGAATATGGAATATGTTAAGAGTCCCTAATGGATCACAGATAGCATAAAAAATTTAAGTGCACTTCATTACATTCTTAGGCTAAAGAAAGAAATCAGATCTGTACGTAAATGTGCTCACTGTCGTGCTGTTTCTACGATGACTGGTGTCGGCTGCTTTGATTTTACCCACTGGATAGGATAGTTTTCTGCCGTTTCTCATTTAACAAAACCTTACAACCTTGGCCCTCAGGAGAAAATAAAATGTCTTTATTCCCAAAGGGCATATTCTAATGCAACATGAAGGAAAAACAACAAAAAGCCTCTCACCTGAGCTGTCTCACTGCTAAGCAATCCAGTCGGCGGCTCCTCTTTTTGCACTTTTCTCCCCATTAAGCAGGACTCAGCACTTCTCTCACTATGGATATTTTTTTCTATTAACCGGTTTTGCATCTGATTGACTTGCTTTGTTGCAGCCTTTCGAGAAACAACCTGTTGATGGAGAGTAATAATGTATAATGAAAACTTTTGACACTTGTTAAAAAAACAACGCATTCACATCCAGATTCTTGAAAATTCTAAACTTGCCAAGTTTTGTAAAAAGGAAGAAATAAAGAGGAAACCAACAAATGGATGTTATGGAAAGAATATAGAAGTTGGCAAGATCCAGACCCTTTCTCCTCAATAGTACAAGACCAATTAAAATTAGTGTCACTGTTGTACGCTCTTTAGAAATTATCTCTACAGAAAACTTGCTTATTGAAAACGGCATTTTTACAGAAAACTGTCACATTCTCAAACTGCACATGAATTCATTATTAACCTTTGCTGGGAGTGGATCCAGTACATCTTTTTAGTTTAAATTCTTATTAATTAGAATCTTAGTTTTCTATCATTGAAGTGAGCCTAATTAATGTGAATGTATAAAAGGAGCTTATAATGTTGCTTACTTTTTTATACAGGTAATTTAACCTTTGAGCAGATGAGTCATAGTTCATGTCACCTAGTACTATGAACCAGTATCCAAGGTTAAGTTCTACAACAAGCTGTCTAAGGTTTCTTTTTCACACCACCGTGTTTTCTGGGGGAATGACTGACTCTTAATAACCTTGAAGTAGACACGGAAACAGAAGGGCAGATCCCACAATAGAGTTGGAAGATTGAAAGCCACAGCGAAGACCCTTATGTGAAGTATTTGCTCAGCAGCTTCGTGTTTACAGCAGCTGAAAGTGCCATCACCTTTTTTCACCGGTTAACTAGGGGGCAGAAGATAGGAACAGCACAAGGGGAAATAATGGAGTAGCCAGTGCCAAAACGGAGAATGAATTACTTTGGCTGGGCAAGCAGAGCCTTAATTTGTAGTCTCTTGATTTTTAGCTTCTATTGCCAAATGTGTTCACTCCTTCTCTTTAAAATATGCTGGTGTTTTGTGGCTAGGTCTAAGCTGTCACAACACCATTCTTTATTCACCCCTCCTCCTGGATCCTAGCTTCTCAAAGGATAGCAAAGTCATTGCTTTTCAGTAACCTGACAGTTGGAATTGTTCCCTCATCATTGAGGATTTCTTTATTTTCACCACTTGACTCTCCCAAAGTACTGGGAAAATTCATGTGTGTAACCACCTTCTGAGTCCTTCTCCCACTAAAGTCATCTTGGTGATAAATGCTCATCATACCACAGGGTGAAACAAAGGGTTTCCCAAGGCTGCTGTACACCGTTCATCCAAATAAAAGATTGGCTTGCCAATCATTGTGAAAACGTGTCTTATGCTATAAAGGATTAGTTGAGATATTAATTGAGGTTTTTAATGCCTCCTGGATGCTAGACACTTTAGGTAGGACGGTTTTTGGCCTGGGAGCCTCTGATGTACAAACAAAATTTGATCTAATATATTCAGTCCTCCGTGAGGCTTCCTGGGAGAGAAGGTGCCTCCTGGATCTGCTGTCAGTTGGCCGGATGGTTAGGTTGTGCTGCCATCAGCACTTCTAGCTAGTAAACAAAGTGATATCCAGTTTATGAAAAATGTCTATTTCTAGGGAAACTTTTGAAACGGTAAGAGTGGAATGAGATGCTTAAGTTTTACTCTCCATTGTTAACAGAGGTAAAACTTTTCTCAAAGACAAAAAAGTAAGTACAGGAAACACTCTGGGTATCTCACATAATCAAACAAAATGATACTGTCCAAATTTAGATCATTTTCAAGAAAGTGGCTATTCAAATAAGGTATCTTTTACTTAATTTTCCACCGGCACTTCACGGTGTTCTAAGAAATCAGGAATACTCTGGCCTCCTAAAATTCAGTAAGCCAAAAATAATAATAAAAATAAAAATAAAAATAAAAAATAAAAAATAAAAAATAAAAATAATAAAAATAATAAAAATTAAAATAATAATAAAAAGAATTTATACTCTCCTTTTCTCACACAGAAATATGAAGACAAGCTTAATAGAATTATTTTGAGAAGGCTCAAGAAAGAATTTTATAAATTTTTAAGTTCAATGCAAGGTTTACAACAACCAATAATAATATATTCACCCCTGGATTTGCTGTGGGAACCTCAGATTTAGGGTAAATGAAAGGACAAACTTTTACTTGTCTGAAATGTTGGACAGCTTGAACACTTACACTGTCCTACAGCTGCTCCTCTGTCGAGGTAGAGCATTTAGGAAGGATGGGTGGCTCATTATGCCCAGGTCTCAGTGCTGTTACAGTGTGGATTCAGGCATCCTAACACTGAGGGAGATATGATAAGCAGATCAAAGGGTCCACTACTGGCTCTTGAAGAAACAGCTTATTCAATGGTTGAATGGGGGCCTTCAATAATGCTGGTTTTCCAGCTTGGCTTTAGCATTCTCATCTGGGAATTCTAGAGCTTTAGCTCACCTCAGTAAGCATTCTTACTGAAATATGGTTTCCTTCAGTGAATTTTGGACATTAAATCCCAGTGGAAGGCATCAATAGACGGTGGTAGCCCTGATGATAGATTCTTCTAATTTGACAGTGTTACCTCAGGAGCCATCGGAGCTGCTAAAGAGTGATTTCAGCTACACAGACCATCATTTTGATTGAGGCAAATGCCCCAAAAGATATGCTTTTCAGGAAAAAAATATCAATGTCTCTCTTGTCTTGACAAAAATTCATTTCCAATTTAACTCTGGTAACAGTATTTGAGGACTTGTGTAAGGCAGCAGCTCAGTTTACAGGAACAGTTTATGATGCCTAGTAAAACCCAGTATTGGAAAAATACCTCATTTTTCTTTTGCAAAAAGATGCTGTGTAAGTTTGCCAAGATTCTTATGGTGATGGGCTATTTTCTAATACCTAACCAAAACATATTTTTGTTAGGAATACTAAATTTAAAAGGCACGACCACTTACACTGAGGGAAATGTTTGACAAAATTTAACATTCATTACTTTCTTTTGAATATTGAATGATAATTTTGTTTATCTAACTATGTATGTTTTCTGGTCCACTGACTTGTTTTTAAGTATCTTTGTCCAAAAAAGTGTAAGTCCAGAATTCATTCAGTATTCTGTTAAATAACTAGAGTAAGCCCTGTTTTGAAGTAACGAGAAATGTTTTAGTTTCTAATAAGGGGATTCTGTCTGTGATTAAAAAGAGAGAAATTTGGAGCCATGTGATTGATGCTCATTCTGGACCTAAAATGATTTTTGTTATGGAAGTAGTCAATTGCGGAAACTATCCTATACTTGTATCATTCACAGGAACTGGGTCCATGATAGTTTACGTTGTCATATTGTCATATTTTGCTTTTAAACATTTTCAAGTTTGGTTTTTGCAACATTACAAAATCTGTAAACTTCAAAAATAAAAATTAAGATACCTTGGGTTTAGCCACACGGCGAACCCATTTTTATGTTATGACTATTACATATATTTGTGCACTTAAAATACTACAGAAGTCAAGTCATTATTCAATAAATATCGATCTGCTGTGGAATATACCCCCAAATCATCTTACTGTCTATACACTGGGGCTGGTCATACTGTTAGAAACTAAGGTCTTACGAATGCACATTATTCTTCGTGTTTTCTTTTTACTCATAATCAAAGTACTCTAATCAAAAGGGAAGAATAAAATATTTTTGATTGAGGCTCTTTGGAAAAAATGTTTTATGTTCTATTCCCTGCATATAAAAATGGTTTCACAACAAACATCCTTTGCATTTGATGAAACTGAAAATTCTGGTGGATAATAATTAGAATTTTACATCAGAGGATGTAACTATCAGTTTTTAAAATGGCTTCTTTTATATTTCAATTAAGTTTATGAAACTGAAAAACTACAAAAAAGGAAAAAAATCTACTCAAATTAGTGTAGATTAAGTGGTGACCATTGTTGCAAGGGAAATACTATGTTAAGGAAATGGCTCTTTGTTTTGTTGCAAAAGTGATAAAAACACAAAAGTCAATAAAACTGTTAAAATAAGTCTCAGTAATTACCAAGATCAAAATCCACTGGCTTTTTATTAAACATGAACTTTTGTTCTGCCTTCTGCAATACGTAAATAGTGCTGACAATTGGTTTGTGAGGCATTTGCTACAATAAAATGTAATTGTATCATGAGAGAAAGGTGACAATCAGGAGATCATGAAAAAATTACATATTCTCACTGGTAGTTAATTAGCCATGCAAAACCTCCTCAAACAGATATTCTCTTCTATTAGGAATGATTACTATGCAGGCCTACAGATGTCAATACCACAGTCATTCAAATACTTCTTTCCCTACTAATTGAAGGTTGTAAAGCTCTGGTGCCAAGGTTTTGCTTCCAAAGAGCTAATTTATGACTAGAAGGATATTTTATGTCTTCAGTTGCAGCAGCTACAAAATTCAGCAAATCAGAACCATCTGTGCACTGATACTTGACTCACCATTCATCTCGCAGCCTATCAGTCACATTAGTTTGCATCCTGCATTCTTGGCTCGTGAACACTTGCGATGATCCAAAGTTCATAAGAAATATTAAAAATGAATGGCATCCTGACCCTACCTTATTGTCCACGCATCAAGAAACCCCACCACCACCACCCACACCTTTTGCATAGGGACCGTATCAAGGAAAGACTGGACATTTGGATGCCCATCCAGTCAGGCCGCTCACAGCAGTCTCAAGTTGCCCCCACCCTCTGAGAAATGTTAAGTCCTAATTTTTGTATATTGTTTCAAGTTCTATTTTTTTAAGTTGATGTGAGCCAGTCAGTTGGAAGATTACAGAGTAAAGGATGAGAAGGTGTACCTTAAAAAAAAAATTGTAGATTGAAATATCAGTACACACAAATCATCTGGTTAAATCTAAGAATATCATTGTTATCGCCACCAAATTATAGCCAAACTGGTAAGCAAAACCAGAGAGCAGTAACTACAGAGATCTGAAGAGAAGCAGCAAATAAAAGTTCTCATGAGTAAAGTCAGATTAGCCTTTAATCTGACCTTGGTCATATCTCTGTGGCCTCAGTCACTACTTTATTTCTTTAATAGTACACTAAATTGGCCACGGATCCTCCTATTTTTCTCTAAGAGACAACAGGTCAAAAGAACTTCCAACAAAATTTCTTGGAGCTGAGAACCAGTAATTACATATAATAAGCAAGAAACTGGGTTGTCAGACTCCTTTTGAGACCCCAAACAACTTCATTTGGTAGAAAAGCTTCAGAGAAGGTAATCATAGGATCCCAGGGACTAAATTACTTACTTTTTGATTGTCTGGAGTATGCACATTTACACCCTCTCCTCTGGTGGAAAATTCCAGTGGTCCTAAAGGTATTCCACCTGGGTTCAGGATTTTCTTGAGCATTTGATAGTTTGGCTTTTCATCATATGCTAAATTATGAGCACATACCAAATATTCGGCTATTTCACCTGTGAAGTGTTAAATTTTTTTGAACGTTATTCATAATTGGAAAGAACTATCAAGGTTCTAGTATCATCAAAACCTCTCTATTTTCTTACACATGCACACAACACACATTCTGAAGAAACTACGAATGAACGCTTTGGTGAAAAGCACTTTTCAAATGATATCCAAAAATTACTGAAATACAGTGACCTGGAGATTTGACAAGATGGGAGAAACTGGTCATTTTTTTACGTATCTTTGTTGGTATGTTAATTTTTCACTAATCTTATCAAAGGAAGCAAACTTTTAAGATTATAGTTAGTGATTTTGACTTATGGGGTGCAATTACTAAGAACTACATGAATAATATGAGAGACCAGGCATGTTTCATACTTTTTTTATGTTGAAGTTTTAAAAATTCAGTTACAAACAAGTGTTACTTATTATAAACCTCCTTACTTTGACGGAAAAAAAAAATCACTGCAAATTTTAATCCCGCTTTGATTCTGAGATTATAACAGTACATTTAGAAATGACCTTGAATTCTAGGTTTTTAGCCATGACTAATTTTAGAGTTCACCAGACCTCCCTCGAGTCCTCAATAACTAGCCAGCCTGGTGCCTTCACTGTGTCGTCTTCCTGATGACACACCAGAAGGATGAGATGTTGCTTTTTTCTTTCTAATGTAATCTCTTCCTTAGAACTACATAGCAATTCCCCTCAAAAATATGAACTACAAACGTTTAAACACAAATAGAATTAGTCACCCAAATTTATAAATACTGCTGCCTTAAAACAAATGTAGTTTGCATTTTTCAGGTGGAGATTCAATCTAAATTCAAGACGGAAGTAAATGATACCATATACTGCTTAAAATCTAGCATGTTTTCCTTTCTTGTAGAGATGTTTAGATACTCCACGAACTAGTTTTTATAAGCTTTCCCCTTCAAAAACTTATCACTCACACAGACATAAGTACCTCTTACTTCTCACTAAGTTGCTATATCCCCATGGTGGGGAAAATCTGGGAAGCTTTGTGGGTTGGCAGGAGTGACTTCCTAATCCTTCCCTTCCCCTCCAGGTCCACCTCCATTCAAGAGGGTACGGCAGACACTGGCTTTCACTCCCTATGGGGAAAAATTCCAAAAGGAACAATCACCATCCCTTCCTCTTATGAAAGTCAGAGTGACCACTTCATACCCTATCACCCGCAGCTGTGTCTGAGGACCATAAGGCTACTGTGGCTAAAATAGGACTCTTGGATCCAAGGTTTTTGTTTTTAGTTTCTTGTGTGTTTTTTTTTTTGTTTTTTTTTTTTTGGGGGGGGGTACTGCAGAAATTATGCAACCTAACTTTTTTCCTTCTCTAACGTTGTGAGGTATATCACATTCTGTTATCTAACATTTCGATCAACCAGATCTCTATTAACTAGCAAATGGTATGGCTTCATCACATTTGTAACTCCTATTTCCAGAAGCCCATTCCAGGCGTCTGATTCCTGAAGGGATGATCAAAAAGAAAAAAGATTACATTACATTCACTACCATTTTCATGTAAATATTCTGTTGTTCTTTGGCCCTTTCGAGACTGGCAAACCAAATTTGGTATATGTTATCACAGTTCTATTAACCAAAATATCCCAAATGGAGAAGCAAGCTGAATACGGTGGGAGAATTTTCATAGATCGCGGTTAGAAGACAATGGAAGATTCCTGGCGCTCCCCCAGCTGACGGCAACTGTGCTGCCAAATCTTCGTGGGTCCGGGGCTTGGAAAAATGAGGTAGGGGTGAGGTAGGAAAAGGAGAAAAAGAAAAGCCACCTCTTATAAATTCATGATTATCAACGTGAAGGTTGGACTATTGTGATGTATTACTGCTTTAAATGTTAGCCTTTCAAGATCTGGATTTATTATATTAAGTATACTTTTTAATTTACTAGCATATTTCTGGAGCTATAAAACAAAATGCTTTGAGTAGTATGAAATTATGATATTCTCGAATCATCTGCTTTTAAGCTAATGAAATATTAAGTATCATTACTATCACCTCAGGAGACAGAAATCTATGCAACTATTATTATTACATTGAGCTGGACATGCACATTGGAAGCTTTTTGGTGATTTTATTTCATCAACTGCCTTAGTAATAAACCTTTTACACATCGGCTTAATTGTCATGCTTGCAGTACCCACTCCTAAGTACAACCAACTAAGAGATCTTCAGTTAATATTAAAGTTTCAATGTTTTGTGCTTTAGAAATAGAAATCTGCATTTTATAAAATAATAGAATGGACCCAAATAAATGGTTTGTACTGAAAATGGAGAACCCAGCCCTCCTGTCATTTCTCGTTATCGCTCAGATCTTCTTATCTCCAGTAATAGAAGGGTCCCAGAATATACACAGGCCCACAAGCATTTATCTCATACAACCCAGGGCATCGGGGCTTTCTTTTCTAATCCTGAGCTGAACAGTCATCTTTTGTGCAGGAGGGGCAGAAAAGGTAAGGGAAATACACAGAGAAAACTTTCTTTGACATCTTCCATCTCTCCTTTTTGCTGTCCTATTCAGTAAAACATAAGCTGTATAACTTCGTCCAAATGCCAAAAAGCGTATTAGCCAGAAAGGAATACTGGCATTGGACTAAGTTACTCAGTGCAGTTACAGAAACGAAAAGCTTTCTCACTCTCCACCCATCCCCCCCCCGCCAGCCACCTCCCACCCCCACCCCAAGGAGAATCCTTCCTCTGTCAGAAAGGGGAATACAGAAGCTGGGAAGCTGGAGGCTCACACTGGGGCAAGCTTAGGACTTGGAGGATGGAGGTGGAAAACCAGAACTACTTTGTTCTTTCGTTTCCCATGGAAATGAACATTTTGGTTTCTTGTCCAAGAAGGGCTATAAATATAAGTTCAAGACGATTTAACTCTACATTTAAACTCTCAGATGGAAACTGATGCTATTTGACCTTATCTAGAGGGTCAGTGTACACATTCACTTTCATAAGTCAGCTAAAAGCTAACTTTGAGATTGCCCAATATAGAGAGAACGAGATTCATTCCACTTATCTGTCTCTGAGAAAAAGCGAGCCTGACAGCAGAAGCTGGCTCTTTTCTATAAGACAATCGAACTCATTTATTAAATTGGTGAACAATGTGCCATGCATGCATATGCAAACGACAGGCACTTGGGTAACTGGGAATTGACTTACTATTTTTACTGATAATACTTTCAATTAAAGAATTCCAAAATGATCCATACTAACTTCAAAGAGAAAACCATTTAATGAAACATACCTTCAAATCCCAAGGTTATATGCCTTTGCCAATCCAAAATTTTTTTTGCTGGCTCTTCAGTCAGAGCGCAACCCAGGTCTAAACAGCACTCAAGTGTTCAATGATTGTTTTTTTAAATTACTCACTGAAAGTAGCCTTTCCCTAGATCAACTTTATCTTCTTTCAACAATATAGAGAGGGACAAAATCAGAACGTCAACTCTAAAAGCACTAGATACAGTTGACTATTAAACCTGTGTAAGTTTTCTTCCTCCCTGCCCTCCCCCCCAAATGCAGTCAGCAAAGCCTAGAATGCTGCCTAAATATTTTCTTGTAGCCTTCGTGTGTTCTAATATCAGGATCTAAACGTTCTCTTCTCTAGCAATTTACCTGTAACCCAGTGTACAGTTTCCTCCCACCACTGTGGGAATGGGAGTGGGTGGATCAAGCAAAAGCTGTAAAACAAGAGTGACAAATGTGGAAATGTGGTGACCAGTAAATCATATAGGAGAAGGTGGTAGAAGCTATCATTTGACTTACGGCAGCTGCTTCCAGAAGGAGCCCATTTAAGCACTGACTCAGGAAGCTCATCCAACAGACTAAAACAAAATAGAGTAATACGCAATGAATTTGTTACCATCCTGTGATTCACTGTCTTGATTAGAAAACAAAACTCAAATTCTGTGTTGGTGGGTCACCTGTATTGTTGTGCCTTTCAGTATTTTTTTTTTTCCACCCACCTGTATGGGGAAAGAGGGTAAGTGGAAGTGGGGGAGATCCTTCAATTCTCATTGACCAGTTTTATATCAATCACCTAGAAACTAAATGTAGAGTTACAGTATAAATTCAAAGTTTGTACATGCAGAAATGCAGAAGCAGGGAACTCTATCATGATTTTTTCCTTAAAAACAAGAAAAAAAACATAGGAAAACTGTATCAGGATTTTCAGGAGCCTTTTTTCCCTCAGGTACTTAGCCTTGGGGAGGGGCGAATTATTTAATTATTTGTGTACACTGTTCTCCATTGGGCAGTGTTTTATGCTATTCTATGATTCAATGGGTTAACAAGTAATATCCAAACAACAAAACAAACAAGAAAAGTCATTATTCTAACCCTCTCCAGTGTTTTAGACGAAACAAGCACAGTTCTTTTAAGTTGCCTCAGCCACCAATATATAAACATGCAACTAAAATTACTGATAGGAGTGTTTGATTGACAAACTCAGGCACTGGCAGAATTGCAACAATAAATGCACTGATCTGGTATCACCCCATGTCAGGAAAATAAAGGGCATGAGGGAGATACGGTATCACGGCTATATATGCAAGCATGCCCTTACAAGGAAATTCAGAGTACACCTTCTTAGAAGTTGAATGAATTATGATTACATATTATTTACTAGCTGAAGTTTAAAAATGTCTATAGTTTACCTTAATTATAAACTTCCACTATATGTTAGCTTTACTGGTTTATAGATTTATGTTAAATCAAAATGAAGATATTAATGTACATATGGGTCCCCAAAATGTAAATGGAGGTTATGTTTATTAGCATTATATTTTATTATTTTGCATGATACCCTATCCTATTTGAATATACACACATAGGCATATTCTTTAGATATCTACAGTGAATGCATCTACATATGTATATGGATAAAAGACTAAAATCATAGTTGTCTTATTAAAAGAGAAAATACATATAATCATTGGAATTAAAATGCAAGTCTTTAACTATAGCACATTATTCAAATCAGGTGAACTGAGGTGAAAAACTGGATATTGAGAATGTTTATGTATGCCCATTACTGTGCTTTGACTTAACCCATATATTGAAAAATGTTGGTTAATATGGGCACATTAATCACTGTGGTAAATAACTGATTAGATAATTCTAATATTGACTTATACAAATGTGTTTGTTTGGGGTAAGGGGCTGGGATGATCAAGATTCTAAGCGGAGAAATACTTCATATAATATGCCAGTATTTACAAATGTAAACCGTATTACTCCGCATCTGTAGGCCAGGCCCTCTGTATTAAGAACTGGTAGCACACTGAATTTGAAGACTGGTTTCTATGGATCAGCTCCCCCTTTTGTAAATTTCTTTTGTGACTCACCTTACTTAAAACACAGCTGCCTTTTCCAGTCCCAATATTGTATCCGTGGATAACTACTGTTGAGCATATCTTAGGATATAATGAAAAACTGGCTATTCTGGGCTGCATGCGATTGCTTTCCCTTAGGCCTTATCAGTGAGAAATTAGCAAAAGAGTAACCTACTCTGTTCTCAGTCTGACCTAGTTCTCATGCCAACAGATTCTAGGTGATAAAAATTGAATGTGGAATATTAAAAATGTTTATGTGGTTGCAACATTATCTCTGATAGGAACACCTCCTGCAAAAGTTTTGTTGCTTAAGGAAGAACTTCCTTAAGCAACAAAACACACTCCCTCCAAGACACAGAATTAAGAGTTATGTTGCTCTCACTTGAAAAATATAAGCCCTATCGATCCCGCCTCACACTGTCGCTTTTTACAGTTAACACCAATCGCACCCAACTCGGACTACCTCCATGTCCTTGAACAATGCTAATTTGAAACCACTCTTCCTTGAAAAGACCACCACCTAGAATTTAGCTCTGGAAAATACCACTAAAAGAACAAACACTTCACTTGACATTCTGCGTCACAGCTCCCATACAGGTGATCTCACAGGTGTCACCTGAACTGATGTGAAGTCGGTCAGGTGTTTGGTCTTTTAAAAAATGGTTTTCAGATTTCAGAAATTTGCTTTGATGATCGTACTGGGTGAATGGCCACCTTCTCTGGGCTAGCAACACCCTCGAGCGTGTCCCTTCCGAGCCTCCGCCCTCCGGGCTAGAATACCTGCGAATGCGTACTTTGTTTTAGCAGTCTGCACGGCCGCAGGGTCTCGCAGGCTCCGCTCCCAGGGCAGCCCCCCACAGGACCAGCGCAGCAGGCAGTAGCCGAGGGTCTCGAGGTCACTCCTTCTGGACAGGGCTGGAGGCGGAGGAAGCATGGAGAGAGAAACAGGAGGGACAAGCAAGTTTTGAGACCTAGAGAAATCGCCGAATGAACTACCGCTGATGAAATATGAAAAAGCCAAATGGGCAAATGTGTTTTGTTTGTTCAGCTGGATGAAAACTTAAACGCCCAGGCTTTTGGCCGCAGTCCACAGACAGGCAGTGACTTGTGGCTGTTGAAAGTAAGGGTCAGTTTCCTCACCTCCTCCAACTTCATCCTTCCTTCGTCTGGCCTGTCACATGAACTTGATCTCCATGGCCTCTGACATGATCCAGACAACCCATAACCTGGCACCAACACTTTCTCAAAGAGCCAAGCAGTAAAACAAAGAAATAAATGTCTGCGGCTAAATTGCTAACATATGTTCCAGGAAGTCCATGGGGTCTGCACTGGTCACGCGGAGACCCTCGGAGTGCAGACTAAACATTGATGGCCTTTCCTGCTCCACTCCCGCGAGGAGAATTGGAAGCTGGAAGAATATGACACAACTGCCATCTAGTGTACAGGATGGAAACACAGGTCTGCCTGAAGATTTTGCAATTAAATGGAAGTATAGGATAAAAAACGCCTACTGTTTTTTAGGCACACGGTTCTAAAATTTTAACAAATATTTTTAGATATAAGTAGTGCTAAGCTGAAATTCTGGTCAAATAGCCTGAACAAAAAAATGGAACAGTGAGGCAATGGTGTGCAGAGGTGGCTGGACACAGATTTGGAAGCCACACAGAGGCATTTGGAATTCAAAATAAGATGGCTTTTCATGAAAAAATACAGAAGAACATTTTCAGGCCACTGTAGATACAATTTACATCAGACTATTAAATGATGTAGACAAATTTTATCATGATTTTTGTGTTTTTTTTAACGTGTCTTATTTGAAAAGATGGACAATGAAATCTAATGTAAAAGTCAAAATAGAACAAATATTACTGGAATAACGATTAAAACATTAACGAGATCCCACCAAATAAACTCATTTTTTTATAACCATTCCAAATTGTTATAAAACAATAGGCCAGTATTTACATTTCTGCCATTACTTGAATGTTCATCTGTGGAGGGATATAAAATCTCTTAAGTGCAATATGTGGCTGTTAAACCCGCTGTAAACAGGTATTCTATTTTATTACCTTTCATTAAATAAACTCTGAAAAGTCACTCTGTAAACTTAGTTTTTAATTTAAAAAGTAACCTACTAAGAAGCGCGCACATCATAACTAGTTTTGGTTACCATACGTGAGTTATTATAAAATAAGAAGACAAGATTAGCTGTTCCACAGAGTCTATCTTAACTGCTATGAGAGTGTTGGATCATTAAAGGCCCTTCAATCTAGCAGAATGCTACAGTCCCAGGGGCACCGTTTACTTTCCTCACAAGCTTCAACAATGTCCTAATGCAAGACTTGGCTCTCCTATTAAAATAAAAACACAATCTCTACCATGCTGTTTGGTCCTGATTTCTTCGTAATAAATCTCCCACTAATAATGGAACAGTTCCATTTGTATGGATGTGTGCACAAGTCCCCTTTCCATTATGGCAAGTCCTGATTGCCACCACTTAAAAAAAAAATTCAAATCCTCTAATTTTCAAAAAAAAAAATCATATTATGGCACCTGTTTGGATGACATAGGCTACACAGAAGAGGTCCTTTGAGGAAAAATAATCAGAATTAAAATGGAATATACCTTTCCAGTCACTTCCCCCCTCCTCCAACGGAGGAATGAATTGATATGAAGCTGTAAGTAATGACAAGTCATTTAGATTTCTGAAGCCAATCTTTCATAAACTGGTCTTCATCTGAAATAGCCCCTTGAGAGTTAACTTTACTTCGCTATTATAGTTTGGTCTTACCTAATTAATATATATTATCACATTTTTCAACCTTTGTTTTATTTTATTGCCCATATACATTGATAACTACGGTTAGGTAAATGTTTTACTATTATTTCCACTAAAATACATGTAATGCTAGAAAAAAAAAATCCTATGGTCACTCTTTCCCACCTTTAAAGAGATACCTCCCCCTGAAATTCCCCTCAGAGAAACAAATTGCAAAGTTCTGTGTGTTTTAATGAAGTTCAAACCCAAGACTCTACCAACGATTTAGTCTTTTTTCTATCTACTGTACAGAGAAGAGCCATCTTAATACCTGTTAAATGACTTAAAAAATATTCTAGATGGCAATATTAGCATCTACGTTTATGTGTAATTAACACACTGAATTGATCATATATCTTTAATTGACTTTAAAATACATCCTCAAGATATAGATGATATGACAAAAGGATAATAATTATAGAAGCCAAGGATTGGATTTTGGATATTTATTATACTAGTCTATTTCCTGTGCATTTTAAAAAATTAAATAAAATGCCGAAAATAAGAATTGATTATATTTGAAGAGAACGATTAATATGTAGCTATAAAAATCTTTTTAATTTGAAAGTTGAAATATATTATGAGCTATTTTGTTTCTGTAGAATTTGGTCTTTGTATAATTTATTATAATACATAAAGTTCTTCAGTTCGATTTGATAATTAATGTAATCATTAACGGTGGTATATTTTCATGTAGATTTCCTAAAAAATCAAACTTTTACTTATGATGCTACTGCTTAGAAATGTGGCAAGATTTAGTTATTAATACTTTTCCTCTACACGTCCTTGTTAGTTTTAAAATATAATTTAGCATCTAGCTTTTATTTGGCTCTCTAATGTGGAGCAAAGCAAATGACTCTTCACTGAAAGCCAGTTGTGTTCTCAATTGTTTAACATTTTCTAAACTATAAAGTACTGTCAAGAGTAACAAGAGTTAAAAAAAAAAAAAAGGCATGGGTGGGGACTTGAATTCTATCTCATTAGAAACCAGATTCCAGGAACAGTGGATACTAGAATGCTTAATTAAAATAAAAACAATTGACATGATTTATGGATCTGCTACTGTGCCAGACGCTCTAACTGCTTTTATATTATTTCGTTTAATCATTCTAACAATAATATGAAGTACTATTTAAGCCTGTTGATAAATAAGAAAATAGAAGCTCAGAGAAGTTAAGCAACTTGTTTAGTATCACAAAGCAAAAATCGACAGAGCTCTCCATTGAAATCCAAATCTCAATCTAACAATTACTTTGCCTCTCGCATCAGTTTTAACACCATTCAAACCACATTACATATACTACTTTCTATAGTTAGGGCTGAGTATTTGAGGCAGGCATTTTAACTTAAAACACCAAAAGACATACTGATACAAAGATGGTTGTTTGGCAAGGAATTAAACAAGCAGCAGGTCCTGAGGTCTAAGGTGCAACACTAACAAAAATTTCCATGCAACTGTCCTTTCATGAAATGGTTTCTTTCAAACGATTTCATTCTGGAACACCTGGGTGGTTCAGTCAGTTAAGCATCTGCCTTCAGCTCAGGTCATGATCCCCAGGTCCCGGGATCGAGTCCCATGTGGGGCTCCCTGCTCAGCGGGGAGCCTGCTTCTCCCCTGCCTGCCGCTTCCCTTGCTTGTGCTCGCTCTCTCTCTCTCTCTCTCTCTGACAAACAAACAAATAAAATCTTAAAAAAAAAGCCCAACTATTTCATTCTGATAAAGAAGGGTGCCTAGTTAAAACATTACTTTATCCAAGGTTTCGATGGTCCTTCCCAGCTGGTAGGAGAACAAGAGAAACTAACAGAGAACTGGTCTTTATTCTAAAGACAAACTGGAGTAAAAATATCTGGGGCCAGGTCACCAAATGGAATGCAACAGGAACTGGGGGAAAAGAAAGGATAAGTGTTAATCCCCAAATGGATCTGATTATTTGCCTAAAGTGCTTTCTGTTTAGGTTTATTTTTTATATAGAGTAACACGAAGGATGAAGGATGAAGGAAAACAGAATTTGGTAGGAAATAATACAGTGAACTTGAAAACTTCTGCCTGAAGCAGACAGGGCTGAAATGCTCAAAATACTAGTTTATATGCTCTGAAATGACCTAAGAAAGGAGAAAACATCTGAATAAGATGCTCACCTGAAGAAGTGAATGGTGACTACCTGCAGAACAAATTTAGAGTTTATTCTTCCATTACCAACTAGTAACCTATGTTATTGTATTTTGTGACTTCAGATGTATAAAGAGCTGAAAAATTTCATGGTGGCCACAATTTATTGCAATTTCGAAAAGGATATTAGGGAAGCAGAATGCAATATGTCACATTTCAAATAAAACATTAAACTCAGGTCTCTCTTATTTTTTTAGTACCTTTAAAATTTTAAAACTTAGTTTTTTTTTTAATGAAACACTACTTTGTGAGGCTTAGGTAAAGTTATTGAACAGAGCAAAGGTGTTTTTATTTTGTCTTGTTTTGTTTACTTGTATTGTTACTTTACCCACTCCTCCCCCCGCCACCACCTCCCCTCTGGTAACCATCCATTTGTTCTCTAGAGTTAAGAGTCTGTTTCTTGGTTTGCCTCCCTTTCTGGTTTTTTTGTTTTTTGTTTTTTCCCTTTGCTTGTTTATTTTGTTTCTTAAATTCCACAAAGGTATCTTACATTTGGCCAATGTGTATTATTAACTCAACCGAATAATTCAAGACCTGCATTAAGGCTTTAAAAGTCATGGCTAAATGTCAAAATTGGGTTATGCCATGTAGAATGAATAGTGTCTTCATTATTTTTTATTTATAATAGATCAAGGAATATTTTTAGTGGTAAATTTACCTAAAAATAGAAATCAATGGTTTGCTTTCCGACTACTAACAGGATCCAAGCTTGATCGTTTACCTTAATATCATAATTGAAAAATGGGTTCCCTTTTTTGAATTATTGTTTGAGGAGATAAATATTGTGTAAACCATATCATTTCCTCAAGTTTGGTAACATGAAAATACACTCTCAGTTTATTTCACATATATTTTGTAAGTTGGAGTGCTAGATTAGAGTGAAAGGGAACTGTGCAAAAATAACACAAGACTTGGATTTCATCTACCGTAGCAATTGGCAAAAATAAAAAAGGGTATGTCTCTTTCCTTGATACTGAATATATTACACAAATGGACATTTAAAGTGCAATTTAGATATCATATTTTATAACCATCAATGATGTCAAATTAAAACAGGTATTATACACTCAATGCAGAGATCTGAAGTATTTAAAAAAGCTCAATATGTTAAATGCAGTATATCTCTGGAGAAATTAGGTATTGACTGCATGCCTCAGTGAGTAGAAAAATCTACAAAAATCCATACCACACATTGATCCAAATATTGCTTTTTAACATTACTAAGAATGTAACAAATTTTAAAATAGTATATTTGACACAGATATAATTCTCTTTAATTATCAGGCAACCAGCCCAAAATATGTCAATGTTTATACATGTTAGTTTTTATGAAGAAGAAAAAATTAATAACAGAAGAGATAGATAAACCCAATGTATTTTACTCTAATTTTACACTAAATGAAGCATTTCAGCCACTCAGAAAATACCTCTAGGTCATACAAGAGAATTGAGTTTGGAAGAATAACTGCAATTTTTAAAACACATACAGATCTCCATAGATGTATGGCAATCCTGGGAATGTTCATTCCCCTATTCAGCCATCTCTTGATTTGTAATAATACAAGCTGCCTTCCTTTTACATAAAGTTGAACTAGAAAATGCTTAGGTGAAACTGTTGATTGGCATCTTATACAACTCTTTCATTAGAAAAACCCAACTAACCCACAGAAGAATGAGAGTTAGTTCTGGTTTCTGAGTACCCACTACAACAAGTAGGAGAGACCAGATAGTCTGAGCGGGTGAATGGTCTCTGTTAAGTGGCCAATTCATAAGTCAGTTTTCCACTGAATCTTGACTATTTCCCTGGGCCTGACCAGACATAGATACACCTGACATACAGCAAATGTGTTGACAACTAGAGGTTCTATTTCCTAGAGATAACTTGTTTTGCTCTTTATGTTTTCCTTCGCATTACCTTTCTCAGTATTTATTTGATCTCATAGCTGGACTGGTATAGAAAAGATTTTTCTGAGATTAAACTACATAGTGACTGTACTGAAAGTAAACACATGAATATTTATGAATCTGACCTTCTACATTTAACTACAGGATTTATGGCCCTGTTTATTCTGGTTTCTAGATATGACTAAATGATGATTTCGTTTCTAATAAATTCCTAAAGTAAGATGTTTTATTTTGGAAAATTAAATGCAAAACGTTAGGAATGAATGGTATTCAAACATTTGAGGATATCAAACCCTTCACTTTATATATCAGACTGAAACTGCATAGTAAAACTTCAGCAAATATATATATTTATATGTATGTATTTATGTATGTATGTGTGTATATACGCATGCACATATGTATGTATGTGTATATAGTGGACCCTTGAAAACATGGATTTGAATTGCATGGGTCCACTTATATGCAGATTTTTTTTACAGTACAGTACTATAAATGTATTTTTTCTTCCTTATGATTTTCTTAGTAACATTTTCTTTCTCTAGCTTACTTTATTGTAAGAATACAGTATGCTATACATATAACGGAAAAAATATGTGTTGGGTGCCTGGGTGGCTCAGTCGGTTAAGCATCAGCGGGGAGCCCGCCTGTCCCTCTCCCTCTGCCTGCCGCTCCCCCTGCTTGTGCTGTCAAATGAGTAAATAAAATTTTTTTAAAAAAATATGTGTTAATTGACTATGTTACCTGGTAAGGTTTCTGGTTATCAGTAGGCTATCAGTGGTTAAGTTTTGGGGGAGTTAAAAGTTACACATGGATTTTTAACTGCATGGGGAGTCAGCACCCCTAACCCTTGTGTTCTTCAAGGGTTAACTGTATATGTATATACACCTATGTAGACAACTATATCTATCTATATGTCTAAGTAAATAGAGATACACCTAGAAGGTTAGTGTAAATTCTATTTTAAATGAAGTAAGGGAGTCTACTTTTTGGAAGAATCCTGTGAAACCTACAATAAAAATGAATTATTCACTCTAGCATACAACTTTCTAGCAAATACCAAAAAATATGTTATATAGGCACTTCCCTGAACAGTCCTCCCAGGGAAGTAATACCGTCTTTCTACCATCATTCTCAGTTCAGTCTTCTCCTCAGAGACCTAGCATGGTGAAATCTACCCAACTCATCAACATGTGTTATTATTTATGGAGGAAAAAACTTAAATGGACTGTAGAATAAAAAATTGTTTAAATAGTTCATGAAGACAGCACAATGAAAACACTGCCCTGAACAATGTAATGATTGTAGAGGACGTTCAGAATTACCATAGTCCAAACACTGATTCAATTAACACGTAACAATTCTATTTCCCATTCTGCAATCACAGTTGTTTCTTAGCACTTTTAATAGTTAAAATCAGAGAGCATCAGTTTGAGAGCTATCAATTACAGAAATAAGTGGCCCAACCATTAGTGAATTATCATTAACATGGCTGGACCAATGCTTAAGAATCTGTATGATGAATTTCCAGTTATACTGCTATGAAAAAAGTACTTCTGGGTTTGTGCAAATTCTTCCACACTAATAAATCTGGCAAAAATGAGGAACAAAATTTATTTGGAGTGAAAGAACTTTAAATTGAAAAAAATGTATCAGTAAGCATTTGACTCTTACATTTCTTAATTAAAGCCATGTCCCATTTATAACTTTAAATGTTCACTGACTCATTAACAATGTACATGGTGAAAGATTACACATTACTAAATTTCTTGTGATCATTACTTTTCTAACTATCTTATTCTTGAAAAAAAAAAAAATGTGGTGGTTTCTGTTACTTGGATCAGGGATATAAAGGGTAATTTCCATTTCAGAAAATTTAACCTATGATTCTTTCCAGAAGGAAGGTATGCAACTGACACACCTGTTTCACTTTTTCACTGGCTTACCTGTGGGTAAAACCCACAAAAAAAGTGTGGGTTTTAACTGCTCTGGAAAATGATCAAGACTCCCTACGTAAAATGGCCAATGGTCCTTTTCCTAGAAAAGGCAATACTATACAGTTGTTTGCACCAACTAAAACTTGTCAGAAAGTATCAGTTTAGGGTAACAGTTCAATGGCCATTAACAAGTGCAAATGTCTAATTGCCTTTTAGTGACATGGGGTCCTTTCAAAGCTGTTTTTAAATTATTTTTATGGTTTACCATATTTGAAAATACATGTATAAATAAAGTTTACAAAGAATATAATTTTGAAAGGCAAACTTTTTCAATAATCACCATTTTTTTTTTTTTACTAGCATAACATTAGAATTGACTTTTTGTCTTGCTGACAGAGCAACTAAGAAAGTACAGTTGCATTGACCATATTGATTGTGAACAAAGCAACCATCAGTGGGACTCTGCACCATATATTTTCAATATTGACCTCCTACTTCCTTTTCCATGGCTTTCTGGGTCGGCTATTGGATTTGGACTGCAGTGTAATAAACAGCTAAGGTTTAATTAATGGTAAATGAATACAAGACATAGGTTATGACTTTAACTAATTAGGGAATTGTTGAATTAAGTCTGCCTTGGAATGCAAGGCAGTACAATCAATATCCAATAAAAGGACTATGTATGTAATTTACCTGCAAATGTGTTTCCAATACCATCAAAGTGAGTTTAAATAAGTAAGATATATGAAAGACGACTAGGAGAGATTTCCACAAGTTAACACTTTATAGTTTCAGAAAAGATTTCCTTATTGTTGAGAGATGGTATCTTTTAAAACTCTGATAAGGGCCAGGTGAAAAACAGGAATAATTCTTCCCATGTGCACCTTTACCAAATCTATAATATTAGTGACAGCATACAAATTCACTTGCTGACCTCCAAGTTTAACCTATACAAACTAGTGATTTCCTGCCCCAAATCAGCATCAAGTTTTGCTTACTTGACACCCTGTTGCACCCTTCTCACTTTTCACAGTCTCTGTCTCTTCCCTCTGGTAGAAGAAATATTCACTGGCATATAGGAATTCACTACTTTCGATAAAAATCTTGGCAACGTTCTTACTTTTTCAAACTGACTATGCAAAGGTCATTTCATGGGCCTTATTACTCTTTAATCATTCTTCTGAAATAAAATTAAGAAAAAGAAAAAAGAAACATACCTACTCCCTTGTGGGCATCCACACTGGTAAACTCTAATGTCCCATTATGGCCTTTTCTAGGATTTTCCCGATACTGTTTGTGGTTCCCATTGGGACAATATCTGTAGCAAAGTCCATAATCTGCAAGATAAACCTGGAAGACATGAACAGAGAAATGAGTAATGCTTTTGTCCTCTGAAAATATAACCTTTATAATTAAGTCTTAAGAAACTGATAGGTTAAGAACAGCCTGAGATCTACATTTTATTAAACCAAATGGTGCCTCAGGATAAAATATATACAACTGGGGGCCATAACAACTAACTTTCCATCTTAAATCCTTACTTCATCATGGGCATATCTTGTTTCTGAGTTGCCTTAGATTTTAGTCCTTTTTATTTTACTCTAAATTCTCTTCCCTCCAGGTGGGCATCTAGACATCATAAACTACAATAGGGTTTGTTTTTTTTTTAATCCGTATTCATACAGCTTACGAGGCCTGCCTTTTCTTGTAACCCCTCCCTTAAACATAAACAGGTTTCAAGCAGGGAGGGGAGAGGAGAGCAAACAATCTAAAAATATAAACCTAATGTTATAGGAAACTCCATTAACAGGAAGTATAAAAATAGTGAACAGACTATAAGAGGTAATGACTCTTTAAAAAAAAAAAAATGTTGCCTGTATTTAAGATGGAACATCAATGCAGTACTTTTGGCCTTTCGGACCGATCCATATCATCACTGTTATCTTTGTAAGTCAGTCAGAATCGCAAGCAGGGTCTCCAAACAGAATATAGATTGTTAAAAGTCAGATGGCAATTCAAGTGAATTTTTCTCAGATTACTTTTGGAGAGAGAAAGAAGGGGGGAGAAGTAGTTTTACAGATATAGCATGCCCTGAATAGGGAACTGATAGGACTAGACATTCATCCTCACGTGGAGCCAGAATAGAGTAGTTTCCAACTACGTTACCATGCTCCTTCCAAAAAGAAAGCAGTTTAAATTTCTCGTGTATTTCTTTAAAACTGGGGAACTGAGGAAACATTTCCTGATACAGCTTCAAGACAATAGAGTATTACAATACAACTTGTGCTTTAAAATATAATACCTATTAAAAGAAAATTTAGTATTGAATTTTAGTCTAAGTTTTTCATTTTATGATAGCTGAAGAAGGAGATAATTTGACCTTCAAAATATAAACAGCAGAGAGTTTTCCTCATTTGATGGAGAATATAGCTTGCTAGAGTGTCTGGAAACATGGTATTTCAGTTTTCTCTCTCTCGCCCACAGACACCATTTCTCAACATGGCCTCAGAAGTAACCGATCCCTCTGCCCTAAATAACTAGACTCCAGGATCAGATGTGTAACTGGTTGCTTGCTTTCACTATTTATGATGCACTTTATTTAGTCAAGAACTAAACAGACTTCACTTTGCAAAGTAGATATCTTACAAATGTACATACTGGTAATTCAGCAAAATGAAACATTTTAAATATGCTAGAGTAATTTACTACTTAAAAAAAAGACCTATAGGCAAACCATAAGAGACTCTTACCTCTAGGGAACAAACTGAGGGTTGCTGGAGGGGAGGTGGGTAGAGGGATGGGGTAACTGGGTGATGGGCATTAAGGGGGGCACTTAATGTAATGAGCACTGGGTGTTACATGCAACTGATGAATCACTAAATTCTACCCCCGAAACTAATAATACTTTATATGTTAACTAAATTGAATTGAAATAAATTTTTTTTTAAATTAAGAAAAAAAAAAGACGTATCGAGAAGTTTTTCATGTAGTCATTAGTCAAAAAAACCCAAAAAACAAAAAACCAGACCTAAAATTTATGGAGTGCCTAATATGCATCAGGTAGCATGCTAAGAGGTTTATATTCCCTCACCCTCCCAGAAATCCTATATGTAGGTACCGTTGTCTCCATTTTACTCTAGTACAAACTGAAGCCCAGTGAGACTATTTGATTTGTGTAATAAAATGGAGCCAGAATCTGATACCAGAGTCTTCAGTCTCAATCACTGTCAAAGGAAAACTGCACTGGACAAGCTACACAGACAAGGAAGACTTTATTCAAAGCTACTGAATAAAAGAGAGAGACTGTTGCAATTGGGTGGGCAGTTTGAACTCAACTCTGCTGAAACAAAAAATGGACAAGTTTTTAAGAACTCCAGAGGAGGTTAAAGGGAGGTTAGTCAGTGTGAGTAGGGCCATCCATGTTGTTAATTGGTGTGTAGGCTCTGACCCTCCCTCAGAGTCAAGGGAATAAGGGCACAATCTTCCTTAATGACTACATTTTAAAGGGATGGCTCCCAGGTCCTTGAAAAAGACATTCCTGGGTTGCAAAATGGGCAAGAGGCTGGGAAAAGATTTACATCTCAAAGGCGCAGAGAAAGAACTTACAATTTCTAGTTTTCTAAGGCAAATGCTCTAAAACAAAGGACAGGGTCCTACAATCCAGAAGAAAATTATCTAAAGTTCAGTTAAGCTGAAGACAAGAAGCTAGTGATATAATAAAGAAAACATATGCTAACCATTTGACTCAGAATACAGTAATTCATTTGAATAGTGCCGCAGTGGACATGTGGTAAAGATGCCTCTTTGAGATAATGATTTCATTTCCTTTGGATGTATACCCAGAAGTGGATTGTTGGATCATATGGTAGTTTTATTTTTAATTTCTTGAGGAACCTCCATACACTGTCTTCCACAGTGGCTGCACCAGTTTGCATTCCCACCAACAGTGCACTGGGGTTCCCTTTTCTCCACATACTCCCCAACACTTGTTACCTCCTCTTTTTGATAATAGCCTAACTGGTGTGAGTTGATATCACATTGTGGTTTTGATTTGCATTTCTCTGATCATTTAGTGATGCTGAATACCTTTTTATATACCTGTTGGCCATTTGGATGTCTTCTTTGGAAAAAATGTCTATACAGGTCCTTTGCCCATTTTTTAATTGGGTTGTTTTGATTCATTTTTGCTATTGAGTTGTGGGAGTTCTTTGCATATTTTGGATATACCCTCATTGGATATGTGATTTATAAAAGTTTTCTCCCATTTCATAATTGCCTATTCATTTTGTTGATGGTTTCCTTCACTATGCAGAAGGTTTTTAATTTGATGTAGTCCCACTTGTTGATTTTTGCTTTAGTTGCCTTTGCTTTTGGTGTCAAATCGAAAGATCACTGCCAAGACCAATGTCAAGGAGTTTTTCCCTGTTTTCTCCTAGAAGACTTATGGTTTCAAATCTTATGTTCAAGTCTTTAATCCACTTGGAGTTAATTTTTGTGTATGGTGTAAGATACAGGTTCACGTTCATTCTTTTCCATTAGCTGTCCCGTTTTCCCAACACCATTTAAGAGATTATCCTTTCCCTACATGTATATATTCTTGGCTCCTTGTCAAAGCTTAATGGACCATATATGCAAGAGCTTATTTCCGGAGTCTCTATTCTGTTGCATTGATCTATGTGTCTCTTCTTATGCTAATACTATATTGTTTTGATTACTGGAACTTTGTAACCCAGTTTGAGATCAGAAGGTGTAAGGTCTCCAACACTGTTCCTCCTTCTCAGGATTGCTATGGCAATTCAGATCTTTTGTGATTCCAAACAATTTTTAGAATTGTTTTTCTATTTCTGGGAAAAAGGCTACTGGAAATTTGAGAAGGACTAAATTGAGTCTGTTGATTGCTCTGGATAGTATGGACATTTTTACGATTTTAATTCTTCCAACCCATCAGCATGGAATTTCTTTCTATTTATCTTTGTCTTCTTCTGTTTTTTTCATTAGTGTTTTATAGTTTTCAGTACATAGGTCTTCCACGTTCTTGCTTAAATTTATTCCTAAATATTTTATTCTTTTTGATGTTATTATAAATGGGGTTATTTTAATTTTTCTTTCCAATAGCTCATTGTTAGCGTATAGAAATGCAATTGATCTTTGTATACACTGATTTTGTATCCTGCAACTTTAGTGAATTCATTTATTAGTTCTAACAGTTTTTTGGTGGAGTCTAGGGTTTTCTCTATATATCATGTCATCCAGAAAGACAATTTTACTTCTTCCTTTCCTATGTGGATGACTTTATTTTTCTTGCCTAATTGCTCTGGGTAGGACTTCCAGTACTATATTTGTTCAGTACTATACTTGTTCTGTGGCCTAACATACGATCTATTCTAGAGAATGTTCCATGTGTGCTTGAGAAGAACGTGTATTCTGCTGCAGTTGGAGGGAATGACTTGTATATGTCTGTTAGTCCCATCTGGTCTAACATGTAATTTAAGCCCAATGTTTCCTCACTGATTTTCATCTGGATGATCTATCTGTTGTTGAAAATGGGGTACTGGAATCCCATATTATTGTACTGTAGTCTGTAGGTGGAGTCTTTAATCTGTTAATACATACTTTATATATTTGGTGCTCCAATATTGGGTGCATAATCATTGGTCTTAATAGAGAGTTGTGGGCAGAACTCAAATAATCATGGAATGCTATCAAAGTGATAAAACAAACAAATATCTATCCCCACCACCCAATATAACCTCCCCTGTTTTTTTAGTTTGTTTTTGATCTACTAGTGCAGCATATGGCTTAAAATATTTATATTTTATGAGAACTGGATAAATTCTCTAGTCAGTATTATAGATCTTGATGCACTAATGAAGAAATTTAGGAGTGAGCCCATTTGGTAAGTAGAGATCTTGGTATAAGCAAAGTCATTAATTTGTCCCAAGTAATCAAAATGTTGATAAATTAATATGATACAAATTAGGTCAAAGAATTTCTATGAAGATACGGTAGTAGAAAAACACAGTCTAGAATTCTGTAAGAACAGTTCTTTCAAAGAAAGAAAAAAAAGACTGGGAAATATTGTCAAACAAGATAAGGAGGGGAGGAAAGGAAGAAAATTTGTTGAGGTTCTACTTATATGATAATCACTGGGTAAAGTACCTTTCACAAATTATGCCATTAAGTCCAGGCAACCTCCCAGCCAGGTAGCATCGGTCTTACTTACATGTGAGGAAGCCCAGCACCTCAGTAATTAAGTGCCTAAGTCAGCGCTAGTAAAGGATGGAAGCAGAATTCAGTCCCATGCCAATATAACATCAAAGTCCATTCTCTCTTTTTTAATAGAGTATAGAATTTGGGGTTCTGTCCATTTCTGAAATTTTGTTGAAGTCAAAAATAAGTTTAAGCAGAACTTAATCCACAATAAGGTTTGCAGTCTAGGTCCTATTTTTGTGTGTCCTTGAGCTAAGAATGATTTTTACATTTTTATAGGATTATAAAAAAAAAAGAAAAGAAAGAAAAAAAAAGAATATGCAGCAGAGACCCATATGTGGCCCACAGAGCTCATAAAAGCCTAAAATATTTACTATCTGGCTCTTTACAGAAAAAGTTTGCCAACCTCTAATCTAAAATAAAACTTGCTTTCTAGTTAACTTTTTAAATATTATCTCTCTTTTTCCTGTGAAATAAAAAATAACTAGTTAATATTTTTCACTTTAAGTGTAAATATATATACTATCCCTAGTTTCAGGCAAGCTTATAGGGGGAAACTCAAGAGTACCAAGATCAAGTGGGAAGTGATTATTTGCATTGTAATCATACTAGACATAGAAAAATGTAAATATCTAGCTCCCTAATACATTTTAATTTTTTTTTAAGTTTTATTTATTTGAGAGGGAGAGAGGGCATGAAGAGTGGTGAGGGGCAGAGAAAGGGAGACAGATCCCCAATGAGCAGGGAGTCCGATGTGAAACTCGATCCCAGGACCCTGAGATCACGACCTCAGCCAAAGGCAGACGCTTAATCGACTGAGACACCCAGGTGCCCCTCCCTAATGCCTTTTATTTTTATTTATTTATTTATTTATTTATTTATTTATTTATTTTTAAAGATTTTATTTATTTATTTGACAGAGAGATCACAAGTAGGCAGAGAGGCAGGCAGAGAGAGGAGGGGGAAGCAGGCTCCCTGCTGAGCAGAGAGACCGATGTGGGGCTCCATCCCAGGACCCTGAGATCATGACCTGAGCTGAAGGCAGAGGCTTAACCCACTGCGCCACTCAGGCGCCCCCCAATGCCTTTTAAATGATTTTCTTGTTATGTGACTTTCCTGGATTTAGTAATCATTTCCTTTCTCCATGAGTAAAAGAACTCTGCCTGCTTCCCTTTACTCTAATTCCATAGGTCTTTCTATTACACCGCACTACCTCTCACATTTCCACATGGTATTCATTTTCTTCTCACCTTTCTTAGATATATTTTATTTCAACTTCATGAGGTTGGTAGGGAAGAAGTGTCATCATCCACTTTTTTTTTTCATTATCCACTTTTAACAGATAAAAAATGATGCGTTACACCCAAATAATGCAAGTCACCCAATGCTAAGTCCAGCTTCTACAAAGAGTTTTACTGTTTTAGTGAGTTGCTCAGGCTCCTCAACTTCCCCACTCCAAAAAACCCACTGAATCTGAACTAAGGTTTAGATGGACATGTGACTTTAACATTTTACTACTGAAAAGGTACTGTGGCAGCCACTGAGGTCCAATCCCATCCAGAAAGAACTGACGTTTCACCTATGAAGAGGGCAGTAAGCTGATGGCCTCAAGTGACAAGGGCCATCGGGAACTGCTTCAGCATGTAGGCCAAGGCCACACTCTTCCTACGCTACACCTGCCAAACAATGATCACGGTGGGGGTACTGTGTGGCCATTGCTCCCCAAGGGGCTCTTCTAATGGGTACTCTCTGCTCTGATGCTTCTTGTCAGAACTGTATCACAGTCTGAGCTCTCCCGGCCCAGTCCTTCCTGTCCCCTTTCTACTCACAGGGGTCATATCAGCATCCTACTCTCAAAGCTTTCCTTGTCCAATCTTGCTTTTTCTCTTTTTGTCTTTCATAGGTAATATAGTTGCTTCCCCCATTAAGGACTTGCACTCCTAATTCTATCTCAGCATTGGCCCTCTGAGAACTGGATTTGGCACAGGTGGCCAGTAAATCATAGTCTTCATTAAAACAATAAACAAATAGAGATGAAAACAAATTAGACTTTGATGTTCATGAAGAACACAACTTCCTATACTGAACAGGACTGTCTCAAACATTCTTCCCCTTTTACCTAATCAGATCTGTACCCATATATGCCACATTCTCAAGTTCTGCACTTAGTTAAGCCTTTACTTCCCATTGCCTTTGTTTCCTAAGGTGGGAAGGCTCTTACATTGCTTCATTTTTCCAAATGGATGAGTAGAACTAATGATTCTAGAACATGCTGTGATAAGTCCTCTTCGCAGTGAATTACATGGGAAGGGCCTTCATCTTCAATCTAGCACCTCTGCAGGGATGCCCAAAGTGCTCTTCTCTGCCTCCTATCACAGCCCTGCATTCATACTTCACAATTCCTGGGTTCACCACGCACCCTGAATCTTATTCTGGTATGCACATTCCTTTAACCACAAAGCTACTAATTGGGTTTTCATTTATGTCCACATGGATTTACTATTTAAAAATGTATACAGTTATTTAGTTTTTCTTTTCTTTTTATGGGGGGGGGACAAAGGGGGATGGAGGGAGGGAGGGAGAAAGAGAGAGAGAAAGAGAGAGAGAGAGAGAAAGAGAGAGAGAGAGAGAATCTTAAGCAGCTCCATGCCCAGCACAGAGCCCAATGCAGGGCTTGATCTCACAACCTTAAGATCATGACCTGAGCCAAAATCAAGGGTTGAACGCTTAACTGACTGAGACACCCAGGTGCCCCTAGCTTTTCTTTTATTTAAGCCTTGGCTCCACATTTATAGGTTGTAAGCTCTGAGGGGATAAGTGGCCAGGATAATGTACACATTTTTATATCTGTGACAGTACCTACTTTTAAGGCCTTCTGCACAGGCTTAAATAATTTTTTATTGATTTGACTTGATGGTAATAATTGGAAAAATTGAAGTAAATTCTTTCTAATAGCCACCTGAGTGCCAAGCACGATAAAACTATTGAGAATCATCTATTTACAAAAAAAAAAAAGAACGCATATTTATTGAATGCTTGCCATGTGAAACTATTAAGTGCTTTATAGAAGTCAAATCATTTAATCCTTCATGACCCTAAAAGGAAGTTATTTTAAGATATCTTAAGGATGAGAAAATAGAATGAGAAAAGTTAGGTACTCTGTGCAAAACAAACTTACAGCAAGGGACAAAGTTGAAAGTGAACTTAAATCAGTCTGATCAGAGGCTGAGTTTTTTCCATGTCTCACATAGAAAAAGGAGACATGATATAAGCATATCTACAGGTCCAAAGATAACATTTACTTTGAGAAAAGTATAGCAGATTTAAATTTAAGAATATTTTAGAGCAAGGGGCTCTAAAGAGAAAGGGGCTCAGAGAAAGAAATTTGAGTTGGGCCTTGACAAATATCTAAGATTTCCAAAAATGAGGATGGGAAAAAGACGCAACCCAAGAAGGAAAACCAGAGAACAAGTCGGTGTAGGTTGGAGTGCAGCGGTTATTGGAACTATAACACAAGCCAGAAAAACTGGCTAGCAGAAAGCTTCTAAAACCATGTTAAGAAGCTGGGACACAATTTTTGCATTAAATGGAAGTCACCAAAGGTTTTGGCAAGGAATAGTATTATCGGTAGTGGCAGCACCATAACGAGGAAATAGAAGCAGAGAATCCATATAGGAGAATGTAACAACAGTCCAGGCGAAAGGCAATGGGAGGGCAGACTAGCTCACTGGTGAACAAAAGAAGGGAGACAAAGAAGAACCACGGCTCTTGGATAAGAGGACCAATGACAACTCTAAAAATGGTATGGTTGGTCAGTAAGAGCGGATTCAGTGAATACAGGAAACAGGTGGAAGAGGTGGTTTGGAAAGAAAAT
This sequence comes from Potos flavus, assembly GCA_028534135.1. NCBI lineage: Eukaryota > Metazoa > Chordata > Mammalia > Carnivora > Procyonidae > Potos > Potos flavus. The sequence continues at coordinate 55,678,007 of CM052885.1, forward strand.
GATTTATTCATTTTGGTACCAAAAGCAAACTGGCTGATTGGTGGCTAACAGCCTAACCCAGCCGGTTCCTGGTTTTTCAGTTTACGCAAGATTGAGTGACATGCTCATAGTTGATGGAAAGGGTAAAGGACCTCTTCCCCATCAAGAGTCAAATCTGCCGCCTTCCTGCTCCCCAAGGAACCAGGAATCCTAAGCACCGAGCAGCCAAACTGGCTCAAAAGGAAGCATTTCTCAACACTTGATGCGATGGGCAGGAAAAATGTCAGCTGGAGAAGGGATGCAAGGGGTTATGGAGCTGAGAGACAAAGAGAGCAAGACACGATGTGAACAAGTATCACTGGCCAGTGGGATGTGATCACCCATTAAATCACATTACTACTTTACCTCCGCTTTTCAGACTGCTTATATATTACAGATGTATATTCAGTCCCCAAAATGGGATTCACTTTTGAAGAACTTAAATTTTTGTCATACACTCTCATATCTTATTGTAATTGTAATTTACACTATTTTATACAATTAAATCCTTTTAATTAACACACCTTGTTGTATCGAGAAATGTGTCTGTTAAGTTCTCATTATCAGAGGCTGATGGAAATTATACTCTGGAGGGAGACAGTCACTATTCAGGACTTTTTTAAATGGAAATTTAGAAAACACTTTGAAAACTCTAGCAAGAACATACAGACTTATTCAGCAACTACGAAGGCTCTTTAAAAAACAGACAGTATTTATCTTATTTGAATAAGGTATAATATTTCCCTATTCTATCAACAAGATACTATAATGTGAAAATCTTCGCAAGAAACTAAATGCTTACTAATAAAAATCACTATATGCCGAAAGAGGAGTAAAGCATGCAATGTGTAAGCAGCACGTTTATGTTCACGAACATCCCTCGCGTCTGTTAAAAACTTACATGTAACCTCATAGATGCTACGACAAGCTGATATAAATCTGTGCTTTTTATCCTTTTATCGTATAGCATTTTTTCAACTTCCCTACCTTGTTTTTGCCAGTGAAGTCACATTACCACTACAGTCTAGACAAAATAGTGAGACTTTTAAAAGGTCCAGCTTACTTTTCAAACATGATGCTTATTAGAATAAGCATGAAGATATATTTTGTTAAAACTGCAGACTGACCTTATCTGAGCCATAAAAAGGCTGCCGTTTCTGTTTTCTGATGGATGCAACATGCGGTTATTCTTACGGAAAAAAAAATCTGTTTTATGTGCTGGAGGTTTTTACCCCCCTCTTAGATCTCAAAACTACGTACTCTATTTCAAATCTGAAGTTTTACCTTGTTTTCTTATACGTAATATTCATCAAGAGTGAGAGACTTAAAGACACATTCATGGGATTAATATATGAGGAAACGGCAGACGAGATGGGCCTCTTAGCATGATCTCTTCGAGGCATCTACTGCTCCGTTGGGCTCAAGTCTATGGCTCTTTTAAATGGTGCTGTACATTCAAGCATCATAACAAAATACCGAGGTATTTAGCAGTATTCTAAATTATACTCGTGTTTTGAACCCGTGACCTGTTGTTCTATTCCACCCCAGTTCTTTTAGCAATATGTGAAAGCCTATTTGATCAAGTAAGGCTGTGACTTAATATGCTTTACAGACTTTTGGGGGAAATTCCCTCAATAGATCATATGCTAGCAATTGCTTCTTTACTAAAAATGCCTTTCACCCCCAAAAGAAAACCTTTCCAATTAGTCTCTTTCTAATTTGTCCTCCTGATACAAGTTCTCAAGAATTATATGAAAGAACCCACAATATCCTTTCTTTCTAATTTCCAATGTGATATCAAAGCACAAAATTTGTGTCTGTCCTTTAACAAAATAGGGAATGGGAGAGGATAATCTGAATTGCATCCAATTTATGGTCTTCCTTTTTGTCTAAGTCAAATCTGAACTTGAGACTTTTCAGCATGTTGGTAAACATTCTCAGAGTTTGGTGTATCCGTACATAGTAGATACTCACAAAATGTTAGCTGATAGAATTTGATGGCCATTGCTATAATCTTATTAAAAAAAGGTTCACCACGTGGAAGTTACATCTACGGAAAACACAGCATTCACACTAGCTGTCCTGTTCCACGTTAACTACACAGTCCACTGATTTCAGAGACGGCATTTGAGGTTGCCAGCACCAATGCCATTCATACACGTGCAGTTTTCCAACAGCCCCTAGACGGGGGTACATCTTAACCCATCCAATTCATGTAGCTTAGTGAGTTGATTCAGAATCCAGAAATGCCATTTTCCCATACTAACTAACTAAAAAACAAACACACACCCTATATATATGTATAGCCTTTTGTGACTTGGGATGCTTAAATATTCTTTGGTCATATATGCATCTGGCCTTCAGAAATAGAAATAATATGACCAGTGGGACTCAGTAGGCACTCAATAAGCATGTATTGATTATAGAAAAACAGTAATTTTTCAACAGCATTAACTCTCTTGGGAACCATATTCTTGGGGATAGGTAATTTGCTAAATGGGCCATCCTATATTTACAGTGCACATACACCCCTAAAATGTGAAATCTTTTCCCTTACATAGAAAATGGACCCTGGATGTTCTGGTCCCTACAACTGGAGGGATGTCTATCATTAAACTACACATCTGGGGAAAACTACACTTATTAAATCCAATTCATTACCATCTCCTTAATATCTAACCAGAACATCATTATGTCTAAAGAATTCCTGGAAAGCAAACTAAGATATGGTATTCTTTTGTATTAAATAATACAAACGTATTAAAATAATGAAATTATCTTCTAGCTATAACTTACTGAGTGCTTACTGTGTGCCACTTATTTGTCTAAGCCTTTCACATGTTTAAATCACTTCTCCCTCTGTGAGGGAGATACTATTATCCTTATTTTCAGATGTGGAAACAGAAGCACAGGCAGGTGAAATAATATGGCAAAGGAAACAGCTAGTAAGAGGCAAAACCAGGGAAGCTTTTTGGAGTTCACACCCTTAACTATTTTTACACTGAATCTCTACTGAAAGTTATGCAAATAATTGCCATCTTCTTCCATTAAATCTTTTACCTGGGATCAGTAGAAGGTAAAGCACCCTTTTTTAAATTTAAATTTTAACTTTTTTCAAAGATTTTATTTATTTGAGAGGGAGATGGCACAGAGGGAGAGGGAGAAGCAGGCTCCCGCTGAACAGAGAGCCCAATGCGGGGCTTGATCCCAGGACTTCAAGATCATGACCTGAGCTGAAGGCAGATGCTTAACCTGACCGAGCCACCCAGGTGCCCCACCACTTTTTTTTTTTTTTTTTTAATATCTTCTGATTCTGAACAAGGACATTTAGCTCCAGAATAAACAAGCAGTCTATTATCATGAAGATCCCACCACACATGAGCAAGAATTAACTGCCCAGAGATCCCAAGTATAAGAACAAATCCTGTTAGAACCACTAGCTGATCTGGCCCGGCCCAGAGTGGCCCTCGGAACAATAAAAGAGGGTACTTCTCTTTTCCCTCTGTTCTCATTTTTCCCCATTTCCACTTTTTTCCCCTATCCTGGTGCTCACATATGGCCAAAATACACTGATATTCATGCTCAAGTATTAGCAACTTATATGAAACAGAACATTCTCCTGAGGTTTTTTTTAAAAATTGTTTGGAAAATGTATTATCTCAACTTCCATCCAAAGATTTGTCCAGGTCCCCATATTAGTTTTGCAGGGCTGCTGCTCTAACAAGGTACCACAAACTGGGTAGCTTAAATGATCACCGAAATGTATCGTCTCCTAGTCCTCGAGGCTACCAGTCTACCCTCAAGGTGTTCGAAGGGTTGGTCCCTGCTGAGGGCTGGGAGGGATGATCTGTTCCATGCCTCTCTCCTAGCTTCTGGTGATCTTGGGCGCTCCAAGCTCATAGAAGGCCTTCTTCCTGTCTCTTCACTTGTCTTTCCTCTATTCATGTCTGGTTTGTCTCTATGTCCAAGTTTTCTTATTTATAACCTCAACTGTACTGGATCGAGCCTTCCCAAAAGACTTCATCTTAACTCAAAAAGACCCTATTTCCAAATAAGGTCGCATTTATAGAGACTGAGGGTTGGGACTTCAACATCCTTTGAGGGGACACAATTTAACCCAGAGCAGTTACTATTTCTCAGTTTCTCTTCATGAATATGCTGGCAGAGCTCTATCCATTAAAAACAAAACACTGATAATGGCTATATAAAGTACTACTGATGTCTTGACACTGGATCGATTTCTCACAATAGGAATTTAAGAAATGTACAAATGCCTTAGTTGCTCTATGTGGCTGTACTATATCCAGCTCTACTTGGTTGGCTTTATCTGTTACTACTGAACACTGAATGACTAATTAATCAATTCGTTTATGCATTAACCTATTCAATTACTCATTGTTCACTCATCATTTATTTATTGTGTCCTTATTATATGCCATGTTCTGTGCCAGCTGCTGGATAGTGAATAAAACACAATCCTTGTTTTCCCCAAGACTAGAGACTGGCTCTCCTGAGGGACGTTCAACTGAGAGAAAGCATGCTCACCTGGTTCTGTACCAGTAGTTTCCTAAGTCAGACTTGTAGCTCACAATCAGTTCTATCCAGGAAGTCAGGGGCTATGAGAGCTAAAAGCAGTCAAAGAGATCACATGATCTAGGTGACTCAATTATAGAAAGGGAAGTTATAACAGAGAAGTCTCAGGCAATAAATAATTTTTAAAAAAGGAAAAAAAGAGCTTAAGCACATGAATGCTTGGGTGGCTCAGTCGTTAAGCGTCTGCGGGGTCCTTGGATCAAGCCCCGCATCAGGCTCCCTGCTCAGCGAGAAGTCTGCTTCTCCCTCTCCCACTCCCTTTGCTTGTGTTCCCTCTCTTTCTCTCTCTCTCAAATAAATAAAATCTTAAAAAAAAAAAAGAGCTTAAGTACAATTAGAATACAAATTGTCTGTATTTTCTAATGAATGCTAGAATAACGGAGAAAGAAAATAGAAGATATAAAACTGTACCTGACATTGAGGAGTGATGATTTTGTTAAGTAAGAGCATGGAGATAATATGGTGAATTGTCCTTGTTTTTTGGAAATGCATACATAAATATTTAGAGATAAAATGTCATGATATCTACAATAGTTTTAAAATCTTTCAGCCAAAAAATAGATAAAATTTCAAAATGTTAATTTTTAAATCAAAGTGATGGATATCGGGAGTTCTCTATTATTCGGTATGTTTCAAATTTTTCAAAATAAAAGGTTAAAAAAACCTGTATCCTCCTAGAGGCACAATTATGTACTTTCCAGATTCTCACTTGTCTCAGAGTCCCAGCACTGGGAAATAAGCTTCACAAAATATTAATTTTAAATATGGAGACCATGGCTTCTAAATCATAATTATTATGGTGTTTTCTTAAATATTTTCCACTCATCATCACCTTCCAATAAGATTCTGGTAGCCTATATTCATATTACTGTCATTTGCATAGTATTTTGAATAAGAATTTTTCCTTTTTATATGGATCTAATCTGATTTAAAATCATATCATAATATATACATGTTAAGAATAAATTTTGATAATAGAAACACCACTCACTATCAGATAACAGAGCTAAAATGCATTTGATTACTTAAACAATTTTAAAGTAATTTAATAAATTGGAGTGCAGTAAAACATAGTAGTATTAACACATTAAAGAATGTTAGATAGGAATAAAATTTGGAGCGGACTTTATTTTTATTTGACAAATCATACTAAAAGAATCCCCAAATAGTAAGTTTATAAAACTGATCTATGAGTAGAGATACATACAAGGTATTAAATCTTAAAAACCTATTCATATGACAAATTACATTGAGACAAAAAACTCAGTGGACGTGTGTAGTTTACAAACAAATCTATTAATATAAATCTCATAATATTTTAAAAGTTCACATATCTAAAATCATAGGGATAAATTCGCAAGTCCCTTTGCTCAACTAAAAGTGTACATCAGAACCTCACAAGGAAGAAGGACGTACACGTTACTGCATGTTTAAGTGACTGTAAACACTACCATGTTATTTAATCTACAGTATAACCCTATCCACGTACCAAAATACTTTAAAGAAGCCTTACCAGCTGTACCATCCAGTAATATTATGGTATTATCAAGCTAAGACATATCATACTACTCCAAAGATAATGAAATACAGAGGTGTATCACTGGGACTAAATTTTATATATATTCAACAAAGGAAATGCTACCTCTAAAAATGGTACCATATTATGTGCATATACCATGCAAAATTATGATAAATACACATTCGCACTCCATCTTATGAGTAATTACAACTGATAAATGGATTATGTTAGAATTCCCTCTAGCAAACAGTGAACAAGCAGCTTTAATGAGGCTTATGACCCTACCCTATGGATGAAAGTCAGCATTTTGCCACCAGATACAGGTCAGGTACTTCAATTCCTGCTCCCAGATCATTAAATTTTTTCTAAATTTAAACTTTTTAACTTCATTCACTATACAACAATAGGTGGACACTTTGGAAACCTTATAAGAAACATTATCTTATGCAACGAGCACTAAGCATTTGGAAACACATTTTTAGAGAATCACAGAATTTTAGAGCTATAAGAAACTTCTGAAATCATTCAAAGTTTCATGTTTTATCGACTGGAGAGCTAAAGTTCTCACAGGGTAAAACATTTGCTCAAGGTTGCAATCCTGCTCAGGGTTAGGGCTGAGTCTAGAACCTCAGCTCCTGACTTTCGGTCCAATATAACTCCCTGTAGTCAAGTAAGTATTTTAAAAAATGATAGGTTTCCTAAGCCATACTTATCCCTCCATTTGCTGACACACAGAACTGTTTTCTCTACCTGTGAGGGCCTTTCTCTTTGACTTAGCAAGCAGCTTTGGGGCAGAAACACATGGTGTAGTGGGATGAGGGACCTGAACAATCAGGTCATCTGGACACTAAGTGAGATGGCACGATGTAAGATCAAGACTGGCCTTAAACTCCTGAGTCAATAAAGTATTTCTTGAAGCGTAATTACAAAAGCAACACTAACCTAGGTACTGTAAGGAATACAAAAGAAGGAAGAAAAGTAAATCTATCTACAAAAGCCTCAAGGAGTCCATTCTAGTTCAGAACATAAGACAACTGAGACTGAGGGCTTTTGCATTTAAAATACATATTAGAAGCCAAAGGAAATCGGAAATCAGTATAAACCAGAATCATCCAGAAAGTCTTCGTGTAAAAGCTGGTGTGTGAAAAAATGATGTGCTTCTATGAAAAGATGCTCAATATCACTAGTCATCAGGGAAATACAAATCAAAACTATAACGAGATATCACCTCACACTGTCAGAATGGCATGAGAACACAAGAACAACAGGTGTTGGAGAGGATGTGGAGAAAGGGGGACCCTCTCACACTGTTGGTGGGAATGCAAGCTGGTGCAGCCACCCTGGCAAACAGTAAGCAGATTCGTCAAAAAGATAAAAATAGAACTATCCTATGATCCAGCAATTGCACTACTAGGTATTTAGTAAAGGATATGAAAATGCTAACTCAAAGGGATACATGCACCCCAATGTTTATAGCAGCTGTAAGATGTGGTACAGATATACAATGGAATATTAGTCAGCCATCAGAAAGAATGAAATCTTGCCATTTGCAATGACGTGGATGGAGCTAGAGTGTATTATGCTAAGTGAAATAAGTCAGAGAAAGACAAATATTATGTGATTTCACTCATGTGGAATTAAGACACAAAACAAATGAGCAAAGGGATAAAAGAGAGAGAGAGAGAGGGGCAAACCAAAAAACAGACTCTTAACTCTAGAGAACAAACTGATGGTTACCAGAGGGGGGGTGGGTGGGGGCATGGGTGAAAT
>CM052885.1:55696338-55805103 GCA_028534135.1 Potos flavus
GACATGGGTGGAAGAAATGGAGAGATGTCGGACAAAGGGTACAAACTTACAGTTAGAAGATGAATACGTTCTAGGGGTCGAACATACGGCATGGTGACTAGAGTTAATAATGCTGTGTATCTCAAATTCGCTAAGACTAGATCTTAAGTGTTCTCACCACAAAACAAAAAAAAAGTAACTATATGAAGTGATGAATGTGTTAATTAAATTGATGATGGTCATCACTTCACAACATATCTATATTAAATCATCACTTTGTACATGTTGTACAGCCTAAATATATGCAATTTTTATTTGTCAATCATACCTTGATAAAGCTGTTGGGGGTAAGCAAGGTAAAATAAAATAATTAATTAATAACGAAAATTAACTTAAATTTAAAATTCAGTTCCTCAGTCACACTAGTCATATTTTTAAAGATTCTTTTAGAGCAGTATTAGATTCAATTTTGGTAAATTTAGAGCAATTTAGGTAAAACTGAGTGGAAAAGTACAGTGAGTTCTCATACACCCACTTTCCCACCCCTCCAATAGTCTCCCCCACTATCAACATCCCATACCAGAGTATTATGTCTGTTGCAATGGATGAACCTACATTCATTACACAGTGACACATCATTATAACCAAAAGTCTATATAGTTTACATTAGTGTTCACTTTTAGTGTTGAACATTCTCTGGGTTTTGGCAAATGTAAAACAACATATACCCACCAGGGTAGTATGACACAGAACATTTTCAATTCCCTAACAATTCTCTGTGCTCTGCCTATTCATCTCTCCCTCTCCTCTAACCACCAGCAATCACTGATCTTTTTCGCATCTCCGTAGTTTTGCCTTTTTCAAAATGTTGTAGAGTTGGAATTACATAGATTTTCACTTAGTAATACCCATTTAAGTTTCCTCAGTGTCTTTTCATGCCTTGACTGCTCATTTCTTTTTAACATTGAGTAATATTGTACTGTTTGGATGTACCACAGTTAATTTATCCATTCACCTATTAAAGGACATCTTCATTGATTCAAGTTTTGGCAATTATGAATAAAGCTGCTATAAACATCTGTGTGTAGGTTTTTGTGTGGATATAAGTTTTCGACTCCTTTGGGTAAATACCAGGCAGTGTAACTGCAGATCATATGTTATGAATATGTTCAGTTTTTAAAGAAACCGCCAAACTGTCTTCACAATGGCCATACCATTTTGCATTTCCAGCAGCAATGAATGAGAGATCCTGTTGCTCCACATCTTTTTCAGCATTTGGTGGTGCACAACCGAGGTCTCATGTGCTTGATAATCACATGGGGCTGATGACTACCATACTGCACAGTAACATACAGAATACTGCCATCATCAGAGAAAGTTCCATTGGAAATGCTGCTCTGTTTAAAAGCTACATGTTTATACAGTGACAGAGGAGCTAATGTGACTTTTAATTTTTTTTTCTTTGCATAAATCCATCCCTTCTCCCACTGGATTTGATGGTTCTTTGTTTACAGTCACTCGAAGTTCAAATTTCAGCCACTTAACTATATGTCCATTAACAAACTATTTAAAGCCCTCTGAGTCTCAGTTTCCTCATCCTAATTACTTCTTAGTTTAGTGCATTAAATGAGATAAACAAGGTAAGATAAATCACAACATGTTAATCTCATTTGTAAAGTCTTCTGGGTTAGGAGCTTGATTTTTGAATATCTCAGTACGACACTGAGAGGGTTCTTACTGAAAACAGAAGCTTAATACAGTACTTACCCGATCTGGATTTCTGTAACCCAACAGTAGATTCGCTGCTTTTATATCACCGTGAACATATTCATTTTCATGTATATATTCCAGTACATCCAACTATGAAAATACATAAGGTTATATTGATATCTATTTCAAACTCATGATCAACTTCGAACATTCTGAATATAGAATAACATATTTTTTTCATAGTAACAATAACAAACTGACATATTCTACAATTAAGTATTTATCTACTTACCACATGTACTGGTCACTCATCCTTGAAAAAAGTTAAATAACATGATCTGCCAATATCAAGTGTTTTAATTAAAATTCTGAGAGAAGGAAACCAAGATTCAACAATGCCTATGCCTACGCCCTGACAGCCTGGGCCGAATCACACTGTGCAGAGGAAAAAGACAGTAACATCAGAGATCCAAAGTCAAATAATCATGAAGTTCCCTCAGCAGTTCCTCACCCAAGCAATGATTATAAATCGAGTTTGGAGACCCCAGAACAAAACAGCATGTCCATGAGCACGAGAAAGGCATTCTCCCTCTGGACAGTAATAGAAAATACCTTAGCTTCATCTTGGAAGCCCTGGAGCCTTGCATGTTACCTACACCCAGTGCTCAATAAACATTTGCTGGCTGGCTAAATGGATGAATGGATGAACGGGAAAATTAACGAGTTCTTTTTGCCACATCCCAACCTGGTGTGAGCAGTTTCATTCTATTTAAAATGGAAAAAAGAAAATGAAGCTTGGGCAAACCAAACACAAACAAGATAAGACAAATATGTGGTATAAACAAAATGTGTGCATGGGTGCTATTAAGATTTCATTGCTTCTTATTTGGCAAAGTATATATTATTCATTGCCATACTAATTACCGCCACCATCCCAAACTCATAATAAAAACTTTATAGCACCCCCATACCATCACGTGTTTAGTATGGAAAATAATATATTTTGCCACAGTTTGCATTGTTATAAATATAACCGACAAAAGAGAGGTTATTCTTATAGCAATGCAAGCTTGTTCTGATATGTAAAACAAAGCTGTGAGGGGGAAAAAAAAATCAGACTGTAGAACCAATGCCTAATTGAGTTTGTAGTGCCAAACACAGCACATTCTGTCACTTACAGAGCCCACTGTTATCAATTTCACCAAAATAGCCTCTACTCTAAATAACTGACATTTCTAGGGCAATAATCCTTCATTCTCTGATAATTCCACAAAGGGCAACAATTTGTATATTGTAACAAGTAAATAATCTGAAAATGAGGCATGTGAAATAAGTCATTCATTCTTACCATTCGGATACCTAGCTGCAGGACAGTTGACTTTTTAAAAGTACCATTCTGGTCTGAGATCTTCTGTAAATCTATTCCTAGTCTTTCCATTACCATAAATCTGTAACTATAAGAAGGAGACGTCAAAAAGAGATCTTAAGATAGCAGTGCTTGAAACTGCCTATTTATGAATTTGAAACAAGGAAAAACACCCCCAACCTAACAATGAAGAACACTGCAATCTGAACCATTAAAGAATGAATGTACATTAATAATCTTGCTGTTCTTTTAAGAAAGATACAAGTCAGTATTTACTCAGCTGGTTAGTTTCTAGTAGAAGAGAATGTTGTGTTGAAACACTCACACTCACTCATAGGTCATGAAAAGAAAATGCCCTTTCTAAATTAAAGAGTCCTGAGTTTGATTCATTTTGATTTCATTACCCTCTCACTATGACCTCGAACAAATTATCTGCCCATACATAAAATGTTATTTACATTTATTTCTTGACCTTATAGATATTTTACTTTCTTACACACTTATAAATATGACTTTAAAAAATGTACTTCTTTTCGGGGCACCTGGGTGGCTCAGTCGGATCAATGTCTAACTCTTGTTTCGGCTCAGGTCGTGATCTCAGGGTCGTGAGATCGAGCCCTAAGTCAGGCTCTGCACTCAGCATGGAGTCTGCGGGAGACTTTCTCCCTCTCTCGTTGCCTCTCCTGCCCTCACACTCTCTCTCTCTCTCTCTCATAAATAAATGAATCTTTTTTTAAAAAATGTACTTCTTTTCTGTTTGGCACCTCTGTCCCTTTTCTTCCCTTCACTCACATGACCACATCAGCCCCTAGTCTACATTTATCTGAGTATACACACATGAACACAGACATAAAGGAATTTTTGTCTTTGTTTTACAAAAATGTGATCTTATTACAAGCACTTTTCTGCATAATACTTTTTTCATTAGTATTTCACTGAAATCTCCCCAAATCAACTGGTATAGCTCTGATTTCTTTAATGGGCTGCATAATATTTCATGATCTGGATATACCTTGATCCACTCAGTCCTCTATTAGCAGCCCTTTGTTTCAAGATTATTGATCATTCATTTTGTTTCTATTGATAGCATTTAAAGACCATTTGAACAAAGCACTGATCATCAAACCTATTTCCTCACCTAGGGCAAAAGACATCAACTATGTTAAAAGGCTATTCAAAGGGCAAAATGGGATACCTAACAAACTGATTTTTTTCTTTTTTAAAAATCACTAGTCAATTATTTATATATGAAGACTAGCCATATGTGGTGATTAAAAAAAAATGTTTCTACAAATTCTTTGTTGTGCCTTTTCTCAAAAGACAAAGCTTAATTAAATCTCCTCTCTTGTGTGTGGAGTGACTTAGTGACTTGCCTCTAGCAAAGAGACTATAGTGGAAATATGTGACATCACTGCAAGATTCAAAGTAAGTCAGAGAAAGACAAATACCATCTGATTTCACTCATGTGGAGTTTAAGAAACAAAACAGATGAACATAGGGGAAGGGCGGGGGGGGAAGAGGGAAGCAAACCATAAGAAACTCTTAATGACGTGAACAAACCTAGGGTTGATGGAGGGAGATGGGCAGGGGATGGGCTAAACAGGTGATGGAGATTAAGGAGGGCACTTGGGATGAGCACTGGGTGTTATACGTAAGTCATGAATCACTGAACTCTACTCCTGAAACCAATATTGCACTGTGTGTCAACTTTTTTTTTCCAAATTTTTATTTAAATTCTGAAGATTCAATTATAAAAAGACTGTGGCTTTATTCTTGGATGCATGCTCCTAAGTGTGTGTGTGCTTTTTCTCCCTCTCTCTCTCTTTCAATTATTTGCTCTAGGGGAAGCCAGCTACCATGTCTTTATAACACTGAGGCAGCCTATTGAGAGACCTATTGGGAGGAAGTGAGACCTGCAAACAATCACATGAGTGTATTTAGAAGCAGATCTTCCTAGTCCTGCCAACAGCCACACGAGTGACCTTGAAAACAGATCCTTCCCCAATCAGGTCGTAAGAGGATTGCAACCCAATAGACAGCTGACTACATCCTCAGAAGTCCTGAGCTGGAACCATCGGGGAAGCCATAGTTTCCATGGGTAACTTCCATGTTGTTTACCCATGGAAACTAAGATGATAGTAGTCTGTTATAAGCTACTATGATTTGGGTAATCTGTTATATAGCAAAGGTATTAGAGCACATAAGACATAGTTATTGAATGATACTCGATTATAATAATTCCATTTTACCTTCTTCCCTTGAATTCAGTAATACCGGATCCATAAAACAGAGGAATTCCTAAGTAATCAAGTTGTTTGAGTTCTGTCCAGTTTTTGACTGCAAAGACAAATTTAACAGAAAAATATATATATATTTTTGGAAATGTTATTTCTTACTTTTTCATAGATCCTAAAACTTATTTAGCTAACCTAAACAGAAATTAGACCTTTCTAGTAAATGTTTTAAAGAATCAAATATATCTATCTAGTGGCTTCAAATTCTATTTATCACTATAATTAACAAAAAACATATACAGAAATTTTTAATTAAAGCAATTATAACCAAAACAAAAGTAGTCATGGTCATAAAATGCATTAGCATCACATACACAAGTGTTTCTATTTATGAAAAAAATTCATTCCCTTATATGTTAAATTTTAAAATATAACATATGTTCAAAAAATTAAAATAAAATGAAATAGAACATATGTTAAGTACCAAAGAATCAGTAGAGAGATGCCTTTTTCTTTTCCATTACTTAAAAATTTAAAGCCATGGTAGTTGAAAAAACAGAAATTGGGCAGAAAAATCATCTCACTATGAAATTGTTATACAGAAACTGCTTTGATTAAATTTAGTTTAAAAAAAAATCAAATCCACTGACACTGTCAGGTAGCTTATTTCCCACTTTTCTACCATATATGTTTAATGAGTACGACAGCTCTACAATAAACAATCAAGTTTAATGGATTCTATTTGTCACCCTGACATAGTTTAAGCAGTTAGTAAAGACTACTGTCATAACATTTAGAAGGTTTTTATTAAGGAAAACAAAGTTAATTATTGAGGCTAGTCTCATCATTCTTTTTCTTAAACAATGAAGAGGATCTTGACTATTATCATTTTTATTTATATTAACTTCCTGAGAGCTCTACTTAGTCCATCTATATTATACAGTATTTATAAAATGCTTCTGCTGTTCTTCAGCAGCTCACATTCACTTCACATTCAATTCCTCTAACTGGGGGTTTTTACATGTGATTTCCAGCTCCAGTTACTTTCCCAACAATCAAGTTTCTAACACTTTTAACTTATGGTCTAAATAACTTTAATGTTTAATCATTTCCATATATCTTACACTAATCCATTCTATGGCCATTCCTTTTGTTTATATACCTACTGCCCATTTTAATATCTTTTCCTTACAAGTTTTGACTCCAAATGGTTTCCTAAAATAATTTCATTCTACTATCTTTATACTTAGAGAACTCTTGGTAGCTTACACCAACAACTTGACATTGTATATAAAGTAGTAGAAATAATACTGATTTCAAATATATAACTCACTATGTATATAATATCAACATTTATAAAGCATCTATCCTACTTTTATATAATAGTTAATTATATAAATTAAAATTTCCAATTGAAATTAATTTTCCAGAAGGCCAGAAAAAAAGAAAAATATTAACATTCACTTTAGCGCATATATATATATATATATATATATATATATATATATATACACACACACGCACATATGGAAGTACCTTGCTTTGCTAAATTTACTTTACTTACTATGGTCTTTTTTTGCAGCTCTTTGGTAAAATTTAAGTTCTGAAAATAATGGGCCATTTTCTTGATATTCCTATAAAAGAAAAGAATAATTTTAGTAGGAAAAAATAATCTTAAAGATAGATTTGGTATTTCAACTGTGAAAATATGAGTATACATCTATAGTATATAAATAGTGCTTGAATTATTTATTATAAAACACAGGCATCAAATTTCCACTAAAAATATCAGAAAAGCACTAAATAAACTTGGAGAATCTCATGTTTAAATTTAATATACTGTAATGCTATCTCTACACAATCTGACCCATGAAAGTAGTCTTCTTATGGAAAAAACTTACTAAAAGCACTGAGAATTGTATATACACATATACACAGATATTCGATGTCTACCAACATGGACATCAGGGTAGATATACTGCAAACTAGCCTTGGGTTCATTCACACATGACACCTTTACTAAGTGTCTACTATATTTCATACATTGTACTAGGCATAGAGGATACAAACAAAAATAAAACTTCATCCTTGCCTTTAAGGACCTTACCATTTAAAGAGGAAGGAAGGGAAGAAAGGAAAGGAGAGATAGCTAGATAGGATACAAAGGTGATAAATGCCAACACAGAAAAACAAAGTTCTCCAGTCTTTACATTTTAATAATGTGAAAATATACCATAACACTACATTTGTTGATAAAATTATAAAAGCTAAGTTAAAAACTGTTTTTATAAAGATACCAGGAATAAAGCAGAAAACAAAAAAGTGAAATATATATAAAATACAAATTTAAGAGCAATACTTACCACTTTTATTACATGTCTTGCATCTTTATCTGGTTTATTTGTGGCGAATGCTGCAGAAAAAAAAACACAGGGTAGAGGAAAGAAATAGTTGTTCCCAATTACTGAATATCTACTATATCCCAGACACTGTGCTAAAGCACTTTACATATCTTCACTTATTACATCCTTCTGAGAATCTCTTCTGGTAGGTATCATCTTCATGTTACACAAGATACTACTAAGGTTCGACAAATTGAATAATTTGTTCACTAAGAAGTGCAAACTGGGGACTGAAACTCAATCTATCTGACACCACAGCACACAATTTGCCATAAACCATATTCAAATATTCAAACATGGAAACCAACATATATTAAACACATAGATCCAAATGTAAGGGGAAATATTTTCTAGATACATAGCATTAACCCCTGTATATGATAAATAATAAAATCTACTGATTCAATTTTACTAAACTAAAATCTATGACAATTCAGAAATGAAAACTGATTCATCTTAACTGGGAAGTTCAAAACAATTTCTATGTGACAAAATTCTAAAATAAATAAAGTGAGAATGAGAATAAAATCTTTTAAAAATAATTTTCTGAACCTGGCAATCAAGTATTCCTATATTAAAGAATATGTTATCTTCTCTAAAATGTGCATTTAAAGTTATCTAACTTTATTTTATTATTTGCCATTTGCGTTTTTAAAAATTTCTTCATTTATTCTTTAAATAGGCTTCATGGCCAACATGGGGCTCAAACTTACAACCCCGAGATCAAGAGTCACATGCTTTACCAACTGTGCCAGCCAGGTGCCCAAGCCTTGTATTTTAGATATAGCAATCAAACTTCTGATAATTCCACTGTTCAAACTTTTAGATTAAATCAATCTTTTCATCTATATTATCTAAATTATTAAAAAGTTAGTTTTCAAATCTTGAAAAGTTGATGCAAACATTTATTTTTACTGTCTAGAATCTTGTCGTTCATCCCTTCATTTTCATCCGTTCATTCCTTCAACTAACCAATAGTTATCATGAGGCCAGAACTTGCAAGTCACTGTGTCAAGTGTTAGTAGAATGTTTAAAGGAGAGTAAAAGGAAGGAAGGTGGAACTAGTATTGAATATGATTAAATATCAGCACCTAACAGATGGAGAACAAGATCAATTCTTCAACTATATTTTCAATATGTTTACCAGACACGATCCTCTTATGATTACTCCTAACATTTCTCCATTTCTCTTAACTCCATCAGCTTTCTTCTTTTTCACATGATATAAAAAAATCACAAATTTACCAAAATATATCAATTCAACTTTATAGTCATGCCAACTTACGCACAACTTTAACCACTCTCCAAAAATTTTTATGTCAGCCTGCTATCAACATTTGAAGAAATTATTACTTCAGTGTTAGTTCATATTAGATATAAACCCTGAACCCAGTGCTCTTTCCAAAGAAACTAAACTTATTTATATTAAGTAATTTTTACCTTTTCACCTTGATGCATGTAAAGTCATTCCACTGTCACACATGCAGTAGTCCCAAGGGAACTGCAGGAGGAACGGATTATCCATATCTAAGACAAGAAAAAACTAAAGAGCGTATACAGAAGAAGGGATCCAGTCCTGTTAAAGAAGAAAAGCCTTTCTTCCTACCTATGGCGAACTATTTTTACTAGAGTAGTACCCAAGGAGTACCCAAGGAGAAATCACCCTGCCCTAACCCCAGTCCACTTAGTGCAGTACTGACTCTGGGCAAGGGTCTTTGCTTCCTGAGGTAGAAGTTGGTAGAAACTTCCTGCTTCTTGCCTAAAAACAAGTGGCCCCAGCAGCAAATACATCAACAAGCCCAACAGATGTAAGCAGAAAAGCACAAAAGAAAAATAGGAAGTTTCAACTAGATAAATAACTTATTTGGGTGCTAATGGGAAAAGAGACATCTAACCAGTGCAATGGGCTACTCCTTGCTGATTTCAATCTGTATAGCCCTACTACTTTATAGCCTTTCACGTTATTTCCATGAACATAACTGTGTGTTGATAGATATGCAAAACATCCCACACTTGTCATCTGATAACTATTTAATATTCTCCATAAACTTCTAAGTCAGATTATATTGGAGGGCCTAAATCCAAAATCAATTGACTAGAAAGCTCTTGGAGATGGATGTTGAACAAATAAATTGTCCTAGTTACTAGAGAGGTCTCTTTATAGTAATCAGTTAATTAATGAAATACATATTTATTTTCTACTGTAAGCCAAGCCACATTCTACCTAGTGAAATTAAAAGATAATGGAAAACAGACATGGTATCTGCTTTTATAGTCTAATGGAGAAATCGGACATTCATCAAATACTCATACATAAGTGCAAAACTGTAATTATAATAAATGTAAAATGGAGAGGCAGATGGTGATAAGAGAATATATAATTTAATTTATATAAAAGGGAATTATTGAGCAAGAATAGTTGGAGAAGCGATGATGGGCCAGATGTAAATCTAGTTAATAATTCCTGCCTAATGAAAGGTTTTAAAAACTTGAGGTGTAGTTGGAGGACAGGAAACACATAATTAGATTTGCATTCTGAACAGATCACTATACCACAGTGTGGAGAACAGACTGAAGGGGAACCAGAGTAGATACTGACCTATCAGTAAGGATTTAATATTGATAGATCAGAGGAAAGAGGACTATAGGTTGGACTACACTATCAATGGTAGATAAAGAAAAATGACCAGATTCCAGAGATTTCAGAAAGTGAAATTGTTAGGACTTGATAAAGGAGGGAAAGGGATCTTGTTTGGTAGGTTACTGCTGATTAATCTATTCAGAATTGAAAAGAATGATCAATCTCAGACAGTAATAGTCTTGAAATTATAGCAGTCTCGCATCTTCATTTAAATTTCTAACCGGAGGTCTGATGAGCTGCTAAAAAATGCATACTGCACATATAAGATATCTGCCCTCCTAGCACTTTTTTCTATTCATTGGGAACTCTGTCTGGTTTTTCCTTTGCGGAACCAAACCACCCTCTACCCATGTGGACCTTGTAGGGCTGCTTAACAGAGTATACCTGCCCTTGCATCTTGATTGGGCAGATGACCAAACCTAGCTAATTGTATATATAAGCCAATGGCCACAGTAACCACTTCAGAAAGAGCAACATGCCTCAACTAGGCAAAAAGTTATTTCCTATATAAATCCTATGTAACACAAGAGGCCATAAGCTGTAAGGATATCGAATCCTAGAAATTACTTTTCTCAGCTAAATGGAAAATGAAGTCTGAGAATCAAATCCAACACGGAAAAAAGTAAGGTTAAGGCAGGAAGAAAGGGCCCTAATGACCCTGCTTAAGCTCTAGACTATCCATACCTGAAGCCAAAAAAGCCCTATACTTCTCAGTTATAAGAGTTAATAAATCCCCCCTTTGCTTAAATACATTTGAGTTTCTGTCACTGGCAACCAAAGACTTACACAGACAGCAACTAGAAAAACTAAAATATGATGGAGTCTGATAAAGAGTATCAATAAAGTAGCACACTAGATAAATGAAAAACCTTCTTCCATAAAATAAACAAGATGCTGAAAATAACAAATCAAACTTTCTTATAAATGAAGAGTTGATCTGGTTAAATAATAGGAAGCCCAAAACAAAGAGAAATCTAAAAACCAGAGGGAGGGGTCCCTGGGTGGCTCAGTTGGTTAAGCATCTGCCTTCGGCTCGAGTCATGATCTCAGAGTCCTGGGATCGAGTCCCACATCGGATTCTCTGCTCAGTGGAGAGCCTGCTTCTCCCTCTCCCACTTCCCCCTGCTTATGCTAGCTCTCTCGCACAAATAAATTAGAAAAAAAAAATCTTAAAAAAATAAAATAAATAAAATAAAAAAATAAAAACCAGAGGGAAACGTACATGAGCACTAACGTTCCAGGCCATGCTGCAGGTCCAAAAGAGGCTGCCCACTCTGGGTAGCCAAGGATATTAGTGTTAAATAAAGCCCTCTTGGGAAAAGGGCCTTCAATAGGTAGAGATTTGAAGTTAAGTTGGCCACAGAAAGTCAGATTTTCCAAGGGCTACATCTTCAGTAGTGTGAAACATTAAAAAGAGAAAGAAATGGGGAGATGGGGAAGGGGAGAAAAGGAAAAAGGGGAAGGAGGAAGGGAAAGGAGAGGGAAAGAATGAAAGTAAGAAAGACTTCACCATCAAACACAGAAAAACAAAAACAAAAAACCCCACCTTCTGTAGCTTAGACCCTGAGTGTGAGGAAAAGTAGAGTCTTTCCTGATCATTAGTTACTCCAAAGATGCCTTCGGGAATTTGAGGCTCAAGTTTACACAACAGTATGGTACAAGGATTTGAAGCCAAATGATTAACCCAGAACACCTTGCAGAAGCACAGAAACAAATCTTCAAGAGACACACTGGATTACCAGAGATAAAGCATAGCTAAAGATGAGGGGCGCCTGGGTGGCTCAGTTGGTCAAGCAACTGCCTTCGGCTCAGGTCATGATCCCGGAGTCCCAGGATTGAGTCCCGCATCGGGCTCCCAGCTCCATGGGGAGCCTGCTTCTCCCTCTGACCTTCTCCCTTCTCATGTTCTCACTCTCTCTCTCAAATAAATAAATAAAATCTTTAAAAAAAAAAAAAAAGCATGGCTAAAGATGAGTCAATGGTCCAACACCACAAAACAGGAAAGAAAGCAAACAAAAGGCATAAATCCCAAGAAATTCAGACCTCTCATATAGCTCAAATATCTGCTTGAAATGATAACAGACACAAAGTATCAGTAGCATAAGAAACAATGCAAAACATTCTATGAAAAAATGAACTGGTTGTAATTCGAAAAACATCAGAGATCTAAGAGACAGTGACCAAAAACAAGAAATACGTTAGAACTCCAAGAGGAGGGATGCCTAGGTGGCTTAGCCAGTTAAGCGTCTGCCTTCGACTGAGGTCATGATCCCATAGTCCTGGGATAGAGTCCCACATCAGGCTCCTTGCTCAGTGGGAAGCCTGCTTCTCCCTCTGCCTACTGTTCCCCTGCTTGTGTGCTCTCTCTCTCTCTCTCTGACAAATAAATAAATATTTAAAAAAGAAAAAAACAAAAAAGAACTCCAAGAGGAAATATGAGAGTAAGTTTGAATTTGGAATAGTCCAATGCTGGAAAGTACATGCACATCTATCTTCAGTAGAATGTGTAACAAACCATATTATAGTCATAGTATGAAATACGTTGTAGGAAAAAATGAATGAAATACAGACACAGTAGTAACATAGATATATCTTAGATATAATTTTGAGTGAAAAAACACAAAACAGAATGTGTATTTATTATTCTACTTATATAAATTAAAAACCCACGAATAAATTATATTTGCTTACGGATACACACACACACACAACTATAATGAAAAACAGTAAAATAAAAATCATAAAGAGTCTAGATAGTGTTGTTACTACTACCAGGTAGGAAAGAGATGTCAGAGCCTCTAGAGTGCTGATTATGTTGATATATCATATGCTTGACCCGGATGGGGATTGTATCTTGCTATTAGATATATTTTCTTGATAAATTATATGTGTATGTTGTATGCCCTTTTCTAAATATTAATACATGTAATACATATATAATCATTAATATTTAAAATCTAAGAGAACAATGAAACAGATTAGATCTGAGGAAATAATCTTGAATTCACCACACAGAAATATAGACATAAAATATGAAGAAGAGATAATGAAACATCAAGGTAATATGTGACAGAAACACAATTTTTTAAAAAATTCCAGAACTAGAGGACAGAGAAAATAGAGGACATACACTTTTGAATAAATAATATCTGATAACTTTCGAATACTGATAAAAGTCATGAATACTCTGATTTAAGAATCACAAGTCCCCAGCAAGATAAATAATAAATCTGTACTCCAGCCTACCATAGACAAACTGCAGAACATTAAAGACAAAGTTCTAACAAAACTCAATAGAAGAGATGAGTTTACATACAAAAGATAGATGAACTGACAGTAGACCTCTCAATAGCAAAAGGCAGTAAGAACACATTGAATAACATCATATTCATATGCTGAGAGAAAATAATTAACAACCTAGAATAAGGTGCACTAAAAACAATGGACAAAAATAATGAACAAAATAGGAACATGATGACTAGAGGTATAGTGTTGTAATGCCATGTACTTATCCAGGAGAAAAGTGGAGACACTGATTAGCTTCTCAGTTTATTAAATCAAGAGAGTGTATTGAGTTTATAGGTAACCATAAAAATAATAGAAATAAAATTCAGAACTTCAAAATCAGTAAAGAAAAAAAAAGAATAAAGAAAATCTAACAGAAGATCAGAAAAGAATAGGTTCTTTAAAAAAAAGATAAATATAAAATATAAGTGAAAGAAATTATCAATTTTATATCAATTTTACACCACAGTTTTTCATATTTTATTACCTCTGAAATTTGAATGCACCTAATAACTGAAGACATCATATGGTTGCAGCTGACCACATAGCAGTCTCACTGCCCACACTGTCACACACCTAGTCCCAGATGTCTATTGGTTTTCACTTCAATTGAGTTGTGTACCTTGCTGGTAGTATTAATGTTACATTTAATTGTCATTTACAGTGATTTATGCATGTAGAAAAATTAGTTAACCAGCCCAAAACAGAAAAGTGGGACAGAAACTTGATAGTAGTGAAAAAAATGTTAAAATAGGACTGCAACACTGAGTGCTCTATGAGTTCCACATGTAAGGCTTTTTTTAAAGGTAT
This sequence comes from Potos flavus, assembly GCA_028534135.1. Taxonomy (NCBI): domain Eukaryota; kingdom Metazoa; phylum Chordata; class Mammalia; order Carnivora; family Procyonidae; genus Potos; species Potos flavus. The sequence goes on from CM052885.1 coordinate 55,710,766, forward strand.
TGTGTCATAGTTTAATGGACACTAATAGGTATTAGATATAAAGCAGATCTTACATGAACACAGAAAGAATGATTCAAGAGGAAGAAAATTATGAACTTTTAAGCATCTAATGGAGACTCAACATATGTACATAAAATAATGATGTATCTTAAAATCATGGACACCTTAAATGTGAAAAAAACATGCCAGTGATAATAATTTGAGTAGACTAAATTCACCAGATAAGAAACCATAAGATCATGAGAAAAATAAATAAACATATGCTATTTATGAGACTCAACTAAAACCTAGTAATACAGAGAAAATAAAAAGGTGAACTAGCCAAAACAGGTGAAAAAAAGGCTGGAATATTTATTTTCAAAATTATAGAAATCTCAGGAAAGAAGAATTACTAGATATAAAGGTAATCCAACCTAATCATTAAAAAAATGATTCAATGGAAAAAAAAAGATTCAATGGAAAGACTAAATTTATGAACTTGAAAGCATCTGATAATGTAGCTTCATAATATAGAAATCAAAAACCACCATAAGTATAGGGAAAAAAAAATGAAAAAGCACAAAAATCATGGAAGATTTTAAAACAAATCCATAATGTATAGTCAAGCAGACAAAAATAACTTGAAATAATACAATTAACAGTTTTTATCTAAAGGCCACATAAAATAACAATTAAAGAACATACATTCTTTTCAAACATAAAACAATTTTTAACTACCCATAATTTTGCTCAGAAAGCAGGCTTCCTCAAATTATCAAAGAATGAGGATTATTAAGCTACATTATGTGACCATATTGCCTAGACCCTAGGCCAAAGAAGAAATCACAAAGGAATTTAGAAAATACGTAGGACTGAATACTAAAAATACTGTATTGAAACTATTTAGCATATAGTTACATATTTATTACTTGTTTTTCTCTGATAATGTAAACTTCACAAAGCAAGATTTGGTTTTGTTTACCTGTGTCCTAAGTACCTCAAATAGGGTCTAGCAAGCATTCATTAAATATTTGATGAATAATTTAATGAATGAAAGTAGTACTTAGAAATTAAATTTTGAGGAGGAATTAAGATAGTGGACTAGCCTGGGGGGGGGGAGGGGATCCTGATCTTGCCTTGTCCCTCAAACACAGCTAGATTGGCATCAAAACATTTTGAACAACTAGGAAACACATTTGAGGATTAAGAGAACAGTCTGCACAGTTAGAGGGATAGAATGTGGAAGCTGCAAGGTTCAGAGATGTGAATTGGGGGAGAGAAAAGCCACATTGCCAGGTAGGGGGTGGGAGCCCTTTTCATGGAAAGAGGACAGGGAAAGAAGGGGAGAGACAACAGCGCAACAGGTTTGCACAAGAAAAACTCCCCCAGGACCACTGACTGGGTAATCAAGAGGAACAGACTAGCAAGTTTTTTGTTAAAAGTGGAGCTCAAATTCTGAGGTTTTTGAAGTCTATGCCATTTGCCAGAGTCAAGCCAGGCAGACAGTAGTACTCTGGGGAGAGGGAGGACAGAGGCCTGGGAGTGGATGGTGGACAGTGCAGTGTGGGGATGCCCTGGGTAGCACTGGGAGAAAACATTCCCCCTCCTACATTTGGAAGAGGGTATATTGTCTCTCCAAGGACAAGTGACCCATTGGGCACCACTGAGTGGCCATTCTTCAGCAGGGGACAGGAAGAGGATACAGAGAGCTGATAACCTGGTTGCAGCTTTCCCCAGGACTTCACCAGACTCCAGGAACCTGGATGCCCGTGGGACTGCTTTTCTATGACAGTGGCTCCAGGCTCAGCACTGTGAGTCTCTTCTCTTGGGGGAGGGAAGCAGATCCACACCTTGCGGGGTCCTTTAAGATTTGGAGTTTTGAATCCCAGCTGTGCACCAGAGATAAAACACAGGAGAACTGTGGTGTGGGGCATGCTGAAGGCCCAGGCATGGATAGGTTGAAGATAGGCATCTGAAGGAGGCCTAGGCAACAGGAGGGGAAATTGTTTGCTTTTCTGTGAGGGCTTTCTGGGCAGCAGGGGCTGCGAGTTCCCCTCCCCAGCACGAAAAGCAGGGTTATGCCATCTTCCACCCACTTTAACATCCCACTCATGCCAATGCACAGACCATCTAAGCAGAAGATCAACAAGAAAACAAGGGCTTTGAATGACACACTGGACCAGATGAACTTTACAGATATATTCAGAGTATTTCATTCTAAAGCAGCAGAATACACATTCTTTTTGAGTGCAAATAGGACATTCTCCAGAAGAGATCACATACTGGGTCACAAATCAACTCTCAACCAGTACAAAAAGACTGTGATCATATCATGCATATTTTTAGTCCACAATGCTATGAAACTCAGTCAATCACAAGAAAAAATTTGGAAAGGCCTCAAACACATGTAGGTTAAAGACCATCTTACTAAAGAATGAATGGGTTAACCAGGAAATTAAAGAAGTTAAAAAAAAATACATGGAAGCAAATGAAAATGAAAACAAGATAGTCTGAAACCTCTGGGATGCAGCAAAGGTGGTCATAAGAGGGAAGTATATAGCAATACAGGCCTTCCTTAAGAATCAAGAAAAGTTACAAATACACAACCTAACTTTACACCTACAGGAGCTGGAAAAAGAACAGCAAATAAAGCCTAAAACCAGAAGAAGGGAAATAGTAAGTATTAGAGCAGAAATAAATGCTATAGAAATAAAAAGAGAACAAATCAATGAAACTAGGAGCTGGTTCTTTGAAAGAATTAACAAAGTTGATAAAGCCCTAGCCATACTTATCAAAAGGAAAATAGAAAGGACCTAAATAAATAAAATCACAATTGAAAGAGATCACAACCAACACTGCAGAAATATGAGAAATATTATGAACAATTACATACCAACAAATTGGGCAATTTGGAAGAAATGGATAAATTCCTAGAACCATATAAACTATGAAACTGAAACAAGAAGAAATAGAGAATTTGAATAGATCCATAACCAGCAAAGAAATTAAATCAGTAATCAAAAATCTCCCAACAAGAATTCCCCTCTTTCCCAGGAGAATTCTAACAGATATTTCAAGAAGAATTAATACCTGCTCTTCTAGAAATGGAAGGAAAAACTCCCAAATTCATTCTATGAAGACAGCATTATCTTGATTCCAAAACCTGACAGTGACCCCACTAAGAAGAATTACAGACTAATAACCTTGATGAACCTGTATGCAAAAATTCTCTTAAGATACTAGCTAATTGAATCTAACAGTACATTAAAAGGATTATTCACCATGATCAAGTGGGATTTATTCCTGGGCTGCAGGGGTGGTTCAATATCTGGAAATCAATTGAAGAGATACACCACATTAAGAAAAGAAAGGGTAAGAACCATATGATCCTCTCAACAGATGTAGAAATAGCATTTGACAAAATACAGCATCCTTTCTTCATAAAAACCCTCAAAGTAGGGATAGAAGGAACACATTTCAGTATCATAAAGGTCATATATGAAAGACCCCCAGCTAATATCATCCTCAGCGGGGAAATCTGAGCGATTTTCCCCTAACGTCAGGAACAGAACAAGGATGTCCACTCTCACCGCTGTTGTTCAACATTGTACTGAAAGTCCTAGCCTCAGCAATCAGAAAACAAAGAGAAATCAAAGACATCCAAATCAGCAAGAAAGAGGTCAAACTTTCACTATTTGAAAATGACATGATACCCTATGTAGAAAACTTGGAAGACTCCGCCAAAAAATTGCTACTGATCCATGAATTCAGCAAAGTCACAGGATACAAAGTCAATGTGCAGAATTCTGTTGCATTTCTATACACCAGTAATGAAGCAGCAGAAAGAGAAATCAAGGAATTGACCCCATTTACTATTGCACCAAAAACAATAAGGTACCTAGGAATAAGCCTAACAAAAGAGGTAAAAGATCTGTACTCTGAAAACTACAAACACTTATGAAAGGAATTGAAGAAGACACAAAGAAATGGAAAACCATCCCATGCTCATGGATTAGGATAAATATTGTTAAAATGTCTATACTACCCAAAGCAACCTACACATTCAAAGCAATGTGTACCAAAAAAACAAAAACAAAAACAACAACAAAAAAAAACCAGCGTTTTTCACAGAGCTAAAACAATTCTAAAATTTGTATGGAGCCAGAAAAGACCCCGAATAGCCAAAGCAATGTTGAAAAAGAAAACGAAAGCTGGAGGCATCACAATTCTGGACTTCAAGCTGTATTACAAAGCTACAATCATCAAGGTAGTATGGTACTGGCACAAAAATAGATCATAGAATGGAACAGAATAAAGAACCCAGAAATGGACCCACAGCTATATGATCGACTAATTTTTGACAAAGCAGGAAAGACTATCCAATGGGAAAAAGTCTCTTCAATAAATGGTGTTGAGAAAACTGGACCACTTTCTTACAAAACTAAATAGAAAATAAATTAGAAATGGATGAAAGACCTAAATGTGAGACAGGAAACCATCAAAATCCTGGAGGAGAGCACAAGGAGCAAGCTCTTTGACCTCAGCTGTAGCAACTTTTTTCTAGACTCGTCACCAGAGGCAAGGAAAACAAAAGCAAAAATAAACAATTGGAACTTCATCAAGATAAAAAGCTTCTTCACAGTGAAGAAGACTATCACCAAAACTAAAAGTCAACCTAAGGAATGGGAGAAGATAATTACAAATGACATATTGAATAAAGGGCGAGTATCCAAAATGTATAAAGAATTTATCAAACTCAATACCCAAAAAATAAACAATCCAGTTAAGAAATGGGCAGAAGTCATGAGCAGACATTTCTTCAAAGAGGACATACAGATGGTAACAGACACATGAGAAAATGCTCGATATCACTCATCATCAGGGAAATACAAATCAAAACCACAATGAAACACCACCTAACACCTGCCAGAACGGCTAAAATTAACCACTCAAGAAACAAGAGGTGTTGGTGAGGATGCAGAGAAAGGGGAACCCTCTTGCACTGTTGGTGGGAATGCAAACTGGTACAGCCACTCTGGAAAACAGTCTGGAGGTTCCTCAAAAAGTTAAAAATAGAGCTACCCTATGATCCAGCAATTGTACTACTAGGTATTCACCCCAAGGATACAAAACCACTGATTCAAAGGGGCTACATGCACCCAAGTGTTTATAGCAGCACTATCAATAATAGTCAAATTATGGAAAGAGCCTAAATGTCCATCGATTAATGAATGGATAAAGATGATATATATATATATATGTGTGTGTGTATAGATATAGATCTATATCTATACACACACACACACACACACACACACACACACACACACACACACAACGGAATATTACTCAGTCATCAAAAAGAATGAAATCTTGCCATTTGCAACAACATGGATGGAACTAGTGTGTTTTATGCTAAGCAAAATAAGTCAGAGAAAGACAAATACCATATGATTCGCTCATTCATGAAATCTAAGAAACAAAACAGATGAACACAGGAGAAGGGAAGGAAAAATAAAGTAAGATAAAAATAGAGAGGGAGGCAAACCATAAGAGACTCTTAACTATAGAGAATAAATTGAGTATTGTTGTGGGGGGTGGGCTAAATGGGTGATGGGCATTAAGGAGGGTACTTGTGATAAGCACTGAGTGTTATATATAAGTGATGAATTATTAAATTCTACACCTGAAACTAATATTACAATATAGGTTAACAGACTTGAATTTAAACAAAATCTTGGAAGAAAAAAAATTTTTTTTAAAGAAATTAAATTTTTATTTTAAGAAAATGGAGGAGTACCCAAGATGGTGACATAGGAGGCTCCTGAGCTCCCCTCCACCAAAGAATGCAAATGTATGGACACACATGGAACAATACCTTCTGAAAGAGATTCAGAAACTCACTGAGCTACTCCTACACATCAGGGTAATGAGAAAAATATATCATAAGGGACACTCACTGTGATCCTCCTGTCTAGAACACTGACAGGTCTTGGCACACTCTCAAGTACCGGGGGCTACTAAAAACAAAAAAGGCAGCTAGGACAATCAGCTTGAACACTGAAGTAGGAACCTGAGCTGGGCTGACTAATGAGATTCATTTCCTACACAAGACCACTCTGTCATATTTGGAAGAGGTGGCTGTTCAACCTAACACAGGGAAAACAACAAAGAGAATCAAAGAAAACAAAGAAACAGTGGAAAATTTTCCAAGCAAAAAAACAAGTCTCCAGAAACAGATCTTTATGAAAAGGAGATAAGTGGTTTACCTGATAGTTCAAAATAATGGTCATAAAAATGATTAATGAGCTCGAGAGAGCAATGTATGAATAAAGTAAGATTTCAACAAAGAAACAAAAAAAATTTCAAAACACAAATTATAGAATTGTAGAATATAATAACAGCAAAAAATTCAATAGACATTGCATCACAGCCTTTTGGCTAAAATCAAGTGCAAAAAAATTCAATAGAGAGGTTGGTTCAATAGCAGACTAGATCAAATGGAAGAAAGGATCAGTGAATTCAAAGACAGGGCAATTGAAGTCATAAAACTGGAGAAGCAATAAGAAAAAAAAAAGAACGAAAAAGAGTGAAGATAGCTTAAGGGACTTTTGGGATACCATCAAGCTGACAATTACATGCACTATAAGGGTCCCTGAAGGAGAAAAGAGAAGGAGCAGAAAGCTTATTCAAAAAAGTAATGGCTATAAACTTCCCTAACCTGGGGAAAGAAACAGACATCCATATCCAAGTAGCACAATACCAAACAAGATGAATCTAAGGAGACCCACACTGAGATACATTATTATTAAATTGTCAAAAGTTACAGACAAGGACAGAATCTTAAAAACAGCAAGAGAAAACAATTTTCTATGTACAAGAGAATTCCCATAAATCTAATAGTACACTGCCTTGCAGGACTGAAAAGAGTGGGACGATATATTCAAAGTGCTAGGGAAAAAAAAACCCAAACATCTCTCAACCAAGAATCCTCGAGTAGCAAATTTATCCTTCACAATTAATGGTGAGATAAAGTACTTCTCAAACAAAAGCTAAAGGAGTTCATAACAACTAGACTCGCCTTATAAGAAATGTTAAAGGGAGTGCTTAAGTTGAAACAAAAGGACATTAATTTTCAAAGTGAACATATATGAAAGTATAAAACTAGTTGGTAAAAATATACAGATAAATTCAGAATATGCTAAGATTGTAATAATAGATGGTAAATCACTTGTAACTGTAGCATAAAGGTTAAAAGACAAAAGTATAAAAAAACTATAATAATTTAAACTATAACTATAATAATAATAATTTGTTAATGAATAAACATGACAAAAACATGTAAATTTTGACGATAAAAACATAATCTGGGGAAAGGGAGTATAAAAATGTACATCTTATCAACATATTCAAAGTTGTTACCAGCTTAAAACAGAGTATGTTTTACATAAGCCTCCATGGTAACTAATATACAAAAACTTACAGTAGATACACAAAAAATAAAGCAATCAAGCATACCACTATGAAAAAAGTCAATTCACAAGGGAGGAGAGCAAGAAAAGAAGAAACAAAAGAACTATAAAACAGCCAGAAAACAACTATGGCAGCAGTAAATCCATACCTATCAATAATTACTTTAAATGTAAATGGACTGAATTCGCCTATTAAAACACATAGAATGGTTGAATAGTACATATTTAAAAAAAAAAAAAAACCAACAAGATCCAACTATATAATGCCTAGAAGAGATTCACTTCAGCTTTAAAACATACAGAGACCAGAAGTGAAGGGATGAAAAAGCAAGATGTTCTATGTCAATGGAAACCAAAAGAAAGCAGGGGACACTGTACTTATAGCAAACAAAAGAGACTTTAAACCAAAAACTGTAACAAGACAATGTAATGAAACAAGGATCAATGTAATGAAACAAGACATGTAATGTAACAAGACAATGTAACAAGACAATGTAATGAAAAAAAGGATCAGTTAATCAAGAAATTATAAATATTTATATACCCAACATAGGCACACCTAAATAAAGAAAGCAAATATTAACATATCTGAAAGAGGAAACAGAAATACAAGGATATTAGGGGGTTTCAATATCCTAATTGCAACAATGAATAAGTCATCAGACAAAAAGTCAATTAAAAAACATTGGACTTGGATCATGTGTTAAACAGGATGGACCTAACAGACATATACAGAACAGACCTTCCAATAGCAGGATAATCATACTTTTCAAGCACATATGAAATGCTCTTCAAGATAAATCAGGTTAAATGACAAAAAAAGACTAAATTTCTTAAAACAAATTTAAAAAATTGAAATCATATTCAGCATCCTTTCTGATCACAATGGTATGAAAGTAGGTATCAGATATAAGAGGAAAACTGGAAAATTCACAAAAATATGGAGACTGACCAACATGCTCCCGAATGACCTGTGGCTTTAAGAATTAAAAAAGGAAAAAATAACTTCTACAACTCAATACACACACACACACACACACACACACACACACAATTTGATTAAAACGAGCAGAGGACTAGACAGACATTTTTCCAAAAAGACACAGATGTCCAACAGATACATGAAAAGATTCTCAACATCACTAATCATCAGGCAAATACAAGTCAAAACCATAATGCGATATCACCTTACAACTGTCAGAATGGCTAAAATCAAAACAAGAAATAACAAATGTTGGCAAGGATGGAGAGAAAAAGAAACTTTCACACACTGTTGGTGGGAATGTAAATTGGTACAGTCACTGTGGAAAACAGTATGGAGGTTCTTCCAAGAATTAAAAATGGAAATACCCCATGATCTAATAATTCCACTACTAAGTATTTACCCAAAGAAAATGAAAACACTAATTCAAAAAAGTATATGCAACTCTATGTTTACTGCAGCATTATTTGCAATAGCCAAGATATGGAAGCAATCTAAGTGTCAATGGTTGAATGGGTAAGGAAGATATGGTGTGTACACACACACACACACACACATACAAATATTATGTAGCCATAAAAAAGGATGATTGTGCTATTTTCAAGACATGGATGGACCTAGAGGATATGATGCTAAGTGAAATAATAGAAAAGTAGCATATAATTTCACTCATATGTGAATATGAAAAAAAATGAATAAATAAAACAAAAGGCAGAATCAGACCTATAAATACAGAGAACAAAGTAATGGTTGCCAGAGGGAATGTGGGTGGGAGGATGGGCAAATGGGTGAAGGGGAGTGGGAGATACAGACTTCCAGTTATGGAATGACTAAGTCATGGGAATAAAAGACAAGCATAGAGAATACAGTAAATAGTACTGTAATAGCACTGTATCTTGAAAGATGGTAGTTACACTTGTGGTAAGCATAGCATAACCTATAAAGAAGTTGAATCACTATGTTGTACACCTGAAACTAATGTAACATTATGTGTCAACTACACTCAAATAAAAAAATTTAATAAATAAAAAATAAAGTACACTTTCCAGTTTAAAAAAACTTGAAACAAATGAAAATGAAAACACAACATATCGATACTTACGGAATATAGCAAAAGCAATTCTGAGAGGAAAGTTTATAACAATCAACTTGTACACTAAGAAAAAAGAAAAATCTAAAATAAACAACCTAACTTTGTACATCAAGGAACTAGAAAAAGAACAAAGCTCAAATTTAGTGGAAAGAAGGACATAACAAAGATCAAAGTGGAAATAAATGAGAGACTGGGAAGACAATAGAAAAGATCAAGCCAGATAAGAACACTCCAACAAAAAAACATTTCAGGCCAATATCCCTGCATATTTTATATATATAAAAAAGTATTCAACAAGATACTAGCAAAATGAATTCAACAGTACATTAAAGGTTCATACACCACGATCAAGTAGGATTTATTTTTGAAATGCAAGGATGGTTCAACATACACAAATCAATCAATGCAATCTACACATTGACAAAATGAAGGGTAAAAGTCATAAGATCATGGCAATAGATACCAAAAAAGCATCTGACAAAATTCAACACCCTTTCACAATGAAAACCTCTCAAAAATTTGGGTACATAAAGAACATACCTCAATATAATAAAAGCCAATTATGAGAAACCAATATTTGACATCATACCAAACTGTGGAAGCTTAAAGCTTTTCCTTTAAGATCAGGAACAAGACAAGGACACCCACTCTCACCGGTTTTACTCAAGATAGTATTGGAAATCCTAACCAGAGCAACTGGCAAGAAAAAAGAAATAAAAGGCATCCAAATAGAAAAAAAGTAAAATTGTCTGTGTCGGTGACATGACGGTATATACAGAAACCCTTAAAGACTCCTCAGAACAACTACTAGAACTAAAAAACACAGTAAAATTGCAGGATACAAAATCAATTCACAAAAATCAGTTGTGTTTCTATACACTAACAATGAGCTATTGGAAAGAGAAATTTAGAAAACAATCTCATTTACAATAGCATCAAAAAGAATAAATTATATAGGAATAAATCTAACCAAGGACATGAAAAATCTGTACACTAAAAACCATAAAACACTGATAAAAGAAATTGAAGAAGACACAATAAATGGAAAGATATTCTGTGCTAACAGATGGGAAGAATTAATATTGTTAAACTGTCCATACTACCCAAAGGAATCTACAGATTGCTGTGCATCCCTATCAAAATTCCAATGGCATGTTTCACAGAAATAGAAAATCCTAAAATTTATGTAGAACCACGAAAGACCCTAAATAGCCAAAGCATTTTGAGTAAGAAGAACAAAGCTGGAGGCATCACACTTCTGATTTCAAACTACATTACAAAGCTATATTAATCAAAACAGCATGGTATTGGCATAAAAACAGACACATAAATCAATGATACCTAATAGATAGCCCAGAAATAAACTCAGGCATTCATGGTCAATTAATTTTTGACAAAGAAGCCAAGTATATATAATGAGGAAAGAATAGGCTCTTCAATAAATGGCATTAGAAACACTGGGTAGTCACATGAAAAATAATTAAACTGAATCCCAATCTTGTGCTATACATGAAGTCAACTCAAAATGGATTTAAAGACTTGAGTGTAAGACCTGAAACCATAAAATACCTAGAAGAAAATACAGGGGATATGTTCCTTGATATTCATCTTGGTAATGATTTTTCCGGATTTCACACCAAAAGCAAAGTCAATAAAAGCAAAAATAAACAAGACTACATCTAACTTAAAAACTTCTGCACAACAGAGGAAATCATCAACAAAATGGAAAAGCAATGTATGAAATGGCAGAAACATTTGCAAACCACATATCCAATGAGGGATTAGTATCAAAATATACAAGAATTCATACAATTCCACCAAATAACCAAATTTTAAAATAGGCAAAGGAGCTGAATACTTTTTTCCAAAGAAGTCATCCAAATGGCCAATAGGTACAAGGAAAGGTGCTCATTATCACTGATAAGGGAAATGCAAATTGAAATCACAATGAGATTTCACCTCATGCCTATTAGAATGGCTATCATCCAAAAGACAAGAAATAGTCTTGCTACTGAGGCTATAGAGAAAAGGAAACCCTTTTACACGGTAGGGATGTAAACTGGTACAGCCACTATGGAGCCAGTATGGAGATTCCTTGAGAAATTAAAAACAAAACTACCATATGATCCAACAATTCCATTTCTGGGTATATATCCAAAGAAAATGAAATAATTATCCTGAAGAGATATCTGCACTCCCATGTTCACTGCAGTATTATTCACATGGCCAACACATGGAAACAATCTAAGTGTGTGTCAATGGATGAATGGATAAAATATATATATACAATGGAATATTATTCAGCCTTATAAAAATATTAAACCTTATAAAATGGAAATCCTGCCATGGGTTCCAACATGGATGAACCTGGAGGGCATTATGCTAAGTGAAATAAACCAGACAGAGCAAGACAAATACTACATGGTATCACTTATATGTAGAATTTTAAAAAAATAAATAAAGTTGAACTCACAGAAACAGAAAGTAGAATGGGGGGATGCGAGGGGCTGAGAAGTGGAGGAAATAGGGATAGGCTGGCAAAAGGTTATAAACTTTCAGTTATAAGATGAATAAGGTCTGAGGATCTAATGTATAATACAGTGACATATATAATACAGTAATATAGTTATAATACTGTTATGTATAATTGAAATGTTAAGAAAGCTGAACATAAGTGTTCTCACCAAAAACCAAAAAGCAAATGTGTGAGGTGATATATGCATTAACTCAATTGTGGGAATCTTTTAACAATCTGTATGAATATCAAAACATTATATTGTACACTTTAAATATATTGTAATTTTCTTTGTCAACTGTATCTCAATACAGCTGAAAAAAGCTTCAAAAAATACTTAGGTATAAATCTAACAAAATATGTACAATATTGATATGAGGAAAAATATAAAAGTCTGATGAAAGAAATCAAAGATCTAAAATATGTGGATAAATACTCCCTGTTCATGGATAAAAGACTCGTATTGTTAAAATATAATTTCTTCCCAACTGCACCTATAGATGCAATGCAATCCTAATAAAAATACCACCAAGTTATTTTGTGGATATTGATATATTAATTTCAAAGTTTATATGGAAAAGCAAAAGATTCAAAACAGTCAACACAATACTGAAGAAGGAGAACAAAGTCAGAGGACTGACAGGACTCAACTTCAGAACATTTTATAAAGCTATAATAATCAAAACAGTGGGTCCATTTCATAAGAACAGAAAAAGAGATCAACAGATCAGAATAGAGTCCAGAAATAGGCCCACACAAATACGGCCAACTGATTTTCAAAAGAACAAAGGTAATTCAATAGAGTAATGGTAGTCTTAGCAAACAGCATTAGAACTGGACATCTTTATGCAAAAAAATGAATGTAGACACTGGCCTTACATAAATATTAACTCAAAATGGTTCACAGACCTAAATATAAAACACAAAATTATAAAACTTCTAGAATATAACATATGTGAAAATCTAGGTGAACTAGGGTGACATGTTTTTAAATACAACACCAGAAGCATAATCTAGGAAAGAAAAAAATTGATTAGCTGGATTTCATTTAATCTGAAAATTTCTGTCCTGCAATACATTATTAATAGGATGAAAAAAACCACCCACAGTCTGACAGAAAATATTTGCAAAACACACCTGATAAACAGTACTCGTATCCTAAATATACAAAGGACTCTTAAAATTCAACAATGAGAAAATCAACAACCCACTTAAAAATAGGCAAAAGATCTGACTAAATATCTCCAGAAAGATGATATACAGAGCAAAGAAGTGTATGAAAAGATGATCAACATCATATGTCATCAGGGAATTGCAAATTAAAACAAAAATAAGATAAAATTACACATTTATTAGAATGGCTGCAACCCAAAACACTGACCGTATCAAATGCTGACAAGCATATGGAGCAACAGAAACTCTCATTCAAAAAGAAAAAGCAAAGCAAAGAAAAAAACTCTCATTCGTTGCTGGTGGAAATTCAAAATGGTACAGTCACTCTGGAAGACAGTTAAACAGTTTCTTACAAAGCTAAACACAGTCTTACCACATGACCCAGGAACCACATTCCTAGGTATTCACCCAAAGGAGTTGCAAACTATGTCTACACAATAACCTACACATGAATGCTTATATCAGCTTTATTCGTAATTGTCCAAAACAGGAAACAACACAGATGCCCTTTAGCAGGTGAATGGATAAGCAATCTGTGATATATCCACACAATGAAAATACTCAGCAATAAAAAGAAACATGCTACTAAGCCATGAAAAGATACAAAGTAACTTAGAAGCATATTGCTTAGTGAAAGAAGCCAGTTCGAAATGGCTACATAATGTATGGTTCCAACTATATACCATTCTGGAAAGGGGAAAACTATAAACAGAAAGAAAACCAGTAGTTTCCAGGGGTTTAGGGGCAGGGGGAAGAGGGATAAATAGATGGGAGATTCAGGGCAGTGAAACTACTCTTTATGATACTGTAATGGTGGATACGTGAACTATGCATTTGCCAAAACCCATAAAACTGTACAAGTGATTATTAATGTGAATTATGGACTTTAGTTAACAAATGTACTACACCAATTCAACAATGCCAAAATTATACACAGATATTGGAACTACCTGACAAAGACTTTAAAGCAGCTATTACAAAAATGCTCCACCAAGTAAAGGCAAACACGTTTGGCACAAATGGAAACATACCAGTGCAGTAAAAACATAGAAGATACAAAGGAAAGTCAAATGGCACTTTCAGAACTGTAAAACACAATGACCAAAAATTAAAAGAAAAAAAGAAATTCATGAATGGGCTCAACAGGATTATGGAGATGACATGTGAAAGAAACACTGAATTTGATAATGGACCAATAGAAATTTATCCAACCTGAAAAGCAGCAAGATAGAATACAGAAAAATTGCATAGAGCAACAAGAACCTGTAGGCAAAAACAAAACATTTTTACACTGATGGTGTTGGAGTCCCAGACATAAAGAGTGTGGTGCTGAAAAAATATTTGAGAAATAATGGCTGACATGTTCCAAGTTTTATATATACAAAAACCGACAGTGCAGTGAATCCCCAACAGGATAAACTTAAAGAAATCAATGCCCAGATACATCTAATCAAGTGGCTGAAAGCTAAAAACAAAGAAAACTCTTGAAAGGAGTCCGAGTAAAACAGTACATTAACTAGAGAGAAACATGACTCAAATGACTGGATTTTTCATCAGAAACCATGAAGACCAGAGGGAAGTGTCACAACACATTTGAAGTATTGAAAAAAAAAAAAAAAAAAAAAGCTGTCAATCCAATATCCACCAAAAACTTCTTCAGGAATTAAGGCAAAATAAAGACATTTTCAAGTGAAGAAAAACTGAAAGAATCCATAGCCAGCAGACCTTCTATATAAGAATTGCTAGAGAAAGATACTCAGAATAAAGAAAATTGTACAAGGAAATGCATGCTACTGAGAAAAAAAGAAAATAAAAAATGGTAAATATCTGGGGAAATGTAATGGATTATGATTCTCTTCAGTTAAAATACATTTCATAGTTGAAGTAAAAATTATAATATGCTCTGGAGGATTTTCACTGAATACATTGGTAATATATAAGACAATTACAAAGTATCAGAATGTTAGGATGCTACCAACAAAGTGCTTACAAAGAAACTGTAGCATGAAATATGTTACAAAAGAAGAAAGGTTCAAATAAGTTTCTACATAATGAAACTAGGAAAAGAGCTAACTACACCCAAAGCAAACAGAAGGTAATAATAAAGAAAAAACATAAATCAATGTAATTTAAACAGAAAAGCAATGGAGTCAATCAATGAACCCAAGGGCTGTTTCTTTGAAATGCTCAGTAAAATTGATATACCAATATCATAACTGACAAAAAAATACAGAAAAGATAAAAATAATCTATATCAAGAATGAAAGAGGGAACATCACTGCAGAACCTGTTGACATTAAAAGTATAATTATGAACAACTCTATACATACAAATTTGACAATTTAGACTCAGTGGAGCAATTCCCTAAAAACCACAAACTACCAAAAGTTACCTAAGATGAAAACAACCAAATTAGTCCTAAAACTAATAATGAAAGTAAAATCGAGCTTAAAAATAAAACAAAAAACACTTCTGAAAAAAAGTATCCCTACGTCTATGACTTCACTGCAGAATTCTACAAAACATTTAAAAAGGATTAATACCAATTCCACATATTCACTTCCAGAAAGTAGAAAAGGAGGAAATAATTTACAATTCATTTTATGAATCCAGCATTACCCTGAAATCAAAACCAGACAAAATCAGTAGGAAGAAGAAAAGAAAAATACAGACCAAAGGCCCTTGTGACACTGATGAAAAAAATAAAAGAAAAACCACACAATATTAATTAATGCAGAAAAATCATTTGGCAAAATTTAATACCCATTCATGATTTAAAAAAAAAATCTAAAAATTAAACAAACAAACAAAACCTTTCAGTATGCTAGGGGAGAGCTTCCTCAACTTTATAAAGACTACCTACAAAAAACATATAGTTAACGTCATACTAAATGATGAGAGGCCGAAAACTTCCTCCCCAAAATTGGGAACAAGTCAAGGATATCCATTATCATCATTCCTATTCAATAAAGTACCAGAAGTCATGGCCAGTGCAATGAGTCCAGAAAAATAAATAAAAGACATATAGATTGGAAAGGAAGAAATAAAGTGGCCCCTATTTGCAGAAGACATAACTATCCATATAGAAAATACCGAACTATCTGAAAAAAAAATCCTAGAATAAATAAGCAGGGAGCAGATAAAGTCAATGTGCAAAAACTAATTGTATTTCTATATATTAATAATGTACAACTGGAAACCAAAATTATAAAAACAATGCCACTTTCGGGGCGCCTGGGTGGCTCAGTGGGTTAAGCCTCTGCCTTCGGCTCAGGTCATGATCCCAGGGTCCTGGGATCTAGCCCCACATCGGGCTCTCTGCTCAGCAGGGAGCCTGCTTCAAAAAAAAAACAAACAAAAACAAAAACAAAAACAAAAAACAATGCCACTTTCAATAGACCCAAAAATTTAGAAAGAAAAACAAAACTTTCATATATACCTAACAGTACATGTACAGGACCAATTATGCTAAAAACTATAAAATGCTGATGAAAGAAATAAAAGACCTAAAGAAATGGAGAAACATATTGTATTGGAACACCTCATATAGTAAAATTATCAATTCTCTCCAAATTTATCTTTAGATTTAACTCAATGCCAACCAAAATCTCAGCAAAGTTCTGTAATAGGTAAATTGATTTAAAAATGTATACAGACAGGCAGGAACTAGAAGAGTTCTTTGTTTGAAAAAGAACAAAGTTGAAGAATCACATTACCTAAATGTCCTTTGATGGCAGAATAACCAAACTGTGGTACATCCATACAGTACAATCCCACTTGGCAATAAAAGAAATGAACTACAGATACACACAACTTGGATGAATTCAAAGGCATTACACTAAGTGAAAAAAATCCAATCTCAGAAGGTTACATGCTGTATGATCCCATTGGTAGGAATTCTGTACATTCTTCAAAAGACAAAATTTTAGCGACAGACAAAAGATCATTGGTTGCCACTGGTTAGAGTTAAGGAAAGGGTGTAACTAAAGTAAGATTTTAGGGATGATGAACCTGTTCTGTACCCTGTTGTGGAATGGTAAAAGGCACAGAGATGTACACAGGTGAAAATTTTTTCAATTTTTCTCTGTATCAATTTTAAAATGATATTAACAAAAAGATACAATACATAATAATATGAAGTAGAATATGCTTAATGACAAAAAGAGGCAAAAAATGATTTTGAAAACAAATACAGAGTAAACAAAATTGGCAGAAAGGATAACAACAGTAGGCTTCAAGTGGAAGATGGGACTTCAAATAAACACAATTTGAATATATAAAAACTGGAGACAGAATGCCGGTGAGAAGACCAAAACAGAACAAGCAAGTTGATCCTAGTATTTATTTCCAGCAGTGAATCCCAAGACTATGACATATAAAAATTCCAGTTTTTTAAATTTTTACTATATCACCACACACTTAATTTTTAAAACGAGTTCCTGTACAGTTGGTAAAAAAAAAAAAAAAAAAAAAAAAGCTTATTCTCTATAAGGTTATTAAATCTCCTCCAAATATAAAGTATTTGTTAACTGCATATTCAACTGTATAGCTTATTAAATATTATATAGCACAATCAGTTATTTTCAAACTCTTTTAGTGATAGAATGTTCCTCAAAAGCTTGATACACAGATTGGAGCAGAAATGCTCAGGTTGAAATGGGTGGAGGGACCAGAGCCTCTACCCATTTCACCTGCGGACCAGGCTCTACCAGAGGTAACTGTGAAGACCTACTGGTAACTGGTTTGTCATCTGAGTTTGTTTAGAACACCATCAGTCATAACTACATTGGCAATAATTTCTTACTAAATGTCTGCTAGATTTTCTTTTCTTTTGTTTTAAGCATAAACAGTAGCATTCTGGTCATATTAAATTCTATCATTACATTTTCACTTGGCTTTATTAAATTTCTGCCATTCTTTTTTTTTTTAATTTATTTGAGAGAGAGAGAGAGAGAGAGAAAGAGGGAACACAAGCAGGGGGAGTGGGAGAGGGAGAAGCAGGCTTCCTGCTGAGCAGTGAACCCAATGTGATGCTTGATCCCAGGACCCTGGGATCATGATCTGAGCTGAAGGCAGATGCTTCATGACTGAGCCACCCAAGCGCCCCTATTTCTGCCATTCTATAACGTCCTTGTTTAGCTCTTTTAGTGATTTTACTATTGAATGTAAAACAAACAAAAAACCTGCTTATTTTACTCTTTATTTACACGTGCATGAAAAACTTTGATCTTTTAAGGTATATTTCATTGTTTACTTCTCTTTTGGGGTGGGGTACCTGGGTGGCTCAGTTGGTTAAGCTCCTGACTCTTGATTTCAGCTCAGGTCACGATCTCATGGTGTCACATGGTCGTGAAATCTAGCCTCATGTCAGGCTCTGCGCTTAGCATGGAATCTGCTGGAGAATCTCTCTCTCCCTCTCTCTCCACCTCTACCCCTCCCCGTGCCCACTTGCTTGTGCAACCTCTCTGAAATAAATTCTTTAAAAAAATAAAGTACTTCTCTTTTGTCAATTGATAAGGGATTTTTGGCAATGATATTCTGTAAAGGATTTCAGACTATTTTTATCTAATACAGTAACTGACAATTGTATTACAATCCAATGCTCTGTAAATTTATATTATTGTTACTCTACTTTGTGCTTCTTTGCCAGTTCCTTACTGGTAGTGGTACATACTTCATATTTTCCTTCATTTTATGGTAGATTTTTTTTTTAATCCATTTACCTATTTCTCAAACACCCAACAGTGATAGACTCTAATTCAGATATTTTCATTATTACTAACTACATTTTGAGCTTGCTTAAAGGATTGATATGTAATTTAACTTTTTTACCTTTTAACTCCATAATTCCTAACCACGGTTTATTAAGCTACGTTAGAAAAATAGATTGCATTATAAAATTCTATGTTTTTAATGATTTTTACTAAATTGGTGGTACTTTGTACCATCAAATCTTCTAATCTTTTAATTCATTTACCTCTTATAAGTCTCTTTCAATTATATACTTTCAAGTGTACTTTATCTTCATGCTAACCTGTTATAAAATGATTTCAGATTTCCTAAGACCTCAAATGCTCCGTCCCATCTCTTAAGAGATATTTAATTTGGCCAGATAGTGTACTAGAATGATAGCCATATTTCTCTTAGCTATCATGAAGTCTTTGTATTTTCAGCCTATGAATTAAGGGCTAACATAGTTCTTGTCCTCCTTTCCTAAAATCATGTTGTAAAATTTGAATTTTGCTTAAAAACCTAAAATATAAGAACTTTAGTCCAACCCTCACTTTTTGAAACACTTTCAAATATTCATGCTGAAATTAGGTTTCAAATAAGGGAAATCTTTCTCTAATTATGGTCTCTATTTTGCAGGTCTTTACCTTTTCATGTGATATTCATATAATCCAAAGATATATTACATAGATAATAGTGCTATTATTTTTTCTTCTTGATGATCTCTTGAGGTCATTTTTCTCTGACATAGATTTGCTTTGCTTGTTCATTAATAGTACAACTAATTTTTGCTCAGTTGCATCAATTCTTTCCATAAAGCCTTTATCCATGTCTCAGTATCTCTCACAGCCTTTTAGACTCTCACAGAATTCCAGGGTCAAAAAGAACTTAAGTGTCCTTCTCCCAGGAAAAACCTCTATTTTTACAAATATTCCGTAATGCATTCAATTATGTTACACTAAATTTCTGAACAGTTATACTTGTTCAGAAGTTTTCTGCTGGAGTAGAAATTCTGTTATTACAGAGTCTACAAAATTTTTTCTTCCCCTTTTCATCACATGGAAATATTTGCTCATTAGATATACAACTTTCTTTTGCTTTCTTCTCATTTTGCTTGAACTGTATCGTGTAGAGATTTTTTTAATGGGTCTTACTACTTTTCCTTTACCATTTTCCTAACACATAGTAAGATGAAGGTTTACATAACGTTAATACATTTGACGCTGGAAATCTATGTTAGAATTGGAACACGTGATCTTTGAATAGAAACAAGATCAAGCATAACAAATAGCTTTTGTTCACATTTTCAAGAAACTGAAATTAATAACCCCTATCACCGTAAGTGCTCAAAACAAATATTCTAATGTAATATTGTATTTTGTTCATTCTTACATGGATGGGACTGGAGGAGATTATGCTGAGTGAAATAAGTCAAGCAGAGAAAGTCAATTATCATATGGTTTCACTTACTTGTGGAACATAAGGAATAACATGGAGGACATTAGAAGAAGGAAAGGAAAAGTGAATTGGGGGAAATCGGAGGGGGAGATGAACCATGAGAGACTGTGGACTCTGAGAAACAAACTGAGGGTTTTAGAGAGGAGGGGGGTGGGGGGATGGGTGAGCCTGGTGGTGGGTATTAAGGAGGGCATGTATTGCATGGAGCACTGGGTATGATACATAACAATTTTGGAACACTTGAAAAAATAAAAAAATAATAAAAAACCAAACACACACACAATAGGTGATAAGAAAAAAAAAAATTTTGTTCATTCTTCCCCTTGCTACGTATATACTCCAAAGAAAAAGGGATTCTAGCATAAAAACCAGCATTGCAATACTTTTTAAATATCTCTTTTCCATCAAAAACATCTAAAGATAGGACACTGCATGAAATGTTACAATTTTCTAATAAAATAATTTATAGATTTGTAATAAGCCACTATTATATAATAATATCTTGAAGAAATTAGTTTTCTAAAAACTATTACAAATTACATATTTTGGTATCTGAACAAATTCTATACGAAAACATATTCTTTATCAAGATTCTACTTATCTAAATATTGTTTTGTTTTGCTCTTAAAAGACCTAGTCTTCTCAATAGCGTACCTTTATTATTCCAATGAAAAGAAGACATGGTCATGAATAATTTGTTAAAATATCTACTTTTACATGGTGCTTATTTAAAATTGTATCATAGGGATTTAAAGAGGCTCCTTTTGATCTTCCTGCTGCTTATTAGACTCAAAACAAATGCATAAAATTACTCATTTTTCAAAAAGCAAAAAATCCACCAAATCTTTCTTATTAATTTGTATGCACTATTGGTTGACTATTCTCACTTTTTTTCACAAAAATATTGTTTGACCTAAGTATAGTACATTTTTAATGTATTTTTCCAGTTCTTAGGATTAGATTTACTATAAATATCAGATGTTCTTTCACAGATTTTGTGAACTTAATATTAAAAACATATCACTGATGCTCTACACCTCGAGTTGTCAATCTGAATGAAAATGACACCATTATCGCCATCATCACTAACAGATTTCTTAAATTAGCTGCCAATACTATCAATTAGATATTTCACGGTTATTTTAGAAATGAGCATGTCAAAAGCATGTCACTTGCAACTATTTTCTCTGGCTAGCAATAAATTCAAAATGTTCTTTGACAAAGGACATCAATCAGTAGAGCAAAGAGAACTGAGTTCAAATGCAGATGGAGACAATTATTAAAACTGTGGCATGCAAGGAAATTACTTAACCTCCCCCTAAGCCTCCCTATCTTCCTTATTAGTTTATTGGGAGAATTAAATGAAATAATGCATGTAAAGCATTTAACACAGAGCTTGGCACACATGACATGAGAGATCTCAATAGGAGTTGATGTTGACAATGATTTCTTAAAAAGGATTTCAAGAACTATCCGTGGCAGTTATCAGATGCCACAGACACATTATGACTCATCTGCTACTCTCTGCTGCAGATTTGCTCTTTCATTCTTTTCTACTTTTCTATGTTATCCGTTCATGGGCTCCTGAGTGAGGCTTTGGTAACGTTACCTCTAAGAATGTCATTAGGTGGCACTCAGAACACCTACAATGGAAGCTATGCTCTCCATGAGCCTCTTTCATACATGTTGTAGCTTCCAATTGCTCTTGCTTGAAATAAATTTGGGGAAAGCTGCTTTTACTCCACATTGAGCATAGATGAGAAAAATGGCCAGTGTCTCTGAGGAATAATTAACAAAAGACAGTTTGTTTCATCTTCATGATAAAATACAGCATCCCTATTAGAAGGCAAATTCATCATTTCCAAAAGTTAAATAGAATGACACTTTAAAAGTAATTCCAGCTGATTAAATTTAGGGTTCTGAAAAAAATTTAATTCATGAATATACTCTGAATCTTTCATTTGATTTTAAAATGTATAAATGTTCATTTAACTTTGAGCCCTTGCCTCTCAGTGTTCTATTCTGAGCTAGTCAAACAAGTGGTAGCAGGCATGCTGGGCTCAATAATACTGCCTCTCATATTTAAATACTCTTTTTCACTTGGATTGCAAATTAAAGACAGTCTCCTGAACACTGACACATTTTCAATGATTGATTTTGCAAAACGTGTTGATTTTTCTTACACTGTTTTGCCTCTGTGTGTGTCAACTTTGGCCTTCTTTTCTTGCTCCTTTGCAGCATTGCTGTCTCTTTGAAGCCATTGTCTGCCTGATATGAAAAATGTACATTAAACCTCATGACTAATTACACAGACAGAAAATTCCTGATCTCAAATATAAAATGCCTATACCCAGGAACTATAACAAAAGCTTCCGACTATGTACAAAACTCTTAATCAAACCTTTCATTCACTTGAATTAAAAGAAATTCCAATAATTTATTTTCTGTTAAAGTTGTGTTTACATTCTTTGAAAAGCAGATTTCTTATGCATGTTACATGCCTACAAATCAATCCATTTAACAACAAACAACATCCATCCATTTCCTCCACAAAAGTTTATGCTTGCTGTTAGGTCTGCTATTAGGAGCTTCTGGATGAATTCAATTAAGTGCTACTCAGAATTGTTTTGTTCTAGATACAAAACTGTCTTCAATACGAGGTCCATTTTTTAACTCCCGACACTATGCATTAGCAAAGTAGACTTCTCCCAATAAATCCTATAATCTGTGGATTAAGTGCCTGGCTTCTTATATTTTAAAAATATACTTGAAAAGAAAATGAACAATACTTCTCTCCCCCCAAAATATACAAAATAATGTCTCTAAATCTAAAAGTCCAGGGCCTTACACACATACTGCATGTTATAGCCTATACAGCACAAAATCTCATCTCTGATAACCAGTCGGTGGGCCAATTTTTTTTCCCCACAACAGACTAGTTCTAGAGTTAATTTAACCAATCACCTTTGAAAAACTATTGGATACAAGGCCTCGCTTTGGCACTCGGAGAGAAGGCCTGCAAGGAGTTTATAATCTAGTATGGGGGGGGGGGTGGCAAATACAAGAGTACACAAATAGTACTCCTATGAAACCACGAGATAGGCACTGTGAAAGAACACACCAGAGAAACAAAGAGAGGAAAGTTGTGCTTGCCTCTTCCGCATGTTAGAATTTTCCTAAGAGCCACCAGCCACCATTTGTTTTCACAACCATCGAAGCACCAGACTCCTCCAGCTCCCAGTCTATCAAATCTAGGTACCCCGCTCTGTTTAGCTGGGGCTTGCCTTTTTGTTAGACCAGCTCTCCTCTGCCTCTAGTCCTCCCCATTCAGTTACCAGGGCAGTAAATGCAGCACATGCCATCACACTCCTATTTTGGGAAACCCTGCAATAACTACCAATGCACCGACTGGCTAGTCCAACCTTGGATATAAAATTTTAGTTGCTTGCAAATGATGTTTCTGAACAGGGAGACGCAAGAAGGAAGGGGGAAAGTAGCCACACTCCTCCAGAAATGGCCACAATACCTAAGCAGAGTAAGTTGGAATAAGGTCTGCACATGAGCCAAAGCTTAGAATTTCATTGCCTTTGTTGGCTCGTGTCACTTCTTTAATTAATGTCACTTTCTCTGTTTTAATATCAGAGCAAGTGACAAGAGTGCTTCTGGATGAATTGTGTTTTCTGAGGACTGTATGGCACACTCTCCCGCAGTCTGACAGAGGGACGTGCCAGCTTTCCTTGGCAGTTACAACGCACCAGCTTTAGTTTTAGTAGTTTAATTTGTGGCAGTTATATGTTTTGAATACGTTGAAGTATTCACAACGGTCTCATGGAATCTGTTCCATAGATAAAGTTTACACAGTGGAAAAGAAAAAGCAATGGCGATAAGGCGATTAGGAAAAGCTTCTCTTGGCCACAGCTGGCCTTAGAGGCATTCCTTTAAATTTAAGAGCATTTAGGGGATAGGATTAAAGTGATCACAAGAAATGATGGCCCCCCCACTTTTTTTGCCCAGTTCTGTAGTTGGTGTGAGACGATCATAAGGAATATGATATTTAGAACTCAATTTTATGCAAAATCCATTATTCAAGAAGTGAAGTTTATATACATGATAGACATGCAATGAAATAAATGTTAGAATAGAAAACTTTGTTACTTATGCATTAAGTTGATTCTAACATTTTGGTAAACTAAGTTTTTATTGATATAAAATTCAGAAGAATTTCTGCATTCAGGATAAAGGACTAAACTTTTTCTTTGGGTTTCCTAAAGATCTCTCGGTTTCAGGCTGAAGTATTCTGAAGGTTTTTGTTTGGACTTTTTCCTTCATCTCCTTTAGACACTTTCGTGAAGCTTCATCAACTCATAGTGAGAGCTGCCACCACGGAGTTCTTCCAAACTTTGCCTGCCCTTTCTAAATTTAGGGTTCTTTACTGCAGCAGGTTGAAGATCTGGCTTTGATTGCACCTGGCTCTGCTGGAGAATAGAAATATTCATCTCCACTGAATGCATGCTGCTTAAGTGCTGGAGGCACTTGCAGGAGAGAAACTCATTGGAAACTTCATTACAATACTTTCTCTTCCCTACATGAAGTAGTCATTCTCATTCACCAAAGATAGAATTGTGCCTGACACAGCCACGGGAGTTCCTGTTTGACTTTCAAAATTAATCAACCTCCAAGCTAGAGTAGAAATGGCATGTCCTTTAACCTTAAGCACAAAAAGCTCTCAACAGACTGCAGTTTTTATATCCCTGGATGAGAGTTTGGGCCCCTAATACTTAAACTTGATGCACATACTGGGTTTCTGGCATGCTTTTGCCCATACCCATCTGCTAGCCTGGCACTGTGCCCATTCAGAAGGTGTGATGCCAGTTTCAATAGGGCATAGGTGCCAATCAAAGATGGGTTTGGAGGGGCAGCATGCAGAACGCAGCAAAAGTCAGCTCTTCTGCCAGAAGATCCTCCTGTTATCAGATAATGCCAATGAAGGGCCACATGCTTCATTGCTTGGGATCACATTGCATCTGTAGATGTTTCTGGCCTTCAACGGATGTCTTTCTACAGAAGCATTTTCCTCAAGGATTACTTGATTGGAGACATTAAAGAAAAGTCTAACGGACTGAAGTCCATCCTTTTCAAAGAAACAGTGGAAACCTTCAACAACTGTCTTGAAATAACTGTGGGGTTTTCTGTCTTTTCTCCTAAAACACTCTTTCATGTAGAATATTGTAGAGTGTATTCAGTCCATGTTTTGGAGTTGTAAGGGACAAACATTCTAAAGAAGGATTAATTGCAAAACCAAGTATTTAAGCAGTATTTAAATCCATAAACACTTCTGTATCGTTAAGTGTGAATGGTAGACAAATTTTCGTCATCCCATAACTGTTTTCTAGTGAATTCTCACACTTAGAGCTTCAGAGTTTAATTTTCCTCTCCTTTATTTTATAAACATGGATATACCTGTGTCTTAAAAGAAAGACCATACCTACTATTTATTCCTCGTCTTCCATGTTGAAAGAGAAAAAAAAAAAAAAACCAAACACTTCAGAAGCAAAGTCTATCCATATTTCATAAGAAAGCCAGAACCTCTCAAAAGCTGAGAATTCTTTTATTGTGTGGCAATAGAGGTGAGCTCA
The DNA here is from genome assembly GCA_028534135.1 of Potos flavus. Taxonomy (NCBI): domain Eukaryota; kingdom Metazoa; phylum Chordata; class Mammalia; order Carnivora; family Procyonidae; genus Potos; species Potos flavus. The sequence continues at coordinate 55,736,804 of CM052885.1, forward strand.
TTTCATGAAGAAATTTCCCTATAGCAATAGGTTTCAAATTTTAAAACCTTGACCACTATAAACAGTTATAAGATAGTAACAGGTGCAGTAGAAGAAACAGAACATACAAATCAATGAAGAATGCAGCAGTTTGTAAACCTCCCCTGAAGGCAAAAGAGTTTGACAGTAAAAATGCGGAAAATGAAGAACCATAATGTATGTTAAAAAGAAGATCAGACACTTAACAAAATGAAAAAGCAAAAGCTAAGCCTTAGAAGAACTCTCTTTTCATACAAAGAACCCAAACCTCTGTAAATATTTAGATTTGCTGACTGATGGGCACATAAACACTCTTCTTTTTCTAAAAATTCAAAATTGATAGCCTATGGACAGCAAATACAAAATTAAAATATGTCTTCTACAGACTTTTACTTTTTGTGTAAAGGTCTAACAAGAGTATTAAATTAATAAAATCCCAAGGATTCTTTTCTCTTGTGAGTATCTCTCTCCACACCTTCATCTGATAATTACTTTATCATATATACTATGTTTCTAGTTTCATGTTTATTTCCTTCTTTTCACCCCCACAGTATTGTTTGCAAAATTTTCTAGTTACAATCCTAGTGGCACCATAATGTTGCATTGTGTCAGAGAAGACTAACTGCTTATCCCAAAGCCTTCTCTATAAGACACTGCCAAAATAACACTTAATATAGCGATGTAAAATAAAGCACTAAGCATTCCAGTAACTCCACTCTGCTGCATTATCATTGGACTCTTCTGAACGTTATTCTACATACCTTCACAATGAATCCATTACTGTGGACAAAAAAGTAAAGAAAGTAAAAACTATACATGCATAAATTATTTTTTTCTATTTCTTCAAAAATAGAAGTCTGTTTCCTTATCAAAAAGTGAGTTAAACTTTGATAATTTCTAAAAATCCTACTTAGGCTACCCTGGTTCCTCGCTGCCCTCAAAAAAAACTTTTCTTCTATGTTTCCAAAGCAAAATAGAGCTAATCTGAAAACATGACCCAAAAAATCTATGATCATCACCTAGATAACATATACACATTTATCCATGGATAAGTGATTTGATCTTAAGGCTTCACCAGAGTTTAATTTTAGTTATAATAATGTGTTACTCTTTATAAAAAATAATGCTATTGATTTATGGCAAAAAAGCATAATAGATTCTATCAGATGATGTAATTATTGTCTCGGCTTTTCTTGCAACTAACAGTACCTCTGTAAAATTACAGGCTGGAATTAAGGGGTGACATCTGTAATTATGGAAGGGAATAAAGAAGGCTAGCTTGTGTAGGTTGAATATCCCAACCTCAGTCTCAATCTCTCAGGCAAATAACTATTGAACATCTACTCTGTGCTTGACATTCCAAAGACACTAACTGGTCATCGCTATGCCCCACTTTAAAAAACTAAAACTTCTGCAGATAAATAATTTTCGTTTTTACTCATATAAGCCTTCAAAGGAATTCGGCTTAAGTTTATTATGTAAAACTTTGTTTTTCTGGATTTGTTTCGACTAATTTCTGAAACCCAGTATCTTCCGTATCTGAAGTACATGAGATACAACTTAAATGAGAACTTTTTACTATGTCATTATGGCTACTTTATAAATTTTAGGGGTAAAAATATTTAGGTCAGTAAGTAAAATGTCATAGTCTTTCAATGGCATTCTCGATGTTCTTAGTTTACAACATCGGTAGCTAAATCGATCACAATCCACAGCAGGATAAATGGAAAATCCCTCCAATGGATGTCCTTGTTACCATCCTAATCCCCTGTGGCACCAGACACTGAACCTGGGATTCAGGTAATCCATGAGGATAGGAGTTTCTAAATAAATACATAAATTATATTTAAGTACTTACTAAGCTCCAAGTTCTTTAAAACATTATTTCATTTAATCCTCACAATTATTACTATCTCAGTGATACAGAACAGAAACAAAGTCTTGTGACGAGGTGGAAGTCATTCAGTTTCTAAATGTCTTAGGTCAGAATTCAATCCAGATTTGCCTAACACCAAAACTCGCGCCCTTATTTATATAATTCTCCCTTCGTTTGCTTGCTTCTGTGTTGAATTTAGCAGTAAAGAAGAATTCAGACCCAGTTCTCTCTCCTTCTCTCTCCTTCTCTGGAAGTTTAGGAACTTTTTCACTTAGTTGATACTAAAATGACAGCAATTTTTCCATTCCCTGAACCAGCTTCCTCCCCTGATTCTTTTTATATACAAAGAAAGAACCTTGGCTTTGTTCTTATATTCAGATCTTTCTTTTCCCTCTTATAACTATTTCTATTAATGTTATAGGCATAGTATTTGTCCAAGTCAAGAGCAAATACCAAAATTCCCATCCCTTCCCCTTGACTTTCAGCTGATGATTCCTGATCTCAAAGCTAGAGGACAGCTGGACATGCACAATGAGTTAGACAAGGCGGCCGGTTTCTTCCCAGCCTCAGACAACAAACACTGAGGAAGTGTCTGCCTAAACAGTGTATCTAGAAAGAACACCTGGAAAGAAGGTAGCTGGACACAAAGGTGCTGTTAAGGAAAACCTGAATTTCTTCACTTATATGCAGGAAATGAAGAAAAACATAGTAAAGTGTAAAAATATGACACAATTTCATATGAATTTGCTTAGATGGCTTTGAAAATAATCAGTAAAAACTAAGTTGAAGAAGTGATTGCTGATGGCATCTCATTAAAGAGCTGATCCTATGATTTACAAGTGCTGACAATATTTAGAACACACAGCTTTATTATATATTCTGAAGTATGGAGCCTCTACCTCCAAATAGCTAAACATTTCTTCAAATCTTTCCCAGTGGTGTGTGCTCGCTAGCATTCCCACGATCCAGGTTCTGAACATTCAGGTAGTAAAGGGTACACTACAACTTATAGAGCCTTAAAAATTGTCGTAAAACAGAGGCGCCTGGGTGGCAGTCAGTTAAGCATAGGACTCTTGATTTTGGCTCAGGTCATCATTTCAGGGTCCTGAGATCTAGTCCGGGGTTGGGATCCACACTCAGCATGGAGTCTGCTTGAGATTCTTTCTCCCTCTCTCTCTTCCCCTCCCGCTCATGCTCTCTCTCTCTCTCCTCTCTAAAATAAATAAATAAATCTTAAAAATAAAATTGTTGTAAAACAAATATTTTGGCAATGAGAAAAAATAAGTAAATAATACGTGACATATAGTTAAACTAGAAGAAGCAAAGACTTTTTTGTATTTAAATAGGGACAAATAGATCACATGCCTGAGCACATTTCTTTTTCACAACAGGAACCACGTAAGTAGCAAATGTACGTATGTGTGTATAGACCTATACTTAATTTTTAAAATACACTTAAATTTAAACACATGTTAACATTTTATATATTTACATTTAAAAAAAAAGGAATAAGAGCATTACGATCCATGCTTTTTTGTGTTTCTTTGAAATTACTCGAATAATTCATATATTAGAAATCTAAAAGTACAACTGATAAGCCATGAGGTCCAAGGCTATAGCTCAGCGACAACAGAAATTTATTCAACTTCCTATCTCTGACTTTGAGTCAAGGCAGTATTTCAGAGATCTTAGCTCTTCGCTATACAAGAGAATTCTCGAATTCAAAGTCTCAGTCTACACTTATTTTTTTTTTAGTCCACAGTTATTCTATGGGGAAATCTACTTTCTGTGGACTCCAGACTATAAAGACTTTTATGGTCTTTACCTGTACTAATATGGTAGCCACTAGCTCATGTAGCCATTGAGCTCTTGAAATGTGACTGGATACATCCTGGATTTTAAAAACTGTAACCAGAAATAATTTTTTTAATATTGATAACATGTTGGAATATTTTAGATATATTGGATTAAATTATATAATTGAAATAAGTTTCATCTGTTTTTTTTACTGTTTTTTAATGTCGCTCTTAGAAAATTTTAAATTACGTAAGTGGCTTGCATTACCTTTCTCCTGAACAGTGTTGCTTATGGCACTCTCAACCTGGTACTCAGAATCACAGCATTTTTCGAGCAAGTTCAAACTCTTTCAAGGAAGAAACTGTTCTCTAAGCCATACAGTTTTGTGTGTGTTGGTCTCATCTTCGCAACTTGATTAGACCCTGAGATGATTAATATGGAGTTCTCTTTTTACTGAATTTCATTCATTTGTTCAAAATGACAATTATATCAGAAAAGGAGCTTTATCCATCATGATCCATGAAACATGTTTGTGAAGGGTGGTGAAATATGCCATTCTAAACTATGCCTCTTCGGCATAAGGATTATTTTGGGCTGAGGGTGCAAGGAGGAGCAAGTGCAGGGAGAGGCTTTCTCTGAACCCCCTTTATTTGCATGAAGACAGATCTTCCAAAAAAGACGCAATTGTTATAAATTCCCTCCAGGGAAGCTTCATCAACCAGAAAAAACTACTCTTACCACAGGAGATTAGAAATTAACACCACTCCCTGACAAGCTTTTTCACAAACTTCATATCCCCTACCTATTCTCCTAAAGGCCCATTCATCTTTCCTAAAGATCATCTACTGTCCTTTAAGTGACCTCCATGCCTTGTCCCTTTCCACTATTAAGACAGTGAATAAGTTCTCAAATCTCACTGCTTTTTGGGATATTCACTTTTTTTCTCTGTGATATCCCCATGCATATAACATCAAAAATTAGTAAATTTGTATAGCTTTTCTCCTGCTGTCAGTTAATTTCATAAACCCAGCTCTCGAACCTACAAGAGTAGAGGGAAAGTCTTTTCTTCCCTACTGTCTGAAATGTTTAATGAGGGAGGAATCCGAGATTCCCCCAGTGGAGGTCTTTTACCAGCTTCTTAAACTCCTATATGAACAGATGTAATGAGTCAATCCATTTAGGAGAATTTATCCTTGAGGGTAATTTTTTTTTAATCACTAATATTTATCTTATTTTATTCATTAAATCCAGTCATGTAATGGATGGTTCTGATCATTAAACTACAGATTTAAGGTAGCCCTGAACGATCCTTTTAAATTCAGTGTAATTTAAACATTTTTAAATGTAGCGTAAAAATATATCCAACTAGAGCTCCTTATCTAAACCAAAGAACACAAAAAATAATTTTGAGTGTCTATTTTCTCATTTATGAAGGATGGCAAATAACTAGTACCATCTAGATGCACAGTTCTTTCATTCCATACAACAGATGCCTTGAGGTATTAAGACTCAATTCTCTAGTGAAGCCTAGTTAAGAAATGACCACAACCCTGTATTACTTAAATATTAATGATTAAGATTCACAGAGTATTTGGATTTATAAAGTGTGGTTTCTGAACTATAAAAAGCAATGTTTCCAGGAAAACATACTCTCAAAAAAGAACATTAACATTTGTCTGGTGGACTTTGTAACTAGGCTCTGGAAGGACTTCCAGGAGTCATTCAGAAAAACATGGACAGCAAGGAGAGGGGTCAGTCATGTCTTAAACCAGACATTCTGGTAAACATTAATGATCCTCATTTACTTAATAAAGTACATTTATGAATTCTATTATAATTCAAAATTTCAATTTTCAAAATACTAAGTGATCACAGTTGCAGTTACATATACAAGAATATTTGGTAACTTATACTTTACCTAAATATATCAATCCAAATCCTCCAGAGCCAATCATTTTGCCCAGCATCCATTGTTTTCCTTCCATATCATCCAGAACCGTGCCTTCTGGAAGTGGAACAGGAAGTTTGTATTTCTCATTTCTTCTTGGTGGCATCACTTCTGTTGGCAGAAAGGGTGAGATAATTAAAAATAAAAACAATAAAAAGTCCAGTTAAAATACATTTCTCAAAATGTCTTCTACGGGGCACTTTCCCAGGTTCTTACAAACTAGGATTATGAGATCAGCTGGACTTGGGAAAGCCCACACACTATATTCAAATCGGAATCTCACATACTTTACAATGCTGAAATCCAAGAAGGATTGTTATTAAAAAACAAACAAACAAACCTTTTGAACTTCACTTAACGTGTCCAAAATTTATTTAGGGGGGTCTATAATACCCACTAACAGTGCAGAATATATCCTAAGAAATGAGTTTACAATTCCTGATGACAAAGAGAAAATAAATTTCATATACATGCAAATACTTCTTTCATTGAGAATGTTAAGCATCAAAGATGAGGTCTTTGGTCACTAGGAGAGAATACAGCTTTGGATAGGAAAACATGGACAATGGCAACAAATATCACTAAGCCCAGCAAGTCACATCACTGACACAGAGTAGGTACTCAGTAAATATTTGTTAAGTAAGCCCAGAATTTTCATGGATATATAGGTACTCAGAGCACAAGGCCACAGGGCAGTTTCAGGGCTAGCACACACTCTTTGTTTCTTTAGACCCTGTGTCTTTCTGTTTATACCCTGTGTCCTTCCCACCCTCACCAAAGTGAAAATTGCCCCGCTTTAGAGATTAATCAATTACATGTGTACAAGGTTTGTGAATTTCACAATGAAAGACGTTTTGTTGGAAGAGAAAATTGCATAGGGAAACACACACACATGCAGCATATCTTCCTGAAACTAATCTACATGTGAAGGTAATTGCAATTCTCTTAAGCATTTCCAAAAAAAAAAAAATAAACTGGTGAGTGCTTTGAAAGTTAATGCAAAGTTTTCGTTGTATAATCTTTCCATTTTCTGAATGAGAAAGTTTCTGTTCCTTTTAATAAGGCTTCCCTCCTTCACTGACTTTAATCCAATGCCCTGCTCTCTTTTACTTAGCATTAGCGTCTCGGAGCAAAGGAACACAGCTGAAACCTTTAACGATATTCACCTGCCCTCCTAACACAACCACAAGGGAGGCACCGAATTTACACGGTGAACTATGCCTCAGGTAGTTTTGTGGTGTTTCCCCTTGGCAAATACTTTATATATACACTAGTGTCCAATACATATTTGCGGACTTAAAACCCAGTCTTCAAAGAACAACTTTTCAGCAGGGTGTAAACACAGTTTCGGAGGGAAGTCCGTGGCATCAGAACTTGAGAGCTGAAACTGCACATTCTGGGCGGGGTTCCCAGGAGCAAGCGGCGGCCTCCTCTCAAGGCCGGCCCAGACACGGGTGCCCCTCTGCTTTGGAGTTCCTCCCAGGGCTACGATGAAAAGCGCTAAACAGGAGTTGCCGGGGACAAACTGGTGTCCAGAGGCGTGAACACGTGCCAGGCCCTGGCTTGGGGGGGGGGGCCGTGACAGGGGCGGGGGCACAGTGCGGCCTGCTCGCCCGCCCCCCCACCCCCCGACTCTCGGCGACCCCGGCCCGAACCGCCGCGAAGCCTGCGGGCGTCTGTGCACTACCCACCCCACTTCCCCGCCCCAGGCTCCCCCTACACCGGCGAAAAGCGGAACCCGACCCCCTCCCGCGCCTAACTCCTCCCGCCCATGCTTTGGGGGCTAACGCAAGTGGAAGGGGGCGCCGCTTCTCGCGCGACCAACCGCGTAAGCGGGGACCTGCCTCGGCTGGGAGGCTCCGGCGCTCACTCCGACGGCAGCTCCTCCCGCGGCGCGGCGGCGCAGGCGGAGAGCGGGGCGCAGAAGTGCCGACGCCCAGGACCGGCAACGAGAGAGGGCTAGCCCAGCCCCGGGTTTCCCCCGCCGCCAGGCCGCGCGAGGCTTCTCCCGCCGGCTTTTGGGGCCGGGCGGGGCCGCGGGCCTCCAATCCCGCGGGGGAGGCGGGCCCGGCCCGAGCCGGCCCTCGGAAGGGCCCAAGCTGACGCACCCGCACCTGCGCCGCTTGCGCGGGGCGAGCCCGGCGCCGTCTGGTTCCGGGCGGAGACGCAGGCCTAAGGGCCCGCGAAGCTTCAGCGGGACCGCCAGGCGGCCTTGCTCGCGCTCCTGAGACGCCTTGGGGAAGAGCGAGCGGGGTCTAAATCGGGAAAGGGGGCTGTATGATTGCCGCACACACCCCCTGGCCCGCCAGAGTCTGGACCATGAGCCATCGGATCACTTCCGTGCATTTGTGTGGGAGGAATTTTAGATCTCCCGTACTCTCCCAGTACCCAAAGTTTCCAAATCAGTGGGTGAGTCTTTACTGAGCACTTACCCGCGACTAGTCACACTAGTCAGGCCCTCCCGGGCAAGAAGCCCAGTGAGAGTCCGGAGGCATAGCACCGCGTTGTTCAGTTCCTAGACATACTGGCTCAAGACCTTTTTACTGGTTGGATAATCTTGACTAAACGTAATTACTTTACGAAACTTCCATTTCTTGTCTGTGAACTGGAAATAACCGTAGTTATTTAGGTTACAAGGTATGTTAATGAAAAATTTAGAACACTTGTTAAAATGGTAAAACTTTATTCCAAACTATTGCAATAGGAGAAAGAGCTGTATTCAATGCCAAAGACGGCAAAAAAAAAAAAAAAAAAAAAGTGAGAATTTATAGCCAAGGAGTGGGGTCTGTGGATGGAAAATTATTAAGAGGAAGTGTCAGAGATATGGGGAGTATTCTGGCTAAACTGAGTTAACAGGAATCTTGCTGAAGACAGGCCAGGTGATCAGAATTCACCTGGGGGATGGTGATGGATGAGGAACTACATTAGATATGGAGGGTTGTGGTTAGGGGATTTGGGCTAAACTCACTTAACAGGATTCTCACTGAAATTGGACAACGTAGAGAGAACATGGACGTCAATAGCCATCCCTTGCTGAAAAAGAGTTCTGGGAAGCCTGAATAGAATTTGGTCAAAGAGAGGATCTTTAGTGGGTTATTAGTTAAAAGATTATGATGATACGTGAGAGAAATTTATTAAGTGATTTTCTGACACATAATAAAGACTCATAGTGAGCTTCTAATATTTTCAGGTAGACAAAACAAATGTTCCAAAAGCAATTATTAAATATATCAACATCCTACGTAGGAAGTCAGTAATTACTTGGGATGCAAACTGAAAGGAAAATCAAAGTCCTTTTATGGGTTTGATGGAATAAGGTTTTAGGACTTCCTACATCTGTCACTAAATGAAAGATGGCATGAGAAAACATTTCTAAAGCACTTGATGCTGTGGACATAAAAGCCTTTTTAGGGGCACTTGGGGGGCTCAGTCGATTATGCGTCTGCCTTCTGCTCAGGTCATGATCCCCAGGATCCAGTCCCTGCACAGCAGGGAGCCTGCTTCTCCCTCTGCCCCTCCCCTGGCTCATGTGTGCACTCTCTCTCTCTCTTGCTTGCTCGCTTATTCTCTCTCTCAAATAAATAAATAAAATCTTTAAATAAATAAATAAAAGTCTTTTTAAAGAAGTTCGGTAGTCTATGTGTAGAATAATTGCATCATTTAAGACAGTCACTAATCTAACAATGTCCATTCTTATTTCCATAAGATATATATGTAACAGATGCTATAGGCCATTTGCCTAGCCGAACATCCATATGGACATTCTTTCTCCCGTTCCAAATTTGTTCAGGTTTCTACCCAATTCCCCAGGTTAATTTCTTTGGGAAGATGCAGCTCTAGCACCAACCACAACAGATTACTCCTGGGGGGGTCATACATGGCTCTTGTCTTCATACCTATATATGGAGTATATTTGTGTCTTTGTCTATTCCGGCCACTATAACAAAATACCATAGACTGGGTGGCTCAGAAACAACAGAGATTTATTTCTCACAGTTCTTAAGGCTGGAAAGGTTATGACCTAATCACCTCTGAAGGCCCCATCTCCTCAGACCATCACATTGGGGATTAGGTTTCAAAATAGAAATGTTGGAGGCACACAAACATTTAGTCTAAGGTAGTTAGCAAAATCTGTTAGCCCCCAAACCTTCAAAATATAGCTAGAATCCATCAGTCCTCCCCATCCCTACTGCCACCATCCTGATCCAATAACCATCATGGCTTTCCTGGGTAATTGTAGTACCCTCCTAAATGCTACCCTATTTTCTACCCTTTGATGCCTTCGGTCTATTCATAGAAAACAGCTAAATGATCTTTTTAGGAGCTTAAATTAGATCATTCCTCTGTTGAAAACACTTTAGTGTCATTCTGAGTCATTCAATAAAAGCCAATCTTTACTATGACTTAAAATGGTGTTTTTTAACCTTGGCAATATCGACATTTGGGCCAGATGATTCTTTATCAAGAGGGGGAGGAGAGTCCAGAGGTGGTCTATCTCCCGTAGATAGGATATTTAGCATTGTAGGAGATTTAGCAGCATCCCTGGCCTCCCCAGCAGTCCCTCTCCCCAGTTATGATGGCCAAAATCAACCATTACCAAATTTTATAAATGTCAGAGTTGTTCCTGGTTGAGAATGATTTATCCGTAATGATCTACATGTTCTGTGCCTCCCCCATTTCCTTCTATTCCCTCCAACCACTGTGGCCTCCTTGTTGTTCTCAGGACTTTTGCGCTTTTCCTTTTGCTGGACCATTCTTCAATCCGTATCTGTATGGACTACTCTATCACTTTATTCAGGTCTTTATTCGAAAGTCAGCTCAGGGAGACCTTTTTTTAACCACTCTATCTCAAATTCCAACCTGCCCATAATACTTCATAGCCCTCTTTCCTTTTTTCCTCCTAGTACTTAGTATTGTACAACATATTATATAGGTAACTTATTTATTTGGAAAATAGACAAATAGTCTTCCTCAGCAAATTGTATGTTCCATGAGAATAGGCAACATTTTTGACTGTTTGAATCTCTACTGTATTCCCACTCCCTATGATGCAAATAGAGAAAACACATCATTTTCTTATTAAATGAATACATGAATCATCATGGTATCATTCCCTTCCAGTCATTGGTTTGGCTAGTATGTATGTATGTATGAAGTATAGGTAGAGGCAAAGAAAAGTTTTCTGGACACTTCTATAAAGAGATGTTGTCTTCTGGATATCATTCTGGATATGACACCTAAAATTTCTACAGTCATCTTGTGACCATGAGGGTACAAATTATAAATCTAATACACCAGAAATGGCAGAATGTTCAACAAATGAAGTTAGAATACTTATTCATATCCATAATACATATCCAAAAAAAGAAAGGAAGAATAAAAGGGAAAAAAAATTAACCCTTAACTCACACCTCATTTAAGACTTGACTTGAAATTGATCATAGACCTAAATCTAAATGCAAGAGCTGAAACTATAAAACTTTTGGAAGAAAACCTGGGAGAAACCCTTTATGCTCTTAGATTTTATAAATCTTTGTGATCTTTTGACTTCTTGTAATTAGAATGTACCCCAAAAGCTGAACGTCTAAAAGAAGAAGTTGCTAAATTAACTTCATCCAAATTATAAATGTTTGCTCTTCAAAAGCCCTGTTAAGATACCAAGTTTTGGTAAGAATACGGAATAAGAGGAACTCTCTTTCTTCGCTGGTTGGGCTCCAAAGTGCTACAGCCACTTTGGAAAACAATTTGTCAGTTTCTTATCATATTAAATGTATAATTAGCATATGACCCAGCATTCATGTTCCTGGGTACTTACCCAAAAAAATGTAAACCTGTATTTACATGAAGACTTATACTTAGATGTTTATAGCCGCTTCTTAGGTAATAGCCAAAGATTGAAAAAGCTCAAATTCCCATCAAGTAGTAAATGGATAATCACTCAGCAATAAAAAGTGGAATATCACTCAGCAATAAAAAGGAATAAACTACTGATACAAGCAACAACCTGAATAGACCCCCCAAGCGTGGTATTATAGAAAGGAAAGACACAAAAGAGTATGTATTGTATAATTCCATTGAAATTCCCAGGGACCGGTTTGAAGGGGTGGATGGATGGCAAAGGGGCTAGTGGAAATTTGGGGAATGACAGAAATGTTTAATTTCTTGATTGTAGTGGTGACTCCATGAGTATACATTTGTAAAAACACATCTAATTGTACACTTAAGATTTATAAATTTTATTACATGTAAACTATGCCACAGTGAAACTGACTTAAAAGAAAAGAACGGCTGAGGAGAAAGACAGAAAGAATCTGAGTTGTTGAGACCTTCATTGAATCATTCATTCAACTGACACTGAAGCCACCATACTTTCCAGATTCCTCCGTGAAGTGTTAAGTGTCTTTATTGCTTAAGCCTCTTAGCATTGATTTTTATGTTCCTTGCAGCCAAAATCTTCCTAACAGATGAAATAAAGTTTCAAGTGGCAATGAGTTTAAAATGTTAATAAAGTTGTCATAAATAAAAATGGGAACAGAAGTGCAGGTAAACCTGTATTGAGAATATGTGGGGTTTTCTTAAGTGTTGGGTTTTAATGCAGAATTTTATGATTCAGAGCATATTGCTGTGTGTATGTTTCAAGATGAAAACTGACAGAATATAGAAATACAAATTTTGGAACTAGTGAAAGAGCGTCTTCTGAATGAGCATGATGAGAAACAAGAAAGAAAAGAGAATCTAGATATGAAGCACTGAAGTATGAGTCATTTGAAGAAGAAAAAATAGAGAAAACAAGGTTTTCAAACAAGGCTATTTTGATAGATCTTACAGACTATGAGTGATTCACCACAAACACACACACACACACACACACACACACAAAAGGACTTTCTTGGCAGTGTGCCAACATTGTAGGTATGGCTTGGGTTCTGCTTTTCAAAGAACCAGGTGCTGTGAAATGCTCGTACTGGTTTAAAGAAAAAAGAAAAACCTAGCCATTCAGTGAGCATACTTTACAAGGCCAAGATCATTTCAGATCAATTAAAGCGTTAAAGATGTTGCATAGACAAAACATTTAGAAAAATCCAATCTTTGTAATTTAATGTGAGAAAAGGAGATCACTTCACTGGAAGCATTTTGCCTGCCAAAGAAGAGCTAGTTTTTGTTTTATAAAAATCAGGAGGCCATTCGCACTATAAACGCACAATCCCTGGAGAGCTAAGCAGTTACTGACATAGAAATTTTGAAAATAATAGTATTCAGATAAATGGAATCTCTAAGCTATCAGATATACAATCAGACCAAATATCTATGTCCTTTGCATTCTTTCCATAGAAGACAAGGCCTCAACTTATTGTCCCCAAATCATAGTTCTTGATTGTCCATATAAGTGAAAGTCAAGGACACAAAAAATTAATTTAAAATGTCATCTGTCAGTATGTCAACAGGCTTCATAAAATCTTCATAAAATCTTTTCCAGAGATATTAATTAGTAGTGCCCTGCTGCCAAACAATTGGACGCAACAAATTATCTCTCAAACAATTGAATGTGGTAAAACCCAATATGGCTCGCCAATATGATGTTAGCCCTACCCTGTCCATTCCCCTAACGCAAGCATCATAAAAGGTTAATTAACCACAAGACTGTATTCACACTTTACATCCTTCTTTCCAACTAATATGCCTGCAGTAATCACAAACAGGAGCTGAAGAAAGAGGAAGGGGAACTGGCTGAATGATTTTTAAGCAGAAGTTGTGCTTTCAGTAAGAATAGAGTTGATGACGTATTCAACAGAGAGGTGAGGATAGTTTTCCCACGTGTGATGTAAGCCATGCTTTTAGGCTTGCCTTTCATATACCTGCAGCACTACTCTCTTCAGTTTGTATTCTTAGGTCCTAGAGGCTTTGAGCACAGGTTGAGATAAAATTATGGAGGATCTTTGATGCTTGATAAAGAGTTTAGGTTTGAAGTTAGAGTTGTGCAGTCCAATCCAGTAGCCACAAATCACTTGTGACCACTTACATTTCAATTAATTGAAATTAAGCACAATCGGAAATTCAGTACCTTAGTTTTACGAGCCACGTTTCAAGTGCCCAGTGACCACATGGAGCTAGTGGCTACCCTGTTGGGCAGAACCAGTTATAGAAGATTTCCATGATCATAGAAAGTTCTGCTGGACAGTGCTCCTACAGAAAATGGAGAATCCCTGGCAACTCAAGCAGGAGGCTGACCCTACCTGCTCTGTGTGTTAGCCACCCAGAGGATAGAGAGGTGTGTATGAGAAAGGTCTATTTTTCAGCTCATACCACATTCTTTTGATTATAATAATTTTATAATAAGTTTAGTTCATTTCTTATATTATCTTAGATATTTTCACATATTTCACATATACTTTCACATATATATGTATATAAGTTTGTATTAATTTTATTGGCATGAACATAGAAAAGATGTGGAGGATAGACACCATCCTGATAGTGATAACATTGGGTTATCTCAGCATGTGGAATAGGAAAGATAGGAGTAGATTAATATTTTATTGCAGACTTATGACATGTTTTACCTACTACAACAAAGAAAACTCCATGCCTGTTATCTCTATAAAATGAAATTAATGATGTACCCACTGCCTAATCACGTTTGCGTTTTAAAATGTTCTAAGGGAAGATAATTAGGTACCCAGTAGAATATAAGCACTTTAAAGAGATATATATTCTCTTTTTCAATATGAAGAGTCAAAATAATAAAATTAAATCAAAGATATTCCCTTTTCTTGGTGGAAAATGAAATGTAGTGTTACGTATATTCTACTTTTTGTTTATGATCTATATTAGGTAAGAAAAAATAATTGGAACCACAAATTAATGATGTATTGTGTTGGTCTCGGTTCTGGAAGGACCATGCTTTATTTAGCTGTCTCTGGCAGATAGGAGAAAAATCCAAGGATATTTAAGAGGATATTTATAAGCCACTCCTATGAAGTTATTCTAATGGAAAACAGCCCTAACCAGTGTTGGAAGTTCTTCTTTCCAAGATTATTCTCCAATGATTCAGTTCAAAAGAACAAGTCCATTTTGAGGAGAGTGTTTTTTACAGAGTAATCTCATTTTATACCTGAATGTTATCCATACCTGGTGTTTCACATTTCCTCACATATGTGGTTGGGTTTCATTCAATGCTACTTGAATTCACTTATAAAATGGAAGAATTCTAGCACCTTTTTATATCTCAGGGAGCTTTCTCTCTTCTCTTCTGCCAAGTTATGGAGAAGAAGGCTACAAAAATCCCATTCCCTGGAAGTGAAGTTAGTAATGCTGAATTGATTTGATAGAGGTGATGAACGTGCAAATGCCAATATATTGGAGTGAATCAACAGTGTGAAGTATTCATGACAGTGCTCGTTCATTTCACAAGGGTACTCAATCAACTATGAAATGCAAATGTTACTAGCATCATGAAATCTTCCTCTGCAGCTATCTGGACAATCTATTACAGGATATTTCATGCTATATGGATACTCTTGAGTTTTTAATATACATAATAATTTCCTGGAATGCAGTTCCTACTCATAACAAAAATAAACTGATAAATAGATAACAGACAAGAGAGAATGTTTGGAGACCATAGTTCGGTGAATAAATCATTGGAAACAAGGCAATGACAAGAGCAGACTTTTATCTCCCTGCTCTCAAATTCTGATTGCAATGCCTGATGTAACATTTATAAAAGGGAAAGAGGAAAAACAATTCTACATTAACACCAGAAAGTGAAAATGAATACTGGCCACATAAAGAAACTTGGAGGCATTTCTGTTAAAATTATACAGTTGGAATTATATTGAAGGATAGCATGGAGTATCAATGTCAAACATCCTCTTTTAAAAGAGCGATGTACCTATAATGTAATAAAGGAAACGCTGGTCAACTAATACCACCATCCTTTGAAATTTGAAGGTATTAGGGTTAAAAGTGAAATTCATGCATTGCATCATGAGCAGAACTTCACTTATGTGGACCAAAACATTTGGACCATATCATTGGTACTAAAAGGCCTCACGGAGCAGGGAGCTGGCAGCATTGCACCTTGCTCCCCCCACAAAGAGAGAACCTCCAAACATTTCTAATAGTGCTTGGTGGATAACTGCTCAGTAAATATTCTGAATAAATAAAGAAGTTTAAAAACAAACAAACAAACAAACAACCCAGTAAACCTCCAACCTGGTGTCAGTCTTCCTTTGGCACCTGCTTGGGGAATGAAAAACAAAGATGAGGGGTGGTGTTCTTGCCCTGGGATGAAGACAAATTAATGGAATAAAACGAGAGTGAAATGAAACGGCCAGAAGTTCCCGTGGAGAAGCCAGAAACAGCAATGCAGATTCATTCACTTACTCAGATAGTACTTGAGCTTGGCTCTGGAGACAGATTGTATCAAAAGGCAGAATCCTTGCCTTCCTCAAAGTCATAGCCTTTTGGAGGGGACAGGTATTAAATAATCATTGAGAAAATTTATAGGATTCTGTTCGAAGCTGTAATAGGAGGAGCTCATTCCAACTGGCAGACAAGGTCATGGGAAACCTCTGAGGGAATGATACTTAAAATGAGACCTGAAGGATGAAGGGTTGTTAGGAGGCAGAAAGGGGAAAGAAGAACACTTCATGGAGGAAAGGATATATGCAAAGTCCTGAAGTAGGAAGGAAGTAGGTGTGTTTAAGGCCCCGAAAGGACAATGATAAGAGATGACAGCAATGGATGATCCTGGAGACATAGGCAGAGGACAAATAATGCTACGGTTTGTGAGTCTAAACGTTTTTGTCTTTTTCCTAAGTGAAATGAGGAGCTGCTGAAGAATTTAAACAAAAAAATGACATGATACTATCTACATTTTAAGATCACAGTAGCTACTGAGTAATTATTCTCTAAATGATTCATAGTGATAGGTGGTAAGTGGTCAGTAAATTTATAAGAACTAACTTGGAATCGTCAGAAATTATTTGGGAAACAACTACATTATCTACACTCACATTGGATCAGAGCTTGAATTACTTTATTTCTCTGTTAGAGGAAAGAGTTATTCCAGAAACATTGAGATTTGGGAAGACATCAGAATTACACTATTATAGTGTAACTTTTTTCATTTATCACTAAATCTAGACAGGAAAGATACTAGTAGGAAATCATATCAGGTCAACAAAAACTGTTTCTGTTACTATTTTTCTTACAAAATACGATTAGGTCATCTGTAGATGACCAAACTGAGAAAAATTACCATACTTAAGGAGAGAGCCTATAATTTAGACTCCATTCCTTCTCTGAAAAATCAAAACTACCTTCTTTTAAAAATAAAATGATGATAAACAGAAAACCATTCTAAAATGTTTTTATTCATAAGTACCATAAAATCAGAGATTTTTACCTATGGAATTAAAGATAATATGTATTAATTTCCTGTTACTGTTTAACAAACTACCACAAAATTATGACTTCAGTAATAAAATGTATTCTCTTACCAGGCTGGAGGTTAGAAATTCTAAAATCAAGGTGTCAGTAGGTCTCTGCTCCTTCTAGAGGCTCTAGGGGAGAATCCATGTCCTTGACTTTTCTAGCTTCTACAGGCTGCCTGCAATTCCTTGTCTTGTGGCCCATGGTCCATCTTCAAAGCCAGCAGTGTAGTAGCATCTTTCAATATTTCTCTCTGACTCTGATCTTCCTGCTTCCTCTTAGAAGGATCCTTTTGATTAAATTGAGCTCACCCAGATAATCCAGGATGATCTTCAAATCTCAAGATCCTTAACATAATCATTATCTACAAAGTACCTTTTGCCACATAAAGTAATATATTCTCAGTTTGGTTTCCAGGGATTAGAGCCTGGAAATCTTTGGGGATGGAGGTCATTATTCTGACCACCACAAATATTCTAGAAAAAAAAATCTCTTATATCAAAAAAAAGAGAGATTAAAAAACATACTTCTAAATTATAAACCAAAGATGAAATTAACCCAATTTGTTATATCTGAAAAAGCAAAATTAGTTATGTAGAAGATAAACTTATAAAATTCTTTTAAAATTCAAAGGAAAGGATAGATAATAAACTTCAATGATGAAGGAAAACATTCAAAAAATATCAGTGCAAAAATCTACTTACTTGCAAAATTAGATCGGCCTCAGAGATTTTTCTCTATGACACTAAGTGAAAGAAGGAAAGGAGTGTCAACCACAGAGTTGTAAATAAAATGACTGTGACTTTAGAATGCTAAAACAGTCAAGTTATCCTTATGCATGAAGGCAAAAATAGCAATATTTTCAAATATGCAAAAGTCAGAACATACACCAGGAAAACTTTCTGAGTAAAGTAACCAAAAACCTGGGGATAAAAACATTAAAATGAAGCAAAAGTAAGGGCAGAGTTTCTGTCTATTCATGACCACACCACCCGCTATGGAAGGGAATTTCATTTGCTGACACCTTGAAGGGAAAATCTCTCTGTAGAATTAAGAAATAATGTGGAGTTTCTAGAGTTTTCCAGGAGGAAAGAGAAGGAAGCAAGACAATGAGTGGAAGAGAGATCAACGAGAGAGATGGTGTGAGACTGGATACCGGATGGGTTAAGAGGTCATTGTGGAGACATTGGTTGTCGAATGGACAAAGGATTAATCGAGACTGATGTCTACTGTTCCACTCAAAATTGTTTTGGTTGCTATGATCTAAACTCTTCTACCTTCCTTCCGTTTTTTTTCAGTTTGTATGAATGATTGTGTAAATTGAAGAGTCCATGTTCCATATCCAGGTATGTATGACTCAGCTCAGAGATGGTACTTAAAGAAGCAGCAATCCAAGGTAGCCATGAGAATATAAACACAAGGTGTTTTTATAGAGAAAATATGTAGAAAATTTAGGAAAGGGCCTAGATCTTGAAAAATTGGGAAGTACCTGGCTGTCATTTGAATTGCCGTTAATTGTAGAAATGACAGCTGGAAGATACTGATGGTGAGCATTAATGATCTGAAGTCCATGGAATTATTTTAAATATCATTTCAAAATGTGTTTAAAGTTTTCTTGGTTTGATCTCTACACTTCAGTGATTTTTTTTTCTCCACTCCTACTGAAGTTGATCACTGAAACCAACCAGCTGAAGTCAGTCACTCTGATGGAAGGGAGGAAATTGACAATCGTGTCCTTGGTCTCATTACCAAAAAATGCGTCACTTCCTATCTCAGTTCTCTTCCTTGCACTTTCATGACACCAGACTCTCCTGGTGCTCTCTTAGCCCATTGGCTATTCCTTCTAGATCTGCTGTGCTTAGTCTGTCTCTGCTCAGTCTCTACTCAGGGCACAGACATTGATCTTTTTAAATTTCATTTAGTCCCAAAGCTTTAAATGCAATATATGTTATGAACTCCAAAATTTTTGCCCCCAGTTTGGAATGACAATCACTCCATACTTAGTGGCATAAAACCACAGCTATGTTATTATGCTCATACATTCTGTATGTCAGAAACTGGGATGAGTAGCTTGAGTACTAGAATTTGAGTACTCTAGCTTGAGTACTAGAATCATCTGAAGGTTTGATCATTCACATGTTTGGACTAGAAGACCAGACCAATGACTCCAGAACTCAAATAATATTTAGAAAAGTCACACAACAATGATAAGCGCTGTGTGGGGTGTTTCTTTCAGAACCTCAGAAAGCATTGTTAAGGGCCAGATAGGGATGGGCCTTCTCCATCCAGATACTCAAGGAATAGTCAAATAACTGTAAGAAATAATAGTCAACAGTAAAAGATAACTGTAGACCAGGAGCTCAACAAAGCTCAAAACCAAAGTGGCCATTCTGATACAAAATCAACAAAGAAACAAACAACAAAAATTCAAGAACCTCGGTGTGAAAAGGGAGGAAGCTTATGTCTGCCTTAGCCTAGCAATCCAAATAATTTAATCTGGTCACAAGAAGAGAGTGTAAAAGACAAGAAAATAAGGCAGGATCTCGCAAGCTGTGTTAGCCGCACTATTTGCTTTTGATCGAGTCTACATTTGGTCAATATAAAAATACCTTCTTAAATGTTAGTAAAAGTCCCTTTGTAAAAGTCGGTTTCTACTTGAATTGATACAAAGCAAAATGGTCCCATCTAAGCAACGGTAGAGAGGAAAATCAGAGACCTCCAAGAGCTTAAGTCCAATGTTGACTGTGAGGAAAATGGCTTAAGACAGAGAAGAATGGTGGAAGTGGATCAAATAGGTAAGAGACATTGAAGGTGAAAGAAAATTGGAAATGCAAATTATGGTAATAACTTCATGCCTGGAGATTTGCCTTTTATTTTTCACCTGTATTTGGTTTGTAATAGGGAATAGAAAATAGCTAATCAGTTTCCATAGAGCTCTTCAGGATTTTAAGGGAATTTTATATATATATAATTCTAACCCTTGATATAGAGTTATAATAAATAGGAACTAAGGACACCACCAGGAAATGATGTTATTACTTGTCACTCTTAAGTGTCACCTCTTTCTGGGAGCTGTGGAGTACAAAGCACTAAATCAGGATCAATAAAAGTTTCAAGATAAAAAAAAATTTCCCCTACTCTGAATTCTAAAATTAGCTGGTGAGTCCACGTATACTATTGAGACATTTCTCATCTAGATTAAAGACCTAGATTATGGAGTTGTTTGAGCTCTATTTAATAACAGATAGTTACTGGACAGTTCTTCATTTGAAAGCCCTGGCCATGGTATTTCCCTCTTCTACCAAGTAGACAAATATTGTCACATTTTACTAAAATTTAGCCACACTCAATTCCTCTTCCTAGACTTCTATTTAAAAATATTGACCATATTCATGGAAATACAAGCATATTTCTGTTCAGAGCACAGACTTTTTCTTCCTATTTATCAATGTAACCATTTCTATTATCCTGTCTTTGGTCACCCTCCCATGTTGGATACTTACACTTCTATAAATCTCATAGATGGAGCCAGTATTCTTTTTCTACCTGAAACACTTGTAAGAAAGTTCTGTCAATATTTCTGTCTGTACTGGGATCAATATTTATATCCACTGACTCAGATGTACAAAAAGTAATTATTTATATAGTTGACTAACTGTATAATTGACTATTTTCTTTAACTCTGAAGCCCCCATTGTGTTGTTTAAAATACTACTTTGGATTTATATTTAGTCATTTTAGAGGTTTTGCTATCAGTCATAGCTGTTGCTCTCCCTTGATAAAAGTCTTCTCATCGCTACTCATTTCTGTTCCTTTGCCTGGATGTAATTTGAATACTGTGGGATCTTATTTATGTTTGTGGGATTGGAGAGAGGCATTTGATCTTTATTCAACACCTTGGATTTGATATACAGGTTTTTGTCTCATTCTGCTGAGTCACTGGGCATCCCAGACTGGTGCCCTTACGTTTTTAGTATGAAGGAATTAAGGTGCTAGACAATTAGGATGGCAAAAAGTTAGGAAGGAAACTACACCCTTAATTTGCATAAAATGGTACAATTATTTAACTTAGTATTACTTTGTTTAAATAGAAATTTACAACTGTACAATCATAGGTTACTTAAACCCACTAAAATTTGCAGATTCATGTTTCTTCAGCAGTCAACAAAGATTTCCCCTTTTCCCATCAGCCTACAAGAAAAGTTATTAAAGTCTTTTATTCCATTGAAGTCAATACATTCTAAAAATAAGACAGAACATTACTCACTCTTCTAAAATGCTGCATATGCCAGTACTGACAAGCTGAGCTCATGACCTCCAAGTTATTTATAGAACCTGCCTATTTTTCATGGTTTTGTATTTGTAGGAAAAGTCCTGTGGATCCCTAGCCTTCAGGAGTCACATCAACATTCCTTAGCTAAATATACAGTATGATTTCATGCTATAGAAATTAATTACGTAAATTAGATACTAAACCATCCCACTCTCCCTTCCCTTTCTCACTCACACACACACACCACTGGTCTCACTGACAACACCTGCTCTTAGGTAATAGACATTCCAATAATCCCAGCAATTCAAAGATTTTCCATTACTCTTTCAGAAGGGAAAACGTACCAGGCAATTTTCACTTTGCACATCTTCATGATGTAATGGAACAAGTGAGACAGAGCACACTGGAAGAAGAAAGACTTGCAATAGTTGAAGTATTAAAATCCCCCAGTAGAGACACATTTTATTTCATTTACACATAGTTTTATGGAGCACTATTTAATGCATGAGGAGTAGCCATCTATACTGAAATCACAGGGACCATTACAAACTGATGAATACTTTGTACAACTTATAAATTAGATGAAAAGGGACTAGGATATGGGAGCAAAAGTTAGATAAAGGAGGCACAACTTGCATAGGCTAAGGCAGGAGCCAGTGATCTGCAAAGGGCAGGAGAAAGGTTTTTGAGTGTCTCTTAGCAGAAGCTTACCTTTTTTATAAAAGCCACCCAACTGGCATTCTTTCTCTGGTAAGTTGAACCAACCTTGAAAATACCTGGATAAAACAATCCAAAAATAGAAGGATATCTTTAATCCAGCTAGAGGATTCATTCTATCCCTGAAAAAAACATTCATGCCATAGTTCTTGGCTGTCCATCAGATCTAAGTTAGGCAATAAGAGAAACCATGATTTAGGCACGAGCAGAATTCACAGAATAGCTCTGAGCAATGATCATAAAGATAGATACAAGACATTTACATTAGAAATGGTTGAAATATAGCAAAAATTTTAATTTAAAAAATTAGCCAATTATTTTCTCCCTTTGGTTCTTCGGTTTGAGTTTTCTCTAAAACTGGCTTTCAAATGCTTGTTAATTCAAATGAAAGAAGGAAACTCCAATGCTAGCAATAGTAATGGCTTACCACATATTGAGCTATGGATTCATTAATTACTTTAAAGGTTTTAACTTATTTAATAGTTAGAAAAAGGAATGATATGTGTATATTATTGTCCTTATATTATAGTGGATGAACTGAGGCTCTGAGCAGTTTAGTTACTTGCCTAAGCTCACACAGTCTGAAAGCAGCAGTGAAAAAATTTGAATCCAGAAGTCTAGCTTCAGAGCCTGTGCTCTTAACCATTCTGCTGTACTGTATACAATGTTCAGTGTGACTTGGGATTAAGGGTGAGAATGGCTCAACTAAAGAGTAGCTATATGACATATCTTTTGCTCAGAAGGAAGCCCTACCTATGTTAGGACTGTCACCCACATTTGTGTTTGGTTTCTAGTAAAAGTTTTTTCCTTTATATTTGAATCTCTTTAGGTAATCCTTAACTCCCAAAATTATTGATCCTTTCTATATGTTCCTTTTCAATACTAATCCTTTTTAATTGCTGTCATATTAACCTACTAAATTTAGCACCCTCACCATGCATGATTACTTGAATACTGTGTGAGACCTTAAGAGCTTAGCATTTTCAGAGTCGGATCTTTATGAAAGCATCACCTTGAAATAAAATGTCTTTAGGGTATTTGGTCCTTATACCAAAGGTAATAGATTTGGTTCAGTGGGATCTGTGGATAGGCTGGCTAGGAATAAAGTTGAATAGGCCCAATTTTAGAAGGACAAACAATTAAAAAATAAAATATTGAAAATAAAATATTGATTCGCTTTCCTACCAAAAATAAACTTAAAAGTGTTAAAGCCACTGGGAGTGTCTTCCCCATTGACTCATTGTTGAACATTATAAATCCACTAAAATTAGATTCCCAATACCAATTGAGATTATATTCTATCAACTACGTACTTTAACTTAATTCTACAAAATAACAATACACACAGATACACACACAAACTTCTATTAATTCCTGACTTATCCTACGTTCTAAGCCTGTTATTTCAACCTCTAAATTGGTAAAATCTGTCCTGAACCCTTCAGCTATTCATAGGTGTGAATGGTTCTTGAGAAACCTGAGACTCACTGATACAGACTGCAATTCCAGCCTAAATGGATGTTTATTTCAGAAACTGTTCTTCTATCTCCCCATCTCTAGACTTCCTGAAAGATGAAAATATTTCTTACCAGCTAGTTATCTGTTCGTCATTAACATTCAATTGTGAGATTACTGACTTCTTTCCTTTTTCTAGTGTACCTCCATAGTTCAACAATTTGGTTGTTTATAACAACCTGAGCATGACCACTCTCCTGCAAAGCTTCTATACTGATTTTGTAATGGTGTTCAGGTGTTGTCCCCAGCTGACCCACCTTGCCAGCTTGGATGGTGCTAATCCTTTCATATGGATTTTGGAGTTCTAGAAACAAAAATTTTTTACTTCTAAATGTTTATCTTTGGCTGATATGTAAGAAGCCAGAAAAATGAAAGGAAGTAGTGCACTTGGGGATTTCTTCTCTTTCACTTCTCAAACTGACCATTTCAATTGCAGACATTTTAATTTTATTTATTTTTATTTTTAAATTATGTTTAATTAGCCAACATCATTACTTTTGGATGTAGTGTTCAATGATTCATTAGTTGCATATAACACCCAATGCTCATCACCACACCTGCCCTCCTTAATGCCCATCTGTACCCAGTTACCCCATTCCCCCGATCCCTCTCCCTTCTGTAACCCTCAGTTTCGTTTCCAGAGTCCAGAGTCTCTCATGGTTTGTCTCCCTCTCTGATTTCTTCCCATTCAGTTTTCCCTCCCTTCCCCTGTGGTCCTCCATGCTATTCCTTATATTCCACATATGAGTGAAACCATACAATAATTGTCTTTCTCTGTTTGACTTATTTCAATTAACATAATTAACATAATCCAGCCAATTCTATCCATGTAGATGCAAATGGTAGTCTGAGTAATATTCCATTGTATATATGAACCGCATCTTCTTTATCCATTCATCTGTTGAAGGACATCTCGGCTCCTTCCATAGTTTGGCTATTGTGGACATTGCTGCTATGAACATTGGGGTGCATGTGCCCCTTCTTTTCACTACATCTATATCTTTGGGGCAAATACCTCGTAGTGCAATTGCTGGATCATAGGCTAGCTCTGTTTTTAACATCTTGAGGAACCTCCATGCTGTTTTTCAGAGTGGCTGTACCAGCTTGCATTCCTACCAACAGCGTGAAAGGGTTCCCCTTTCTCCACATCCTCGCCAACACTTGTTGTGTCCTGTCTTGTTAATTTTTGCCATTCTAACTGGTATAAGGTGGTATCTCCTCATGGTTTTCATTTGTATTTCCCTGATGGCTAGTGATGTTGAACATTTCTTCATGTGTCTGTTAGCCATTTGTATGTCTTCTTTGGAGAAGTGTCTGTTCATGTCTTCTGCTCATTCATTGACTGGATTATTTGTTTTCTGGGTGTTGAGTTAGAGAAATTCTTTATAGATCTCGGATTCCAGCCCTGTATCTGAATGTCATTTGCAAATATCTTCTTCCATTCCATGGGTTGCCTCTTAGTTTTGTTGACTGTTTCCTTTGCTGTGCAAAAGCTTTTTTTGATTTAAGTCCCCAAAGTTCATTTTTGCTTTTGTTTCCCTTGCCTTTAGAGACATGTCTTGAAAGAAGTCACTGTGGCCAATGTCGAAGAGGTTACTGCCTCTGTTTTCCTGTAGGATTTTGATGGGTTTCTGTCACACATTTAGGTCTTTCACCCATTTTGAGTTTATCTTTGTGTACGGTATAAGAGAATGGTCCAGTTTCATTCTTCTACAGGTGGCTGACCAATTTTCCCAGCACCATTTATTGAAGAGACTGTCTTTTTTCCATTGGATATTCTTTCCTGATTTGTCGAAGATTAGTTGATCATAGAGTTGAGGGTCCATTTCTGGGGTCTCTATTCTGTTCCATTGATCTATGTGTCTGTTTTTGCGCTAACACCATGCTGTCGTGATGACCAAACATTTTAATTTTAATTTGTCATTGGTACCTTCTAGCTACCTGTGCAGAGGTAGGCTTCCAAAATACCCACTTGCTATTTTGCTCTTTAAAAATAACCTTTCAAAAAAAAAATAATCTTTCAGAATTGAAAGCAGGAACTTGAAAAGTTATTTATATACCCATGCTGACAGCAGCATTATTCACAACAGCCACAAGGAGGAAGCAACCCAAGTGTCCATCAACAGATACATAGATAAATCAAAATATTATTCAGACTGAAAAACAACAGTTTTCATGCATGCTATAACATGGATGAACCTTGAAGATATAAGCTGGTCACAAAAGTACAAATACTGTATGATTCCACTTATATGAGTTACTTAGAGTAGTCAAATTCATAGAGACAGAAAGTAGAATGGTGGTTTCCAGGGGTTGGGGAGGAGAAAATGGGGAGTTACTGTGTAACAGGTAAAGAGTTTCAGTTTTGCAAGATAAAAAAATTCTGGAGATGGGTGGTGATGATGCTTGCACAACAATGTGAATGCACTTAATGCCACAAAACTGTATACTTTAAAATGGTTAAAATGATAATCTTTATGTATATTTACCACAATAAAAACAACTTTAAGTTATGTTTAAAAAAAAAATCTCTTTCAACTCCCACCCCCCCACCTCCAGTATGTGAATTTCTGACTTATTATATTTGTTTTGTAATACCAACCCAGAATTTCTCACAGATAATGCTATTTTTATACTTCTCACTCCTCCCCCACCCCTTTAATATCTATCGGCTTGTTGCTTAAAATCTTTAATGTAGGATTTACATTAGAAACATAATGTTGAAACAGCATCAACATTAAGGCATTCAAGTTTTCCCACTTTCAACATTGCACAATCTATTCATGATTGTCAAGCACTGCGACATTTCATGCTTACTCTGTTCTCAGACTGCTTCTGGCATTTTCTCAAAACTTTTCAAGTAATTACTTTTTGGGTATCGGGGGACTTATAACAACCAAAGAGCATGTTGCTCATCTCAGTCATTGTCTGGGCGCACTGACACTCATTCTAAAGGCACTGACACTATTTCACGAGCCTGGCCTTGTGATTGAGATCACATAATTGCAATAATTAGGAAACTCACCTCAGGATATTATCAAAATGACCCACCCAAACCCAAGTCCATATGGTTTGAAATACCTAATGAGTCAGTTAATGTGCTATGTCCAGGAGTAATGGGTACTCAATATGGATAGCATGAAGGTATAATTTACCAACTTTCTGACTGATTAAGGTTTTCAAGTGGACGTTTTGCAACTTAAAGAGGGTTCAAAGTATTAACAGCTTTATGGTTGATACAAAGGGAAGAGGCAACGATTGCTTAAAAGTCAGGGGCATTGGATTTTGAGCAATTTCTTTCAATCACATTGCCTAGGATGAAAAGCGTAATGCTGTCCAAAATCAAATGAAGACATAGGTTTCAGTAGCTATCTGTTACAGTGTGGCAGGACATAGGTGTGAAAGATGCTACTGGCTGTGTCTTGGGCATAAAGGAAAAGTAAAGAAAATGTTAAAAACTATAACTCACTGATTTTTGGTTGGGGTGGAAAAAAGAGGAAATTCAATTACCAAAAAAGAAAAAAAAGGCTAGAATCAGGAGTAACAGATGTCTACATGGAAGAGATTCACCGGTAACTGATGGATATATTTTTCACATTAATATACATAATACACATTAATATACATTGTACATTAATATAAACTCAAACAAAATTGTTGTAATATGTCTAACTTGTTGACTGTGGTATCTTACAGTAAATTAATATTCCAAGCATATTTATAAGCTAGAATTAAGCAAAATTCTATAGTAACATATTAGCTTTCATCTGGAACCTTTATGACAAACATATGTATTAATATTTTTATTTGGAATATGAAAGTATTTGAGCCCAGGGGATTCTTTTAAAGAAAAATTTCTTAATTTGGGTCCATAGTCATTGAATTCCTGGATAGACTTTAGGAACAGTCTGTGAAACTGGAAGAAAGGGGAAAATATCACATCTTCATTTTCACTAATTTTAACTGGAATTAGCATTTTCTGCAATTACATAATAAACCACATGGTATCTGCATTACCTATGATTTTTCCACCAAAAAGACTGGAGGTGTTTTCATATCATGATAGAGCTGTTATAGATACCTCAGAATATCATTTATGTTGATCACTATTAGAAAAGTTTGGCCCACTGTCAGGTCTAATTTTTAAAACTATTTTGAGAACTAATTTTAATAGATTTTATTTCCTTTATGATCCTATGTATTTTATTTTATCCATTTAAAAAACATAAAAAATTTATGGGGAATGGGTCCAAAGGCTCTCTTAGACTGTCAAAGGAATCTGTGCACGGCATGGAGAAGTTTAAGAACCTCTGCAATACAGTGGCTTTATTAAGGTCTAAGTGGTTTATAGTAGACCAGTGGCTCTTAACTCTGGTGTCCGAATTGCTTCCAAGATTTTAGCTTATTATTTTTTTAAACT
Organism: Potos flavus; assembly: GCA_028534135.1. Lineage (NCBI taxonomy): Eukaryota > Metazoa > Chordata > Mammalia > Carnivora > Procyonidae > Potos > Potos flavus. The sequence goes on from CM052885.1 coordinate 55,764,804, forward strand.
TAAAAGATAATTCACGCACATTAACAAAATGTTCAGTTGTACAAAAAGTTATACAATAAAAAAATGAGTCTTTCTCTTACCTTCAACTCTACTCCCCAGAAGCAATCACTATTTCTTACGAGTCTTAGTATCCTTCATATTTAAGCATATAATATATACAATCTACTTATAATGTATTGTATGTATATATGTATATATTTACATAGGACACATACACATACAATGCATATATTATGTATTATATATATTTATATATCATAAACCTATATTTATAGGCATTTATTTTTCTGCTTTTTACACAAATAGTAGCATACTTTACACATAATCTGTACCTTACTTTTGTCACTTAATGGTATATTTTAGAAATTGTTCCATATCGGGACTAATAAAAAAAAGTCCCTTTTTAAATTTTTAATGGCTAGATAGTATTCGATGACATAGAAATATCAGACTTTATGTGACTGGATCTCTACTGATTGCCACTTGATTAGCAGCCCGTCTTTTGCTATTTCAAACAATGTCTCTAAGTAATATCTTCATATTTTCTCCAAATGGATCTTCCACGTATGTTGACATGTTTACTCTTAGTTATGTCACCTTATTTATGCTTTTTTGAAAAAATTTTAATGCTTTTTAATATACCCCAATGGTCTGTGTTTACTCGTTTTGTGTGTGTATTCGTATTTTCCTTTCAAAAGTTAGAATTATTTGAAAAGTTGAAAGTGCACAGTGTTTCTAGTTCTTCTAGTTATTCTGTAACGATAATTTTGTATAATGTAGTCAAGTCTCTATTTCTTGAAATAATATCTGTTTCCTCTTTAAGCAACCAGAGTATTGGTATACTTCTTAGGAGTAGTTAGATGCCCTAGAAATTCAGCTTCGTAAACAAATTCACACAGGTTATGTTGCTGTGCTGCCAGAATTGAAAAGCACCTGTTCAAAGGGAGGCTCTGCACTAGAAGCAGCAGGCAGGGAGCCTGAGTGACTCCAAAGTAACTGGAATGATACTTCTTCTGTTGCATTTGAAAATCAAAGCTAGACCAAATTATACACTCAATGTCATTTAGGTCAAAGCTTCCTATTCACATCACACACCCCAATTTCCTGGATAATTGTCTCATTTCTCTATGTCACATTAGCTATGAGAACCTAGTATGAATAGGAGTCATGGCTAAATTCTAACCAATGTCAACGGTACATAATGTTGACATTTACATGATTACTGCGAAATTCTTAAAAAACAAACTCAGAGATACTGATTAGTTAGTCTTAAAGTTTGTATTTTCCTCACACTCAACCTATGAATAGTTACTGCTATTCTTAGGCTTGCCAACTGTGTGATAGCTGGGTTAACATTTTCTCATTATTCTAATGTTTCACATGGTCGTATTATTTAATCGTTAATTCCACACGTATTTTTGAGGGCTGATTTTTTGCTTAGCATTATAGATACCAATTTCAGAAGGGCATAGTTATTGCCTGCTAATTGTTTGGTTTATTTATCTGGTAGGAAAAGCATTGAAAATGCATTTTCAATACTGTGCAAAAATCACTGTGATATCGATGAGCATCTGCAAGAAATACAGGCCAAGCTTGGTGGTTCAGGAAAACTTCTGAGAGAAGGGGGCACATAACCCACAGAAGAATAGAGAATATTTGGAGGAAGTGAAGGTATCCACTAAGTAGTGCTGAAGTCCTGGGGCTGGAGATGCATTCTAGGAGCAGAATGGAACCGATGGAACAGAACATGCAAAATAGAGAAAACCTGTGATTTATACCCTAAGACTTGGAAGTGGTCAGCTATGCCTAGATCATATAAATGAGAATTAAAAGAAAAGTCAGTTCAATGCTTAGCTAGATGATAGCTCCACTGTAAAAATCAGTAACACAGAGGTTTAAATGCAACTTCTCCACATAGATCAGAGGACCGAGAGAGGAGTCAGATGGATACTTACATAGCCTACAGGACCTATCAGAATTTCTGCAGGAGTGTTATAATTTGAAAAAAGTATAATTCAATATTACAACATTATGTTATGTTTACAAATGGAAAAATATCTTTGAAGTACAAATTTTAGGAACATAAGTCTCCAACAAATACTTGCTATAAAGGAAACATGAATTTTAAAAAGTGGAAAAGCACTAATATACATGATTAAAAAAATAGAAATCTTTGAGAATTAACAAGGTAAGAAGAACGAGCAGAAAAAACTGCTCTCACTGAAGAACAGGACTGAATATGATGGTTTTAAAGTTCCTGTTTTTAAAAATATATTTTCAAGTATTCAAGTGAGACTATCTTCTACACATTTGTTGTCTCTATCTGTTTTGATGCAGCATGTGCTATGAATATTTTCATGTAATTATCAAGGGGAAGCTTAAATATTCATGTTATCTAGCTTATTTATTTGTTTAACAGAAATTCAACAACAAATCCAAGAGAGTGATTTTACTATAATTAAAAAAATTAAGGTGACTGGCTTCTTTTCCAAGGAGATGTATTACATATTTTATCACATACTTCAAATCTGGGTTCATTAGATACTAATGGCAATGCTGTGAGAAAGTAAAGATCTCCCATAAAGAAGGAAAAATAGGAACTTTGCATGTCAGGATAGTAATATGAGCATGTACATTTAACAAACTCCGTAAGTTCCAAGGAATTGATCAAAAAGTGAATTTTGGGAGAAATGAAAAATAAAAATAAGTGTTGGATAACAGGAAAAAAGTTCATTAAGAGGCCCCAACTTAGAAGATAGTCTCTACAAAATCTAGTACTCACAGGATCAGATCAAGGGCCATAATAACTAGTTTGTGATGAGGCACATAAGACCAAATAGGTCCACTTGTGTAATAAGAAAAGAGGATTGCCTAATACTTCCTCTTAATAATCTAGTTTCAGAACAGAAGCTGGGAGTTGAGTCCTGTGGGGTCATCAGCGGAGGGCAGATAACAGAGGGCACCAAGTGGCTCAGGCAGGCAATGTCAGAACAGGCCACCTGTGACATTAGTCATGCCAGGTGAAGAAGGCTGGGACAGGTGCTCAGCTAACTTTGGGTTATTTAGCAACTGTGGAAAAGAAAACCTCTTACCAAGCAGGGAATTTTCTATCTTGTGATTAATTCCCCAGAAGCTCTTGCACTGCTCACCGCAGCCCCTGGGGACTCCCGGATCAAGCAAAATAAAATAAAATGAAAATATTCCCTTTTCCCTCTTTGACTGGATTTAAAACTTAGCAATGACTTTGAACCAAAGTCTAAAAGTTGAATAGAAATTAATTAGGCTAAAAAGACAGGATAGTGTGTGAGAAATTGAGGGGAAATTATTCCAGCAAATGTCCATGAAGAAGCTTATGAAAAATCAAAAGCTATATAAATGTTTATGCAATGGTGAGTGTTTATTGATTGAATAATAAAGATAGAAAATTATGATACACTACCAAAAAAAAGTTAGCAATGCAACCCACCTAATTGCTGGTCAATACTGTATCAGCACCCCGAACTGGACATAGTCTCTTACTCTGTAAGTTAAAGAGAAAAATCATCAGGCAAATGGAAATATTTAGCAACTGTGGGGAGAAAAACTATCATGAGGAGATACAGCTAATAATCTCTAAGGAGAAACAAAACAGTCATTCCAAGAAACAGGAGCCAATTTTCAAAACTCTCTAGTTCATATTCCGCATTAGTGCTGAAAAAACACGACATCTACATAGATGCAGCAATTTAGAACTCTTAAAAAGATTGCATTTTAGATACAAAAGAGCATGAGAGACTGTAGACTCTAAGAAACAAACTGAGGGTTTTAGAGGAGAGGGGGTAGGGGGATGGGTGAAATCAAAAATAAATAAAGAAAGAAAGAAACAAACAAATAAAATTAAAACACAGTGGAGAATCTCTAAATTAGAAGTTCTACAAAGTATGATTAAAATACTATCAATAATAATTAATGTTTTTAGACCACCTACTGTGTTTCAGAGTTTTTATCCTTTACATGCAATAACATATTTTATCCTCACAACACTCCACCGTGAATACTATCGTGCTTTCTGTTTTGCAGAGGAGGAGACTGAGGCACAGGAAGTTTAAGCAACTTGTCCAAAGATCAAAGATTTGTAAATGGTTGACCTAGGCAATCTACCTCAAGAGCCCACAGAAGTAATTCTAGAAAAAGCAGAAGTTGACAAAGAATCCATAATCAAAGAAAAGCTTAGAATAGGAGCTGAGCGAGGTATTTAAATGTAGCGGAAAGAACATTGTATTAGTTGAAATTATCTTCGACTGCATAGTCTTGATAATTTACAATACTGTTGTCTAATGTGCATTGTATAGATTGGAGAGTTTACCTCTTTAAGAAGACAGAACGGGGCACTTGGTAGAGCAAATCACAACCTAGTCTGTTCCCCAGTTTGTGTGCCAATTTCTGGTTCATGAATCAATTTAAAAACTGATAAAATGAATCAATTAACAAGGAATTATCTCTGCGAAGAATAGCTGCTATAAAATCCCTGCTAGAAAATGGAAAAACTGTTATATCATTACTATCTAGGTGATATTTCTATTATCTTCTGAAAGTATTCTAAAAGGATTAACCTATAGCATATACAAAAACCGAGCAAACTGAGAAAACATTGCAGTCTGATAAGCGCTGGGTGTTATACGCAAACAATGAATCATGGAACACTACGTCGAAAACTAATGATGTACAGTATGGTAACTAACATAACATAATTAAAAAATATATGAAAAATTTAATGTTTGTACTGTACCAGCCTCTTCTTACAAAACACTTCACAAATTTTACTTATTTTAAAAATATGAGAATTATGTATTTAAAAATTTTGGGTAATTAAAAAATTAAATTATTTGCTTTACCATTGAAAGAACTTATTTTTTTTTTAGCATCACAGAGTGTACTGGCAACCAGAATATGTAAATATATTATCTAGGGCTGAGTATTCTGCCACCACTCTTTCATGATACATTTTTGATGGCCATAGTAAATATGTGAGAACATATATAAGTAAATGTGGCTTGAAGTTATATAAATGCCTCCTGCAAATACACTCATACAGGTTACCTACTGGTGAATATCAAACTTTGGTTTTAATATGTAAAGATCTTTTTATTATATGCCATATTCATATTTCACCATTAAAATATTTTGGCATTTAAAGAACAAAGATGGCACTAGATTTTCTTTTCTTTTTCTTTTTTTTTTTTTTGCTTAGTGATTTTTTAAATTTAATTTTATTTTTCTAAAACTGGAATTGAAATGCATTATTTAAAAAGTAGAAAATAGAATACATGTAAAACTAAAATTTTTCTCTTTTTTGAAAGAGTATTCCTCTCTATAACCCAATTTCCTCTTAGTTATGATTTATAAGACATTACATAGTTTGAATTTTCAGATACTGGAATATTTAACAAAGTTTTTGCCTCTTTAAAACACACTGGAAGATTAATTGTTTTTCATTAAAAATACCTGGCTACATAATGGCTACATAATACTAAAATATTTAGTATTACATAGATATAACATGCACAATGTCTTTGTCTAGTATATATGATTTACCCAGGCTTGTATAGTAAAAGAAATGTATTTGGTTTTTGTCTGTGGTTCCTGGCACAGAGTTCCCCCAAACCCTCAGAATCTCCTGAGTGACAGGAATGTCTTTTGTTATTCATATAACGAGCCCCTTTCCACCATGAGCTTATGCTAATGAGGTGACTCCAGGTGGCTCCTCGGGTAGTTTCAAGGGAGAGACCAGCTATACGTATTAGAGGGTTGGTTTTCAGTTCCCTCCCCCAGCCTCTGGAGAGAGGAAGATGGCTGGAAATAAGAGTTGATTTACTGATGATCAATGATCTAATCTAGCATGTTTAAGGAATGGAACCTTAAAACACTCATGAACAATGAGATTCCGGGAGCTTTGGGTTGGTGAATGCATGTTCATGCTGGGAGGGTGGCGCTCTTGGACAGTGCATGGCAGTTGTGCCCCCTCCCCCATTCATACCTTGCCCTTGGCACCTCATCCATTTGGCTGTGCCTGAGTTGTGTCCATTAGAAACTGGTAATCCTAAATACAGTAACTGCCTAAGTTCCAGGAGTCATTCTAGTAATTATTGAACCTGAAGGGGGTAGGTTGTGGGAACCCCTGATTTTTTGCCAAGTTGGACACAAACGCAGCTAACCTGGGACCCAGGAATTCTGATGTGGTGCCTGAAGGCAGGGCAGTCTTACAGGCCTGAGCTCTTAAACCTGTGGAGTTTGATGCTAACTATGGTAGTTAGTGTCAGAATAGGACTGAATTGCAGGACACTCAATTGTAGGACACATCGGAGAATCACAGAACTGTTGTTGGAAAATGACAGACCCAGATACTCTTCATACGGTAAGTGGCAGTTAGTTCAGATAATAGCATTTATATAACAGCAACTGATCCTGGGAATTTGAACCTGTGGCATAACAATGAGAACCCTTGGATTTCAACTATTACAATTTTGTTTCATTGAACTGTTTTTGATCTCCCTGTATAACAAGACCCAAAAACGGGATGTCAGGAGGAGTGAATACCAGGACTATATCTCTTACCATCTTGGCAATTTAAGTGCTATTATTAGGAAAGAACAAATTCATCAAGAGGAAAAGTGCACCGGGCACAACTGTGTATTTCTTCCATGATTGAAATATGATTTATTAGAGGAATGACACTAAATCACTGTTTAGAAAACTTATTAATAGAAATTCTGCTTCCAGTATCCTCTCAGTCAGGAGCTTTGAAAGGAAGCTTTCTGACTGGCACTTGGAACCATCATAAATGGAGGCAAAACTTCAGAACTGAAAAGAATCAGGAAGAAAAAAAAAGAATCGGAAAAGAATAAAAAAAAAGAGAATGCCATTAATATTACTAATTAAAACAGGTTTCATTGGATTATATAGGCACAGCAGGGTCTGTGACCAATCCTGCTTTTCATCCCTGTCCAACCAACATTGCTGAAATTTTGCCCTTGTCCTAGGGCAGCTATTGTTTCAGGTAAAGATGCTGCTCTCAATGCAAATTCAGTGACTTCAATTGTCTTTTCTGACATCACCAAAAAAAAAAAAAAAAAAAAAAAAGTCCTGGGCTGTTAAATATAAATTTTTTAAAACATTGGTATGTATTGGAGAAAGTCCAAATGGCTGGCTCTTAAAAGAGTGCACTTGGGGCCCCTGGGTGACTCAGTCGTTTAAGTGGCTGCCTTTGGCTCGGGTCATGATCCCAGGGTCCTGGGATCAAGCCCCACCATCCGGCTTCCTGCTCAGCAGGGTGCCTGCTTCTCCCTCTGCCTCTGCTGCTCCCCTGCCTGTTCTCTCTCTCTGTCAAATAAATAAATAAAATCTTAAAAAATACCCAAAAAACAAAACAGTGCACTTGACCTCCAAGTTATTGTTATGGTGGCCAGCTAGCTTTGCCTGATGGAGTTACCCTTTGAAATGCCTCTGAAAACATAGAAAGACTTACAGAGTCACGTGACAATTGCACTAAAAAGTAAGGTTATTAACGCATTAAAAAAATATTTGAGGGCCTATTCTGGGTCAGGCCTTGTTTTAGGCAAACATACAGAGAAAATTGCCTACCTTTGTAGAGTAGCTGAGGTGGGTGGGGTGGGGTGGAGGAGACAAATACACAATTAACATAATATATTAGAAGGTAAGGTTTGCTATGAGTAGGAGAAATGTGTAGAATTGATAAACTCTGAAAGTACTAACTATGCAGAAGGATCAGATCAAGAAAGTGGCCCTCATGCCTGGGCCTCAGAAACCGTTGCATGGACAGGCAGGTAGATGGGAGAAAGCCCCTGCATTTCCCTCTTCCCTATTCCTATACTAGACACAGAGGCCCATGTTATAGCCAAAAAAAGTGGCGATTATTTTGAGGGGGCAAGCAAAACTGATGAATAGAATAAATGCCTTTATCCATTGAATCTGAAAGTCACAGTATGTAAAGCAACCACACGTCAAGAGGGACAGGTAGGCACACTAATTCCTGGATATTAAATGAACGGTGAGAGTAGAAATGGGAAAAACATGGAATTGGTACTTTATAGGCATTATTTTCATCTAGTGCTTTTAGTAAAAAGTGGGTCCAAACAAAAATTAATGAAAGCCCACACTCATTGGCCACAGAATTATAACAATCTTGTGACCTAAAGATTATCCTCTCTATTTTAGAGCTATGCTAACTAAAGCAGAGACAAGTTAAATGATTTGCCCAAAGGTCACACCTCTAACAGGTTGTGGAGCTGGGATTTGAACACAGGCAATGCGATTTGAGATAGCATACTCTTAAGAGGTACACCAGACTGACTCCCCATGGTGAAAGACCAGGCAGTGGAAGCAAGTACAACAATCCTGCCCCAGTCACACTGAATACATGTTTGCTAAAAGCTACAAATCTGGAGGTGCTCTCCACACATCTACTGTTAACCAGCTTCAGGTAGGACAGGAGAATTTTGGCAGCATCCCAGGGGATATCAAGTGGAAACATTAGGAGGAAAATCTGAAATACACACAATGTGAATTTACAACCCGTAGGCCTGGATATATTGATTGGTACCCATTAAAGGCTGGATGATCTGGAGAAACTGTCGACATGAGGAATCAACGAAAGTATTCTCTCACGTAAATAAAACATGGATCTAAAGGCAATGAACAAAGCATATCTAAACACTACCTATTTCAGGAAACAGGAAAATTCTACTCACCATTCATGATAACTCTTTATAATCTCAATAAAATACGGGCTATATGAACAAAAGGAAAATGGACTAGTCTAAAACGTCAGATGGCATTAAAAGAGCAGTAATGATCAAAACTGACCCTGGAGAAAATCAAATTAGGAATTAAATAAAATGTGTCTATAATGCAAGGTGTGAACATGATGGGAGAAAATAAAATGCTCAATTGAAGTGTAAGAAAGCATAGCTCTACTAATTCTATTAGTTTTAAACTAAGAGTAAGAAAGAAATCAACCTGTACTAATTTTATTAGTAAACAGACTACACTGGTAGCTGCCCTTTGTTAATATATCACTAGGTCATGGACGACATTCAGCACCAGTGGTGCCCACAGAAGGAGTAGAGAAAGCTCCAGGTACAAAGTAGCCCTCTCAGGTGTTTATTTATTTACTTATTTTGCATAATACAATGTGGGTATGTGCCTACGCAATGTATTCTGGGCCCTGTGAAGCAGATCCACTGATTGTCTTGAGGTAACCAGGACAAGTTTTTCCTAGTCCCTTCTCATTTCATGCACTGAAAAATAGTATTTTATGATTTAGAAAAACACAAAGCATTTAAGAGAACTGTTAAATATGGGCTATAGGATTTTCTTTTTTAAAAAAGACAATCATTCCATGGGACACCTGGGTGGCTCAGTCAGTTAAGCAACTGACTCTTGATCTCAGCTCAGGTCTTGATCTCAGGGTTATAAGTTCAAGCCCAGTGTGGAGCCTACTTAAAAAAAAAAAAAGACAAGCATTCCAGATTTTCTACAAAGTGAATTGTTCATTGGTATTTATTCTAGAAAAAATAAACACCTTAACCTGTTCCTTCATGGAAGTGACTTTTATCAACAAATGAGAAAGTAACAGCTTTTCAAAAGAAACTCTTGAATAAGCAGAAAAGATTTCGAAAATAAATGTATGGAAATATTTGCATCATAATATAGGGTGTGTGTGTGTGTGTGTGTGTCTGATATTGATGTAAATGTGTTGATAAAACTCATCTATCTACATACTTAAAAAACTTGGAAATGAAATTTCCTAACCTGATTACAAATCTATACGAGGAGTTTCAGTGAGTTTTAAAACAAAACCACTTGTTAAAAATGTAAAACTATACTACATTCTGGTTATTTTGTAAGGACCGATTGACAATGAAGAAGGTAAAAGTTTGACCAAAAAACCCAGTGCATAATTAGTTAATCGGAGTTTGAAAGTGAATATCATAATTTAGTAAGCACAATTAATTCAGCACTTATGCCATTAGATTTATATATCTTTTTAGTTATATTAGTCACTAACATCAAATATCCAAAACGTAGATCTTAGAGACATTAAATTAGAAAACATTAAATCGAGTTTCCAAATCAATGAAGCATAGTCAACAAGTTGTTATGCTAAAAATAATTTTCATTATCATAAACTTTATAAACAATAATTTAGAGAGGGCATAAAGGTTTTTGCTCTTAGGATATAAAATAAGTATTCTAGAATACTTATTACATCCTTATCTGTGCCTTCTAAATTTTTGTTTTGTATACATTTTACAGTATAGTGCATATGTATGATTTAAATAAATAGGGATTTATTTTATTTTTGTGTGTGTGTGGTACAAAACAAGCCAACTCTGACTCACTCCTTACCTACTCAGAGACACTGATCAATTTGGCCAGACTTCATTATAAAACCTGCTGATGATAATTAAAGGGGAAAGATACTGAAGAAAGCCTATCTGAAAAACCTTATATTTGGTCTGTCTAGATTGCTTATTGTAAATCAACCCACGATCTGGCTACTGGAGAATGGGATATAGTAACATAAACATGTTTTATCTGAATATAAAATTGGAGAACCACAAAACTGATTGGCTTCTTTGAGAAAGATGTCTCACACACAATGTTCAGAATGTGTTTGTTATCTATGTGGGAGAAATGGATGTTTTTGAAAACTGTGTCTAAGGGATTTGTACTTTTCTAGAATGAAATGCTACATCTGTGCCATTCTTGCCTGTATCCTTTGACTCTTAGTAAAGTTTTGCTATATCTTGGATAATAGCCATGATTAGCCAGTCTACTTGGACAGTTCAACTTTCACGGTAAGCTATAAGCTCAAATATTTTTACCGATAGGGTATAATATAAGAAGTATGGATAGCACCGGTGTAGAGGACAATACAAAAGAAAACGATGAAATACTTAACTCTATAAAAGTTTAGAAGAACAATCTGAAAAAAATATTTATACAGAAAGAAGTAGCCACACATTAACAGATAATTAGCAAAAAGCATGAGTGGGTGTCTGCATGTCAGATGTCTCAGTACCCTTTACTTTCCAACTGATCAAAAAAACCCCAAACAGTTCAAACTGACTGAAACAATATAAGAACATTTTAGTTCACATATGTGCAGAAATAGTCTTCACAGAGAGAATCTTCAGGATTGCTTTTATCCGGAAGACCAATGGTGCCACAGACCCTGCTTTTTTCCACGTCTTTGCTTCTTTCCGAGGTGTCAGTTTCGTCCTGACCCCAGCTCCCTACTGCTAACTAACTAAAGCCTGTATACCTTAGTGCCTGCATCTAATGCCTGGTTTCCCCAGTCAAAAACAGGGAAAAAAAGAAAAAAAGCTACCAACAGCACGGTGGGCTACATGTTTCCTTGTTTATATTGAGAGAGAGAGAGATTGAAAGTCAATCTTTGCTCTGATTCAAGCATCTGTGGTGACTTTGGTCACCACAAATAAACTATCGTGGTCAGGAAATTTTATTTACTGATGTGCCCATCCTTGAACTAAATATGGTAGCAAAGAAGTGGGTTGGCATTCTATTGATAGGTTTAGGCCAATTATAGTCCATCCTGGGAGCAAGAGGTCATAGGAAGTCAATTCCATACAAACCTCGTGACTAAAATTCCAGGAAGTCAGTTTCACCAAAGGAAAATTTGGGAACTGGGTGTAGTGGATGCTGTGGTACACTGTCTATATCTTCCTGTCGGGGCAGAGGGATTCCACCAGTTTCTGGACTTTTGGTTGAAGCTGGCTTACAGTTGAGGCCATCTCCAGGAATTTCTCAGTTGAAGGATGCTGTCTTCTCTAAGATCATGCACCTTATTTGGGACAGCTCTCATCAAATAACCAATTTATGTGGGAATACAAAGGCCTTGCCCCTTTGTCTCAAAGAGGGCAACTTCCATGGACAATTCCATTTCTTGGCCCAAACCTACTTTCTTTTCCCTTACTGGTGTTGCTTCCAAGAGTACTCTCTGTGATGGTTAATTTTATGTATCAACTGGGATGGGAAACAAGATACCCAGGCTAAACATTATTTTTTAGTGTGTCTGTGAATGTTTTTCTGAATATGATTGGCTTTTGAATCAGTGGACTGAGTAAAGCCGATTAACCTCTCTGATGTATTCTATTAAAGGCCTGAAGAGAACAAGAAGGTGGAGGAAGGGAGAATTTTATTAACTACTTGACTATTTGAGTTGGAACCTTAGTCTTCTGCCCTTGACAAGGACATACCATCAGCCCTTCTATTCTCACAATAGTACTACCAGTTTTCCTGTGGTCTCTAGCTTGTAGATGGCAGATCATGGGCCTTCTCAGCTTCTGTAATCATGTGAGCTAATTCCTTATGATACAATAATAATATATATAATATATAATAATCACATAAAAGATATATATCATATATAAACATATTTTTACATATTTTCTATTGGTTCTATTTCTCTGGAAAACTTTGAAATTCCCCCGTCAAGAACTACCTGCAAAACAATTTCTATCACAATGTCTGTTTTCCATGGAAACTGAATAAAGATGAGAAGAGGGAGGAACACACAATCAGAAAAGCCCTTTAGAAGAGACACTTTACCCCCAAAATTACAAATTGCTAATATAATGATGAAATAATATTTATCACTAGAATCAAATAGTTAAAAGGTAAAACAATGGTATACAATTTTCATTTATCTTTTTTTTTTTAAGATTTTATTTATTTATTTGACAGAGAGAGAGATCACAAGTAGGCAGAGAGGCAGGCAGGAAGAGAGGGGAAAGCATGCTCCCTGCCAAGCAGAGAGCCCGATGAGGGGCTCGATCCCAGGACACTGAGATCATGACCTGAGCCGAAGACAGAGGCTTTAACCCACTGAGCCACCCAGGCGCCCCACAATTTTCATTTATCTTATATGTAAAGATTTAAAAGAATTATAATACAGCTGGTGAAGGGTAGGAAGATAGGCACACTCACATGTGATTGCAGACCTCAAAATTGGTTCAAACTTCCTGAAAGACAGCTTGACAATGTCATACCCTGCATCCCAGATGTTCCATTTTTCCTAAGGAAATAATAATATAAATGCACACATTTGTAAATATAACTGTATTTATCCTGGCATTTTCTATAAATTTGAACAATTTAGAATAACTTCCATTTAATAATGGTAGGGAAAGTTTTCTGATCCACTCTTCTGTCTAAAACATACTAAAATCAATAAAGAGAACAAAGAAAAGAAATTGCTATATTTTCTATATAGAAACTATAAAATAGTACCAAATTCCTAACCAAAAATGATGATAAATAGATGTAAAATTCAGTAAATTTTGGTAAAAATCAGTGGAGGATACAGGGTGTGAGTATATATATATATATATATATATATATATATATTTTTTTTTTTTTTTCCCCCCTAGAGTTCAGGTAGTGTGTTAAGTTCTCCAAGGGAAGATAGCATCTTCGATTTGGAATGGCAGGATCCAAGAGTGGGGTTGGCTGGACAGGCTCACCACTCCCCTCAACTCCAAGTTTCCCATCCCCATTCTATCCTATAGTAAAAAAATGGACCAGAGAAAATGGCAATAATAAGAAAATAAGGTCATAGTGGAACAAGCTGGAGGCCCTGCTTAGAGTATATTTTTCATCATTTATCTCTCTGTGCTTAATTCTTGGTATTTTCTTCTAATCTGGATTCCAGTTCACGAATTCTCCTTTTATCAGTGTTTACCCTGCTTTCCTTGTTATGCATTGCATTCTCAATATCAGTGGGGGGTTTTTTTTAGAGTAATTTATAGTTGATTCTCTACCATTACCACTTCTCTTTAAATAGTTTCGGTTTTGTGTTTTATTTCTTTGAGTATATTAATCATGACCATTTTTCTCTTTCAAAAGCTTTATTATGCTGATTCCCAGTATGACTAGTTTTACTATCCATTGTTTCTCTTGGTTTAAGTCAGTTTATTTGGCTTCTTCATATATCTGCTTTTTATTGTTGAGTGACAGATATTAAGATAACTTGAGATCTAGGACAATATTGCCATCTTCCATGAATGATTTATAATTGCTTCTGGTAGGAAGTTAGCAGAAACAACAATCCTGGATTACCTTAAATCAATCAAAAATTAAAATTATTCAAAATTGAGCTTCAGTCTCTACAAGACATGGTCTATCTGATTCACCCTTACTCTTTGTTTGTGGCTCAGTAAAGTATCCAGGCCCCAGTTTCCCCTCTACTCCTATATTTTGGCAGACTATATATACCAATTTTTTTTCCTATGTCTTAGCAAGTTTGATGAAAGCTTTGCTCAGTTTCTCAGCTGTATCACTTTTTTAGAATCAGCATAAACCTCTTAAGGGAAGGCAGTTCCAAATGCTTTGGTCAACTCTCCTGAGTTTTTTTTTCATTTTGTATTTTTGTCCCATAATTTTTCAATGCTTATTCACTTTCAATGATTTGAAATAGATTTTTTTGTCCAAATTTTTTAGTTGTTCTCAGAAAAAGATTGGTCCAAATTTCCACATTTCCAGTTATTAGAAATGGAACTTGCCAATCAATTTTTTAAAGACAACCCCCTGCCAGATAATTTGGAAATCTTTTCTTTTTATATATTATTCCTTTGTTTACTATGACCTATAGAGTTGTGACTAAGAATTTTTATTCGCTTAAGATAGATTTGGATTCTTAATATGAGTTTTGGTGTTTTCCACAATTCTGCAAAAATGTTGACTTCCTGTCTTTTTGAATATTGTTACAGACCTTTTTAGTTATTCTTCCATGGCTTTTATTTTCTCTTTTATGTGTTTTATATTTTTTCTTCTTACTACATTTTTGTATCATTTCACCAGATTTATTTTGCATCTTGACTTTTCTTTAGTTAGTTCTAACTTGCTCTTTACTTCACCTATTAACATTTTAAATTTATTCCATTGTAAAAAAACTGATATGATCCCAATTTTATAAAAATATTAAGACTTAGAAGACTAGAAACAAATATATCAAAAGGCACAAGCTTTCTAAATACTGTTGGACTAAGAAATTATTTTTATTTAATCTGTACACTTTCTATATTTTCCAAATTTTCTGCTATGAGCATATATTAATTTTGTAACAAAAATATCCATATTTTTAGAAGAAAGCAATCCATTTTGATAATTCTAAATAAGTGACTATCTTTATATTCTTAGATGTTGTTTCTGTTTTTAAGTTAATCCCCATGCAAGCATGGTTTCCTGACAAAATAGTTTTTGCATCAGAATCCTTACAGGATGACCTATCGAATTATAAAGTCATACCAAGCAGAATACAGTGTATGAGGTAATCCTTGATGAATATTTTCTAGATGAACAATAAAATTGCAAGCCTTTTCTTCACTGCATGAATGTTATTGCCTAGATGTTTATGTATTTCTTTGCCTTTCAACTGTGAAATTAGACTAAATGGACAACTAAATGGTCTCAAGAATTAAAATACTAGCCACCTAACTGGCCTTTATTTATTTATTTATTTATTTATTTTTAACTGGCCTTTAAATCTTGACATTCAATGTGACTGCTGAGAATTTGATAAGCTATTATTTAATATGGCTATAAAACAGTCTTCCACTAGACTGGAAGTACCAGTATATGTCTCAACAATCCCTGATTAACTTCGGAATTTTTAAAAAGATTTTATTTATTAATTTGAGAGAGAGAAAGCAAAAGACAGAGCATGAATGGAGGGGGAGGGGTAGAGGGAGAGAGAGAAGCAGACTCCCTACTGAGCAGGGAGCCCCGACCCTGGGATCATGACCTGAGCCAAAGGCAGATGCTTAACTGACTGAGCCACCCAGATGCCCAACTTTGGAATTTTTGATATTCAACAAAGCAACATGTTTGTCTTATTTGTCTAATTCAATGAAAGAACCCAGATAAATGTTTAGGTAGAAAAAAGTTCATTTATATATTCTATTAAAATTTAAACAAATACAACCACATCTATAAAAGAGTTAGAAACATCTATGTTATTTGCTTTGAATATTGCTTTTCTTTGGCAGAAGACAAAATTAAAGAAAGTCAACAATTATTGAAGTAAATAAAGAAATAAAATATTCCTATTTGGGAATAAAATCCAAAACAAATGGCGCATGGCTGTCCAAGTATGTGTGTGTGTGTGTGTGTGTGTGTGTGTGTGTGTGTGTGTGTGTGTGAAAGAAAAAAAGAGAGAGAGACAAAGAGAAAAAAAGAGATTGAAAATGAACAGTAAGAAAAGAAGAGGGTTGTTTATTTGACTATTAAGCATAGACTTCTGAATAAGGATCAAAAGTTATTAATCCTTAAAGTAATATAAAGAGAGAATACCTTTTCACATGTATAAAAGATGGCCATCTAGAATTAAGAATGTTATATATCTGGTCTAAATAGGGCAAAGATAAATAGCCCTAAGGAAACAATCTACAAAAAAGGATCAGTAACATGATCTAACCAGTTAAACAATTTATTATGTAACATAACTTCATGCAAATAAAAAGATATAAATCCCAACTGCCTTGATGCAGCCTGGATTAGAATTAAGGCTGAAATCATAGGCCACGATTCAATATTGGGACATATTTACACTATAATATTATTGTTATATTTATGCTAAATTATACTTTTGTTAAACATTATTTGTTGTTTATCTGAAAATCACACTCAACTGGGCATCTTGTATTTTTATTTGTGAAATCTGGAAACTCTGTGTTAGACATTAACTGATATTGTGAAGAATAAAAGAAAATACTGTAAGATATTCATGAATACAAAAAATAAAAAGAATTAGCCAGGTGGTGTGAAGAGTTTTTTACTTAAAAATAAGTAAAAATGTTAAAATATGGTTTCAAATCAGTTACTATAAAGACCCACAGTATAAATAGTGTTAGGCATTCAGGTGATATAACTTGTATTTATGCACAGTCTGTATTTTGTCATGGTAATATTGAATTTGTGGGTAGTTTTTGTTTGGTTTGGTTTGGTTTTTTATTGAGAAGAGCAGGAAACTCTCCCATGATCTTCTGCTTTTTATTATAAAACAATTACATTATCTAATAGGAGTGATGTTTTCTCAAGGCTTTGATCATCATAAAACTTGTTTCATATATATTTAATACTGCTTAAGTATATTCTTGGATAATATCCTTCTTGCAATTTGAGTTCATTTACCTAAATTGTAGTGTATATACTGATACCATGATTATTAACTCATTTCTATACTCTAATTTACTTAATATTTAAATGTTATTATTTATTTAAATAATTTTAAATTTTAAATTTAAATGTTATTTAAATGTTATTGTATCTAAAAGGCATGAGTTTACTTGTTGGGCAGAGAGCATCATGACTCTGACTTGGGTTTCTTCCTACAGGTATGTTTGAAAGCCATCTATTTTACAATTCCAGTAGCTTCATTTTGTGACACAAAATGAAGGATGCTTCCACAATTGAAAGAGCACAATTTTTTTTTCTTTTAAAGGTTTATTTATGTATTTATTTTTATTTAAATTTAATTAGCCAACATGAAGTACATCATTAGTTTCAGATGTAGTGTCCAATAACTTATCAGTTGCATATAACACTCGGTGCTCATCACATCACATGCCCCCCTTAATGCCCATCACCCAATTACCCCATCCCCCCACGCATCTCCCCTCCAGCAACCCTCAGTTTGTTTCCTAGAGTTCAGAGTCTCTCATGGTTTTTCTCCCTCTCTGATGACTTCCATTCAGTTTTCCCTCCCTTCCCCTATGATCCTCTTCTCTGTTTCTTATATTCTGCATATGAATGAAACCATATGATAATTGTCTTTCTCTGATTGACTTATTTTGCTCAGCATAATACCCTCCAGTTCCATCCACACGTATATAAATATTAAGTATTCATCCTTCCCGATGGCTGAGTAATATTCCATTGTATATATATGCTGTATTGTCTTTACCTATTCACCTGTTGATGGACATCTCAGCTCTTTCCGCAGTTTGGCTATTGTGGACATTGATGCTGTGGACGTTGGGGTTCAGGTGCCCCTACAGATCACTACATTTTTATCTTTGGGGTAAATACCCAGTAGTGCAATTGTTGGCTTGTAGGGTAGCTCCATTTTTAAATTCTTAATGAACCTCCATACCTTTTTCCAGAGTGGCAGTACCAGCTTGCATTCCCACCAACAGTGTGAGAGAGTTCTCCTTTCTGTGTATCCTCACCAATATTTGTTGTTTCCTGTCTTGTTAATTTTAGCCATTCTGACCAGTGTAAGGTGGTATCTTACTGTAGTTTGGATTTGTATTTCCCTGATGTCAAGTAGATGTGGAACATTTTCTCATGTGTCTGTTGGCCATTTGTATGTCTTCTTTAGATGTCTGTTCATATCTTCTCCCCATTTCTCCATGTATTCTTTGGGTTTTTGGGGGGTTGAATTTGATAAGTTCTTTATAGATCTTGAATACTAGCCCTTTATCTGATAAGACATTTGCAAATATATTCTTCCATCCCGTAGGTTGCCTTTTAGTTTTGTCAACTGTTTTCTTTGCTGTGTAGAAGCCCTTTTCATATTGATAAAGTCCCAATAGTTCATTTACGCTTTTGTTTCTCTTTCCCTTGGAGATGTGTCTGGGAAGAAGTTGCTGTGGCCAAGGTCAAAGAGGTTGCTGCCTGTATTCTCTGGGATTTTGATGGATTCCTGTCTCACATTTAGGTCTTTCATCCATTTTGAGTTTATTTTTTGTGTATGGTGTAAGAAAATGGTCCAGTTTCATTCTTCTACATGTGGCTGACCAATTTTCCCAGCACCATTTATGGAAAGACTGTCTTTTTTCCACGGGATATTCTTTCCTGCTTTGTCAAAGATCAGTTGATCATAGAGTTGAGGGTTTCTCGGAATCCATTTCTGGGTTCTGTATTCTGTTCCATTAATCTATGTGTCTGTTTTTGTGCCAGTACCATACTGTCTTGATGATTACAGCTTTGGAATAGACTTGGAAGTCTGGAATTGTGATGCTGCCAGCTTTTTTTTTTTTTTTTTCGAAATTCCTCTAGCTCCTAGTTTTGTTGATCTGTTCTACTCTTTTGTTTGTTTGTTTGTTTTTAATTTGTATATCATTGATTTCTGTTCTAATCTTTATTATTTCTCTTCTCTTGCTTGGTTTAGGTTCTATTTGCTGTTCTTTCTCCAACTCCTTTAGATGTAAGGTTAGCTTGTGTATTTGAGACATTTCTAATTTTTTGAGAAAGGCTTGTATTGCTATGTACTTCTCTTTTAGGACAGCCTTTACTGTATCCCAATGGTTTTGAACAGTTGTATTTTCATTTTTTTTCCCATGAATTTTTAAATTCTTTAATTTCCTGGTCGACCCATTCAGTGTTTAGTAGGATACTCTTTAACCTCCAAGTGTTTGAGTTCCTTCCAAATTTCCTCTTGTGATTGAGTTCGAGTTTCAAAGCACCGTGGTCTCAAAATATGCAGGGAATAATCCCAATCTTTTGGTGCCAGTTGAAACCTGATTTGTGACACAGTATGTGATCTATGTGTCCACAGTATGTGGAGAATGTTCCCTGTGCACTCAAGAAGAATATGTATTCTGTTGCTTTAGGATGGAATGCTCTGTATATATCTGTGAAGTCCATCTGGTCCAGTGTATCATTCAAAGTCCTTGTTTCCTTATTGATCTTCTGTTAGATGATCTGTCCATTGCTATGAGTGGGGTGTTGAAGTCCCCTACTCTTATTGTATTATTTTCAATGTATTTCTTTAATTTGGTTATTAATTGGTTTATATAATTGGCTGTTCCCAAATTAGGAGCATAAATATTTAAAATTCTAGATCTTGTTGGATAGACCCTTTAATTGTGATATAGTGTCCCTCTTCATCCCTTATTACAGTCTTTAGTTTAAAATCTAATTTGTCTGATATGAGGATTTCTACCCCAGCTTTCTTTTGATGTCCATTGGCATGATAAATTGCTCTCCACCCCCTCATTTTCAATCTGGAAGTGTCTTTATTTATTTTTAAAAAAGATTTATCTATTTTTTTAGAGAGAGAGAGCAAGAGAGCACAAGCAGGGGGAGAGGCAGAGGGAGAGGGAGAAGCAAGCTCCCTGCTCAGCAGGGAGCCTGATGTAGGCCTCCATCCCAGGACCACTGAGATAATGATCTGAGCCAAATGCAGATACTTAACCAACTGAGCCATACAGGTGCTGCTGGACATGTCTTTAGGTCTGAAATGAGTCTCTTGTAGACAGCATATAGATGGGTCTTGCTTTTTTTATCCAATCTGATACCCTGTGTCTCTTGATTGGAGCATTTAGACCATTTACATTCAGAGTAACTATTGACAGATATGAACTTAGTGTCATTGTATTACCTGTAAAGTGACTGTTTCTGTAGATTGTCTCTGTTTCTTTCTGGTCTATGTTACTTTTGGGCTCTCTCTTTGCTTACAAGATCTCCTTTAATATTTCTTGCAGGGCTGGTTTAGTGATCACAAATTCTTTCAGTTTCCGTTTGTCCTAGAAGCTCTTTATCTCCCCATTCTGAATGGGAGCCTTCCTGATTAAAGTATTCTTGGCTGCATGTTTTTCTCATTTAGTACCCTGAATAAATCATGCCATCCCTTTCTGGCTTGCCAGGTCTCTTTGGATAGGTCTTCTGCCAGTCTGATGTTTTTATCATTATAGGTTAAGGAGCTCTTTCCTTGAGTGCTTTCAGGATTTTCTCTTTATCTCTGAAATTTGCAAGCTTCACTGTTATATATTGGGTGTTCTATTTTTATTGGTTTTGGGGGGCCTTCTCTCTACCTCTTGGACTTGAATGCTTGTTTCCTTACCCAAATTAGGCAAGTTCTTAAATATGATCCGATCAAATATACATTCTCTTTCCCTCTCTCTCTCCCTCTCTTTCTTCTTCTTCAGGGACTCCAATAATTCTAATATAGTTTCACTCTATGGTATCTTTGATTTCTTGATGCTGCCCCTCATGGTTCATTAGTTGTTTTTCTCTCTTTTCCTCGGCTTCCTTCCTTCCCATCTTCGTCTTCTATGTCGCTGACTCTCTTTTCTGCCTCATTTATCCTAGCTGTTAGAAAATCCAATTTCGACTGCATCTAAGTTAAAACATTTTAAATTTCAGCCTGATTAGATTTTATTTCCACACTAAGAGATTCTCTAGTGTCTTTATGTGTTTTTCAAGTCTAGCTAGTACTTTATAATTGTTATCCTGAATTCCAGCTCTGACATTATACTTATATCTGTATCGATTAGATCTGAGGCAGAGAGTATTACCTCTGGTTCTTTCCTT
The DNA here is from genome assembly GCA_028534135.1 of Potos flavus. Classification (NCBI taxonomy): domain Eukaryota; kingdom Metazoa; phylum Chordata; class Mammalia; order Carnivora; family Procyonidae; genus Potos; species Potos flavus. The sequence goes on from CM052885.1 coordinate 55,786,143, forward strand.
TGTCATGAATTCCTCCTTCTAGTCATTTTGCCCAAAGAAGAATGGATGAATAAGAGAGCAAAATCAAAAATATCAACTACAACTTAAGTGAAATACACACTAGACAAATCCAAAGATGTCAGAAACCAAAAAAGAAAAAGAAAAAAAGAAAAAGATAAAAAGGGAAAGAGAAGAGAGAATATAATCTCCCAGGTGGACAAAACAGGGTGATCCACTTGGTTCTGGGTGTATTTTGGTCTGTTTGTTAGAAGAAACTAAATCCCAAAATTATACAGAAAGCAAAACTTATATATATACAAAAATAAAATTGAATACAGTGAAAGGAAGCCAAAAATGAAGAATATATCTATAAAATGTAAATGTAAAAATGAAAGTTAAAAAAAGACTTAAAAACAAAGAGTTGATAAAATAAGAAACTAGTTGAAGAGGGAAAAAAGAGGAAAAAAGAATAATTTTAAACTGAAAGATAAAAGAATCATGAGAAAAAAACCTGGAATTCTATATACTATTTCCCCCAGTGCTGGAGTTTTGCAGTTCTGTGTGCTTGGTAAGCTTGATATTCCCCTGATGTTTCAGCTGATCTGGGGGAGGGGCCTGCTGTGCTGATTTTCAGGTGTCTTTGCCTGGGCTGAGTTGCACCACCCCTTGCCAGGGGCCAGGCTCATAGTAAGCTGCTTTGGGTTCTTCTTTGTGGCTTTTGTTCCCTGAAGGCTTTCTTCCCCAGTTCAGAGGATGAAAATAAGCATGGCCAAACCCCAGTCTTCAGCCATGGAGCTTAAAATCATGGCCCCCTCTCTTCGGTAAATCCTCAGGGAAAAGCAATCTTCAGTTTTGGGTGTGCTGAACTCTGCGGACTCCTGCAGTGCACCCCTGGGCCCATCCTCCCAGGGAGAGAGGAGGGTCACTGCAGGCCTGCCACTTGCAGGGCCCTCACAGGAGAGCAGTTGCCTGATCACGAGTGCACCCGTACTGCCCTTCCTGGGGGAAGGCCAAGGGTTGCCACGTTTCTGCTCTTTGCAGGGCCCTCGCACAGAGAATAGTCATGCAATCCAGCCGCGGTTTGCAGTTTATGGCAAACCCAGCAGAAAGCCCACTCCCAGGCTCACTAAATGCAGCCGGCTTCCCCGATCTGATGCCTGGGAACTCTGCCATCTCAGGCATTCCTGTTCTTTCCATGACTCCAGGGATCCTGAGACCACATGGTCCCACCTACGATTTTGCCCTCCTTTGCCACCTGAGCACTTTTCAGACAGGGACGTCTCTCTCTGGAGCAGACTTGTAAAAGTTCCAATTATGCACTCTGGGGCTAAATCACTTTCTAGAAGCTGGCTTCCTGAGGCTCCCTCCCCCTGCCGTTTATCTTCTGATACATCCTCTCCCATTCACTTTTCTGCACCTCCTACCTTGCAAAAAGTGGTCACTTTTCTATTAGTACAACTCCAGCAATTCTTGTCTTACTCTCAGGTTGAGTTCACAGGTGTTCAAAATGATTTGATAGTTATCTAGCTGAATTCAAGGGACCAGAAGAAACAAGGTCCCTATTCTTCTGCCATCTTGCCTCCCTTTATTTATTTATTTATTTATTTATTTGAGAGAGAGACAGAAGAGAGAGAGATAGAATGTGTGGAAGGGGCAGAGGGAGAGGGAGAGAGACTCTCAGCAGAATCCGACATGTGGCTCAATCTCCTGACTCTGAGATCAGGCCTGAGACGAAACCAAGAGTAGTTTAACTGACTGTGCCATCCAGGCACCCCAAAGCACAATTCTGATGTCTGAAAGAGGCAGTGCATATGCGAAAATATCTGTTTACAAACTTTAACTATTTTTTAAAATACCTATTGCAGACAATATAAGTATCTCCTACGATTGTTTCTACCTCTAAACCTAGGGCAATTCTTTTCCCTGGCCTAGGATCTTTGCATCCCAGCTTCCACTAATCCAAATTCAGTGTGTCTTTCACAGCTTGGAAGAAGATATAATTATCCAACAAAAAAATTCCCTGCCACTTCAACCCATGTTGATGTCTCATTTTTCTGTAATCTCAAAGTTTGGGCCCCACCACCCATTCTTATAGATTATAAAGTACTCGTTTTATTTTAAAAAACCACTTTAGGCTTATTTCCAGAATTATAACCAACCAAGAGGTAGTCATTGTTGCCCTCTGTTATATTTCTCACGGCACTCATTCATTCATTAGAAAAATATTTAATGATTTCCGCCATGTTCTAGGCCTATGCGATGTGGTAGAAATTCAATCATTATTGTGATTCTTTGGAGCTTATAATCTGATGGAAGTGGTAAAGTGTTGTTAAATTCTAGTTGCAAAAAGTATGAATATCATGACCTTATAACCCCTGGAATATTGAGGTTACCTAAATAAATGGTTGCAGGATAGAACAAAAGATGGCCTCTCATATGACTGTTATTTTTTCAAATTGGTTAATGTAGTTTTTCTTTACTTTCTATGGGTATATAACAGAAGGTTAACAATTGACTCTCTTACCTAAAGCAAAGCACATTAGATTTCCCTTCTAAAACATTTCTGATAAGCAGGAGAAGTCATTTCATTTTGAATTTGTGTGTTGCATTTAGATGATTTAGATGACATGAATCTAAACCAAAGAATAATAGCTGAAAGTCTCTTCTTTTATTATATGCTGTGACATGCGGCATCAGCCACAAAGAGTTCAAGTAAACAAACATAATTGAGTATCAGAAGTAATGACTAGGTACATTTTGATTCTTTCCCATGGACTAAGATGTAAATGTATGAAAAAATATATAAAATGTGCAAAAAATGAAGTCTATCATACAATTCAAAAAATTATCTTAGGCTTCTCATTTATTCAGTATGGTTCTTTAAATTTATATTTCATTCATCTGTGTAGTGAAACATACTTCATTATTTTGGAAATTATGCCACTTGTTAAAATATTATATTGTGCATATAGTGCATCGATGTAGACAGAAAAACAAAGAAATCAGTGTTTGAAAACCTTGATCATCTGCTGTGCATATTTATCCTATTCTAACCTAGATGATTTCAGAGGTCTTTTCCTGTACAGAGTCATCATAGAGGCAAATAGAAGTCCAGCTTCTGAATTTCTATTTGTATTATTACTATCTAATGAATTCTATTGTACAGCAGGTGTCAAATCATATCGGTTGTTTTGCAATCGAGTATGAATAGAAGATGTATTGCTATTGCAAATGAATCTAATATGAATCTAATGAGCAATAATGAGCAACTGTTTTGTCATTATTGAGGCAACCACTGAGATGCTAATAAACTCTCATTTTTGCTCTTTAGAAAAAGCAGTGGCCAGGATTTATAACATGGCCTTAATGTCCCCAAAGCCTGAGGCAAAAAATAGAAAAAAATGGTGAAATCCTAAACTGAGGATAATTTAGTCATTTTCTGTATGATTGTTCTTTCTCTTATGAAAATGAACCTGTTATAGTGCCTTTCAAGAATTTCTATAACTGAAGAGAAAAGATGAAGAATGGGTGTCCATTAAATGAATATAAAGTTAAGAAGATAGGCATCTTACCTAATTTTCCTTAATGTAAATATAATAATTCTAGAGTTTTCCACTTGCCAGTTCTTTCATAGTATAATGAAGCCTAATGTAGGCAACTTTTTATTTTTAAACCCAGTTACTTCAGAAGTAACATTATTGAAAGACTTTTTGTAATTAACTTATTTGTTCCTGTGAATGGCCTAACTTGGTAAATAACCCAGAGCACTTATCACATAGTATTATGGCCATATGTTTTATGTCTCTGCCTTCTCTTCAGTAGTGTAAGAGCAGGAAGCTTAATAAATATTTATAAGATGAATGGTGAATAAATAATTGAATGAATGGGAAAAAAGCTAATGCATTAAATTTGCTTTCTTAGGTAGAAATAATGTGGTTTAAACCAGTTTTTAATACATGTTCATTTGATATGTTGTAAGACCCTTAAGAACTCTGCTTTGAATACTTTATACTACAGGACAAAAAGAAATGTTTAAGTATATATGATTTATGCGACCTTGTTGCTTCAACTGATAAACTTATACCAACTCTGAAGACAAATTTTGGTATCTTCCTGCAGATGTTTGCTAGAATTCATGATTTTACCATATGACACAAGATTTAAATAGTACTTTAGATAACATACAGGCCTCTAGTAATATTCTTTCAGACTTTTTATACATTTTTATTCTTTACATATTTATGTGTGACTTTTATAGCCTCAAAAGTCTATTTATTTGATTAAAGATAATCAAAGATTTGAATTATTAAACTTCCTATCTTTGCTGTTGATTAGACTGCTGTAGACATATGTGTTCAAACACGAAGTGACTCTATTTGAATAATCCAATACTGCTCAATTTAGTAAGACTTCTTTTTCATTACGTACATATATTTAGAAATTCTGCTATTTTTCTAATATATATATGACCAAACTATGTATAAGTGTTAAAGTATATTTATAACCTGTAGGGTCTATCAAAATTAAATAAACATAAGTAAAGAAGGAACTACAACCTGAGTGTTTGAGATATACAAAATAAGAAAGCCAAAAAGCCTGAAATATTAAATTATTTGACTCTGCAGATCCAAAATACTACACAAATTTATTATTAAATTACAGAGTGAGGGAGTTGATTTGAGAGGGAAGTTTTAGTCAAATGGACTGTAACTTCAAAACTGCTCTGTGTCAGGCCTGCTTTAAATGAACCCAACTGTTCTGGGACCCTGATTTTCCATCTCCCATACCTCTATACAGTGTAACGTAACAACTGTCCAGTAATAAAACATTTTCTCATATTTATAAATGTACACACTTCTACAAAATCCTAGGTTTTGAAATGTATGAAAATTGTAAGTAACTACATTTTGATAACTTTTTTCTTAACATAATTTCCTTTACTGACTTCATAGACTTTCAGAATGAATTGGTCCAACATTCAAATAATTCTTCTCACAGACATCTATGTTATTTGGGAGACTATTTTTCATGGACTTATTTCTTGCAGCCAACAATATCTGTGACTAATTGTACTACTCATAAATTCAAGTAAAGCAATGTCCTCGAAATACATCTTCTAGTAATTATTGTAGGCCTCCTGTTCTCTGTGCTGATCTAAAGAACAAAAAGGATAGTTAATTGTGCCATATAGATATAAGTTATGGTTCATTGGGGCCCATTCATTAAAGTAAAATAAAATTCCCAACATCATCTTTAATTTTGGTAAGGAGAATCTCCTACTATTTAAAAGCATTGATAACTTAAAAAAAAAATGTGCCCTAGAGATAAAGATATTTTCCACTGCTTCTCTGTCCTCATGAGAAAGAAGTAAAATGATGAATTATCTCCTAAATTAAAACTTGAAGAAATTCCTTTATATATCCTTGAGAATATATACGAGAACACATGAGCATTTTTTTCAAATCTGCTACTAACCAAGGAAATGTTTACCATTACATTTTATTAAATTTATTTCTATTGAACATTAATTGCTTATAGATTTTAAAGAGAATGGCAGCACAATTTTTAAATGGTCCTAGTTACTGATAGGGTAAAGATATTCTTTTTATATCTTAATGTTATTTTTCATCAAAATAATAAAAATTAAACATATAATAAAAATTAAAATAACACAACAAAGTTTTTAATAAAAAGCAATAGTTTCCTACTGCAGCTCTGCCTAACTTTTGGCTTCCTCCTGTCTTTATTTCTCCTGGTTGTTACTTCCCTAATTCTTTTTAAAAACTGTTGGTATGTAGCCAGTGTGTTCCAGTCAGCCTCTATTTTGGATATATAGACTTCTGGTCTGATCATTATGTGTCTGTGTCAAAATAGTTAACAGATATTTTTAATATTAAAGTTGTCTAAATAATATAATTTATATCCTAATCTTGACTCAACCCTATCAAAGAAAATTTTATTTCATTCTTAATACCCATCTCTCCTACCTCTTCCAATTTGTGACAGTTGTAAGATTTTCTAAATCTCTTAAGTTTGTAATGTTGAATAATACTTTTCTTAAATGCTTAAAGTTTCCCTGTATTTCCTATTCTATTAATTTTCAATTGCATCTCTTGACTCCCCATTACTATGGATATATATTCCCTCAACATATATATCTTTTCTGTCCTCCATCTCCAATATTGATAACATTCACATGTGCTACACCAGACTGAAATATGTATAAATAATGTATACATTTATATGTAAGTATAATATATATATAATTAACTGAATGACAAAATTGTATATAGTTATACATATTAAAAATCAGTAAACAGTATTTATATCATTATGGTTATGCAAATATTTCCTTCTCTACAAATCCAAATCCAAAGTCACAATCCCTGAGCTGCTCAAAAGAGAAATTTCTTGACATCAAATAAACAGAATCTGTCTCCTTTCCTTCCACTGATTGCTCAAAATCATACCACACTCTGCTTCTTCTATGAATCAGACTTGTATGGTTTTTGTTTTTCCTTTAAGTCTAGAGTTTGAGACAGGGAACATGTTAGCTGTCTTTATCATATCACTAGCTTGTTCCTCACTCTGTCTATTGCTTAGAATCTCACTCTTTTCTGGAAGACTTTTTTTTTCTTTTCCCTGAAGTCCAGAGATTTCCTGTTCTAATTTGGGTTGAAATTCTTCCTAGGCCTTGTGAATACAGTTATATCCAATTAGTTGTAGCCAATTTCCCCTTTCCACTCAAGACATAGGTTTTAAAAGGGGTTGGCGTCCCATGTTGGACTTCCTTCTGGATAGGACCAATGCTTACAGTCCCAAAGATTCCCTCCTTAATGGATCAGTGTAAAAAGCAGAGTCAGAGCCTTTCCCTCTGCTCCTTAATACAGTCTCTCCTAGGACTTGCTTATTCCTTTGACTTATTCCTTTTCGCTATATCATCAGTTTTCCAAGTATGACCTGTGATCCTCCGGACATCCACAAGACCCTCACGGGTGGTTTGTGAGGTAAAAAGTATTTCATAGTAACATTAAGACATGACTTTGCTTGTTTTTATGCTTTGGCATGTGCTCCACTGGGCAAAAGGAAAGGTGGTGGGTAAAATTGCTAGCATCTTCGCCTGAATCTAGGCCGTGGTACCAAACTCGTCTCACAGTTTTTTAAAAAAAGCCAATTTCACATAGAATGTTCGTGATGAAAAAGTAAAACTTCTTGTATAAAATTTATTGTATTAAATCTTGACCCTTGAGTCCATGTCTTTGTAACACTGTGCGACAAGACAGAAAGTATGCATAAAGTACTTTTGCTGCATACGGAGATGGAGAAACTGTCTTGAGCAAGAGCAGTGGTGTGATTATTTGAGAAGTGAGCTGAACTAGTTTTTTTTTTCATGAAACATTATTTTTACTTGAAAAAAAATGACTGACAGAAAAAGTACGATTATGTCGACTTGAGTATTTGGCAATATTTTCTCGATAATGAATGGAGTGAAACTATCACTTCAAGGAAACCACTTATAATATTTGTTGCCAATAATAAAATTTAAGATTTCAGGCAAGAATTAAGTTTTTGGAAGACTCCTAGTCACTTCTGTGAGCTTGACAGCTTCTTAATAAAGTTTTTTTTTTTTTTTTTTTTTTTTTGCTGAGTTTGGTGATGATATTAACAAATGTGGTTTTTTTTAAATGTATTTTGTAATACAAGATCTGCATAACTCAGCAAACTATTGTTTTCCAAAAGACAAATGCCTGATGTTACAAATCATGTATGGATGAACGATTCATTCAAGGTGTCGTAATGACCAATGGATTTTAATGTGATAGAGTATAGAAAAGTCTGTTGATACGGTCTTAGATTCTACTTTGCAGTTAACCTTTGGGAAATTATCACTTGTCAGATATTAGTGTAGTATCAGAGAAGAGTACTCACACTTATCTGAAAAGGCTATTAAAATGCTTCTTCCCTTGCCTACTACATTTCTATGTGAGACCAGATTTTCCTGATATTTTTAATCAAAATTAAGATATCACAACAGATGGAATACAGAAGCAGAGAAAATTCAGCTGTCTTTATTAAGCCAGATATTAAAAGAGATTTGCAAAAGTGTAAGATAATGTCATTCTTCTCACTAACTTTTTTTGTTTGGAAAAATATAGAAATTTAGGTAAAAATATATGTTATTTATGTTAATATAGAATGAGCTTATTGTTATTCTCTTTAAATGAACTAATAAATTAATACATAAACTTTTCCAGGATTTATTTCTAAAACAGCATATATTGAAATACATAATCCACAGACAAAATGGTCTTTAGGGTTTTCAATAATTTTTAAGAGTGCAAAGTGGTCCTGAGACCAAAACTACTACTCCTGACTTCTTGCCTGTAGAGACCTGAAGTATTTGCCATATTCTCTCTTCCTATCTGCGTTGTTGTTTCTGTACCTTTCTGAGTATTTTTGTCTTTCTATCACTCATCCCAGTGGGACAGTAGTGGAAAATGGAGACTGGTCAGTTATCTTATTCCTCCAAACTGTATAAAGAAAAGGTGTCTCAGGCTCCCCCTAAACCTTCATTTTGGGAAATAATTATCTAGTTTATTCAGACTATTAAATGTGCTAGGTTATGGACACTGACTCATGTTCTTATCTCTTTGAACTAATGCAGTTTATGTTATAATGTTATGTCAACTTAACCATTTCCCCCTCAATTAGTAAAGGCTATTCTCCTGGGAAGGTTACAGATTTTATTTTCTTCCCAGAAAGTTAGCCATGACCTTATCACCTTTCTGATTTAAAGAGGTGGGATCTCTTTAAAATTTCAGTGCCTGTAAAGTTTTCCTCAAGAAACTCAAATAGAATCATCTACCGACATTTCTGATAATTTTCTAAAGTAATAAGAAGAGGACAAAGATGGATACATCCTTTTAAAAGGGAACCTTTATCGTGGTAGCATGGCTTCATCTCTTTCTGCAGAACTTGAAAGTCTGTGTTCAGTAATTTATGTTAATGCTTTATTTTCGAAGTTTTCTTTCTTCCATAAGCTCTTCAGACTTTGACCAAGAACTGACCTTTCCCCTCTTTGAAATTTACCCTCCAACCTACCCCCCCCCCCCCAGGCTAGCTCTTCATTAGGGAAGATATACCCTCATATAGGAAACATACCCTCACGTTGCTACGCATTGCGCTCTGGTGGCAGGCCTCCCTGACAAAAATCAAAGAGCTGCTAGTGCCAGAAGGATGAACTCTGTGATCTCAGCCCCATAAAGAGAAGCATCCCCAGAGAGAGGTTCAATTCATGTCAGAGCTAAATCTTAATTCATCTGAGAGCTGAGAAGCCGTCAGGCTTTTGAATATTTTTATTGAGAAACATTTTCCAAATCACAGATCAGATTAATATTTTAGTTACTTCTTTGAGTCTAGTCCAAGGCAACAAACAAAATCAATGGATCATGTGCAGTGTGATTTAGAAAGAAGTTTTTAGGGTGTTTAAGCAGTTTCTGCTACCTTTTTTCAGGTCGAGTAGGGACATGGCCTAAACTCCTGTTCCCTTTTCCTTTTGCTTTCTTTTTAATTCCTTCCTCCCTTCCTCCTTTCCTCCTTCTCTCCTCTTTTCCTCCTTTCCTTTCTTTCCTCTTTCTTTTTCTTTCTTTCTTTCGTTCTTTCCTCTCTCCCTCCATTCCTTCCTCCCTCCCTCCCTGCCTCCCTTCCTTCATTCCTTTCCTTCTTTCTTCTTTTCACTTTTTCTAGAGATACATTGCTTTTAAGAACAACCTATTGCTTAACACAATCTGACTTAATGCAATTGTACTTAGGATTTTTGAATGCATCAACGAGAACAAACAGGTATTCTCAGAGATTAGAGTCTTCCTTTGATTTTTATGACATTAAGTACCATTCTACCCTAAATAAGATTTGTGTTGTTAGTGCTACAGTCTGTCTTAAAGTGCTAGTGAGTCAATATAATTCTGAGTTAGAAAGAACTGGGTTTAATTATGCTAAATGTTGAAAGACATATAACTAACCTTCATGGGAAATGGCAGGTGGCCTCAAATTAAAAAATATTTATTGAGCACTTAAATGTACTAGTCACTATTCTAAGTGACTTACGTGTATTACATTATTTAACCATTAGAATCACCTTATAATGTCCGTACTTTTATTGCATCTATTTTACAGATGAGAGAGTCAAGGCACTGAGTGTTTTAAAACTTTGCACAAATGTATTAATAAGCGTCAAGATTGAGATCAGGATGTGGACAGTCTGGCTGCAGAAAAGTGAATTCAACCATCACACTACGATTCCTCTCTGGGTAGTAAAATACAATGTAATCATAAAGAAACAATAGTGAATTCTGTTAGCAACTTATGGAATTTTCATTAATTCTTGTATTTAATTTTACTGAGTTATTTTCCTTTCACTGTAAGTAAGACAACTGAAATATTCATGTCTTGGTACATGTTACTCCCTAATCTGGAATGACAGACTTTCTTACTATTCAAATTCAACCCATTCTTCAATGCTCATTTCAAACTTCATTTTTTTCATGAAACTACAGGTATTAAAAAGCAGAGGCTCCTAGAATTTAAGTGTTGGAATGGAACATAGAGGATTTCTAGTATGATTTCTACCTAAATCAGGGAGTTACTGAGACATTAGCTTCTGGCCAAAACATGCTATTATAAGGTGCCCAATATCTTCTCTTCCCAAACCTCTATTTAGCTAATGATTCTGACCATCTTAAGCGAGACGAACACCTTGTTTTTCTGACTGAAAGTTAGCATTATTCAGCTATTTTTTATTAATCTCCTCATTTCTTCATATATTTGCATTTTCAGTAGTTACTTACTTACTTACTTACTATATTTTTTTTAGATTTTTTTTATGCACCACTCTTCTAGATGCTAGAAGAGAAAATAATAAAGACATGGATTTCGTTTTTAAAAAATCAGATGCTTTGGAGATGCCTAACATAGATTAGGAGACCAGGGAATGACAGTAAACCTCAGGTTGAGATGTGAAGAAAGAATGGGATTTAGCTGTTTGGAAAAGAGGAGGAAAAACCCTAAAAGCAGACAAAGTACCTGATGCACAGAAAAGCTAAGTCAGTTTTCCAAAATCATAAGGCTAGTAACTGGGAAAATTGAAATTCGAGTTGGCATTTTCATTCCACAGTTGATGCTCTTAAATTAGGGTAATGACTGTGTAGCATCATATTCAGGGAGTTGTAAGTAATTATTTAAGGCTGAAGTGTGGGATGTGTTAAGTGGAAGGGTTGAGATGGTGATAAAATGAGTCAGAAGAGTTAGGCAGGGGCCAGATTGTGACGAGTTTTGGTAGCTCTGCCAGTATGTTTGGATTGTATTCTCGTTTTCTGTTTCTTGTAACATGGAAAGAGCCAGTTGAGTTTGTCCTCATGTTACTGATTTGGCTTTTTCTAAGGTCAATTTTGTTTTCTCCTGATACAATTATTCAATTTTATTCTGTTGTTACTTTTAAAAGTTATTCGATCATTTGTCAATTTTGTAAAGAATTTGCCAGCTTCATTTTCTTGTCCAACTTCACCTCAGAATATTGCCTTCTCATGACTCCCTGCTTCTGCTTTATAGAACTCATCTTAGATTTTTTTTTGGTACACCAAATAAATGTTTTACACAGTATTCTTATGTTTTATGTAGGAAGAACTTTTAGTTATGCTTTTCTTTCAAGTTTTTAGGGAATTGTGCTTGTCTCTTGTGACTCAAGTATTTTTTGGAGAATATATATATATATTCTTATACATATATATACACACATATATATTCTTATATATATAATATAAATATATATATTTATCTGTCCTTGAGATCAGGAACAACTAGACAGGCAGTACACATCTATACATGTCTTTATCTTTAGTTCTCTTAACTGTAGATTTTAGCCATGAGAAAATTTGCACCTAGATCTGTCCATGATTTGAAAGTCAAGATTTATGTTCTCTAGTCCAATCTTTGTTGCACAGGGGATCCTTGTTTTGTGTGGAATTTTCTTCTCATTTTAATTTCAGGGCTTCTAACTATTCTGGAGAGTCAAATTAATCTCTGGTTGCCATTTGTTTGTCATTTTGTATGTGTCTGGAGAATGGTGTTCAATGGTCAAATAATTTTGGGAAATACAATGTGCAGCTTTCTCCTCTTGGAAATGTACTATGAAGCACCTGGAGAAGTCCTTTATATAGCAAAGAAGCTTGTTAATTATTCTTTTTAAAGCCAGTATTTGTTAAAATTATTTTTAAGAAGCATGCTTTTTTTATATGTTTATGAACATTCTTTGGACTACTCTACTTTGGTAAATGCTATAGGATGAATTAAGCCTATCTCCCATAAACTTTGTTAGCTGGTCAGCATTACTCTGTTGTAATACTTATTTGCAATACTTTTCCTTATGTAGCTATATCCAGATTCTACACAACAGTGCCTCCACCTCCCATCACTTCTTATCATATTGTATATATTTTAACTTTATTTTTGCTGACGTATAATTTACATGCAGTAAAATTCATTCTTCTAAAAAGTTTAGTTCTATGTTTGGCAAATGCACATAGTCATGTAACTACCACTACAATCAAGATATAGAACCATAGTGAATATCAAAAACTTTAGTGCCTAAAAGGATGTATAAACAGGGATACTGATGAAATTTACTGACCTAAGAAGGTATGCCTCTTATGTTTGAAGCATGTTCACTGATTTATTGGTAAATACAGACTCTGTATCTTTATCTTAGAGTCAGAGAAGAGGAGGTAGGTCAAAGTCTTTTATTTTAATGATACATGCCATTCTGTTTTAGGAGGTGGATTTTGAGATATTCAAGGATGTTATTTTTTTCCATCCATCCCTGTGGATAGAAAAATTCTTACCATTCCTCCTCCCAATTCTTCCCTCCTCCTGACTAAACAGGGCTTGTGTTCTTTATCCTTCCTTTGTTTAATCTGGTGTGTGTGTGTCTTATAATGAGAAAATGAGAGCAATCTATTAGATGCTGTGTGTTTTCCCATGCTAACAGCAATCACAGTATTTTTCAAATATTAAACTATTATTGAAATACAAGATATTCTTATACTTCTCATCTTCACAATGGTGTTCAGTAAAATTTAGGTAAAAGTTTATATTTAATGAATGCTTTTTCTTTGATCAACTGAGTGGTTGGGTGATTTGTGAACTATTGCGCAACGCTAGACAGTAATATTAGAGCGATGTTTACTTTTAGACCTGGGGATATTTTTGATGATACGTATAAAAAGTTGCTATGCCATTTTGAGAGGCAAATTTTAATGTATTTCTGCTTATAACCTGATCCTATCATCTGCACCATATTTACCCTGTATAATTCTTTTCTTTCAGCTCAGTATGACATACTCGTTTTTAGTACAAGGTAGGTCATGTTTATCTGTTGCACTGTCTATGGTCCAGTGATCTCCTTTGTAGTCTAAGGGGAACTGTATGAAAACTGAACTGTGTCAAGGAGACTAAGAGTGTTAAAGTTCACCAAGAAATCAAGATGAGCCTTTGCAGAAACAAGAGGGAGTTAAAATTAGTATGAATTGATTTCCTACCCCCTTTTCAGAAATTGTTCTCACATGTTGAGAGCCCCTTGGCCATTTATGTTATGCTCTGTGTTATGGCTGTGACATGACTATGCCAGAGGATGGCCAAGGTCAACAATGTGACCTATTTTTATTTTTTCTTAATAGGAAAAAGTTGCCATTCTTTTCCCACACTGGCAGAGTCTTTCTGTGTGTGTGGCTTTGCAGACTCCTTTTTGTGAACATTTCACATCTTTTCCTTTGATTAAGCTTGTTAGATTTCAGACCTCCTTGAACTTTAAACTTCTCATTTCCAGCTTTTCCAGTTAGATGTTCTAAATCTAGTGATCTATTATACAGTGTTATTAACTTATCTATCCTTTGGCAGCTTTATAAATTATTTTGGAAATATATTTTTCTTAAAGCAGTAACACAAACAGGAGGTAAACATTATTTGAAACTACTTTCTACTTAAAATTGGAAATTTTATTTACAAATCTGAATTCTCCAAAAAAAATAAGAATGCATTTATTATGTGGATACTTTATACATCTCAACTTTCAGGTTTTCTTGAACTCCAAGGCTACATTACAAAGAAGCCTTAGTTGTTTGTTGATTAAATCTGTGGCACTTATTGGCTTAAGCATGCATCTACCTGAACAGATTACTAATGCATTAAAAATAACATACAGGCACTATGGAAACAACAACAACAAAACTTTTAGTAAAACATGAAGTATTTAGTAGAAAATTGATGCCATATAACAGGTAATTAAAATATAAATTTCCTTTTTTAAAATGCCCAAACAATTAACTCACTTTTTGTGAGTGAACAAAACCAAATAATGTTAGAATTGTATATTAAATATTGCCGTGAAACTTTCTGTCAAGATGGCAGCCTCAGCTGATGAGAAATGCCACTGTCACTTTCTGGAGCCAAGCACAGAGGATGTTAGAAAAAAATAAAATAATTTAAACATGTATTTGAATGTGAATCTGGGAGATGGGAAGCTTTGTTGCCAGAAACAGATGGAAATCAGGCAGAATGGTGAGCTGATACTGAAGTTGAACATCTCACAGGGCATCTCCAGACACTGATGCCTAGGTTTAATATCTATGTGGACAGGCGATGAGGAATTGGATCCATGCAACTGGAGTACAGAAACTGAACTATGAAGGGGTTGCTGTGCTCAGGAAACTGGAAATAGGAAAAAACAAAACAAAACAAAACTGTCTGCTAGCTTGAAAGCAATAAGAAACTGGCATTTTCTAGTGCCTTGGGTGGGAAAAGTCAAGAGCTAGCATACACTTTGAATAACTATGGAGTCCAAATCCACACTGACTACAGTAGGTGGTAGAACCACAAGTAAAAATCATTACAAAAAACACTGAACCATTGCTGAATTGAGATAAAATATCTCAAGAAGTAGAAATCATAAACAATATGAAGAGGCTTTAATATAAGTATGCCAAAAATGTAAAAGACATAACAGAAAGAAGAAAACATAAAGCTTGAATAAGAATGTATGAAAGAAGAGTACTTTTAAATTTTTTAAAATGAAATTATAATTTATGTACAGTAAAATTCACCCTTTTTGGTACACAGTTCTCAAGTTTTGGCAAAAATACCCAGTTGTGTAACCACTATCACTATAATTGAGATATAAAATATATTATAATGTATTATAATTATATATGTACTATATAATCATATATTTATTATATTATACATAATGTATTATAATATATTACAACATATTTTATATCTTGACTATATATACACACACACAGAATGCAGGTTATTTATAAAATAAGCCCTAAATATTTCCCACACCCCCTTTTGTAGCTGACACGTCCTTCCAAAAGGCCCTAAAACCAACTGATCTGTTTTCTGTCCCAGTAGTTTTGGCTTTTCCAGAATGTCACGTAAATGAAATTATAGCCTTTTGAATGTAGCTTCTTTCACTTAGCATCATGCTTCTGAGATTCATCCATGTTGTTCATTCTTTTTTATTACTGAGTTATTATTCCATTGTATTGAGTTGCCACATTATTTTTTGTCTGTTCTACAGTTTTTAGCAATTGTGAATAAAGATGCTATAAACATTTGCATGTAGGTTTTGGTGAGAACATAAATTGCCATTTCACTCAGATAAATACCTAGGAGTTAGAGGTATCCTTAATGCACTTTATAAGAAACTTCCAAACACCTTTGAAAGAGGCTGTTAACAATTTGCATTTCCACCAGAAATGTTTGAGGGATTCTATTTGTTCTGAATCTTACCATATCTTACCAAACCAGTAATGTTTGAGGAATTCTATTTGTTCTGTATCTAACCAGCAATTTGTAATGACAGTAGGACCTTTCAGCATGATTTTGAATAGGAAGATTGAAAGTGGAGCATCTTTACTTTATTTCTGATCTTGGGGCCAATCATTCTCTAGTACATACCATGGTTAGTTGATTTTTTGCAAACCTCCTCTACCAAATTAAGGAAATAAGGAAATTCCCTTCAACTCTGAGTTTGGTGAGAGCCGTTTGTTTGCTTGTTTGTTGAATCACTCACATTTGAATGTTGAATTTTAATACATTTCTTTTCTTCATCTACTGAAATGTTAATATCTTTTTTTGATGTTTTAGTCTGTTACTATGGTGAATTACATTGATCCATTTACAAATGCTTAACCAACCTTAAACCCTTGGGATAAGTTTTATTTGGTTATGATGTATTCTTCTTTCTGTTTATTGCTAGATTTAATTTGGTAGTATTTTGTTGAGGATATTTGTGTCTGTTCACGAGGAACATTGACAATTTTCTTGTCATCTATTTGCATGAATTTGTTGGCCTCATAAAATAAGTTAGTAAATGTTTTCTCCTCTTCTATAATATGGAAGGATTTGTATAGAATTGATATTATTTAGTCATTAGTTATTTGGTAGAAGTTGTCAGTGGAGCCATCTGAGCCTGGAGTTTTCTTGGTTAGGAGATTTGTAACTACAAATTTATCCTTAGCAGATGTAGCTTTTAGTTTGTCTAGTTTTTCTTGAGTGAGTTTGACAGTTTGTATCTTTAAAATAATTTAACCCTGGGGCACCTGGGTGGCTCAGTCAGTTAAGCAGCTGCCTTCGGCTCAGGTCATGATTCCAAGGTCCTGGGATAGAGCCCCACATTGGGCTCCCTGCTCAGCAGAGAGCCTGCTTCTCCCTCTCCCTCTGCCTGCTGCTCTACTTGCTTGTCTTCTCTCTCTCTATCTCTCTGTTAAATAAATAAATAAAATCTTTAAAAAATAAATAAAATAAAATAATTTGTTCTTTTGATCTATGTTGTTAAATTTATGGGAAGAGTTGTTCATAATATTCCCTTATTATCTTTTTATGTTTGTGGTGGTGTCCCTTTATTCAAAATGGATCATCTTAATCAGCCAACTGAAAATTCTAGAAAACAAAAATCTACTAATTGAAATTAAAAGGTTAAACAGCAAATTAAATACACATGAAACTTAGTGAACTGGAAGATATAAGATAGGAGAAAAATCATGGACAAAGTAACAAATAAAAACCAAATATGAGAAATATGAAATAGAAGTTGAAACACAGAGGACCGAATGATAAGCTTAAATGTATGTCTAGTAAGAATTCCAGAGAAGGAGAATAGATAGAATGGAGAAACAGAGATATTCAAATAGTTAACAGTCAATGATTTTCTAGAGGTTAAAAAATGAATCCACTTTTTTGAAGCCCATTGATCCTAAGCAGGAAAAATAAAAACAAAATATATACCTAGACACACTGAGATAAAATGTCAGTACATCAAAGTACTGAGAGAAATAAAACAACTTTCATGTTAGAATCTATAACTCTGATAAACTGTCATCCAGGATTAAGTATAAAATAAAGAGATTTTCGTGTATTATTAATACATGTAATACACATATGTTCTTGCAGAAAGAAAAATTATAAGAAGGAAATCGAATCTAGAACAAAAACATGTCATGTATGAGGAAATAATAAGCAAAGAAATTTATAACTATATGAATTTGTAAAAATGAAAGATTTGTCTAAGAGAATTTTTTTAAAGGAGAAGATAGCAATCACATAGACAATAGGAGGAAATGTATGGAGCTGAAATATTCTGAGTTTCTTATATGAAATAAGAGGAGAATAGGGCTACAGACTACTTAGGTAGAAGAGGCTTAGTTAGAAATAAGTATACATTTTAAAATTTAAAAATTAAAATGTAAATATTTTAATTTAAAAGAGCGAAGGTTGGCAAAAAAATTTAAAAATTAAAAATATAAATTAAAATCTTTTAATTTAAAAGAGGGGAAGGTGACAACTAAAACAATAAAAACAGAAGGTAAACTTTCCAGATTAGTGGAGGAAAATTAAAGGAATAAATAGAATGTGATGACTCTAATAGGTGGTGGAAAGAAAAAATAAAGTTAGGTTTAATAAAAGTTATGGTAAATAAAAAGGAACACATTAAAAAATTATTGGATATATAGCAGCAATAACATTAAACATTAATAAAATAAACTTTAAAAAATATATTTTTTAAAAATTTTATTTATTTACTTGAGAGAGAGAGAGAGCAGGAACAGGGGTGGGGGCAGGCAGAGGGCGAGGGGGAAGCAGGCTCTCCCCTGAGCAGGGAGCACTATGCAGGGCTCGATCCCAGGACCCTGCGATTGTGACCCTAGCCAAAGGCAGACGCTTAACCAACTGAGCCACCCAGGTGCTCCTAAAATAAACTTTGTTACTAAAAGAGAAACGGTATAAATTTTGAAAGCAGATGTCATAAAGTAAAAAATTTTTAAATAATGATGAAGGTATACCTGTAAGTCTTAAAAGAAAGCTGCTGTTATAATTTTAATGTTGGGAGAACCAGATTTGAAGGAAAGCAGTAATGGTATATCAGTTATTTGCCTAATGTCTCTTAACACCAAATCTGCTCTTAACTTGTCACTGGTACTGGGATTCTGTAAACTGTGTTTCCCAGATGCTGTTCCTGCTGGTTTCCATTAAGCTTTGCCAATAGATGGCACCAGAGAGAGTGAAAGGGATTAGAGACTTCGCATTCTTGTCATTGTTGCTCCGTCAGTGTCCCTTAGCTTCTGCTTCCATCTTCTTTCAGTGCATCCAGAACCAGTCTGGTCACATCTGTTTTATTAGCAATCCATGTACTGCTTTTGTGGGGCAGCTGCTCTGAGCTTATAGGTTTTATAAAGTCTATTTCTTCCCTGGGTTCTAGAGATAGTAACTGCTCCTCACAGTTATCATCTCCGGGCTCCCTCAAAATTTTCAGCGCTCCACCATTTGTGTCACAGATTCTCTGTACAGTGTAGTTTTCTTTCCTGATGGGATCCTGACTATGTAGGTCAGGATAGAAAAGAAATAGAGACTCATGCAGTGATTATCC
>CM052885.1:55805603-55833079 GCA_028534135.1 Potos flavus
TTTTTTTAAAGAACAATTAAATTTTCCTTTTCCCAGATAAAGAGTAAAAAAATGGAAAAAATGGAAACAACCAGGAATTAATTACACAGGAACAAAGAAACAGCATTAATTACCAATAAGGGCAAAATATGGATTTTTTGCAAACAACAAATAAATATTGATAAAGTTGATCAAATGAAAAAGAAAGAAGTTACAAATTGCACAGAATGAAAAAGCAACATCAGTACAGTTTTTATAGAATTGAAAAAAAAAGCATTTCTAGAGAAATACTAGAATTTAAAACCTAAAATAGGGGCGCCTGGATGGCACAGTGGGTTAAAGCCTCTACCTTCTGCTCAGGTCATGATCTCAGGGTCTTGGGATTGAGCCCCGCATTGGGCTCTCTGCTGAGCAGGGATCATGCTTCCCCCTCTCTCTCTTCCTGCCTCTGCCTACTTGTGATCTCTCTCTCTCTCTGTCAAATAAATAAATAAAATCTTTAAAAAACAAAAACAAAATGAAAAAATAAAACCTAAAATAAATGGAGAATGCTTTAGGAAAAAATATAAATTCCAATATTCTTTAAGACATAACAGAAAACAAGAAATTGAATTGGTAAAAAAGTTTTCCCTTCCTGCCACCTAGCCCAAAAAGAAACCAAGCTGAAGTTGTTCTATGAATTTTACTAAATTTTCAAGGAATCAATAACGCATATCTTAGAGTTTCAGAGAACAAATTAAAAGAGCAAAGCTACCCAACCTAAATTTGATATTAGTATAAGCTGATACCCAAACTAGATAAGGGCAATATGCAAAAATGCAATTAAAGATTGATACACTTAAGAAAACAGAAGCTAAATCATAAACAAAATGCTTGCAAATCAAATCCAGGAATATTTTTAAATAATTTATTTTGACTAAGTATGGATTACTATAGGAATATGTAAGAAATATTTAGCATTATATTTATCAACAAAATATCCTGCATTAGCAAAAAATGTGATCATCTCAGTAGGAACAGCAGAAAGATGTTTTCATGATAAAAAGGCTAAAATAACTAGTTGTAAGAGGTAATTTCTTCAAATTGGTAAAATGTTAGAAGCAGTCTGCTTGAAACCCCTCGCAAGCATGCCTTCAATATCTGTTCTCTCTATAGTAATATAACTATGGTTTTTAGAGTGGGTCCATGGCTGCCTATACAGCCCACCCTCCCCATCAAATGGGTATAACTATGTCCATTTTTGGAAGTGTTTTGGAAATGATGTGTGTAACTTTTAAGGTACGTCTTTAAAGGGAGGGAGCACACCTCATTTTTTGATTCTTAGGCTTTTCTGCCTACTGAGCTGGACATGTAGCTATGAATCATTCAGAAACATGTAGATAAGGGCAGCCTCCTAAAAGTGGCAGAGCAACCCAATAAAAGCATGTTGATCTCTGACACCATGGAGTCATTATACCAATTCTGTAGATATTCTATTTTATTTAAACCACTGATTTTCATTAAATCTCTGTTATAGCTATTGAACTATATCCATTTACTATTTTTACTGGAGGTTTTGGACAGTGAAATAGAAGAAAAAGTAATAACTGGTATAGTTTCTACACAACAATTTTCTACACAAAATCTAAGACAGACTTCAGACAAGCCAGTTACACTAGCTAGAAGGATCAGCTAGGTAACTCTTTATAAGACCAATAGGAAAACATTAGCCATAAACCCATAACAAACCAACTGGAAAATGCTATTAAGAAAAAGCTGCCTCATAATAAAAGGAAATCCCAGAAGTGCTCTAACGCTAAATATAATAAAACAATTGATGATTATTATATTGAAAATTACAAAAGAATTCCAAATTATTTCAAAGTATATAGCAGGAGACCAGTAAATGAATTGATAGATTATATTCATGAGTTAAAAGATTAAAAAAGGAAAAATATTAATTCTTCTTCAATCAAGCAGTAAATTCAATATAATTTAAACAATAGCTCTAAAAGCATATTTTGTGGAGTTTGATTTGCCCAATCTAATAACCTTTCGGAAGTTCATGGCTCTATGATATACTAGATATGTAGCAAAGTATTGACATATGTTTGAAAAGAAAACCCAACAACATAAGGATAATAGTTGATTCTGAAGAGGAGGAATGGAATTGAAAAATATTAAGGGATTCCAACTGTGTCTATAACATTTTCTTTTAAAAATATCTGCAGAAAATGTGTCAAACATGTTTATCCATTCTAGGTGTTGAGTTTACACATATTTGTAATATTATTGTCTCTGCTTTTCTAGGTATTTGGAACATATAAAAAAATTCTGGCTGTAGTGTACAAATACCTTAAAAATTCTATTAACTCTAAGACTTCTGGGTAGCATAAATAATTGATTGTGGAAATCCAAATTTTAATACAAATCAAAATTTAAGTCCTACATGTGACCATTTGGGGTCCATCATGCAACAGTTAAATTGGTCTTTCCACCAACTGGTGGGGGAATCCGAGAACATGTGGAAGAGGGCAATACCCTAAGAATGGCAGAGCAACCAGATACAAACACCTTGGTCTTGGCAGCATGGAGTTACTATACGAGTTGTCATAGTTATTCCATTTTATTTTAACCACTGACTTTCTTTTCAGTCTCTGTTATAGCTGTTGAACTTAAATTCTTACTAACGTGGCCATTTTTACCACTTCTATTCAGTTTCCCCTTCCTTATTCTCTATGCCTATTTACTATCATTTCAGCATAATTCCTTGTCAATAAATGCTTCTTCATTAAAAATGGAATTTACATAAGAGGCAACACTGTTTTGATCCGTATTTTCAAATGTCTTTTTTTTCTTTTTAAAATCGGATTTACATTTCAAATCATGCCAATTTGTCTGGTATTGTGATTTTAGTTAACATTTGGGTTTTTTTAGTATCTTGTGAATAACTTTGAAATAAACATATAAGTTCTTTATGTGTTTTCTGCATTTAGGAGGATGGCCTTAGCTATATCCGAAAAGCAGATTTATTGGCACAAAGGTTTGAATATTCTTAGAACTCTTTATGTGTACATCCAAATAGCTTTTTAACTGAAAAATTCTATTTACATGACTATCTCAAATGATTGATATTATCAATTTCATTATACAATTGCTGATACAGTATATAGTATTTGAGAAAATATTTGATAATTTAATAAAGTATATCTTTATTACTCAAATTTTCATTTGATAGCAAGTTTATCATTTTCGTATATTTGTTAAATAGTTGACTCGATTTTTGTGAGTTTTCTACTTGTTGCTTTTAATAAAGGATTAAGTAGAATCATACTGTTTCATTCACAATTGCATAATTTCCTTACATAGCAGTTATTAACCCTTTATTATGTTTACTGCATGGTTTCAATTTTGGTTACATTTTTATGCTATAGTTTAAATATTTTACATAGCCAAATTTTTTCATTTTTAATCTGTGTTTATTTTCTCTCATCTTCAAGCATGCAAAATCCTTTCCCTTCTAATAACCATTTACATATTTTCAAAACATTTATGATAGTTTCACTCCCTAAATTTTATAATTTATTGGATATATCTCAAAGTGGTGAAATTTTGAAATTAACTTTTTAAAAATAGTCAAGCAATTGTTCCAGTAGCACTTGCTGACTAAATCTTCCTTTTCCATCAATACATTTGCTAATGAAAATTTGTTTTTTCTGGTTATATAAGTAAAAAGATAATACTTTATTTTTCCATATTATTTCAATATTAAATGTCATTTCGTAATGTTTGTTTGATTTTCTTTACACTATTTTATTGGATGGATGTAGAATATTTTTAAGTGATTTCCTCTATCAGATATCTATCACACTCCAGCAAGAGTTCTTTTTTTATGATATGCTTTTAATAACCAGAAAATTAGAGCATAAGATAACAGACATGCGTAATGACTTAATGATGAATTTTTAAAATGAATTGTTTCATTCATTTTGTTAAAAATTTTAATAAAATGTTTCAGTTTTCTTTATATAAACCCTGTGTATTTTTATTAAAAAAAAAAGTTTGCTCCTGAATGTTATGTCTTTCTGCTACATTTAAAGCAGAATCTTTTAACTATATCATCCAGTTTGCTTTTGCTGACAGGTAGGAAAGCTATTGTTTTTAAATGCTTATTTTATAATGATCTATTTTAATAATATTAATACTTTTTTGTTGTTTTTCTGGGTTTTTTTGATAAATAGTATGTTAACCAAAAAAAAAAAAATCTTTTCAAAATGTATGTCTTATTATTGTCCTTATCTAATTGGATTGACTGTAACTTCAAGGACAATGTTAAACACTGTCCTGAGCCATCTGTTTTTTCCCTGACATTCAAGAGATTTAATTCGATGTGTCACTCAGGAAGTATATTGCATTGAGATGGTTTTTATTATGTTAAACAAAGATCCTTCCTTCTCTAGTTTGGTAAGAGGAATTCATTTTATCAAACTTTAAAAAATCCTTGGCAGAGTTAACTGTTAATATAATGCCTTTTAGCACTTAAGACAATTACATGTTTTTTTTTTCTTTTACCAGAGATAAATTATATAGACATATTTCCCTCTCTTGCATTCGAGAAATGAACTATTTGGTCACTGAGTATTTTTCTCTTAATATATTTAAAACACTTTGCTAGCATTTTAGTTAGGAGAGTTTTGTTGTTGTTGTTTGTTTTTGTTTTTTGCATTTCCAGTGATACATGGGGTTGTACTGCAAATTTGTTTGTTTAATTTTTTGTTAGGTTGCAATATCAAGTTGTTCTTGCCTTTCTTTATATATTTATGTATTGATTTATTTATTTAGCCTAGAGAGTCCACCCTGCTCTTTATTCAAATGCAACAATTATTCATTTGTAATTTAACATTAGGCTCTAGAGAAATACATTTAGACAATACTTTGACACTTTATGTAGGGCTGCTTTGGTGCTTTGACTGAAGAATGAGTAGTTGTGACAGAGGCAGTATGGACAGTATGGATAATATTTACTATCTGGTCCTTTAAAGGAAAAGTTTGACAGCCCTTACCTTACAGTATCATCCAAGCAGGAATCCCGTGGCAACCCCAGTGATCTTTTCTGATGTTTCCTGTTAAATTAATTAAACAAGAAAGCCGTTGGACTGAGATGGCTCTAAAGCTCTGGTGGTAGTAAACCAAACCCTCAGCCTGTGAATGTCTCAAGGTTAGGAAATCTAAATTCTAAAGACAACCAATCACAAACCGCCAACTAGGCTGTAAGCTACAGCCAATACAGTAATTTCCTTACTTTGCTTCTGCACCTTCTCTATGAGTCTTTCCCGTGACTCATTTCTGCAGAAGGCGCATTAAACCATTTACGGTTTGGCACTGCCCTGTTTGAATACAGTATAGCTCAAATAAATTTTTAAAAATTTTAATATGCCTCCAGGCGTCTGGGTGGCTCAGTCAGTTAAGTGACTGCGGCAGCGGTCGTATCTCGTGGTGCTGGGACTGAGCCCCGCATTGCACTCCGTGCTCTAAGTGCGGTCTGCTTCTCCCTCTCCCTGTGCTTCTGCCCCTCCCCACACTGGTGCTCTCTTTTTCTCTGGAATAAATAAATGAAAATCTTTTTTTAAAAAAGGAAATTTAATATGCCTCAAGTTATTTTTTAACCCTCCTCATCTCAACTAATGCAACTCTATCAATACAGTTATATCAAAATTGATGACTCTATCTTTGATTGGCTGATTTTGTATTAAGTTATGATCAGGTAAGTAAGGGGCTAATGATTGTTATCTCAATTACTGTGTAATTCCGGAAGCTAGGATTTAGCATATTCCAGAGAAAAAGAACATTGGAACATTAACTTTTTCTATAAGTGTCACCTTTTCTTCTTTAATATTGTCACAGTTGGTATCACAATATTTAACCTTCCAAATTTTCATTATGATGTTTGTTATTGTAATAATTATTTCAGCTAAGACTTTTTTTTTTGAGCAACGTGTTTTTGTATGGCATTGCATATACTCTCCTTTTCGGGTTCTCCTTCCCTCTTATTGACAGTGAACTTTTCAGCAGCAGCAATGAATACCAAAACACAGTGTTAAAGGGGGACAAATACTGTCAACCTAGAATCCTACATTATTAGTTGTTTCCTTCTATTCCTTGTGTTTTAGTTCCTTTCTACTTATGTGATGCTTTGGCAGGGTGTGTGGTAGTCAGAACAATGGCTTCCCAAAGATGTCTGCAACCCAGTCCCTGAAATTTATGAATTTATTACCTTATGTGAAAAAGAGGACTCTGGGGGCGCCTGGGTGGCTCAGTGGGTTAAAGCCTCTGCCTTCGGCTCAGGTCATGATCTCAGGGTCCTGGGATAGAGCCCTGCATTGGGCTCTCTGCTCAGCAGGGAGCCTGCTTCCCTCTCTCTCTCTGCCTGCCTCTCTGCCTACTTGTGATCTCTCTGTCTGTCAAATAAATAAATAAATCTTAAAAAAGAAAAGAAAAAGAAAAGAAAAAGAGGACTCTGCAGATGTGATTCAGGCTAAAGACCATGGGATGGGAAAATTATCCTGGATTATCCGGGTGGGCTCAATCTAACCAAATTAGTCCTTACAAGTGGAGAACCTTTCCTGGTTGATGTCAGAGGAAGAAGTGGATGTGAAAGAGGGACATAAGAGATGCAGTATTGCTGGTTAGAGATGGAGGAAGGGCCAAGAACTACAAGATAATAAATTTGTATTGGTTTAAGCCACAGAGTTTGTGGCAACTTGTTACAGCAGCAATTGAAAACTAACATACAGAGTAAAAAAAATCTAGCTTGAATTTAAAAATAATCTTATCATTACTTCATTATCTTTCTGCACTTATTGTTGTTCCTAAAAAGTTTACTGTTAGTCTAATTTTGTGTAGCACTTTTATGTGTTTGAAACATGATTAATTTGGAGGAGAATGAGCCAAAGTTTCAGCTCAGCTATTGATCTTATCTAGAATACCTTGGTTTAAAACATATAATTTTGTTATTAAGTTCTGGGTAGCAGCGTATTTTTCTTACTGCGATTAAAGAATATTGTTTGCACAAGTTCTACTTTTCAAAATTTTAGAGGTTTTTTTTTAGGCCTAAAATATGACATACTTTTGCAAATAATTTGTGGAATGTGATATATAAATTACATATATTCTCTATAATTTGTGACATTTTGTATAACTCAGTTAAATAAATCTTATCAATTGTATTATTTAAATTGTCTTTATTGGTTTCTTGGTCCACCTGATTCTTCGATCTGATACATGTTCAATTCTTTCATTGTAAGTATATACATATAAATATATAAAATATATAGTAATATAAAATATAAAAATATAATATTTTTTTAGTTTCTTTGTGTAAGTATAATAGCTTTTGCTTTATGTGTTTTGATGCCATTGTTCATTGAATAAGGGTTGACTATTGTTATATCTTCAATGTAGTTTGCAATTCATGATTTTCTGCCTTTATTAAGTCTTCTACCTACTTTTTAACTCCTTTTGCTCTTTGTTTTTTTGTTTCATAGGTAGCTGGTTCCTTAAAAAATTTCAATGTTTCTTATTTCATGATAAGAATACATAGCTATGAATTTTCTCTAATATGCCTCTGCTTTTAACCCACAGAATTCAATGTGACATGCTCAGATTTTCATTGGGTTGTAAAGAGCCCGTACTTTTAACTGATTTTTTTAGAAGAAATTCTTTTCTATTTCCAAGAGATTAGATTTATATTTTATATTTAATTCCTTGTTCTTTGAAATATAATAAGAAAATATGGCCCATCTACTTTCTTCAGTTTAATATAATTTTGCTATAGGTCTTAGCATACAAGCAATTTGTAAAAAATAACCCATGGACATTTGATAAGCTTGTGTATTCTATGTTAGTTGGTTATAGAATTATAATATATTAATAAATTAAGACAGACTTTTATGATTAATTGCATTTTGTATATCTATTTGATCTGATAATTTCTGAGAGAAAAATATAAAATATTTCTTTATGATTAAAGCTCTGTTAGTCCCTCTTATTTTCTTCACAGCAGGAAGAATAGTTTTAAATAGGTATAAAATCCTCATATGGTTTTTTTGGTCATACTTAGAATAAAGTATAAATTTTTGCTCTTACCTGACCAAGTATTTTTTTAGCCTATAGACTACCTGTAGTTCATTCCTCAGACTTTGCACATGATACTCTAATTTTCTGAAATACTTCCACCTCCTCACCTCCCACCGTTTACCTTGTTTTTGGCATCTTTGTCTGCCTACTTCTCATCATACATTTCCAGGTATTTAAATGTTCCTTACCCATATAAGCCCTCCCAGAACTAAAATGGGTTCTTCCTTGAGTAAGAACAGTTTTCATAGTGAAATTCTTTTTTTCTTTCTTTCTGCTAACTATTGGCCTCAGCTACTCTGAACATAAAGACTGCTCTGTGACTTTTGGCGATATATATCTGCCAAGAAATGAGAACCTCTCAGGGAGTTATCCTTTCTTTCTTTATCTTTAAATTTCAGCACTTGGAACCAATATGCTCCTTTGCAATTTTAATCATATCTGGATCATGTCTTCCAGAAAATCCTAACATTTACTGCTTCTTTGATGGCCCACTGCATAGTTTTACAGTGCTGCTAGACAATTATTATTTTGCATTTCTTTTCCTTTTAATTTATTGAGAGGTAAGGGAGGTAAATATGTAAGCAGAATTCATTATATAGAAATTCAAATTTTAAAAGCTACAAAACCCCTTAAAGAATGAGTATTGAATAACATATGGGCAAGTGCTTTTTGGCCTATTTTGAGCAAATATATTTAAACATAATATACTTGTATTTTATATTAATTTATTTCTTATTAATCAATACTTGTTTATTTGGAACACATTTACTTGTTAATAAAAGATAATACTTTTGAATATATTTTGTAGTTAAATTTGCTTGGCCCTTAAATATATCAAAAGATGCTCAAATTTGTTCATAATAAGAACAATGCCAATTAAAATTACACTGAATTATTATTTCTCTCCTGTCAGGTTGGCAAAAATCCAAAAGTTTGACAACTGTTGGCAAGGCTGTGAGGAAATAGGCACTCTTATATATTTCTTGTGGTTATACAAAATGGTACAACCCCCATGGAAGAAAATTTGGCAGTATCTAACAAAATTATATAAGTATTTAGCCTTTGACTCAGAAAGCTCATTTCTAGGAATCTATTGCAAATATACTCTGGAAAAAGATGAAAAGACATATGCGTAAGGCTATTTACTAGAGCATTATTTATAGTAGCAAAAACTGGAAAGTACTCAAATGTTCATCAATTGGTGTCTGATCGAATATGAACTATTATACATTCATACAATGGAAATATGTAGCTACAAAAAAAATGAGGAGTACTTTTATATACACATATGGAATAATTCCCAGTATGTATTTTTAAATGAAAAAGAAAAATAAGTTGGAGAAAACTGTTTGATTCTCTATAGGTCAGAGAAAGAAATAAGAACATAGATATTGAAGATAAAAAAATTGTATACCTTGTTTTATAGATTTCACTTTGTACTCATGGATGTATTTTAATAAATTTGTAAAAAACAAATCAAAATTAAAACAATACAAAGTTAAAAACAAAATTAAAATGAAACAAATAAATCTAACTGTATTGAAATTGTGGCAAAACTACCCAGAAAATAATTAATGCAAGGGACTTTAAAATACAGTAAACTGACTGAACTTTCTTAGTGGTTTATATCCTGAAGACCAAAGTAACAGAAAAAAATTAAACTGTTTTTGGTAATCTACTCTTGCCTTGTTATCTTGTAACTCTAATGTGTTAGTAGGATAAAGCAAATATATCAATGGCATCAGGAACTAGAAGTTTTGGTGTAAGGACAAGAGATGTAGATATGAGATTAAGGAAGTTAAAAATTCTGAAAGTCTACACTTGAATTACAAATATCAATATGATATCATATGTATTTTTTATCTTAAAACAAACTAAACCAAAAGCAAACTAGATTTGTCTACTGAAAAGCCTAGAAACAATAAATAACCCAAGGTTAATGAGCACCCACAATATCCAAAGTGTGGTCCCTAAGTACCATTTCCAATAAGTAAATCAAGGCTCCTTTAAGCAAGGGCTAAACCCACATCTGAGGCAGGAAACACACAAGATAACCAGGCAGGCAGGGGATACCTCCATGACCAGTTTCCAATAAAAACCTTGAATACTGAGTTTCTAGCGAGCTTCCCTAGTATATGACATTTTATGTGTGCTGTCCCTTGTTATTAAGTGAGTAATGTGTCAATCCATCCAGAGAGGGCTCTTTCAAGTTTGTGTCTGGCTTCCTTTAGACTGCTTCCTATGTGCTTTTTCCCTATACTGAGTTTTCTTTGCATTTTCTTGCTGTAAGAAATCATAGTCTTGAGTTTGTCTAGTGAATCACCGAATCTGAGGGGGGTCTTGGGACCCCAACACAAAGACTCTATACCTTATCACCAGTCTACAGGAAATATATGGGATAGAGGAACATGTAAATGATACCAAGGAATGCAATCACCAGAGTACAAAATGTGAAAAGCTCTATAGTTTCTTTAACAAATAAATTGCTGGAAAAGCAAAAAAAGAGAAAGAAGAATTCTACTAATTAAAAGAGACTTTCGAAGCATTTAGAGATGAAATGAACCAATGTTTGCAACTGGTTTTAAAGTAATTCAATGGAGGTTGTGGAAGAGAGAACACAGTGGGATTATAGAGGAAACCAAATTGCTTCTAAATTGATATTTGTTAAAATTTAGTAATAGGTTTAAGTAGATTTACTATATATATATATGTATATATATATTTAAAGATTTTTTACTTATTTATTTTACAGAGAGAGACACAGTGAGAGAGAGAACACAAGCAGGGGGAGTAGGGGAGGGAGAAGCAGGCTTCCCGCCTACCAGGGAGCCCCATGTGGGGCTTGATCCCAGGACTGGGTTCATGACTTGAGCTGAAGGCAGACGCCCAATGACTGAGCCACCCAGGTGCCCCAGATTTACTATATTTTATAATAAAATTTATAAGACATTTACTATATAATAAAATCTTCATTAAACTTAAATTTAATAACAATTTAAAAACTAAGGATTTAAAATTGTATGTGCTAATATTTTAAGTATATTCTGCATATATGTTTATATGTGAGATTCTCTCCAATTTTCCTTTTTTTATCATTTTAACTGCTTCTAATATTAAATTTATATCTGCTTCATGTTTTTCTCTATGCTTTAAGGAAAATACATATTAAAAGAAGAATCTGTTCCTTGAAGATCATTGGAGCCAAGGTTCTTTTTCATCAGAAATTCTTTAATATGTGCATATAGTTTTTGTTGTTTATTTTTGCTTTACATTGATACTTCTTTTGCAACTATACAATATTTTATATTTTAACAGAAAATTCATTTTAAATATTTCAGATTTTATAATTTTTTTATTTTTTTAAATATTTCTGATTTTAAAGAAATACCCACATTTTCACAAAGAAACACATTTTGTTATGAAAAATATATATACAAATTTATTTCATATATATGCACATTTTGTATATATGTATATATTATACATTTTCTATATTTCAAATGGATATGTATATTTTGTACATTTCCTTTATCATTTGTAATTGTTCCATCTTCCCTCCTCCACTCAAATAAACCTGAGATTCTGGATGTTGGCTATAGAGGATAGACTATAGGATTATGTGAAAAAGAAAATAGGTGAGGGGAAAACTGAAATTGGAACATGGTCATACTCAGGGATCAATGAGATTCCTTGAGAGTGAAGCAGAAAGACCCCAGTATATAGAAAGAAAACATGACAAAGGCCCAGCTGATTCAATGGAAGAAGTCATCTCGAGGCTTTTGTTTTTAGAACTTCCTCAGTTTTCCTGTTTCACATTTCATGTATCTGTTATTTGGTATTTTTTCCTTTCTCCTAATTTCCTTAGGATTTCTGAAAGTGCTCTCTCTAAATTCCTGAAATATAACTTTAATTAATTTAATTTTTGCTCTTTTTCTTTAATAAAGGTTGCATATAAGATGCGAATTTACTTTTGACACAGCCCTAGTTCCATCCCAAGAGTTTGAATACATAAATAACATTCAGTTTCATGATTTCCTTTGTTCTTATTTCTTAAATCAATAATGTGAATGAAATAATAGCTCACAACTTATTTTCTACTTGATCTGCAATTAGGCAAACACACTTAAATTTTCAAGTGTTTGACTTTCAAAACCATTCTTAAACATGTATTTATTTATTTGCAAAGCAAAAACAAAATAATGTTGACTTCATCAAATAGAAGATGAAGACTGCATTGCTCTGTCTACTTTGTTAGGACTTCATCATCTTGATTTTTGTCATCTTGATCCCTTTTTTCCTTCATAATAGACATCTCTGTAAATTTTGTCCCTTATGTTATATTTTTAGTTACGCTTATCACAATTATTTAGGCTAGCATTTTCCATTTTGTGACCCTCGAAACACTTTGTTCTATAATATGTTAACAAGTGTCCTAAAAAAGGACTCTTTTTCAGTAAGGCTAGCTTAGCAATGCAGAGGTAAATATAATTACACTGATAGCCTTATTTAACGACATCTTAAGAAAACTAATATAAGTATTGTGAAGTATCTATAGGAAGTTGCATTATGCAGAACTTTCCCAAATTGTGCAACTATGGAACGCATTTTAAAGCCTGGAAGGTTTTTAACATTCCATAAAAGTCAATGTTTTTCCAACAGGACAATATTTTGGGTTATCTCTAGATTTTTAACCAATATCAATGCTCGCTCACAGTCAAATCTGCTATTTCTTGCTCATTATTCAGTTTTTGATTTTGATTAATCTCCTGGTAATCTGGAGCAAATCTTTAATTTTTGTGTGTATGTGAAAAGTACAAAGTGGTATATTTTCTGAAACACTGCTTATTTAAAAATGTTCACATAACAATAATAGCTTGATTAGGTATAAAATTCTTGAATCATAACTGTTTCCTCTCAAAGCACCACAAATTTTATTTTCTTTGGAGACCATCTTAGCTGTTTTCCTCTTTTTTTTTTTTTAAAGACTTTTATTTATTTATTTGACAGAGAGAGAGAGACAGTGAAAGAGGGAACACAAGCAGGGGAGTGTGAGGGGGGAAGCAGGTCTCCTGCTGAGCAGGGAGCCCAATGCGGAGCTCCCAGGAACCTGGGATCATGACCTCAGCCAAAGGCAGACGCTTAAGGACTGAGCCTCCCGGGCGTCCCAGCAGTCTTCCTCCTTAATGGTTCTAACTTTATACTTAACCAATAGACATTTTGGGGCACCTGGATAGCTTAGTCTGTTAAGCATCTGCCTTCGGCTCAGGTCATCATCCCAGGGTCCTGGGATCAAGCCCCATGGTGGGGCTCCCTGCTCAGTGGGGAGTCTGCTTCTACCTCTCCTCTGCTCCCCTACCCCGCTTATCTGCACGCATGGTCTCTCTCTCTCTCAGATAAATAAATAAAATCTTAAAAAAACAAAACAAAAACAAAAACAAAAACATTTCATCAGAATATGTCTAGGTAAGTATCCGTTTCATTTATTTTTCCTGAGTCATGGTAAGCCTGCTTGGTTTCTAGATTCAAAACTTTTCTTGCACCTTAATTACTTAACTCAGTTTGGATTTCCTCTTATTCCTATTATTTATAGTTTGCATATTTGTTCTTTTCCTTAATTATTTTTTTCTCACATGATTTGCATTGGCTTATCCTTTCCTTCAGCATACTAGGAGTACTACTGTTCATGTCTGTACACTGAGGGTTCAAATTTTCTGCAGCTTTAAGTAGTCTCTTTTGGTGTATCTGAGATTTGGCTACTGCATGTTATTTTGGGGCAATTTCTTCCTATAATTGTTTCCTTCTCATCTCAATATTCATTTATTATTTAATCTCTTTTTATCTATAATTTATCCCATCATGGTAGGCTCTACTTGTGAAGAGATAATGTTCTCTTACAAGCTAGGATGTTCCTTATCTTCTTTTGTGTTACATTTTAAGCCCTGTATTTGTTGTTCTGAGACTGCTCTTGAATGAAGAAATATCTCCTTAGGGAGTGTTTAGAATGAGGGAATTTTTCCTAATTACCTTTTACTCCATTACTGATCAAATCCTTAGTTTCTTCTTTCTTTTCAACATGTTTACAGAAGGCTGATTGCTAAAGAAATTCTAAGAGGCCCTCTAAGGTAGTAGCTGGGAAAACAAAACAAAACAAGACAAAACAAAACAAAACTAACTTGAAGTCATGAAGCCATCAGGACAAAGTATTATTGTGGAGAGAAAAAATTTGTATTCAGTCAGCTTTTATTTTTTGGAGAGGAGAGGGAGATAAGGTTGCTGGGCATCTCATTCCTTATCTTAGTTTTGCCCTCAACTTTCTATTTCGACTTTCAGTTTTCCTAACGTGAAATAGGATTTCTTTACTGTCCTCACAGCTCACTTTACTATTTTTGAAGAAGAAGCAATTTCTTGGGAAAATGAGGTAATCTTTTGTCTTTTATGATAATAAAAGACAAAAGATGAGCATACTCCATTCTTGAAGTCTTTCTAGTCATAGGGGATATTTTCTCTGAGAGAAATGGAAACCTCTTTCTGGAACCGATGTTCGCTTACCTGCAACTTCTAAGAGCACCTCCTTCCAGGGAATGAATGCCTAGCAGTTATATTGATCCATTTGCTGCTTGGAAAAGGGATTTCCCCTACTTACTCTGTTAAAAAATGGGAGGTGGGAACCATGGAGGTCTGTGGAAGGGCTGCTTAAATTGGGTAACCCCTCACACTCTCTTTTTAAAAGTAAATTCTATGTCCAAGGTGAGGCTTGAACTCAGGACCCCAAGATCAAGAGTCACACAATCTACCGACTGAGTCAGCCAGGTACCCCTCAGGTTCTTGATATATCATACTCATAATAGATGAGAGACATAATTAATTATGGGAAAGATAATGTTATCATTTCAGAATGCTGTTATGTGTATCAAAGGAGTAACTTAATAGCCAAAAGATGTGATTTTCCTTGTAAAATATATTCAGTAATTATTTAAAAACCATGTTGATGTTGCCATTTTAAAGTAAATTCAGAAGATAGATTTCCTAGAACTTTCACTTAATCACTTTCCTGAATTTAAAATTAATAATTTTCTTTTGATAAGGGGAGTAGGTATGTGATACCCAAATATATGCACTTTTAATTGGTAAATATTTGAGATTGGTTTACATTTTTTATGTATTAATAAATGAAAAACTAAAGACAGTTTTTCAAAGTTGGAATGTGTTCTATTTTTCACATTTGCCATTTTGGTATTCCTCAGTTATATTCAGAAACTTTCAAATGTTCAACTATGACCCAAGTGAGTTTTCCTTTTTCATATATATTATAAATAAAGAGTTAGGGAACATTCATTCTGAATATCCTAAACCCTAATCCTTCAATACTATTTCCAACTAGAATAAGTATTTCTGTTTGTTTAATACAAAGCTTATGGAAGAAAATCCCCATAAATTAGTAATTTTGTCTTAAAATAATTAAAAATAATTCTGAAAGTTGTATGGTAACAGATGGTAACTACACATGGTGAGCATAGCATAATGTATAGACTTGTTGAATCACTGTATTGTACACCTGAAACTAATGAAACATTATGTATCAACTATACTTCAATAAAAAAAATTCTACCCAATTGATAACTATTGTTCTTGTGTTATTAACTGTTTTTATTTGTCTCAAGAATTATTCAACACTGGGGCACCTGGGTGGCTCAATCTGTTAAGCTTCTGACTCCTGATTTTGACTCAGGTCATGACGTCATGGTCATGAAGTTGAGCCCTGCTTTGAGCTCCATTCTCAGCAGGGAGTCTGCTTGAGATTCTCTTTCCCTCTCCTTCTGCTTACCCCCCCCAAATAAATAAATATATTTAAAAAACAGAATTCTTTAATCTCAATTACTGTGCCTTATTTTCTCTGAAAATCTTTTGTACATGTACTTCCTATAGTTATTTGATTAGATAATGGAGAAAGCAACTTCTAGAATTCCGTAGAATTTGTCACCACAAAAAAACTATTAGACAATAATATTGTTTAGATTTTGGAACTGGACTTATGCCAAGTGAACTAAATCTGAAGGCAACCATAAGAGGTTGCAACCCCCTCCCATTCAATTTATTACCTGTATACTTACTTCCCCCTTATCTCTGTCTCATGATACAAATAAATTATTTAGATGGTTATGTGGGGAAATTAAGTTGGTCAAGGGGACCACTGTGTTGCTACTAGGTTGTTTGCGGCTTGCTGCAAAGTGTGCTGAGCCCTTGGCCTTATTGTCCTCAGCTGCAACCCAACCCCCTGTGTCAGAGCATTCATCTTGTCCATCATGACGCCCATGGCACTTGAGGGACCAGGGGAACCCATGGTACCACAATGACACTGAGTAACAAGCCATCTTATTGTGATGCTGTATATTTTGAGCAACTATGGAGTGGCAACAGGTTTACTCCTTGCTGTCCTCTGTGAGGCTGGGGTTGCTTCTGACAGAGTTTTTAAAGCTGCTGACTGTGTATCTGTTGTCTTGGCTCAAAATAACTTGGAAGTAGGTAAAAAGGAGTGAAAAATCAAAGGCGTGGTAGGGATAGTGTGTAACTTTGGTACATATATTGAAACATACTTTACATTAATGAAATTAATGAATCTATTCATAATTGCTAGGAGGGGTGTGGTCAGATCACGTCCAGCTAGTCACAGTTTTGACAGGGTGTCCATGTTGGATCACCTCAGTCCAGAGTCTGCATCTCAGCCTTGGAATCTCATGAAATGAGTGTTGTTATATACTGAGAGTGGCTGGGGCTCTCATGGGTGAACTTACACTATTAAAGGTCACGTCTAAACCAGACACACAGTTCATTCATTCGTTACCAGAGATACCCTTTCTGGAGAGGGTCATGCTAGTATTTGCTAAGCAGGAAAGCCTCTTCCCCCTTCATCAAGAAGCCAATTCTAAATCAAAAGACTCCTCTGGACAGTTATAAGCAGAGCAAAGGAGGATGGTAGTGAGTGAGGCTTAAAGAAATACCTCATCTCACTTCTTGGTGCCCCAGTTGCTCTGGTTACTAGGCATTGCTGACGGACACATTGCCGGTTTTGGAATTTCTTGTTCCTATTTTTCTATACTTCTACTGCCTTCTACCCCTGTTCTCTTAATACACCATTTTTCTTGGCTGTGTTATTATAAAAGATTTAGCTATTTCCCCCTTAAAGTATTTTTGGAATAAGGCTGGGAAAATGAATATCTTCGGGTCTCATTCTTAGCTGTGGAGCTTCCAGTCTCTTTCAGATGACTTTGCAAATATCCCACCTCATCTTTGTGTGTTTGTTATATTGGTATAATTATCAACTTTTCAGATATCTTAATGTTAAAAGTATATTAACATAATTGGGTGTATGCATTATGTGTCAACTTAGTGATTAGTTTATGTATTTACAAACATATAAAAATGGTCCAAAATTCATTTATTTATTGAATAAATATGTATTTGGCACCTATTATGTGCCCAACACTTTTGTAGGTGCTGGAGACATAGTGAGAAGACAGTCAAGCTTTCCACATTCATGGAAATCTCATTCTAGTGACGGTTAACAAGTATGGACATATATTTATGGCTTAATTTCAGATAGTAATGGGCTTACGAAAAAAAGCAAAGCCACGTAAAAACTGAAGAAAGACAGGGATGGCTATTTTCGATGGGATCATGATAGTTTAAATAGTTCTCAGAACACAAAAGCTATGTCAGGAATGTCATTAAACAAACAGATGTATTTGCTAATTCTGTTATCGCCAGTTTGATCATAAAAACATTGCAATAACCGTAATGTGAATATGCAACATCTGTCAATAAATCTGACATTTTCTCATCTTTGTGATTCAGACATATTAGCATTGATTGGTTGTAAAATGAAAATATAAAAAAATCTTGTTCAAATGCAGTCAACATATAAATACTTTGAGGACGCTGTTAACGGGACTGACATTTGAATGTGTGATGAAACGGAATAGATACCATAGAAATTCAGATAATGTTGAGAAATTCTCAAACTTCAGTTAGTATATTAGTCTTCTGTTCTTTCATAATCCATAAAAAGCATGCAGCATACGGTAATGTGTCAAGAATTTTTTAAAATCCTATTTATGTGTGTAAGTTCAAATAAGATGCATCTTCTTTGCTGTATTATATAATGATGCTAAAATGTGAGGTCATTTAAGGATTTGCCAAACATGGAAAAAGAAATATATTTGCAGTTTTTACATTAGGATACAATTATGCTTTGAGAAAGCACTATTGCCTAAATACATCTTGAAAATACGCTTTTGAGAGGGAATGAATAGCACACAAATTCTGATTTCTTTTAAGTTGTCTTGAAAAATGGACTACAGACACATGAGCCGAGCTTTAATAAAGTGCTAATTAGGAGTGCATGCCACAGTTTGAATGGTGGTTGTATGAAATGTACAGAAATCTCGGCAGTAGAGGAATGGTACGTGGCTTTTGGGGACAAGTTGTGACAGCTAGGTGCCGGTCCTTTGATGACGTGAATCTAAAACCTCTAATGCCGACAGAGACTTTGAAATTATCTATTCGAACTCTCAATGTGCACATGAGGAATCTAGGGCTTAGCATGGGTAAGTGACTTGCTCAAAATCGTTTGGCAAACAGGTCCCCTGATTAGCGAGTCTGGGCTGTGCCTCCCGCCCCACAACGCCTCGCCTTCCCGCCCATTGCTTCTCAGCCATTTTGTTGAACTTCACAATGCAAGGGCTTACAAATAAAGTGGAATTCACATGTGTAAATTATCGTTTTGTTCGCTCCCTGCTCCAGTGAAATAGTTGCAGTGGACAAGAATGACAGTAAATGAAAATGAGGTGCAGGAGTTTCATTGCTCCTTTTTCTTATATCCAGCCAGAAGAAATTGTAAAAACTCATGATGTAAATGGAAGTTGGAAGAGCGGTTTGGGGCAGAGCTGATCATCAAGAGAAGAGAAGGACAAAAGGGGGCCATGCTGGACACTGAGGTAGAAGATTGCAGCTCCTCCATCAGCGACCATCTCCCTGGTAATTGACTTCTCTGATTTTGAACAGGAAACTGTCAACAACTCCTGACCTTTCCTTTTGTTGTCTAGAGAATGAAGAGACGTGACTAGTTAATGTTTGAGGTCCTTTCCTGTTTCACTAGTCAGAGACTGGGTATATATTCAGCCTTATGGAAGTCTTATGGAGGACATCTATGCAATTCATGGTAAAGCCTCTGTCACCCCTCTCTACATGCAACTAGAGACCACTGCTATTTGTTTTCAGGTAGAGATAGGCTGTCCTTGCTGATCAGTTAATAAGCCTGGTAATTTGGAATTGTAGTCAACTCTTGATTAATCAGAGTAAGTAGGGATGCAGAAGGGAGAGAGTGCAGATGACCATAAATCAGGTGTGAAGCAAAACTCGAGTACAATATGGTGCTTAGGAACAAACAGTTATTCTTGTGTTCAAATCCTCACTCTATATTTACTAGCTATGTGATCTTTGGAAAGACGTAGAAGACCTTACATGGTCTGGCCCCTGACTGTATCTATGACTTAATGTCCTGGCTTATTCCTCCCCACACAATTCGCTTCGACTAAAAAATGCTGCTTGCTCGTCTGTTGTCAGGACAAGCATTTTCCAACCTCAGGGCCTTTGCACATGCTGCCTTTGCTCTTCCTCCTGATATCTACATGGAACACTACTTTCTTCTTCTTTCCAGTTTCCCTTAAATGTCACCTTTTTAGAGAGACCTTCGCTGGCTATGCTAGGAGGAATAATGATAGAAACTCAACTCTATATTCTTACCCTGCTCAATGCTTCTTTATAGTTACTTCCCAAGGTACTGTATATGTGTTTTTGTTAGGTTGTCTTTCATCTACTTCTATCAGTAAGTAAATTCCTTGATGTAGTCCTCGTTTTTTGGTTTTGTTTTGTTTGGCTTTTTGATCTAAAAAGCTATCTGGCACATAATAACTGCTCAGTATGCATTTGTTGAATAAATACATGCCAATCCTCAATAGTAGAGCCAGTAACAGAAATGGTTACAGGCTGCCCATCTCCAGAGAAAGACTGGCGATGAGTGAAGAGGACGGGATCTTCACTTCTCATTGGATATGATTATTTTTTATTCTGTGTATATTACATTTGTTATAAATTATTTTAAAGAGATTGTGGCCTGGTCTAAAATATACCATTATCCTATGCACATTTAATCTATATTTAATTTTATTTCTTCCACTTCAATCTGCGTTGCTTCTGATCATAAATGGAAATGAGCCAGCAGAAAGGAGATGGTATCTATCCACTCGGCATCCGTGTGAGAGTTCACTGTTCTGGAACCTGAACGCCATGAACTCTCACTAATGACCACAGATATGAACCTAGGAAAATACTTTTATATGAATTAACTGAAATGATACAAATTAAAAATGTGGCGAATGTGAATGTGAATGCAAATACAAGTAGATACAATCAATTTGAGTGAACGCACCAGACCATTCATGTGGCCACAATTCCTCAAGCCCCACTAACTTTAAATATTTTCTGTATCTGCCTAGCTTCATTTATGTCTGTTCAGCAGCTTGCCTTTGCATGGAAGAGCTGTAGTAGGGGAAGAGACCCATCCCGTGATGGGCAACACTAGAGATGAAGGTTTGAGTATAACATATGACAAATTAACGTCTTCCTGATTGTTACCCCTGGCAGGTGTTTCGTCTTCCCGAATGAAGTATTTGGGGGACATAAAAAAATTTCAGATCTGTGCTTTTCTTGGTTGTGTGATTTTACAGACATGAAAAATAGACAACTAACAAGGGAATGGATATTTTTAAATGAGGAAAGGAAGTATTTACATCAGTGAAAAAAGTGAAAAATGCTTTTGTTTTTTTCTCCTCCCCCCACACTATACACACACACACGCAAACACACACTGTCCTCACACACACATCCAATTAACACACACACACCCATGGACACACACACACTGTCCTAACTCACACATACATATCCAATTCACACACCCGTGCAAAGACACACATGCACACAACACACTGTCCTAACACACACACCCCATCCAATTCACACACACAGGCACACACACCCATGCGTGCACACAGACACAGAGTCCTAACTCTCTCACACACACATCTAATTCACACACCCATGCACATACACACACATACTCCAGTTCTTCACCCCAGGACTCGGATGATCAATGCCCAGGTTCGGCCTCGCTCCTGCTGAAGTCACATGTGGGTTCTAACAAACCCCCCTCTAAGGCTGCCTCCTATCACATGCTCTTCAGGACAGGATGAACACATCCACTAAAAATCATGTTTTCTTTGCATCCTAACTGAAACAGCATTAAAGGGGGAAATGGGAATTCAGCGCTGCCAGCTGCAGTATCTCTCCTATCAGCTCACCAATAAGGCCTGGTAGGGACCTGCCGAGCCTCTGGATAAATTGTATTTTCCAAGGGTTAATTAAGCTGTCTTGAGCTTCTGCATGAAGAGGAACAAACTGGCACTTGCAGCGCTTTCTGAAACCTGCTGTCGACATTACAGTCCCTGCTGCTTTTAGCTGTATCGATCCGATGCCTGACCTGTGAAATCCTTGATGGCTGCTAACGCTAGAAGCTTACTGGAGCTTTCCAAGGGAGCTTCGGGACAGCTTGTGTAGTCAGGTACAATTACCTATCCCTCCAGGAGAGCCAATTAGTTCACAAAGAGCTGGAGCAGAACAAATGTTTTGTATGTGATTTAGAATCCTAAAAAAGAAAGGAGATAAAAGGGGAAAAAGGGCTTTGTTCTGTCTGATTCTTTTGTTCCTAATTTTATGATTATTGTTCCA
Source organism: Potos flavus (assembly GCA_028534135.1). Taxonomy (NCBI): domain Eukaryota; kingdom Metazoa; phylum Chordata; class Mammalia; order Carnivora; family Procyonidae; genus Potos; species Potos flavus. Next base: position 55,827,543 of record CM052885.1, read on the forward strand.
TTCACAGTGGTCCTCACATTGCCTCACATGTTTCCGAAAGAATTATAAGAACATGATAAACCGTATTTACCATCTTCCCTCTTTAAACTAGGAAAATTGTCTCCTGCCATTTAAGACCCAGCTTCTGGACTAATTGTATGAACTCAAAGGTAGGAAACCCAAGTTTGTTCTACTTTCTGCATTTCGGAAATTTCCCACGAAATAGTACAATAAATTTTATCATAATGAATTGCTCCTTAAGAAAAAAAGAAAGAAAGGATGGATGGGAACTAGTTCTGAAACTTGGCTTTGCAGATAGAACGAAAGAATAAGAGATTCTTCAGCAGAAAATTGCTCTACACATCCAGTTATATTCCAACATTAGCATGATTGATTCTGAAACTGAGCTAACATTATAGATTGTCAACTAATGAAGTATGGCGTACTCTGAATACAAAGGTAGATCAACCAATCTATCATCTGTGCCCTGAGCCTAAGACTGCCTTCCCGGTCACAGGTATTTGTATTACTGAGGCATTAGTATTACGTGGCCGTTTTCCATGGTGACCAGTGATGTTCATTTATGAGCTAGCTGCAGGAAGTGGTCTGTCCATCATTAAATGCATTTCTTTTGTATTTTTGTCTTTGAATATCATCTTAATCTTGCAGGGATTGATAATTAGCCCTCATAGCATAATGTACCAATAGAATTGACCGCAAATAGAATTTACTGCCCTCTAGTACCAGATAGGCATCAAAATAGGGAGAAATGGCGATCAGTTGTTATTTGCAATAACGGAGACAAAATTTAAAAATCTGGTTTCAAATCTCCTTTCAGTAAAATAAAATTAAATAAACTCATATATGCATCTAGGACTATTTGGTAGCTGTGAAATGAACTGGGACCAGGAGTTTCATGTAAAAAGAGGTTATCAGGTATCCATCACAGAAGACTTTAGTCCCAGTTGAGAAGAAGATAAAATAAGCATTTCATTCCTATTTCTGAAATGTAGTAAACTGAAATTAACAAAAAGTTTTGATCATATTTTAGAAATAAGTAACCTAAAGCAAAGTCTGTCTCTGGACATAAAAAGTGCAAAGACAGTAAAACCAAAATTAAAAAAAAAAATTTAAAAATGTCAGTCAGTTGGGTTTTACCTCAGGTCCTCTTAGTAGATCTAGTTTTAGTAATTTGCAGTAAAGACATAATTGCACAAAGAAGTAAGGCCTAATATGTACCTGAGGTACGTGGAACTGGAAGCTGGCTTACATGGAACCATAAGGCAGAAACTTGGGTGTATGTCAGGGTCTGTGTGCCTAAGAACTTCCCGAGGTTTGTCCCCCCAATGCAGGTAATGTCAATGAAAGTGGATTCATGCTGCCTCAACTTCTCCATCTGTAGGCATAATTGCATGGAGCGGGAGATAAAAGAGCTCCATCTTTTATTGGTCTGTTTGTAAAATGCATGGAAAATTTGGCATTGATGGCATTCTGCTGCTTCAAATGCTTTCCTCTCTTTTATTAATGTCAAGTGGTGTTGAGGCCACTCCATTTGGGTGTTGGAAAGGGAGCTGATAACAGTTTTCAGTACTGGAGAGTCTTAGCATACATAATTCGGTAAATGGAAAAAAACAGCCCTGCGTGATTCAGAGCTAAATTCACTATTTTAACTGGAAACAGGCAAGGAGATGGTCCATTCCATTGGTGGTCAACTTTTGGTTTGAGAATACATGTTGTGAAAATGAGATCAGGTGGTGGTGGGTATTAATGAGGGCACGTATTGCATGGAACACTGAGTGTGGTGCATGAACAATGAATCTTGGAACACTGAAAAACTAAAATTAAATTTAAAATTTTCTTTTAAAATTTTCTGTAAAATAAAAAAGAAAATGAGATCAAAACCATAAGCTTAATTACTCTAGAGTTCTCTCTTTTGTTGCATAAGCCCTAATCATAGCCTCATGCTCTCCAGGCGATGTTCACATGTTACACATTGTGCCCTGAGAAAGCAATGGGTGGGTCATGCAAATCCTTCACCTTCACTGGAAAAGCAATCTAAGGTACGTGTCAGTAGTTTAATCCTGGAATATGACGGCTACTTATTTGTTCATATGTGGTACCTATACTTATTCATTCTTCAAAATACCTTTTTCAAGAGAAAAAAATTTTCAAAGTGCCAGTGAAAATTCTAAAGACAATTTATCTTTGCAATTGTTCTTCGAAAGAGATAGTAAGAGTTTAGTAAACTCTTTCTCAATGTATATATAGGCCTCCTGAATGGAATATGACTTTTGTTTTACTCCAGTTCTCAGGGTCTTTCCTCGAGAGTTAACCTGGAACCTACAGGTATGAATTAAAGACCATCAATAGAGCTGACAGTTTTCCTATCCTTTCTCACCTCCTTCTGTTAAGTCTCCTATTAGGAAGGAGAATAACTTCCTGAGGTTTCAACTTGAAAGTTTTCAATCTATCTAACAGAATAAAGTACACAATGATCTGATTTTTCTAAATCATAAGAGGCCTTAGAGCTACCTGCCGAAGATACAAAGTACAAACAAGATCGCAAGCGACATTTTAATGTTTGAAATATCGGTGTTCATCATATATAACACAATAGCGAAGATTTTAAAACTCTGTTTTTATAAAGGAGTAGCAAGTTGGTGAAGCCTAGAGGATCAGCTTCTGAAAGCTTCATTTCTAAAGTATCAAGCATATTATTCTCACTGGAAAATTGCTGCTGATATCCATCAAGTGCCTGCTTTCTTCTCCAACCAGAGCATAAAGAGTCCATGTTTTTACCCTCTGAGTGTGCCTGTAAGTAGAACTAAGTGTGATTCTTCATATAAAGTCCTCAAGGAAGAGGAAGAATGGGTTCCCCAAACTTGATGGATGTAGGTGTTCAAATGAGAAAGTGAGTAAAGTGTCAGACTCAAGCACAGAAAAGGATAAAGGAATTAAAGAGTCAGAGGGGAGAGTGCTTATTCAAGTCTAAATGTTTACTGCTTCATGGTCCATTAGGGCATCCTGGAAGAAGGCTTAGTGTAAAATAAATGAATACAATTCTTAACAAATAATGCCATTAATGCTGCAGGATGTTCATTTCTTTTTAAAATCTATTGTTATATGTTGAATGATGTATTTCTTATTAACTGTGAAAACATGACACTCTTCATCTTAAGTTTATTTCTACATTAATTCAAATTCATCTCTCTAGAAAAATTTCCCTCATTTATAGCCCTTATTTATAACATCTAATAAAATCTTCCCAAAGGTAGGCAACTCACCGAAATGATATCTGTCCTTGTATCCGAATGACATTTTTACTTTTTCCCTTCTAAATATTCTCTTCTGTCTCTAAGTTCACTGCAGATATAGAGGCCAAAATCATGCTGATCTATAAAAGCTAATAAAAACTGTAGCTTCCCCATCACAGCTCAATTGCTCTTTCATTTATTAATCATTTTGTACAAGCCCTCTATTTACTAGACACTGTGCTAGGTGCTGGGTTGATAATGGTGAACAAAACAGACACATCCCTTGTCTCTCGAGGCTTACAGGCTAATGGGAGAGATTTTTAAATTCAAAGTATAGTAAGTGCTGAGGAAGGAAAAAATACACAGTTATGTGAGAGCAAACAATGGGGTACCAGTGTGAGAGTATCAAAGAAGAATTTTCTAAAGAATGATGTTTGAGGTATGAGCTAAAGGATAAATGTGTATTAATTGGAGGGTCTTTAGAAGGATACATGGCAATTAGAAGAAGCTTCTAGGTATAATGTTATGTAGAAAGGAGAAAATAGCTGGTAAACCGGAAGAAGACAGTAAAGTTGAGCACACGGAACTAGAGAGCGAGAGAGGTCAGAGATGAGGCCAGGGCAGTAGGCAGAGTGCAGACCACGAAGACCATGGATTACATTAACAGTGTCGGTCTTTGCTCCTACAGTAGTAGGACACCATTGCAAGCTTATAAGTAGGAGTGACCTAATGAGATTTGAATTTTCCAAACCTTACTCTGTCAGCTGTGGAGAACGAAAGGAAATACAGTAAGAGTCAGGCAGGTTAACTAGTTAAAACTTTATTGCAGTGATCCTTCTATCCTCCATTCTCTGTACTATATTGTCAATTCATGCCTGTGATTGCCTGGAAATAAACATGTCTATCTCTATACCCAGAACTGCCAGGTTTCAAACTGGCAGCCTGTAGGCTCAATCTAGACCCTACACACTTTTTTGCTTGTGTAGTGTTAAAAAATTGTATTGATTTTTTTTTGCCACATTAATTTTACATAAAATTCTGACTTCTAGCTTCTCTTGGTATATTAGAAAATGGGGCCACATGGGCCTGAGTTTTACGTGGTGATAATTTCTACATGGTGACAATTGGCTGGAGCCAAGAAGTGGTTGCCCTTCCCTCTAAGATGAGGCACCTGCACTCAGTTTTCCAGAGTCCTTACCACTGAACTGTCTTACAGCTGACCTGCGTCACTCACCTGTCTTGTCCTGTAGGCATGTATATTTTTGGCCTTGTCAGTTCATTTTTGACACAGCTTGAGCAGTGAACTTAGTTTTTAAAACAAAAGTTATAGTTTAGAAAATAATGTGACGGTGATAATTATCTGGAATTCTGTTTCTTCTGATATAGTAAAACTAACTGACTAGTAAAATAATCAAAATACATCTACATATAAAAGCTAATGGACTTGTTAATTGGTGTCCCCCAAATAAGAATAATACATTCATAATGTTTTTAAAACCCTTACATAGATTAAACTAGAATTATCCCCAAACATTCAAAATTTTTGAAAATTACAATGAGAATATGCAAATACATGGAGTTGGTATGTCAGTCTCATGTCAATCTTTTTGATTGACAGAATGGAGGTTAAGACACGTCATAAAAAGCATAATGCCACCTTTAACATTATTCCTAGCTTCCATTTCTTTGGACATGGGAAGTTACTGAAATTTCTCTAATGTTGTCTTTTTTTCCTTTTTAATTGTTGTGCCCTTCCTAGAAGGAAAATAGTTAAGTCTATACCTTTTCCTAGGTATAAACATGATATATTCACACACATCCTCTCAGACATACACGCATCGGGCATGCTGATTATGTCACCCAAATCCTGTATATTACTACTATTTATGTGTTCTTGAATCATCATCTTCTGCGTGATTTTAATCATGCCAAAATTTACTTGTTTTGCTTCCTATGTTTTGATTATCTGGTGTACGGTGTATTAAAAATTATAACTTCTTATAGAGTCTTTGTGGATTTTTACCTCTAATCAGTGTGAATCCTCTCTTTTCTCTTTAGTCTGTCCTGCCATATATTTCAAAGTATCCGGTGTCAAAAACTACCACACCTGGTCTCCTCCTTTTCCTCCTCCTCCTCTCCTTCTTTCTACTTGAGCACACTTTCATTATTTTTCTCATCGGTTACTTTTCAACTTTTGGTGTCATTTTACCTGGACCCCTCCCCCCCCGCCCCAGGAAGAAAACTCCACTGACTTTTCTTTAATTATTTAGTAACCAATTCGAGCATTTTTCTCTTTTATTGGGG
>CM052885.1:55833579-55893579 GCA_028534135.1 Potos flavus
AAAGTGGGCATGAGACTGTGACTTATATGCTGCAGCATTTGGGAGCCGGTCTGTGATTTCCCATGCTCTCCCCCTCTCTTTTCCCTCCATGCTCTCTTTCTCTGCAGAGTGTACCCCTCAATATCTTATCTTAAGGTGGTGGCTTCGGGGGCTGCTTTGTCAGCCTGGGTTCTCGAGTGACTATTATCATGTTTAAGTCACTGAGATTGGGTCTTGCTTATCACCACTTAACCTAGCCTCTCTCAACTGACATAATCAGTTAATAATCATAATATTACATGATTATGATTATATGACATAATCAGCTAATACAATTTTAGCATTTAAACTGGATTTTTCCATAAAAGTTCAGAAAATAACCAGCATTAATAGTCTTTCCTTTTAGTTAGATAGAATCTTTGTTGTAATTCAGTGTTTTCCTCTCATATTTTCCATCTTTAAACAGTTTTGTTGAAATCAGATTGAATTTTTTTCCAGTGGTTTTTCTTACTATTATACCTCATCTGTTCTATGCATCTTTATCTAATAAATCATATCACCACATATTATCAACAGTTAGCTTACTTCAAGTTTCAATGTCTTTGTTCATTACATGTTTTATATCTTAGTTTTCTACCTTCTAGAATTTAATTTTCACTTAGCTGGAGGACATTCTTGGGAATTACAGAGGGCGTCTGAGACTTATTATTTCTTAAAATGCTTTCTTTGCCCTTATATTTGAATGATAGTTTTTTTGAATAAAGAAATTTGAATTTGCCAACTTTCCCCTCAGGATATTTTAGGCAGTGCTCTATTATTTTCCATATGTAAGAGAGAAGACACATTAAAGTCTTTTTTTATTCCTTGCAGGTAATCTCCTTTTTTTTCCCTCTGAAATTTGTGATATTTTCTCTTTACCCCTGGTGTCGATAGATTTTTAAATAGGTCCGTCTTTATTCTTCTAAAACATTCAAAGGCTCTTTTCTAATTGACGAATTATCTCTTTTAAGTTTAGGGAAATGTGTTTCTACCATTTCCTTGACTACTTTTTTCACTCTCCCTTTTCATGTTTCTGATTCTGAAAATTGTTTTTGGTTAGTATTTTCTGTTACTTTTCTTTCATGTTTATTTTGGTCTTTTTGTCCTGTATTTTAGTAATATCCAGGTTGATAATCCAGATTGCTAACTTTTTCCTTAAAATAACTAGTGAAAAAATCAGCCCCTTTATTGTTTTGTTTACAAATTAGACACATTTCTAATGTCCAAGAATAATACTGATTGCATCTTTCTCATAGTAATTTTTTTAATAGAGGAGATATTCTTTTGTGGTTTGGAATCTTGGGTTCTGTGGTAAAAATTAACTTTTTCTTCTGTGTTTCTCTCTGGTTCTTCAGGACTGTTTGGTTTTGCTGTCATTTACATTCCATCTGCATTGTAATTTCCAGAAGTTCATCAAATATGATGATAGTATTTTCCAGGTTTCCTACTATAATAACTGATTCACTTTTATTTTTATATTTTGTTATCATTTCAATGGATCTTGGGAATTGGTAGAGATAAATTCATATGTTTGCAGGGATTTTGATCTAATCCAGAAGCTTCACATTTGTAATATCTTCACATTCTGAAATAACTTGGATATATCGGCCTCTTATACCTCATTATCACACATGGTGTCAAAGATTGTATTACAAAGTACTTAAGACCATAAGATGGTTATGAAGTATAATCTTGTTTGAATAATAAAAGTGACGTTTACTCTGTGTGGGGGGCAGTGTTGAGGCAATTGCTTTTCATTTGTACTGTAAACATTTTTTATACCATTTTAGGCCATGAGATAGTCTTTACAAATCCTTACAGACTATATCCTTCAGATCATGACCCAGTCTTCGTAAATATATTCTAAAACACTTTATTGATAGTCTACTATCTTTATGCTTTTACTTAGCTGGGAGGAAGGATAAGGTTCATTTAATGTTTCTAATAATCTATGTAAGTTCCAAACATAGGCAACACATAATTTTTCTAGGAGATTCAACCTTTACACATGATGTCCTTTGTGTAGAATATTAATGGCACTTTCAGTAGGCAGTATCTTGCCTTTTCTTTCCCACTAGTGATGATAAACTTACCCTTCCTTATACATTGAGAATCATATGTCCAGTTCCATCAAGCCTATGATTTTAAGATATGTACAGGTGGGCCTGGGGATATGCCAACTGTGATGAGGAAACTGAACCTATAGTCTAGGTGTCATCATCATACTATAACACTCTGAACACAATAGCACTAGTGAGAAGATCTGATCTGATCAAGAGATTGATCTTGCAGGCATTACACTAAGTGAGATAAGTCAGACAGAGAAAAACAAATATTGCATGATTATAACTTATATGTGGACTCTAAAAAGCTAAACTTATAGAGACAGAGAGTAGAATAGTGGTTGATAGGGACTAGGGGTTGGGGGAATTGGGGAGATGTTGGTCAAAGGCGACAAACTCATTGTCAGAAGATGAATAAGTTCTGGAGATCTAATGTACAGTCTTGTGATTATAGTTGACAATATTGAATTATACACTTCAAAGTTGCTTAGAGACTAGATAAATGTTCTCATCGCAAAAAAGAAATGATAATTATGTAACATAATAGAGATGTTCGCTAACACTACAGTGGTAATCATATTGCAATATATAAAGTTATCACAGCAACATATTGTACATATTAAATACACAATATTATATTTCAACTATATCTCAGTTTTTAAAAATGGCATGAACTCATTAAATAAATTTCATTTAAATTGAATGCCTATAAATTCTTAAAAGGCATCATCACTTTATAAAGGAGGGGGGGGTGCCTGAGTGGTGCAGTCATTTGGGCAACCGACTCTTGGTTTTGGCTCAGGGTCATGAGATCCAGCCCAGCACAGGCCCTGCACTCAGCAGGGAGTCTGGCTGGGATTCTCTCTCTCTCTCTCTGCCCCTCCCCTCCCATTCTCTCGCTCTCTCAAATAAATAAATCTTTAAAAAGCATCATCACTTTAAAAAAATTAATCACTTAAAAAAATTGAATGCCTTTGAATAGATTTAGCCTATTCAAACCTTCATTCCCTCATCTTTAAACTGAAAGGATTGGATGAAGTGATATTTACCATTTCTTCCATGTTGAAGACTCTCTTCACTTATAAAACTCATTGCAAGGGGTGCCTGGGTGGCTCAGTGGTTACGTATCTGCCTTTGGCTCAGGTCATGATCACAGAGTCCTGGGATGGAGTCCTGCATTGGGCTCCCTGCTCGGCAGGAAGCCTGCTTCTTCCTCTCCCACTCCCCCTGCTTGTGTTCCCTCTCTCACTGTCTCTCTCTGTCAAATAAATAAATAAATTCTTAAAAAAAAATAAAACTCATTGCAAACGGAATGGAATCACTAAGGTCATATTAGTTACTTTCTTTCATGGTTCAAGATTTCTAGAAGGGAAAAAATAATGTATTGTGTAATTACTACCTCTCTAGTGTCAAAAAAATCCCACTAACTACTTGGCTAATGGAATGAATGTCCATGACCTGAAGCTCTCAAATTAGTAAGGAATAAATAGAAGATGGCAGGAAAATGAACAAACAGTTGAATTTTGCTGAGGAACCATTGTGTTCTGAACACCGAAACAAGTGTTGAAGTGATGGAATAGCATGGAGTGTGGAATAGGGGAAGATATAAAAGAATATAAAATGGAAAGGCCCTGCCTTGGAAAGACCTGAATTGAAGTTATCTTATGTAGTATTATCTTCCTTATGATAATAAATTTCCATTTAGTCTATTTGAAGAATTCTTTTACTTAAATTCAGATTATGATAGTGATACCAATTCACTGCATTTCTTTCTTTTTTTTATGATGCACAAAGAATAGACTTTATAGTCAGAAGACCTTTTCTTCCTTTTTTTCCTCCTTCTACTTACTCTGGGCCTCTTGGTGGAAATGTCTTCCTCTGTTAGTGTGACCATCTACAAGTCACTCCTCATAGCTTGCTTGCTTTATCTATAAATGAAGATCACATTCAACCTTCCTACATCACCAAGAGAGTCTGAGAATAAATAAATAAATGTATGTGAAAGATGAAATGGAGGAACTATAGTAGTTTCCATAGGAAATTATCTATAGGAAAGTATCTTTTTATGTAACTGCTATTCTAATATTTAATAATAATAATCTAATAATAATAGCAATTGCCATATTTTGTGGGAACGATCCAAAACAATTTCCCTCTTTTTATAGCTGTAACTATCTAGTTCATTCCTGGACTAATGAATCAAAAGGAAAATGCCCTAACAATAGTTAGAGTCCATATATAGATATGAGACAATGAGGCAAGAGGAGGCAAATCCATCATAAAGAAATGTTGTGACAAACTCCCAAAATGAGCCTAAACAGAGAGAAAAGAGATATTTAACACCAAGACAAAAGTAAACAAGATCAATTTCAACAAATCAGAAAATAGATGAAGTGAACTCTCTTTTCTCCTTTCTAAAGCAGGCCAAAGCTGGCAATAGAGATGGTGAAATAAATATGCAATATTCATAGTTTTTGGATCATCCACTTAATAAATTTTTAGAAGATATTCTGCTCACTCCTTCCCCATACCCTTTTTTATGGAGTTTCTAAACTCAGAGCTGCTTGGATGTAATTTTCATGAAGCCTGTCCTTGGGGAATGTAACAATCATGCTTTGTCCTACTACATGTGCTAAGAAAGAAGTTCAGAAAATGGAATTGGTGAGCATACCATTCTAAGTCAAGCTCCAAGCTGCCAGAGAACAAGTGAAGAAAGCTCATCCACACAAATCCACTACGGACCTTTAGGTTTCAGGGTCATGGTCTCAGCTCACACCCAGAAGTCTTGGGTCTGGGTCCCAATCAACCACACAGTGTTGGCAATTATTCTATTTCCTTCATTTCCAGTTTCTTCCTCTGTAGAATGGATTAATATCTGCTCTATCTCCTAAGGTTATTCTGAGATGCAAATGAAATCATATCTATGAGAATACTCACGCAAATGTGTGAGTTTTATTTTAATTTAGTTTTATTTACTTTTGCCTCCTAAACGATGGTTCTTCCAGGTAAGGACATGCATGTTCAGGACATGGATATAGAAAAGAGTGTGTTTGTGAAATATCAGTGAAACGTTTGTGGAATGTTCGTTAAACCTGAATGCAACAAACAGCTTTGAGAAACCATAGTTTGGGAGCAGTACCAACAAAATATATCAAAATGGGATTTCCTTTTTCATTGTGGCCATCTCCTTTCTCTTTCCTCATCTTCTGTACCGCCATGACTGACAGTGTTGAAAACTTCCTTTCCATTCTCCTTTCTTCCCTTCTGAGAGAGGAACCAAAGCTTTCCCTCCCTTCTCTTCCTTGCACCAGCAGTTTCTCCCTCCCTTTAAAGCGCTTTCTCTCTAGCTCAGCACAGCATTCCTGTTTCCATAGGAAACTGTTTCCACATTTTTTCCCCGACTATCATTTAATGCTTTTTCCTGCCTAATAAAGCATCATTTGCTGTTGTACTAAAACAAATATTTGTATTTCTTCTCCACTCACTAACTCCTTAATGCTTTGCGGTTTTGCTGCCATTATTACACTCTACCTTGTCTGTCCCCAACAAGGCTGCGAGTGAATTCCTTCTAAACAAATTCAGTCTCCTTTGCAGCCCCATTCTACTGTCCCTCTCTACTGCATTTTATTTCATCGACTTCCTTTTTGACTCATTATTCTTTTTTCACTTAATTTTGATGACATTGTAATTTCTTGCCTTCTCCTACCTTTTTTTTTTTCTTCCCCTACCATTTCATGTCTCTTGTTCAGGATCTACCTACCCTCTTTTCCTATTAATGATGATTTATTTGGGCTCAACTTTCTCCTGTTTCTCTCTGACCCTCACCTTGCCAAGAAAACTGATGTGCGCTTCACTATTTCCAGCACACAGAAAGACGATATCCAAATCTTCCTTCTCTCTAAGAATGTTTCCTATTCTCATCAATGTATCACTTCTTAAAAATCGTGCTATCATGTAAAACCCAACAAGTTGAAATAATTTATTTACTGGAAAGGCATAATTAGAGGCTTCCCAAAGGTGAGAAACAAGAAAAGCTTCTTTGCATTAACTGCCATATTGTCAACTACCGGGTGTACATGTCTGTAGGGCTGGATACAACTGAAAGGTTTTCTAGAGGTTGCTGTGAAGTTCTGGGGATGAAAGTGAAGGGGAAGTCTAAATGCACTGGTCTTCCTTTTTTTCCCCACCAGAATGTCTTATAAAAGGTTCTGCACAGGGGGCACCTGGGTGGCTTAGTTGGTTAAACATCCAACTCGTGATTTTGGCTCAGGTCATGATCTCAGTCAGGGTCATGGGATGGAGCCCTGAGTTGGGCTCCACATTCAATAGGGAATCTGCTAGAAGATTTTCTCCCTCTGCCCCTCACTCCTACTTGTGCATACACATGCTCTCTCTCTCTCAAATAAATAAACAAATCTTAAAAAAAGATTCTGCATAGAAGGATGTATGATTCTTTCGATGTGGAATTCAAGAACAGGTGAGACAAACCATAGTGATACCAGCTAGAATCATGGCAGTATTGACTGGGAAGAGATACAAGTAAGCCTTCTGAGATGCTGGAAATATTCTATACCTTGATCAAGTGATGGTTGCACATGCTATGTATACAAGTATAAAAAGTCATCAAACTTTACATGAAAGATATATGTATCATACGGTATATGATAACAACTTTAACATAACTTTAAAAATAAAAAAATGTTCTGTGTGCAGTATACACTGATGCGATTGACTAAATAAGTATGGCGCCAGTTAATGAGGACAGAAAGAAAATGTTGATCAAAAGTACTATAAAGTGAGAAGGAGGTTTTTCCTAGTACCAGATCTTTACTTATGTAATAGTTTCGCATCAGATATTTGACCAAGTGCTAACAGGATCAAGTTAGATAAACCCAGCTTGGTAAGTTAAAATAAATAAAAAATTTGAGTATAGGACTTTGAAAATAGAATATTATTACATAAATGATATTGTTTTAAATCTAGTTCTGAGAACTTAAACCTATGAGTTCATTTGAGTATGCCCTTGGACACTGGAATTATGAATTTTTGATGAGTCTCTAGGAATATATAAATATCTATATAATTTTCTTTGGTGCCCTTTGACAGGTTATCACATAACCACTAATGTGTTTCAGAAGGGAATTATTCCATGTAGTTATATTTTTGAAATTTCTAGACCCAGTCCTGTTTGGTTCCTCAGAAAATCTGATCTCTTTGATTTGGGCAACAGTTATTTATATATTATAGCCATCTCTCTCTCTCTTTTTTTTGAAGATTTTATTTATTTATTTGACAGAGAGAGAGAGAGATCACAAGTAGGCAGAGAGGCAGGCAGAGACAGAGGGGGAAGCAGGCTCCCTGCCGAGCAGAGAGCCCAATGTGGGGCTCGATCCCAGGGCCCTGAGATCATGACCTGAGTCGAAGGCAGAGGCTTAACCCACTGACCCACCCAGGCGCCCCTAGCCATCTCTCTTTTATTTATTTAATAATTCCAGTTTTCTAGCACTGATGCAATAACTCGCTTTAGAAAGTACCGATATATGCTAAATTTTTGAAAAATTTACTTTAAAAATCTGAAATTCTTTACTATGGTAACTTTTCCTTTTAATATCTTGCATATTGGTATTTATCAGTGAAGTATGATTAAATAGGACCAAGAAAAGCTTTTTTGGCACATTTAGTGCTGTATGTGAGATCTTCATCATGAATATCAAACACTATTATTTGCAAGTTTTCTCCTACTCATAGATCAGGATAGTGAGGCTATAGTAAATTAGAAGTGACTGAATTTCTCAGGCATCTTGCTGTCCTGTTACACACATGGGAATCTTGCCACTGGTATTGTTATGATAGCAAGGTTCTACAGAAGGTTCTAAAGAATTCAAACGTAGCATAAATTTGATTGAACAGAAAGTATTAACATTAAATTTTAGAATGTCATTTAGAATTCCTTGGTTTTTATCAAACTTACTATAATTGTAATTATTTGACATTTTCTCGAATATTCTGATTCTCAAGACTTGGACCAAGAAATGCCAACTGACTGGTAATTAGAATTCTCTTAATGGGGAGGAAACCAAATCAAGGCATACAATTCTTTTTTCTGGTTCATGTGCAATTTCAAAGATTTCTTAAAAAGTATACCAACTTTTACCTGTTATTCAGTAAACTTCAAAGTTACTAAAATTTGTACATTAATAGTGCTTATTGAAGGCTTGAATCAGAATTACACTAAGAAATCTTTTTGCTGCATAATTTGTGCAATGTTGCAAATTATTGCACATTATTGTATGTGCATATTCATAAAAAGTTGGAATTTTTTGCAAATAGCAGAAGAGATAGTTGTCTTGAGTTGTTCATGGCTTCCAATAGTTGTTCTTTTTAAAAAAACATAATTATAAAATATAGCTTTATTATAAACTGTGTTTTGGTGGGAGTTGTCTGGTTAACACTAACATGTATAGTGATGCATATTTTTTTAAAGATTTATTTAATTTATTTTAGAGAGAGAGAGAGCACACAAGCAGGGAGAGGGACAGAGGGAAAAGGAAAGGGAAAGAATCTCAAGCAGACTCCCCACAGAGTGCGGACCCCAACTTAGTGCTCAATATCGTGACCCTGAGACTGTGACTGAGCTGAAATCAAGAGTCATGTACTTAACCAACTGAGCCACCCAGGGCCCCATGATGCATATTTTAATCAATAATATTTTTAATCAATAATATTTTATATCTATATCTGGATTTTAAGACATGTATATGTTGCATACAAATGGAAAGACATACCATCCTCATGGATTATAAGAATTAACATTGTTAAAATGTCCATTCTATCTAAAGCAATCTACAGATCAATGCAATGTCTACCAAATAGCAATAGCATTTTTCACAGAATTAGAATGTTAATCCTAAAATTTATATGGTACCATGAAAGACCCCAAATAGCCAAAGAAATCTTGAGAAAGAAGAACAATACTGGAAGTGTCACAATCCCAGATTTCAAGATATACCATAAAGATATAATAATCAAAACAATATGGCACTGGCACTAAAACAGACACATAGATTAATGGAACAACAACAACAAAAAAGCCCAGAAATGAACCCACGCTTACATGGTAATTAATTTATGACAAAGGAGGCAACAATATACAATGGGAAAAAGACAGCCTCTTCAATAAATGGTACTGAGAAAACAGCTACATACAAAACAAAATGAAACTGGACAACTTTCTTACACTGTATGCAAAAATAAACTCCAAATGGATGAAAGACCCAAATGTGAGACCTGAAACCATAAAACTTCTAGAAGAAAACAGGCAGTAATCCCTTTGACATTAGCCTTAGCAAAATTTTTCTAGATATATTCCCTCAGGCAAAAGAAACAAAAGCAAAAATAAACTGCTGGGACTACATCAAAATAAAATCTTTTGCACAGCCAAAGAAACCATCAACAAAACAAAAAGGCAACCTACTGTATGGGAGAAGATATTTGCAAATGATATATCCAATAAGGGGTTAATATCCAAAATACATAAAGAACTTATACACCTTAACACCAAAAAACCTCAAATAATCTGAATTAAAAATGGATAGACAGCCTACATAGACATTTTTCCAAAGAAGACATACAGGTGGCCAACAGACCCATGAAAAGATGCTCAACATCACAAATCATCAGGGAAATGCAAATTAAAACTACAATGAAATATTACCTTATACGTGTCAGAAAGCCTAGAATCAAAAAGATAAGAAATAACAAGTATTGGTAAGGATGTGAAAGAAAAGGAACCCTTGTGCACTGTTAATGGGAAGGTAAATTGGAGCAGCCATTGTGGAAAACATTACAGAGGTTCCTCAAAAAATTAAAAATAGAAATACCATGCAATCCAGTAGTTCCATCACTGGATATTTACCCAAAGAAAACAAAAACAATTCAAAAAGATAAATGAACCCCTAATGCAGCAGTATTCATAATAGTCAAGATATGGAAGCAACTCAAGTGTTGGTCAATGGATAAATGAATATATATAATAAACATAATGGAGTATTACCCAGCCTTAATAACAATGAGCTTGTGCCATTTGCTACAACATGGATGGACTTAGTGGGTACCATGCTAAGTGAAATAAGTCAAACAGTGAAAGACAAATACTGCAATTTCACTAATGTGTAGGATCGTAAAAACGAAATAAACAAACAAAATAAAAAGCTGAAACAGGCTCATAAATATAGAGAATAAACTGATAGTTGCCAGAGGGAAGCAGATGGGGGAATGGACAAAATGGGCAAAGGGGAGTGGGAGGTAAAGTCTTTCAGTCAGGAAATGAATAAGTCATGGGGATGAAAGGTACAGAATAGGAAATATAGGCAATGGTATTATAATAGCATCGTATGGTGACAGATGATAGCTACACTTGTGGTGATCATTGTATAAACTTGTTGATTCATCATGCTGTACACCTGAACCTAATGTAACGTTATGTGTCAAACACGCTTCAATTTAAAAGAAGACGTGTATCTGCTGGGTTCTGATATGACTAGATAATACCCCTCTCACTAATGCAGATACATGCAAAATGTCCTACTCCTCCTACTCACTTGTAAAGTGATACTTCCTGGTTAATATCAAACTCTATTTACCTGGATATTTGCCCATCTTAAATTGACCTAAACATATTAAGAACTGCTCCAAATCATTTATTTATTTATTATTTGCTGTAATTTGTAGTCCAGGAGCATAATGTGTACCTTGTGTTATGTTATTGCTATTCTATCTTGCATTAAACAATATTCCTAGTTTGACTTGGATGGGACCAGGCTAGGGTCCTGATGTACTTCAGATCAGATCATCTGCAGAAATACAGTTTCCATGTAGCTGAGACACTTGGCAGAGCTAAACATTGCTTGCAAGTGGGCCATAATGTAAATTCCTTTGTTATTTGGCTACTTATCCTGAAATTATAGTCTGCCATGTCCTGGTCTGTGTTGTAAATAAACCATATTGTCTTTATATATGTCCTTCAACTTACACATATTTTATTATTAATTTCACATAATCACATTAAAATAACAGCACTGTGAGAGATCTCAAAGGCCATCTGATTGTTTATTTCTCAAACTGAAATCTGTCATCTTGTCTGGTACAGTGGGGTACCTGGGTTACTGGAAAGTACAGAATTTTTGAAACTCTAATATGGTACAATAAATATGTTTTTTTTTTTAATCATTGGATATTTGAAACATCATTTTGGAGTTAAACAGCACTGTTCTATATAGCGTTTTACGTAAAATCCCATGGTTTGCTTCAGATAGATAATACATGAGATTTCAAAAACATTCCTGTGTGCGGTGATTGCTTTTGGATACTGTTAGTTTTCTATTGCCATCATAACAAATTAGCACAAATACGGTGACTTAAAACAAGCCTTACTGATTATCTCACAATTCTGTAGGTTGGAAGCTCTGAGCTTCAAAAGACTGAAATCAAGATGTTGGGTGGCTGGGTTTTCATCAAGAGATTCTGAGAAGAATCTGCTTTTGGGCTTATTTCAGTCAGTGGCAGAAGTCACCTCCTCTCATTTGTAGAACTGAGGTCCTTGTTCCCTTGTCACAAGTCTGGCAAGGGCTTGTCTTTGCTTCTGCAAGCTATCTGCATTCCTTCCCATGCTTTTCCATGAGCCCCTGACCCCGCTCTAGCAAAGGTAGGCCAAGCTGTTCTCACAGTTGGAATCTTGCTGACTTCTTCTGGTACATCTCACTTGTCTCTGCTGCTCTAGCTAAAAGAGCTTTTAAGCGCTCTTTCGCCTACTGGATAACACTGGATATTCACCTTATGTTAAGGTTCCTAACCTTAATTACATATGCAAAGTATTTTTGTTATGTACAGTAACATATTCACGGTTTCCAGGAATTAGGACACAAACAGGTTTGGGAGGCCATTACTCAGCCTACCACAAAAGCACCCTCAGGCCTTTAGGGTAACCCTTGAAATGGACTGATATTTTAATCTTCAATATGAGAAAAATCAGGACCAGAGAAAGTGAAGTGACATGCTAGAGTTTATACAATCAGATTGACAGTTCTGCTGTTAAAACCCTGTGATCCTGAATTCTAGCACAATGATCTTTTCTACTGAAGCATGCTATCATTCATTTTAATAAAATGCTTATAGTCTGTGTAGTTGGAGCATCTACACTTTGTACAATGCCCAATGGAGAATCCAAAAAGTCAGCAAAAGAGCTGCAATTTATAAATACTCGATATTTATATTTGATTATCTAAAGATAGTAATATTAGGATATTTAATTAATTTTTCTCATTTGTTCCTCTGGGTTTTTACCATTGTTTTGATGGAAACTGAGCCTGGGAATTTACTAAACTGAGCCACTCTCTCAGAGAGCTCCAGTTGGTCTTATCCAAAGAGGAATGTCCAAGATGAAGCTTTGTGATTTGCTGAAAGTTCAGTGTTGATAGTTACCATAACTATGCTTATATTTAAAAAAAAATCTCTGTAGCAGTTATTTATATTATCTTATAAATGCTATCGTACAGCTGTGGCGTGCAATCTCATCCTTTACAGGAACAGCAGTACACGTAGGTGAATCTATAAAACTTTATATTGGTACATCAAATTAACCTTGCACCACTGTGCTTAAGTGAAGCATGCTTTGAATTTTTCAATAATTTTTCAGCACGTAGAAGGAAAGCAGGTAACCAGGGACTCTGGAGACAAGATGTTCAATTCCTGAGAGAAACACATTTGCTTTAGAAGGGCTTTCACAAAACACGGATAAGCTGTTCCTCTACATTTTCCCTTTTTTTCACCTCTTCCCTTAGGCTTTCCTCCTTTTTTTCTGCTTATACCCTGGTTCTGCTCTGCTTGCTTCTTGATTCTTTTTTCTAAAACCCCTGCTTTCTCTCCCTATATGGAATCAACAATGAGACCGATTAACGAGAAAAGTATATACAACATGTATGTTTAAACCCTGCTATGGCAGAGAGTAGGATCACCAAATATTCCTACTGCTTTCTTCCCTGTTTTCTTTATTTTAGATTGGAGCCATGTGACTAGGTCTCTCCAATGGATTGTGAATAGAAGAAAAGTGTGTCACTTTCAGGTCAAGGCAGTTAAGAGCCACTGGGCCTCCTCCACCTCTCTCTGACTCTGCTATGTGATCCTAACGTCCCTGAATTCTAATGGTGAAGCTACAAGATGGAAGATGGTTGCTCAACCCATATTGGATGTTAAATGGGCAAAAAAAAAAAACCAAACCACAAAGCATTTTTTTGTATTAAGCCTTCGATAGAGATTTCTCGATTTAGTCTAGCCTATCATGACCAATTTTCAGAAATTTGTAGCAGAAATGGGTGACCACCATCACAAAAATCCAGAATATGTTCTGTTAACTACTTCTCAAGTATAATGCTTGAGAGAAGGCAATAAGGAAATAGATATTGGAGGGTAGAAAAAAGAGGCAATCCTTATTCTACAGTGACAACGCATCCCAAGAAACTGTCATCAGTAGTAGTAATTTGGGAAGCAGATCGTGCAAGTGTAGGCTGAGCTGGGAGCTCCACGTCATGGTATTGGAAAAGAAAACATCAGTAGTGTACCTTAGTTTCTATTGACTGTGTGTGCTGAGGGATTGTATTAATGAGATTAGCTCAGGAAAGAGTTGTCTGGTTTGCAGCAGGAATAAGAGGAAATAAAGGGTGCAGAAATATGGCCTTTGCAGGGTTGGAAAAGCCTACTGCTTCTAGAACTTAAGTAGTAAGAAGTAGTACTAATAAAGGCTTTGAGGATCAAACGGCTAATAAAAGCTACCAACTAGGCAAAATGGCTAGGGCCAAAACTCAAAATAACTTTGAGCTTTCCCATTTAGTTATAAAAGCCTTAAAATAGCTACCACTTTCTTGAAAGAGAATGTATTCATTTTCCATTGCCGTGTAACAAATTATACAAATTTATTGGGGTAGAACTGCACTCATAGCTTTATGGGATATAAATCATATTTCAATAAAGCTGTTAAGAAAACAGAAATATATATTGATTTGTCTCATATTTTCCATGGGTCAGGAGTCTGGGTATGGGTTCTTTGGATCTTTTGTCTCACAAAGAGTCAGTCGAGGTGTCAGCTGAGGTTGTGGTCTGATCTGATGCTGGGGTTCTCGTCTAGTTCACAATGTTGGTAGAATTCATTTCCTTGCATCTGTAGAATTCATAACAATTTGCTTGTTCGGGGCCAGTAGAAGAGAGACAGCTTCTGCTGCTTTACATGTCTGACTGCTTTACATGCTTTACATGCTTTACATGCCCTCTTTTAAAGGTTCAACTGATTAGGTCAGGCCCACCCAGGGTAGGATCCCTTTGGATTACTCAAAACCAACAGATTAGGAACCATAATTGTGTGTATAAAAATTCTTCTACCTTTATCATATAACTTGATTTCAGAAGTAACATCCATCATATTCAGATGTCTCATTCACACTCAAGGGAAGTACATATCCAGGACATGTGCCATTTTAGAATCCTACCTACTACAGAGAGAGATAGGGAAACATGGGGGTGGAGGGAGAAAGAGAAAACAATGAAGTTATAGGGATTATAAAGTTAGGAAATAATAAAGTAGGTCTGAGAACAATATCTTGAAAATAACTTTGGATGTGAGATCTTACAGGCGCATGTTACTGGAACAAAAAGATTAGAAGCCTCATGTGTTTTTAAGGAAAACGTATTGCCAGGGCGCCTGGGTGGCTCAGTCGTTAAGCAACTGCCTTCCACTCGGGTCATGATCCCAGGGGCCTGGGATCAAGCCCTGCATCGGGCCTCCTACTCAGCAGGAAGCCTGCTTCTCCCTCTCCTATTCTCTCTGCTTGTGTTCCCTCTCTCATTGTGTCTCTCTCTGTCAAATAAATAAATAAATCTTAAAAAAAAAAAAAAAGAGGAAACCGTATTGCCAATAAAATCTTGACCGCCTTTGACTGTTTGAAATTTAAAACCACCTTTGGTCCCGTATCTTCCCAAAGCAAGAGGTGGGCTGCAAAGCTGTATGGCTACCAACTGCGCCTCTTCTCCTGTGGCTATCAAAGATGTATCAAACAGGACAATGAAAAAGGAAGAATCTTTTGCAGATGGCCTCAGGGGCCACAGAGAACAATGGACAAAGAATTTCTTCCACAGTAGAATCACAGTCTTATCAGGGAACCTTCCCACCCCAGAGTAAAAGGCCGATAGTTCAGAACTGCTATGTGTTTCCTATTGGTTATGGGCTGAATTGTGTCTCCCATCAAATTCACACTTGAAATGCTAACTCCCAGTATGTTAAAATGTGACTATATTCAGAGATAGAAACTTTAAAGAGGTGATTACTTTTTTTTTTTTTTTTTTTTGAGGTGATTACTTTAAAATGACCTGGTTGGGTGCCCCGATGACTCAGTCGGATAAGCGTCTGCCTTAGGCTCAGGTCATGATCCTGGGGTCCTGAGATCGAGCCCTGCATCAGGTTCCCTGCTGAGTAGGGAGTCTCCTTCTCAATTTTTCTCTCCCTCTGCCCCTCCCCCTGCTCATTTTCTCTTTCTCTCACAATTAAATAAAATCTTAAAAAAAAATTAAAAAGAGGCAGTTAGGGTGGGCTTTAACCCACTCTGACTGGTGTCTTAGAAGAGGAGATGTGGACATGCAGACCCATGGATATAGGCGCACAGCCTAAAGGTCACAGGAGGACACAGCAAGAAGGTGGCTCTTTGCAAGCTAACGACAGGAGAGTCAACAGAAACCAAACTGCTAACACCTTGGTTTTGGACTTGCAGTTTCCAAAACTGTGAGAAAATTAATTTACGTTTTTTAAACATCCTAGTCTGTGTATTTTGCTACGGCAGCCCTAGCAAAGTAATACACTGTACCTCCATTTTAAAATTGTCTCTCTTATTCCTGTTCCTGTTCCTGTTTTCGTGTGTGGTAGTAGGGTAGTGAGGAAAGGGCTTAGATGATGAAGGATTTTACTTTTCTTTTTGCTTTTAGTGTGGATCTCCAGACAAAGAGAAACCACATCTGGACCAGATGGAGAATCCTGGGACTCCTGACCTTCATGTTGGATGCAATGACTTCAGGGGACTTTGGAATTTTTCCCCTGGAGACACATTGAGTATATTCTATTTGTAGGAAGAAGGAAGAAAATGGATATTGAGTGACAAGACGTATGGGTTGTGGCAGTGACAATAGGACTCACCAGAATTTCCATGTTGCCCCTCTACATTTCTTTCTTTCTTTGTGAGAGAGAGAGAGAGAACACAAACAGGGGGAGCAGAAAGCAGACAGAGAAGCAGGCTTCCCTCTGAGGAAGGAGCCCAATGCAAGACTTGTGGATCATGACCTGGGATCCCAATACTGAGATCATGACCTGGGATCCCAATACTGGGATCATGACCTGAGCCAAAGGCAGACGCTCAATTGACCGAGCCACCCAGATGTCCCAACCCCTCTACATTTCCTAGCTAAACTTTCTTTGCCCTGATAAGCTTGATTTTATCATTCTCAAATATTCATCCTCTCTTTGCATATGAGAGTATTAGACATTCCTGCCTGTTGCCATGGGGCTTACAGTGCTTCCCTCCAGACAGCACGCATCCCTGTCCATGTGGCTAGCTTTTAACAAGGAAATAGAAGTAGAAATGATGGTGCCAATTTTGAGCAGAAGCTTAAAGAGCCATTTATTTCTTTTCTATTCATTGATTTGAATCCACGAAGAGGACGAGGGTGGAGGAAAGTTGTTTTGAGTAGGATGAATAGCATGAACAGAAGCTGAAGTCTAGCCCTGAGCACGCTTCACAAGTATGGTGAACACAACTAATTGGGGGGATAGAGTTGGATTAGGGTAGTTTACACACAACACACACACATTCACACAGAAAAGTGGCAATTATGTATCAGACCTTATACTGGTAAGTATGGTAACAATTCATAGTTTCCAGTCTAGGCAAAAGTTCTCCATCAGGGCAGTCTGGAAAGGGTCATCCAGAGGAGCTATCTATCCATGGGAAATCGTGCAGCAGGAAATTTGAGGAGGCACATGCTTACTTTTATTTTCTGGGTATGATTATAATTTAGGATAGAAAGAGTATCCAAAAGAAATTATAGTCAACTTAATACAAGGTCCTCTTCAAATTAGAAATTATGGGTGTTTTATTGTTTTATTTGATCTCGCTTGGTTTTTAAATTTAATACACAAATTGGTGAATTCAGAAATACTTTCCACATAAATCCTGATCAAGTATTTCCAGAGCATTCCTGCTGTGTCACTCACCAGTTGGGTAACCCTGACCAAGTTACTGAATCCTCCATGTGTTCAGTTCCCTCGTGTGTAAACTGGCTTTTAATAACAGAGCCAAGTTCACAGGCGTTTTGCTAGAAATAAATCTGCTAGAGTAAGTGCATGAAAATCACTTAGCACAGTGCCTAGTACATGTTAGGCATTGTTACCTCTCCCCCTCTCATCCTCTTCTTCCTCCTCCTTCATATTTGAAAAAAAAAGGAATAAGGAAGAGGTGATTTTTTTTTGATGTAGTACCTGTTTATCTAACACATGAACTAATGAATTAATATTTTTCTTTTTTTTCAAATACTTTTCTATAAAAATATTTCTAAGAACTTTCCTGGGGTTTTTGTTTTGTTTTGTATTCTTCGTGCACACATAGCTAAAGTGTTGGATCTATTATATGACTACCGCTTCCCTCCAAACACAAACACACAAAATTAGCCACTGTTTATCTGGTGTTAACAATTAGAATAAAAGGGGCGCCTGGGTGGCTCAGAGGGTTAAAGCCTCTGCCTTTGGCTCAGGTCATGATCTCAGGGTCCTGGGATCAAGCCCCACATTGGGCTCTCTGCTTGGTGGGAAGCCTGCTTCTCCTTCTCTCTCTGCCTGCCCTCTACCTACTTGTGATCTTTCTCTGTCAAATAAATAAATAAAAAATCTTAAAAAAAAGAAAACAATTAGAATAAAGGCTATAATGTTGAAAACCAAAAAAAAAAAAAAAAAAAAAAAAGGAAACCTGGAGTCAGGGACCCTACTCTTGACTGTAGCCATAAACACCTCCACGAGCTGGTTGCCATTAAGAAGGAAAATGTGAATGTTGACATCGGCAAACATTTCCTGTTGCCTTTATAGACATTGGTTTTGTTCAAACCCATAACACTTTTTGTTTTTGTTTTTGTTTCTCATTTCGAGCAGGTGTAGGCAAACTACAGCCTACAAACCAAATCTGGCCCACTGCCTGTTTTTGTAAATAAAATTTTATTGAACAGAGCCACCACCGCCCCCACCCCTCCATTTCATCTGTATCGTCTGTGGCTGCTTTTTGCCCCCATGGTAGACCTGAGTTTTTGTAATGACACCGTATGGCCTGCAAAGCCTATGATGTTCACTCTTTGTCTCTTTACAAAAAGAAATTGATGACCCCTCATTTAGAGGAATGACTCTGTACATGTAGAAAAATATTGTATCTTTAATTTCTTTTTTTTTTTTTAAAGATTTAATTTATTTATTTGACAGAGAGATCACAAGTAGGCAGAGAGGCAGGCAGAGAGAGAGGGGGAAGCAGGCTCCCCACCGAGCAGAGAGCCTGATGCGGGGCTCGATCCCAGGACCCTGAGATCATGACCTGAGCCCAAGGCAGAGGCTTTAACCCACTGAGCCACCCAGGTGCCCCTTTAATTTCTAAGGCAAACTATTTCTAACCCTTTTCTCTTGGCCAAAAGACAGTTTGGAGAGAGAAAAGAACCCTCCTTTTCTTACCTCCCTTTTGTTATCTGTCCTTCTATTAGTCAGCTTCTAAATCACAGCAGTACATTCTGGGCTCTCACCATACCTAACAAATTACAATATATCTGTGGCACAGTTCGTCGTCGTTATGGAAGGGCCAGAAGTTCTGTGACCATTACGGCAGTCGTGTAACAATGTCTAGAGAGCCTCTAGAGAGAAGCAAGACAGAGTTTCCCTTCCCTGATTTTGAAACAGACCTCCTCACTCTTCAGTCTGAAATCTATCCTCATGACCATAAACTTTCCTCATACAGGAGGCAAGACAAAGATCGACAAATAGAATACGCCATTTGCCATAAAGCTGGCGAATAACGAAATCCAATTGGATACTCTTGCTTCCTAGACCTGTGCCTAGCGGTGTGCTCTGCTGGGCTGATCGTGTCTTGTACACCCTCTTGGATAGTTAATGATAAATCATAGGCCAGTAAGAAGTATTCGAGCATTCAGTTTGATAGCTTCAGAATGACTAGCTACTCTATGCAGTGGGATTATAAAAATGGATTCGGAGTTTGCTTCAGTTTATCAAAAAGCTGTGAACTGTCCTTGAAACCCTGTGGATTTTAATTGCTTATAATGCCTATCTAAAATGGTCCTATGAATGGTGCATTTGATATTTTCCCCTTTTCATGCAAGTGACAATTTTTTTATACATAGGTAAGGGGAAAAACCCTGCGGGATTGTCAGAAATGCTGCATCCCACTTTATGAACCCTGAAGTAATGGCTTCACAAGAGGTACGTGCAGGAGCCTGTTATTGACTGTGAAGACATTCTGTATCGGTTGACGGTGAACTGAAGTATCGTTTTCCCTCTCATCCTGGCACCTGGATAATATTAAATCTGAACCTTTGATTTGATTGATACATCTCAGCAGCAGGACGTTTAGACATTGATGTCATAAAACCAAAATGAAATATTTTATATCACTGAACACAGCCCTGCAAGGTACAGTAGTTAAAATCAAATGAAGTTAGCATCAATTTTCCAGTTATTTAGAAAGCATACACACTGGCACACACGTGCACACATACACATAAACCCAGCTTCAAGGCGCCCCCCCCTTTTTGTTTCAGAGTGACATTTAGTAAAAACATAAAGTTTACCTAAAGAAGCTGAGGTGGCAGCTTTAAATGCAATAAACGGGAACCTACTTACATATGCAAAACAGGCACTCACAGGTGCAAGAAAGGTAATTGCTGGTGCAAAATATGCCATTACCTGTTTTACAGGCACAGCCGCCTGATTTGTAAGGGCAACTAGCTGATTTTTGTCTTCCTCTGCATAATTTTTATGTACAAATTAGTTGGTTTGGAAAATTTGGCACCAATATTTCTCTGTTTAGAGGCCTAAAATATATTAGGATATTAGGCATAGAAGACAATGGAAGCTTCGCAGTCAGTCAGTAAAATGCATTTGTTGTCTCTTTTTATTTGTAGAGACTAAAACACAGAAAGGCTCTCGGAAATCTTATTTCTCTTCCTCTGATAACAAGATTTTTTTGTTTAGTACAGTGTGTTTCATTAGTGCTTTAAAAATCCGCTGAAACCAGGCAGCGACTTGCCTGCCTATTAGTTTAACTGAAGGCCCATCACAGCCGTGCATTATGCATTGTCTTGGGAACAATTAAGACATGCCATCCCCACAAAGCAGTTTTTAAGTGGGCAAAACATATTTAATGGTAGGGTTTGTGGCACCCAGAATGAAAATACAATGGAAACTAGAGGGAATATGTACTTACCCTAACACTAAACGGGTTCCTTATAATTCACACACACTCTCTTGGGGATATGGTATCCCCGGTGTGCGTTCTAAGTGTTGCTAATGAAATGTTTATCATCTATGGCAGCCTAAGCAGAAAAGCGTAATCTGTGGCCAGCTAAAGGGCACTGTTAACAACAGCAATCATGCATATTTAATATGCACATAATTATTGATCTCTTTAGTAAAAAAGCTTATGAATAATATTCATATTTAGGACTAGGTGCTAAAGTACCCTGGGAATGGGGCATCAGCAGCTTAGCAATTGATAGATTTAGACAGGTCAGACAATGTCAGTCTAAAGGCATCTAATCGATATAGACAAATGTGTCAGAAAGGTGGTTTGAGAAATACCTTTATGTTGTATAAAAAAGACCTGATTCAGCATCCCCTTTGCTTTCTTAATATGATACACATATGTTTCTAAAGCAAGAGTGTTTTTTATTATTTCTATTCCAAGTGCTCATGGTGGGTCAAATTAAAACAGTGTACGGCCAGTGTAGCCATCCTGTTCCCAATATCCTATCGTAAGTTAAAAAAAAAAAGTGTCAACATCAGTACATAACTTGTATGCCACTCTTAATATGTTTTCAGCATTAAAATTTGGGAGCATTCTGAGAACAAACATTTAAGAAAATTTGTTTGAGGGACGCCTGGGTGGCTCAGTTGGTTAAGCGGCTGCCTTCAGCTCAGGTCATGATCCCAGGGTTCTGGGATCGAGTCCCGCATCGGGCTCCTTGCTCAGCGGGGAGCCTGCTTCTCCCTCTGCCTCTGCCTGCCACTCTGCCTGCTTGTGCTCTCTCTCTCTCTGACAAATAAATAAAATATTAAAAAGAAAGAAAGAAAATTTGTTTGAATAGTTTTCCTGTTGATAAAGGTAAATTTTGTGGAAAAAGATTGGGGAACAGTCCCTATGTGAAGCCACTGACAGTCCCATTTAATACAATTAGCTGATTCCTATTTAGAGGACACATTTCCTGTGAACGACAGGGTTATCCATGGTTTTGTGGCACGTTAGTGACCAGATTTCTTATAACGGAGTGAGTTGAAGTTCCTGTAGTTAACTAGAGGGAGAAGTTTTGTATTAAACCTGAATTTCTACTTTAAGAGTCATTATTGAGGGAATCAGAATCAGGACTTCGTCTCAGAAGGCATTTAGATCCAGATGGCATGGTTATGTTTCTTTCTAAGATCTATACAATAAATTGTATGAAATGTTATCAATGACCTTCTTGCTGGTAATTTTTATTTTTAAGAGCAGGTCACAGATGAGGTCCAGGATATGAATTTAATTTGTGTGAAATAGTTTAGTTAGCTTTATTGTGTTTCATTGTCTCCTGTGAAACTCCATGAGAACAGATAGTTGGTCTTTTTCCTTTAGTAACTAGCAAATATCCTTAATAGTGTTCTTTCAAAGGAACTAACATGAATAAATGCATATAAAATAGTATAGAAAGGAAGGTAAGGAAAAAGGAAAGACTGTGGAAAGTTTTAGAGAATATTTCTTTCTATTTTGTATGGGAATATTTTTCAGTATGGACAGTGATCTTCTAAATGGAATGTGTTTCTGAAAGTATAAGAGAGTCGAATGCATTGTAAGATTTCTATTTTGAGAACAATTAGTATTTCAAATATAAAGAAAAGGTATAATCTCAACATCTCACTATCAAATGCAAAGGAGGCAATGGGCATCCTCACTGATTACCACATCACATGTCAAAGAAGGCAATGGGCATCCTCACTGATTACCACATCACATGTCAAAGAAGTTATCAGTGGCCAATACAAGAATAAGCTTTTTCTTGATCATCCAAATTAAGCATTCTGACCTTTTCCAAGAGATGTTCATGGACATTTAAGAAGAATTAAGTATTACTAATTTATCCAATTTCAAGCAAATGTGAACAGAAAAATATGCTATCAACTTCAACAGTTGATGAAGGACAAAATAAAGTGCAATGTTATTATAACTGATACACATGAATTTCTTGAAGTATGTACTTACTGAAATATGTACTTACTTTCACACAATTTTATCCTTTTTTAATGAAGGCAACTCTTTGCATTTATAAAGAAATGTTACTTAATTTTTATAGCATTATAGGACATCTTATAAAAAAATTTTACAAACCGAAGAAAATGTTCTTTTGGAGCTGCATGCCTACTTTCCTATTTGGAACACATGAACATCCTATGTATATATGTGTGTGTGTGTATGCGTATACATATATATATACATATATATATATATATATATATATATATATATAACAAAATATATATCTGGTATAGAAAGTAATGAGTCTGTTTCACTATATAAAAAGGCAACTGGAGATGATAGAGGAATAATAATAGCATTGAAGGAAAAGTGGAAGTGAAGCCTTATACAAAACAAGAATTGATTCTGAGAGGGATCAATACATGTTTGCATATAAAAATTACACCTATGTTGGAAAATATAATGAAAGTGCTGAAATCTGGAAATCATTCATGGAAAATGAACCCTTGAGAATAAAAGTCACAAAATGGAGACTTGGGTAAAGTTGTGCAAAATTCTTCCTGAAAATATTAATTATGAGCCAATAAAACAGAGAGAATTGGCTCCATATATCATACTCTCTGTTAGGACCTAGTTTGTTTTCTCTTCTGCTCTTCCTCTATCTACACTTGTCTCCTCTTCTAGATTCCACCTAAAATGTACTTTTGTCCCTCTCTCTTCTATGTTCTCTGGGTTTGAACTGCCGGTGTTGTTCATGCTCTAAAGATTCTCAAATATAATGCCCTGCTTTACTGTATCTTGGAATAAAGAACTGTTATTAGTAAGGGAAGTCCGCCTAAGCAGAGAGCCATCTCCAAAAGAAGAGGAAAGCCGGTTATTTTTTCAAAGTCATAAGGAAATTTGAAAGGAAGAAGAAAGACTGGTCTTAAAAACAAAAACAAAAAACAAAAACTCAGAAATACATGATTTTCAGGTTTATATGCATGCATCTCTCACGTTGTCTCTTTTGATTGGATATATTTTGGGGGGATGTGGGCATATGATCATTTCTTTCTGTTAGTGCTAAGGACTCTCATAGAGGCCTTTTCCAGCTACTATATGGGGGTAATCTAAAAGAAAAACAGTAGAAACCGCCAAAGTTCATAGTAGAAGTTTGTGTTCAGAGGAAGTAAGAATCAGCTGTTACTGCAATCATCAACCTGATGCATTACATATAATCTGTAGTCTGGAAAGAGCGGTTTCAACTACAAAATTACCCTGGATTTCCTCCTTTTAAGTCTCTTATCACCTTGTATAATTGTTTCTATTCTATGTATTTAATGTTTTAGCTGATTTTTTCACTTAAAGAGTTCAAAGACCATATCCTGCTCAGGCTCCTCCCCAAAGTACATAGTTTAGCATGAATATACTTTTTCAATAAGCATTTATTGCACATCTATTATGGAGAAGGCCCTGTGTGCTCGTGCCTAGAAAAAGAAAAAGAATAACATTTAAGGGTTTAAAGTCTTGTTGAGATGGCAAATGTACTTTAAAGATAGCACTGATAAATGCCAAGTGGGATTAGTAGGAGGTAAAGAAGCTACCAAAGTTAGTCAGCCCTCAGGGCTGGGAATGGTAAAGAAAGTATGGATCTCTTATATAGCTCTTATCTATCTCTATTGCTTCTGCAGGCTTCCCATATACCAATAACACTCCAAAAATGGAGCATGTGAAGTTCTGAAAGCCATGAAGTATTTGAGACTTTCTGTTTTTCTGATTAAAAGATTCAGCAGAGTGTGTTCAATGTTGTCTCTTCTCAATTGGTCTAGGCTCCTTCTCTCAATGCTAACTCAGGAGCCACGTTTCCCTATGCTGTGTGGAAATGCAAGCATGGTGTGCCTCAAGAGGATGGAGGGGTTTTATCACAGCAGGATGGGCTGCCTGGAAGGAGGAAGAATGAGAAGCCAGGAAACCTACCGGGGTGGGGCAGATGCTTCAGCTACAGCTGTGATGAGAAGAGGTGCAGGGGCAGAAATGTAAGGTGTGGTATCTAAGGAACAGAGCAGCAGAAAGCAGTAACCCCGTTAACGCTAATTGCAATAAGACCTAAGTCTCCATCGTTGAAGGCAGAGCTGGATAACTAACATCTCAATTTTTATAAACTTTTAATTGAGTGCTTAATATTCATTCATTCAATCATTCATTCATCCAATCTATATTTAATGATCCCTCTGGGGATCTAAGGAAGGAACAATATAAAATATATCATGTGCTACAATAGAAATTAATAAGTACAATGGGAATCGAAATAAAGGAGTGCATAATTTTGCCTCAGGGAGGGGGCTGGGGAATGTTCTATAAAAGAAGTGACCGTTGAACTAGATATTAAAAGATGATGGGCTTTCACAGGAGGAGGAGGAGGAGAAAGGGCATTTCAGAGAGCAATGAGTGAAAGTTAAATTATTTAGTTTTGCACACACTACTGAAACGTGGAGTTCTCGACTGCTTATTAATTGTGTGGCTTCCTACGATTTTTGTAAGGAAAACGAAACATGCGAACAACATTTTAGTCACTTAATATTCCTAAATTTACTATTATTTGCCCTGTAACATGCTGGAAAAATCAGCCTATAAGGTTCAGGAGAAACTATGTTGAGATGTCAAATATAAGTGACAGATCTGGTTGAAAAAATATAATATACTGAAACAGATGTAAACAAGGCCTTTCACAAGGCAGTGAAAGCTTTTGCTCTGTCTCCTTGGCATAGTCTCAATCTGGTCCTTGGGTAGATTTACCCTTTTACCCAGAGATGGTCTCACAATGGGAACTTAATAAACATTTGACGAGATAATAGTGATTGGTAACAATAATAAAGATGACGATGACCAACGATGGTAATATTGTTATTACACCTAGTATCATTTTACAATCTGTATCTTTCCTGCTTTTCCATCCCTTCCCATTTAAAGAGGATGGCTCAATTCCTGATGGATCAGCTTTCCTTAGATGAGTGAATTGTCAGGCCTTTCTTAGGATCCAAATCCACTCAACTAATCTAAATCCCCTCAGACACAAGTAGCCTTAGGAAAACCTAAAGTTTGAGCTAATTGGGTTGTATTGTATATAAGTAATTCAGATGAGATATTGAAAACAAGATTTTAGAGTTTACAGAGGATACTAAAACTGGAGGCTGAGCAAATAATGAGGAACAAAACAATCAGACTCAAAAGGATTTGGATTGTATAAGTAATTGGATCAGCAGATGGCAAACGCAGTTCAGTACAGGAAAATGTAAAATAGACTTGAAGCAAAAGAAACAAACTAGAGAATGTGCGCTAAATGGAACAATCATCCAGAACGCTGACCAGGAAATGGAAAGGAGGGGCTATTAAAAAACATAAATCATGGCAACTCTTAGCTTATGGCTAATTCTGTTGCTTTAGAATCCTATCAGAATGTACATGCATATTATCTAGAGTGGGAGCTTACTGTACCCTATGGGAACTAGCAGTATGCCTCAAATTTCAATTATTTCACCACTCAGTTTTGCAGAGACACCTTTCAAATATTCTTAAGGTGTTACTTTTTTGAATGCAAATTTTTCTCCTTTTTGTTTAGGCTTATGCTCATTATTCTATAATTATCCTTCTCAGACATTGCTGGAAAGATTCAGAACAATGTTTTCAGGATAGTTTACTAATTACCCTATATTTCACCATGTCAGAAAATCCCCGGGAGGATCTGCATACATACGGGTATCACACTCCCCATTTGCCCCATTCCCTGAAGATACAATGTATACTTTGCCGGAGTAGGGGATCAACTGTTCAGTGAGGCAGAGGTACAGGCAGTGCATTTGAAATTCTCTGCGTGTGCCTAAGAATTACCTGGGCAGCTAGTTTAAAAATGGAAATACCCAGATTCCTCTTGCAGAGGCTGACACAGTACAGCTGAGAAGGGGCCTGGCAATTGGCACGTTGATGAAGCCCCTTGGCTCCTGTTGGATTTGGAGACATTTTGAAAAACACTAGGTAGCTGGGGGGAAACAGTAGAAAGAACTCCCATCCTGGTCCCTCCTCATCTAACTGAATGATTAACTTGTTGACAGTCAAACTGCTCAGCCTCGTGTTCTTTACCTAGAAAATGAGTCTATTGTCTGTCCAGCATACCTGGCAGAGGAGCAAGTGAAATGATGTCTGAAATCTTATTGCATACAAATATAAACCTAAGGTAAAATGCTTGCCAAAATGTAATGTGTACTATTGTGATCCCACAATAACATGCTTTTAAATGGATGATTGAGGCAGCCATCTATACCCAGCCGGAGTTAGATTTTTCTTTTTATCTGTTGCCACAGGAATTCTCACCCATAGCTGATCTCTGCAACCAAATAGGTCCTGAAAGTAGTAGGTGTTTTCCTTTGTGTACTCTTTAAAAGTGCTAACAGAAGGTCACTGTGTCCCCATGGTTTTGTTACTCCCAGGGAGCAACGTTTTGAATAGCAGTCTTTAGGGTTTAGATTCAGTTGCATACCCTATGGTCACTGGTACTCAACTCCAGCTTTTGTTGTTGAGAATGAAAATGACTTCCGCTGGCCTGACATGCACATGATAATCACCCTTTCATCGTCTACTACCGAGGTCAGTTTCTCATCTACAGAAAGTAGAACGAACTGGTCTGTTTACAAATCAGACTGAGTCCACTGAGCAAAGTGTCCTGTGAAATCAATTGATCTTGCGAATATGTAAAAATGTCTTTACTTTTCTACGTATTGAGATTTCTGTATTATCCAGGCACCCTCCTCCAGTGTGTGTCCGTTGGTCGAGTTAAACAATGATAAACCCAGAAGCCATATGAAACAGATAAACTGAGGCATCCAAAGACACTGTACTGTAGGCTGGGAGTCACAATAGACATGCAGGAGAGTGTATGCACAGCTTCTTCATGCTGGTCTTGGTTCCATAAGCCTGTCTTTGGAATAGTCTGAGAACACAGCTACCATGTAATTAGCTGAGCAACATAAGTAAGGTGTTTAAAAATATTTTTTCAGGTGCTTTTTTGTATTCATGATAGATTCTCAACACCAAAAATCAATCTCAATCAAAGCAGCAACTGAGTTTATCATAAATTAACATGAAAAGGTTTTCTACTGAGTAGATGGTTAATTACTATCTAATTTGAATAATTTTGCATATTAATGAGAAATGAATGAAATTCATTTTTACATTTTTAACTTCAGCTGAGAAACCCACGGAGATAATGGATCCTTTTTAAGAGGCATGTGATCTCTGTTACTAAAGGAGACACTGATTTTTTTTTTTTTTTAGTTTACTGACTTGTTTTAAGTTGATTAATGGATTAGTGTTTTGCCATTAATAAACTATATCCAAATGAAAGACAACTTCATTATTTGACTCTGTAGCCCCTAGCTGCCTGCCAGGTAAGAAAAATGGAAAATAGATGAAGAGTTTGCTAAGGAAAAATATAACCTTGCATAGTCCTTCAAAATGTCTGGATGCAGACATTTGTAGGTTTCTGATTGTGAATGAGTTTTTATAACTTGCAATGTTTTCCTATCACAAAAAGTTCTCGATGGATGTTGTTTACAAATGATATTTAGGTTTAGAATACATATATGGAGCTAAAGTAGAGGTACACTCTTAAAACTATTACTATATTCTCCAATTTGAAAAAGTGACTGACAATTGCCTCAGGCCTCAGAAATTATAGCCAGCCAGGAGTCGAAAGTCACTTTTATAAAGTATCCTGGAAACCTTTTTTAGCGCTGCAAACAAAGAATG
Organism: Potos flavus; assembly: GCA_028534135.1. Taxonomy (NCBI): domain Eukaryota; kingdom Metazoa; phylum Chordata; class Mammalia; order Carnivora; family Procyonidae; genus Potos; species Potos flavus. The sequence goes on from CM052885.1 coordinate 55,862,018, forward strand.
TTATTTCTTGTATTTTTTATACCTGTTTAAGAAAAAAAATTGTATAAAGAACAAACTACTTACCTCCTTCCAGTTTTCTTTTACCTACACCTTTTATTCCACAGGTAACACTTCCTTATTTCAGACACAGTTACAGACTATTTTTCTTTCCCTGTGTGGGCAGGATATACCTTATCCAATAATTCCAGTGCATTCAATTGGGTCTAGCCAGTGTCTATTGCAAACTAATGCAGCCTAGTCATGATGAATGAAATTGGATAAATATTTTTATACTTTGAAAACCTTGTCCAGGATGGGTAGTACAACAAAGTATTATTTTTTATGGTCCACATTCAACCTTAGGGAATTGGCTATTTTAGTCATGTTATTACCACTGCAGCCCAACAATGATTTTGAAAGGCCTCAGATAAACAGGAACCCTCTTACGGATAAGTTACTTGGCCTTGTATTTTATCAGGAAGAGTCAGGTTCAGATTGGACTCACAGAACTTCTGTTGGGCACTGAGGCCTCCGTGCATGATCATAGAGTTCAAGAGATGCTTTTGGATTATTTAACTCAACAAAAGAGGCAAAGGTAAGAAAGAGTTTTCTCTCTGGATCTGGAGAACATATCTTTTATATTACAAAAAAGTCCAAGCACATGAGATCAGTCATACATGGAAAAGAGACGGCTGCTTCCAATCACTCCCAGACTCGGTCCATTCACTTGTCCCCTGCCATCATGGTCAGGACCCTCTTGGCCAACAAGTGAAGAAGATTTTACTAATACACGGGTGATAGACTCTAAAAGTGGCATTGACAATACATCAGAAGAAAAGTCTGGAAAAGAGGCAAGCCATTTAAAAAAGAACTAAAAACCTTGATGTTTCCAATTGAGCCATATGCCAGGGTAACTCTCAGGATAAGAAATGAACTATATTTTATATGCACAAAGTAGGATTTTTTAACAAAAATATGAAATCAAGAGTGGCATTAGCATGAGCTGTCCACTCCCCCTCTCCTCCTTCTGGTCTCTTCCAGTCTCTTTTGCCAAAGAACTGAGAATGAATTTTTGAGAGCCAAGGATATGGAAAGGAAGACAAAATAAAGCTGGGAGAATTTTGGCGGAATTACATGCTTAACATACCGCACCATTTCTTTAATATATTTAAATAGTCCTGTGTCATCAGTTGGTGGCTTTCCTTTTCGACAATTTGCAATATATTTTGTTTTTCCTTAATTAAGCTTCACATGCTGGAATTAATTACTGCTGGGTAGTTGAAATCTGGTGGTCTAATTTTCAACTTCAGTTAATAGAGCTCAAAGTTTACATTCACCTCTGAAATTACCAACCTTACCAAATTATGTTTGTCTACTTACATCTTCTAGATCATGAATACAGAGGGCAGCTGCAAGTGGCTTTTCCTGTGTGACTCATGAGTCCATCTCTCTATTTATAGTGAAACTGCTTATCGTATGCAAGAACTCTATATTTCATGGTTACATGTAGATCCTAAAGGGTACGTGTGTACCCACCACACATCCAAAACCATCCCTTTTTCCAGCCATTAAAACAAAGCTATATCAAAATTCCTTTCGTCAAAAAGATAATGTCAAAATAATGAAGATAAGAAACTCACTGTGCTAGCCTGAAATAGCTTGGAAATATCCAGATACCATTATCCAAAATTACAAGTGCAAGGATTTTGAAAACTTCAGTGATTAATTGATCCAAAGGTGGAAACTAGCCCAAAGTCCACAATTTGCAGCTACAATGCCCAATGTTAGACAATAAAACACACACATGCACACCCCTATATAATGACTGTCTCTCACATGTCTGATGAGGCAAAAAGGCAGGTACTATTATCCTTGTTTTGCAAACGAATATATGAAGGCTCAGTGATATTAACTAAGATTACTCTATGAATAACTGGTCTTCAACTTGGGTTATCTGAAATCACAGCCTGAATTTCTTTCATTTCTACCACAAGTATCTATTTTAAAAGTAGGATAGGAAGCAATGGAAGCAAGAGGGTAGAGGCTGATTAAAAGAAAGAGGGAAGGGGACCAGCACCAGGACTAACTTCTCAGCCTTTCTCTTTTCTACACATTGTTTCTTGTATTTCAACCAATTCTGTCCCACGCTATCAGCATTTTCTTTCTCTAATCTATCTAGGTAGCTGGATTATTAATCAACATTAAGACATAAATGATCCCCAACTTAATTTTAGTAGATAATAGTTATATACCTAATTAGGACCTATAGATCTGCCAACTAGTCAAATGTGCTCTGGAGATTCTATATTCTACATCATCGCCTGTGTTCGTTTCACCTTCTCATTTATTTAGCCTTCCACAATAATATGCACATTAGTTCATTTGACCTTATGACAGCCTTTATGAAGCAGATACTACTCTGATCTTTATTTCACAAATGAGGAAATAGAGGCTTAGAGAACTCAAGTATCTTCCCCAAGTGACAGAGCTAGGATCTGAACTGACCTCCGTTCGATTTCAGAGCCAGAGAGTTACCCCCTCAACTTGACAAATGGCTCTGCTCTACCCCAATGGGCTGTGCCACCTTGGGCAGGGTATTTAACTGGCCGAGTGCATCAATTTCCTCCTTATTTGTCAAATAGGAACAGTGACCACAAACAGTTGTTTTTTTTTAATTTTGACCATTCAATAACATCATATAGAAAAAAGTTTTTGATAAAGTACTGTTATTATCAGCATTGGGTTAAGGAGGGTGAATCGATATAGAGAATATCCAAAATTATGGACTAACCTGGAGTTAAAATCAGGTGCTTAGAAGACTATGGCTCTTTGGGGGTGGTCTTACAATTGAGACTTTGCGGCGGAGGTGTTTTCCCATTTAATGGGAGGTCTTGTTGGTGTTAGGAGCCATCCCTACAGCTTTAACTTCCTGTGACAAATAGAGCTTATCACAGATGACTGCATGGTAAAGCTTCAGTCACAAAGTGGAATTCACTTTTGTTCATCAGGAGTTTCGATCACTCTCATCGTGCCATTGCTGTCTTGGAGAGGAAGTAGAGTTCCTCTACTGGCACAGTAGAAAATCTTTTCAGGTGCATTCCTGTTTCTATATTATTTTACCACCCCAGTGAATGTATATATACACATATGTATAGCTACACACACATACATATACATGAATATGTTTCTTGTCTCTTTTCTTTATTTTTTTAGTCCCTTCACTGGGTTTCTTTAAATATATAATGATAATATATGCTGATGAAACTTGTCACCGTGAAGTCAATCTCTTCAGGTAATCCGAGGCCTGATCTTCAGAAACAAAGTAATAGAATGGTTACTTTGTAGTTGTTAAGCTATAAATGCGTTCATATTTGCAAAGTGTTCTTAGATTTATGTAGAATCATGTGTAGTGAGTTACTGTAAAGCTTTATGATCACCGGAACTCACATTAATGTATTTTGGTTTTTAATTTCATCGTCACCTGAACATATATTGGTTCTTCTTGGTTTTGAACTGACTCTTGCTATTTGGAGACAGAAACCTCTACGGGACCACAATTTTATTTTGCTATTTCCAATTTTGTCCTTTTTATCTAAATAAATATTATGTACAGTTCATTTTATAGCACAGTTATTTGTCAGTGCAACATAAATACTTCTGTAAACTTGTACCTTTTTTGTGGAAGATCTTGAAATCAAAATAATCAACAGTAAACACCACAACTACAGCTGCAGTTTTAAATATTTTATAATCCAATCAAATTGTTTGAGTAGTAATGCATTTAAATGTTGCTATGGAATCCCCTCCAGACTTTTTAAAATGGTTACTCTGTTCCTGGGTTTACTATTTATGAAATTCATAAGGGATGACATTTTTTAATAATAGAGCATCTGACTTAGAGAGCAGTGTTTCTTCTCGTGTCTCAATATAATCTATAATTTTCTGGCTTAATTTTCAGAGGGACACATCTACAAATTACACTTTTATTAATGAACATCTATGCATCTGTTGTTGCTGCTGTAATTAAAATGACCTTAAAGGAGAAGTTTTAGCTGAGTCATTTAGCATCTCTTCAGAGACATAGATGAATGAAGAAGTCGTTTTACCTGAGGCTATAAGGTATACATGAGGCCTGAAACCAAGTGTGAGCAATACATTTATAAAAGACTCAAAGCAGAGGTGACCTATAATTAGGTATAATGTGATATTTTTGGCCAGGTCTAGGTCCTGATGTTGTTTAAATTATTTTTGAATTGTGTAGGTTAGGAAAAAGAACTGGGAGAGAGTTCCATTATTACTACCACTAAACATAGAACTGACATTACCTGAAGCCTTGCTATGCACAATGTCCTAGGCTAAAGCACTTTATACAATTTATGCCACAATTTATTAAGATTATTTTCTTTTTTTTCAGATGAGGAATTTAAGCCAAATAGAGGTTATTGTCCCAAATAGTAAATGTTGGGATCTGGGCTATCTGACTTTAGAGCCTCATGTTTAGTACATATGTATTTAACTAGTACACATGTATTTAATTGTACATCTTTATTTAATGCAATTAATGGACAGACGATATTCATTTTTGAAGTATTCTTGAACTTTTAAAACACTAATAGTCAATGAAATGGATTTTTTAATTTGCAAAAGTTGGAATTTTTTCTCTTAATGTAGTAAATTGACCTAAATATTTAATTAAGGAATTTCATGTCTGACTTCAGAATGAGAAAGTAAATTGACATTAACTCCTTTTGTTGGCATTTATACAGGAAAGCTAATAACTGTTTTTGCGATTTTATTTTAACATAACTCATTCAACTAATGCTTTATTACATACTCACATATAAATATTATTGGGCACCATTAAAAAGTACTCTCATCTTTAAACTGAAATATGATATAGAAACAATATTTTAAGAAATATGTGTAAGGAGAGAAAATAAAGATTTACATTTCTCGGTCTTATTAACAGCAAGATCACATAAAAATGTCCTTTATACTTTAATAGCTTGGCATGAAAAAAATTCAGCTTGGTGTTAACATTCTATATGTCTCTCTGAAGAATCACAAAATTTAAAAAGTAAGCACAACTAGTGAAAATACCTTATCTTAATATTCTCACATCAGTATAAACATATATGGAATAGACAAAAATGCTGGATGGTGCAGTAAAGTTAGAGTGCATGTAAACTTTTAGAAATATTTGGGTGCAATGTAATATGATCAAAGGAGACAGAAAAATTTAAAGTCAGGGAGATACCTAGTTAGTGCACCAAACTGCTCTCCTTGTTTGACTTTAGTTCCTTGCAATTGAGTGGGATAAATTTTCACTGAAAATGGAAAACAAAGATATAGATATGTTGGCTTAGTTCTATGAAATACAATAATTTGCTGATAGTCTTTGGACAATGCAACACATGGGAAACAATGAGCTAAGCACTTTTATAGACAAAACACTTAACCTTTACAAAAGTTCTACAAAATGTCTATTTTCTTTTTTTTTCAAAATGTCTATTTTCAACCGGTTGTTTTTAAAACTCATTAGGCTCAACGACTTACTTAAGGTTATGTAACTAGAAATAAATGGTAGGGTCAAGACTGAGTCCCGGGTCTCTCTACCCAAATCCCCTGTGTTTTGGCCCATTTTGTGATGATCTTAGAATGTTCCATGAGTAAATGCATTCCCTTCATCCCTCATTCAAAGCAATTTGTGTGCCTGAATTATTTGCCACGGGCTTTTCAGTGTGTCAGAAGCTAGTTGGCTGCCATAAAATGTCGTGGTAACAAAAGCCACTGCTCTTTAGTCAAATGACTAATGTCCACCTGAACCATAAGGAACCCTTTATACAAAATTACTTGTTGTACATCAAATGCACACTTCTCACTTCTTCCCTGAGTTCTTCTGTGGTTCTAGAAAGGGCTTTGCCCCTAAACTTAAGGGATGCTCTTCTCTCCCGCATCTGTACTCCCTTCCCAATCAGATTCATTACTTCACTCTCTCCTCAAACTGTAGTCTTTCCTATTGAAAAAATTCTTCCTTGTGGAGACTGTCCATGCTATCCCTCTGATGAATTCTAACCCAAACTCCAGGCATTGATTGAGACTTCTTTTGCAGATGTATTTCCCGGAGACACTTCAGGTTCCATGTCGACCATGTCCTTTCACTCAAAGTATGGCCCCAGATGTCTGACTTCTTTAGGTAAGTTACATGCTTGCTTCCCCTATAGACCTACACCAAATTTCAGTGTTTTCCCCACGCAAAACTTCAACTAGCTCTTTTGCTAACCTCAACCTTAATTCTTTATACAACTAGCAAATTAGAATCTCACTGTTTGATGTGAACTTAAGTCAGTTAATACCAGACATGCATAAATAATACCAGCATAGTCTTATCTTCATTTTGTAATATAAATCCATGCCTTTTTATAGGACCCAGTGAAACTCCCTGTATTAGTTTGTTCATACATTCAGCAATTATTTTGCAAGGACCTATTACGTGCCAGACACTCTTCTAGGAGAGCATGTATGTGTCTTATGAATCACAGTACACCCAGTGAGTAGTACTGTAACTTATGTGTAATAAGTCAGTCAACAAGACTTGCTGCTTGGCTAGGTGCTAAGAAATTTAACAGTAACATCCTCTGACCCTTCCTGCAGTAATCAGATTTTTATCTGATTTGTTTTTCAGATTTTGGTCTAGTTTGCCTGTAATTAAATGTTCATAGAATCCCGAATCATATCCATAAGTGTATGTGATTATCAGTGCAAGATATCCATGCTCAGTGATGCATATTAGTTATGCTAATGCCTCCATCAAGTTTCTCTGGGTCTTGCATGTGTCACTTTCCCTCTTCCCAGGATTTACCTCTCTCAATGTGACAGGGCAACTTTAAAAGATGAGAACAAAAGTGCAAGTCCACTTAGTAGTTACAGGGTGAATTCACTTTGTGGGGCCAAGGGACCTCTGACATTGGACATGGGTTGGCCAGAGCTGGTTTCTGCAGCCATCAGAAAGTATCAGCTCCCTCCATATATGATGTCTATATCATCTGGTAATTCAAATCCTTTGCACCTCGTACAAAATTGTAGCTAATCTGAGGACAACAAGGCAACTGATGTTTCCGAGTGTGTGTTCTGCAAAACACCCATCCCAAAAGGTATGAAAAAGAAAATGGAGGAGGTTATACAATTAATAATTTTTATTGTATATTTAATATTTTGGAAAAAACTCACAGGGGACATTTGGGCTGTCTAGGTTTCTTTGCTGAATAATTTCTTAAGGCTTTTAACATGCCAGTATTAACTGTGACTCTCCAAGAAAGGGGTTTAAGATTTAGTGTTACCTAAATGTCTTTTGACCATAGAACTCTTTATTATTCTTTTTCTCAGAGCATCTCTAAGAACAAGTGTTCAAAGAAACTTGGAAATTCTGCTTGAGGAAATCTGAAACATGGGCCACAAAATGAATACCCTATATCAAAAGGTTCTCTGAGGATCTGAATCCAAGCTATGTTGCTAATATTACATGGCATAATATTTAGCATGAAGTAATTATTGTGAATTAAAGATATACCATTATTTTCATATTTTGCTGATGAGGAAACTGAGATGTAGACAATTTAATTAGATTTCCCATGGTTTCTCTGTTGGGAAATGTTACAAAACAAACAAATGTTACAAAACAAACAAATGTTACAAAACAAACAAAAAGAACTTAGGTCTGTCTGACCGGATCTGACAGCCATTCCCCCATACTGTCCATTTTTCACTGGCTCTCCCTGGGCATTCAGGACAGAGAAATACTGTTAGTCTATACCCCTCCCGCTCCCGAGCCATAGCAGATTTACAACCAATCAGAGTTTTAATGTGAATGCGGAATTAGCCCTTGAGGTGTCACAGGATGACATCCACTGGAGAACTTTCCCAAGAGTTTAATTCACAGCCTCCCTTCTTGTCCAGATGGGAGGATTGGCTTTGGAAGCGACAGCGGGTTTAACCACCACCGCCACCACCGGCTCCACCAAAGCCATTGGTATTTATTATGTGTGGGGTTTGAGAACAAACATTTAAAATCATAAATGCTTTATCTCATTTAATTTTTCCTCTCAATCCTATAAGGTTGGTAAGGTTATAAAGCAACGGATTCAGAGAAGTTAAACCAATAATCAAAAGTTAAATAATTAGTAAACAGAGGAGCCAGAGATCAAATCCAGATCTGATTGACTGCAAAGCCTACAAGCTTTTCACTAACCATTTTGTCTCCAAAATCTACACAGATAATCCCTGTATAAATTTCTCCCTGGGGCATGAATGGCTTGGGGTGTGAAAGTGCCATAAATTTCCTTTCTCTACAAATTTACCTATTTTCAAAGCTGAGCATTGTGTTTTATTGTCATAATCCGGGAGAGAAGAAAACAGATGAGTCAGCATCCCAGCAATTCTGACAGAATGCACCTTGACTCTGTCAAACTCCACAGCTGACCTTCCTGTGTGCTGAAGATCTGCATGGAGAAAGGGATTTATTTGGAGCTGTTACAGCCCTGGCATTTAGGCAACCCTGTAAGAGTTGCTGCTAGATACGTGTTTTGTAGGAAATAGACCAATGATGGAATCCCCATGGGACTGTTTCCTTCTACACCAATCCAAGGTTTTAAGTACTATGGGCTTACTTTACTGATCAGGCTAATTATAAGTGATTTGACACTATAATCTGGAAAAAACTTTTTATATTTTTGGGGGATGGATTCTGTGGATAAAACATTTTTCTTCTCATTTCTAGTATATCTGCTTTTATGGCTTATAGGATCGATAATTTTTCATTTTTTTTACATTTCACAAAGCTTCTAAGATCTGAACACAGATGATGGCGAGCAAAAGATAGAGGTTCAAATGAAACTATTCAGGAGGTCAATAATTTAACACTTTCAGAAAGTATGTAATATCAATTCTCACACAGATCTCTAAGATAAATTTCTTCATTAAAAATCTATTAAGAGTTAGAAGGAATTTATTAAACAAATTATTAATATTTCAGTGCACTGCTAAATAGCAAATTAAAACAAAGCTAAAATAGCACAGGAAAAATATATTTCATAATTAAAAATGAATTTCCACTTGACGATATATTTTACCAAAGGCTAATTATTTCTCAAATATTTCAGTTTGGAATCTTAATCTTTTTTTTTTTCCCTGTGAATTAACTAGGAGTCTTTTTTTTTTTTTTTTTTTTTTTGATCCAATACTTGGGTCATGTGTTTCTCTCTTTAGGAAAGAAAGACACACATATACGCACATTGACCATTTCTATTGACTATTATCTTTACAAATGCAAATCACCACAAATTATAGTAAAAGAGTAATGCTCACTTTTCTTCCTCTTGATCACTGTGTATAACCCCTGATGACCTTCAGTTTACCGTTGGTATTTCAATTTATAACAGTAGGTGTGTATTCTATATGTGTAAATAATAAAATGTTGAACAGATGACAGTGTTAAAGTTCATAAGATGAGCTTTATACCAAATCAAATGAATCTGACCAAAAACTTAATCAAGTATGGTTTTGTCAAAAACTACTTTGAAGAACCAGTCTTTAAATCAGGTCAAATATTTGGTTCAATTTATTAAAGACCTGTTAAGTGCAGTGTCAACACTTGGTTGAATTAGTAACAACATGGTAGTGTAAGGGCTTCTAGAGGGTTTATTAAGACCCAGTCATTTGAACTCAAACATTTTTGAAGCATTACTTTATACATGCAGAAACAATGGAACTAGTTTTGTTTTTAATGCTTCAATCCATCTACCCATTATACATACATCCATCGAGTATTTCCTGATATCTTACAATAAAACACTGCAAGTGTCTTAGAGGGACATTAAGACAAAACTGTGACTATTTTCAAATAGCTGATAGGTCGGAAGGACAAGCAAAGTCCATGTTAAATAGACCATAGAAGTTAAATGACCATAGAAAACGATGTGTGGCAAAAGTTGTGTCAATTTTAAGAGACTCTTGAAAGTAAGAAAAATATGGGTACGTTGAGAGAGAGCCAGTGAGGACCATATTCTAGAATGGAGGAAATAGCATATTATCCCTATGAGGACAACCGTAGAAGTAGGATTCCGGAAACAAGTTGTGAATTGAAGAGTATGAATAGGTGTAGAGAGAGTTTAGGATATTTGACGTGATCATAGTTGCTTTGTTTAGAAATGTGAGATGTTTATCTGAACATAAGGGAGATTATGACAAAAACCCTTTTGATAACAATTAATACAGTACAGAGCAGAGGTTGCATTGGAGTTGAAAGAGAGACTATTATGACAATTACTGGTGATGTTCCAACATAAGCTGCTGATAACTTTGCAGGAACGTCAAAGGAAAATGAAGCATCAAACAGTTAGTGGACTAGGTTTTAAAGTCCCTTCCAGCTACAAGTTAGAGAAATAGATTAGAATCCTGGGCTTTGGGTCCCACTCTCTAATATGCATGTTGGTTCCACCACTGCTGACTATGACCTTGGACGAATTACTTAGTTCTCAAGTCTTCCATGGTTTACTCATGGGTAAAACAGGAGTAATTTTAGAATCCATAACATCACATTAATGTGAGGTTTAAATGGGGTAGCATCTATGAAGCCCTTAGCAATGGGCTAAAAACAATAAAGTCCTTAATAATTGTTTGCCTGTTGGGGCACCCGGGTTGCTCAGTCGTTAAGTGTCTTCCTGGGATCAAGCCCCACATTGGGCTCTCTGCTCGGTGGGAAGCCTGCTTCTCCCTTTCCCATTCCCCCTGTTTGTATTCCCTCTTTTACTGTCTCTCTCTCTCTCTCTCTCTCTCTCTCTGTTAAATAAATAAATAAAATCTATGCAACAACAACAAAAACAAAAACCTAAAAAATAAAAAAAGTATATATGTTTGCCTGCACTATTATTCACTTTCCAGATATTAAGTTTCTGAATTATATGAACAGAAAGGGGACGGGGCGCCTGGGTGGCTCAGTGGGTTAAAGCCTCTGCCTTTGGCTCAGGTCATGGTCTCAGGGTCCTGGGATTGAGCCCCGCAGGCTCTCTGCTCAGCGAGGAGCCTGCTTCCCCTTCTCTCTCTGCTCAGCGAGGAGCCTGCTTCCCCTTCTCTCTCTGCCTGCCTCTCTGCCTGCTCGTGATCTCTCTCCTCTCTGTCAAATAAATAAATACAATCTTAAAAAAAAAAGGGGGGGAATGGGTTAGATAGGGAAATCTGTGCTGAGGTAGAATTCATGGGATTTGGAAACTCATTTGATCATTAAATGTAGATCAAACTGGGATAGAGGACCAGGAGAAGGTAGCAAAAACTGAAAATTTTAGGAATGTATAGCTATGAGGATTGGATTGCTTCTCTATTCAAAATTAGAAAATCCCCCAAAAGAGATTTTTTTCCCTGAATTTTCTGTTCTGTATTGACAAAGTTTTAAATACTTAAATGTATGAATTAAAAAAATTATTTTTGTGAACAGAATTGTTTTTAAATTGTTTGCTTCTTATTTGAGGAAACAATCAGGCATTTGACTTTTTTCCATTTGAGCTAAAAATCTTAGACAAAAGTGATCCTTTCAACATGCCTATGGACACTGAATGAGCATTCTGTACTTAGTGCAACAGCATAGACTAGTGGTAGGAAGGAAGATCGTAACTAGGAGGTCTGGGACACTACATACTTTTTCATCATATCCAAAGCCTGCTTTTAAGCTACAATTAGAACAAAATAATCTAGAGCTGTGGAAACAGACTTATTGACAAATGAAACAAAACTAGCTTAAGGGCTATTTTAATAACATAAAACTTATTTACTAATGACTAGGAGTATTTGAAAAGGCTTTTTTTTTTTTTTTGACTGCTTCAATAAGTAGCTTAATAATAAAGATCACATATTCAAATGTGTTAAAAAGTACTTTTTTTCCCTCCAGTTGAAAGTTTCAGCTATTTTAAAGAAGTCATGCATTAAGACCTTTATTAGCTTTTCATTTGTACCATGGCGGGTAATGATGTCATTTCCCTGTATTGAATTTTCTTATCCAGATAGGTGCTGTATATCAATCACTGAACATTCGCGTGCACTATAGAACACTACAGAGGGAAACAAACTTTACTGAGACCCAGATCCTGAATTGAGAGGTTTATAATCAAACATGTATACAACTTACACAATATGGACAAAAGAACTAAGTGCTATTTTATTTATCTAAAGAGCCATGGAAACACAGAGGATGAAGGGATTAATTAAAGTTTTGGGGGCACAAAAATCTTTGCAGGATTCAGTACTCAGGATATTGCCTGGCACAGAGTAGACATTCAGTAAACATTTGCTTAATACATGACCTATAAATATATTAATTTCTCTAAACTTGGTGGTTTAAAACAACCATTGTTTCATTCCTCGTGGGGTCTGTGGGTGGGAATTTAGAAGGGGTTCTGCTAGATAGTTGTAACCCAGGGTCTCTCTTGGGGGTGCAGTCAAATGGTGAGTAGAGTTAGAAAAGTGAGAGGCCCCAGCAGCTCAGGGCTCCTAGACATCTCTCTCTCTCTCCCTGTCATCTCATGAGCTCTGCGCGGTTTCTCCTTTTGGGTGGGTTTAGTCTCCTTCACAGCAGAATGCCCTCTGTGCAATTGGGCTTTGTACAAGCTTTTAAGAACAAGTATTTTAGTTAATAAAGCAGAAGCTTCATGGTCTTTAGCAACTTGGCCACACTCCGTTAGTCGAAACAGCCACAAAGCCAGCCCATTTTTAAGAGAGGGCATACAGACCTCATCTCTTGTTGGAAGTAGTGTCAAAGTTACATCTAAAATAAGCGTGCGGGAGGGAGGTGTTGTGGCTACTTATGAAAAATAAAAATCACCGTAGTGAATTCAATATTTGTTTCTAAGCTATGTAGGTAATGTTCTTATAGAACATTCTTTTTTGCCTTTTTTTGTTGTTTTAAGGAACATGGCATGAAATACAAAAAAAATTTAGAAGTGGATTTGGAATCAGAAGTCAGTACAGATTATTTCCGAGACTCTCCATTTCTACTCAGTTTTGTATAGTGTTTCTCCTAAATGCATATACTTTAATGTGAAAGCCTTCATTTAGGGTGTGTCTATAAGATTGTGTGGTAAGCATCAGCAAATTAAAGAACCTGTCTAATTAAGTCACCACCACAACAAAAAATTAATCTATGAAATCAACTGTTTGGCATCACATAACAACAACAACAAAACAAACAAACTGAAACAAAGAAAAACAAACACACACACACAAAAGCAATCCCCAAAAGCAAACCAAGATAAAACTTACCACATGTATAATTTACTTTTCACTTGTCAACAAGTTGCTTTGATATGGCATAGAAGACAAAGTCTTATTTGAAAAAGAATACATCTCAGATTTGATTTTAGCAAAGAGTTGCATGAGGGTTACAACTAAATGGGTTTTGTTTTAGTTCACATGCAAAGAATCTCTCGAGTCCAAGAGCTTCGGGAGACACATGGTATATTTCAGGCCAGTAGGATGCCACCTGATGGCCCTGAACAGCATCCTTTCCCTCTTCCACTTTGTATGTACCTATACCAACAGAGTAGGAGCACCGAAAGCCATTCGTATAAACTACAATACCTCTAATGACTAGAAGCATGGTGGTAATTTCTTGTGAGCATGTGACCACGAAAGCCATTTAGTGGAAAATGTGAAATAACAGATGTTTCAGTAATGTTGCCTGATTTCTGGAACTTATACCTCACAAAAGGAGATGTCAAGCACTGTATGTGTATTATTATTTTTTAAACTGGAAAGGTAGCAGAGCATGTTTTCAAAGTGGACTCCATAATGCTTTTTGGATTATGAAAATTTTGGCTTCTAAAAAACATACTTTAATATTTTCCTTTAAAAATTAGGTAGCACATGTAAAACTTAAAGGTTTTTAAATATGATTCAATTAGAGTTTTAGGATAGGGAGGTGGTCCGAAAAGAAACTATTTTGCTCCACGTTTATCTTTATTATTATAGGTATGGGAAAAGAAGCTTATTAAAAGAAATATTCTGAAAATAGCATCTGAATGTAGACCCAGCTGATATAGAAAACACAAATTTTTACTTAAGTCATTAATAAAATATTTAAACATGAACTAGTGTTTAAAGTATAATATTGCTACTGGAATCTGAAGATTGTTTGTTGCTGAGAAACTGGGTGCTGATCTTATTTTCAAGAGGTTTTTTGGTTGTTATAAATATCTCGTAGCATCACAAGAAATAATAGCTCAGCATCTATCTCTTCAGCTGCAAATACCTTTTCAGTTCATTCATCTCCTTCATGTGTTCTGAGCTGCTAAATTCAGACCTGGGGAAAAATATTTTTCTTTTTCTGCAGTATTTCTTGCTTTGTTTTAGTTACCTCAGTAACTCTTTCCCTTTGTTCTACTTTGGAAGGCACAGCCATTAAAGAAGTTCACAACTTATATTTTCTGTCTGAGGCCCAGAAAAGTTTCTCAGCATTTTCTCAAAGGCGCATGGGTAACCTTATCACTTGTGAAATTCAGGCCTAAACTCCGTAATGTTTTAGCTAAAAATAAGTATCTGATTCCTTTCCCATGGCTTCAACAACATTCTGGGTAGCAATGCTGGGTATAGAGAATCATGGAATGTAAAAATCATAACTAAAATATTTGTTCCAGCTCATTCTATTGGTACTCTCATTTTTTTTTCCCCTTTAAGAGTCATTACATGCTTTCATTTTCGATATTAAAAAATCAGTATTTTTGACATTAAAACTCAAACTTTAACAAAATAAAAGGGGGGAAAAAAAACCCAAGTTACAGTCTAAGGGAAACCTGTCCTGCCCTCCAGCCCCACGCCAGATCAGATCCTAGACCTGTGTGCCCTCAAGTACTCCCAGTCACATATATGGATATGTGCATACTGGGGGCCCTCATGCACAGGCTGGTTGTGGGAGGCAGCTGGCTCAGGAGCAAGTATCAAAATAGTTTTAGAAATGACTGTCCAGCCCAGCACAGGCATTAGAAAAATACTCTTTGCAAAGGAAGGTGGGAAGAATGGTGTGTAGAATAGATGGCAGGGCTGCTAGCCTCAGCTCTCTTCTCCCTGTGGCGCTGGGCCCCCGGGGTAGCCAATCTGAAGAGGCCAGTCTGAATCTGCCCCAGAGGCTCTGGGCTGAATACTGGGCCCACACCCCGAGGCCAGGGTGGGCAGATTCAACCGGAGCCCACAGATTAGCAGGTATTGGTTCAAGGGAAGGGTCAGGCAGGAGCCAGGGATGCTGGATCCCAGCTCCCAGCGGGGCAGGTGGCCGATAGTTCTGGCCTTCCTCATTTGACCAACATGGTGCAGACTTGAGCCTCTTCTTACATTAGGTTCCCCAGATTTTTTTTCTCAGAATCCTCTGAGGAGCCCAGGAAATCTTTCACTTCCTTCATCCTGCCATCTGCTGTTGTGTCCAGTGTGGTGCAGACACTGGTGGCCAAGTCCATGGACATGTGCAAGAGGATGGCCTCTGGTGGCTCCAGGGTGTCCCGTTCCCTTGCTGCAGACAGAACCAGGGCTCCCATGGCAGCTTCATGGTGCCAGCATGATGCCCAGGGTCCCATTGGCCTGGCTCAGCTTGGGTGACTCTGGGAATCTGCAGCTGGCATGGGCGGGATCATGCAGCCTGCTAATGTCCAGATAGGTGAGCAGCTCTGTGATGTTCTGGGTACTTAAAGAGAAGTGTTCAGATTCCGACTGGGAAAATCGGGTAAAAGACCCGACTCCAGCATGTGAAGACGCAGAAGGAAATGACACTGATGTTCTCCTTCCAGACGCAGGAATAGTGGTTCAGGATCACAGGCCAGGCACAGAGAAGACATGGATGTCACTCAGGTTGGTGAGGCAGGCCCGGCAGGTCTTGGTATAGTCCTTATAGGCCACAATTGCAAACGTAGCCAGTGCCATTTTGTGCAGGTAACAGCCCTTGTGGTCAGTCTTGACCTTGATCTCGGCGCTCACCTTGGGCATCGTGAACACCTTGAACTGCTCCCCAGAGGCAGTGTGCAAGGCGTGGTCGCCCTGCAAGTCAGGCACCTGTACCAGGTCCGTCGACGCCACCCAGAGTGCAGGCAGCGCGAGGTCGCGCACGTACTGCACGGTGAAGCCACCGCGGGTACGCAGTGCGTCGGTTGCACTTCCTTGCCTGCTCCTCCCACCGTTCCCGCCTTGTTCTCGCCATTTGCACTGCCATCGCGTAGGCAAACGTGGAGCCCGAGTTCGCGCCACACGGAGGTCTGGGGTGGGCTGCATATCCAAGGAACGTGTCAGGAAGAAGAGGCAGCACGTAGTGCCAGAGAGGGAGTGTTCAGCCAGCAAGGCTCAATGCGAGGCTGCGTGGGCATCATCATCTCCTCGTCCTCCCGGCAGGCCTGCTCCACTCCCGGTCCTCCTGCAACTCTCTGTGAGCATTAGCTGCCGCTTCCTGCCTGAGACGCGGCTCTTCCAGATGAACGGTTGCGGTTGCGCGGGGAAAGACTGGCACAGTGACGTCTTGAGCAGCTTCGCCTGGGAGCACAGCCCCTCTGTGGCCAGAGGGTTGTTGGGGCTGAAGGATGTACTTGGCCAGCAAAGGGCTCTCGCACTGGTAATTGAAGAGGCCATAGCCTTGAGGGTACAAAAGGCTACAAGGCTCCCGAGGCGTCACTCGAAATGGAGCATGACGGATGTGACGGTAGCTGGCGGCAGGCACCGAACCAGCACATGGGGCTGGAAACCAGAGGATGAGAGCTCAGCCACTCGTGGCCTTTCCACGTGAAGCCCTCGCAGTCCTGGAGGAGGATCACGCTGGCCGTGCTGACCACCTGCTCTGACGGCACGTTGCTTAGCTCCAGCATCAACACCCAGCCTGCAGTGCCAACCACCACCATCTGGGCTGCGTACCTGCAGAGTGCCACATTCTCCAGACAGGACCCGAACTGCAGAAGGGTAACCAGTCATCACCCGCAGCCTGTGACGGGCCAGGCTATTTACGTGCTTGCATTTTGCCTGGAAGAGGACAGCTATGCTAAGCTTGTAGAACGGCCACAGTGCCATGGCTGGAGACGTCCCAGAACTGTACTGTGTGGGCCTCACTGCAGGTCAGCTCCTCACCACGGCTCCCCGGCCAGGTTCTGGCCCCTGGTGGCGGACCAGCTCCAGGCGCTGGAGGCCGGCTCGGGCGCTGCAGCTCACCAGAGCTTGCAACACGGGCCCACGGCTTGGCGGGGACGTTGGCCAAAGGGGCCGAGCAGGTAAGCCAATGGGAATCTCTGTCTTAATGCTGAATACATACAGGAGAATAATTTTTCTAGATTTTAACTATACCATTTCTCCATACATTATTTAGCCGCCACAAGCAAACATACTGGGCGTCCAGTGAGCATTTGGGCCTAAGTCTTTATTTGAAACAGAAGCTAGGTACAAAGAGAGTTGGAGGAATCAAGAGTATTCAAGATGGATTCTATCTGAGCTATCCATACTGCGAGACATGGCTTAGTTCATACCAACAATAATGTTATATCTACCAATTTCTAAGTCATTTTCGTATTAAAATGGTAGTTGAGCAGGTGTACCTAAAAACCCCTTCAATCACTTCTGTGTTAATTTGAGAGGAGAGTTTTGCAAACCAGGGAAATTTAATTTTAGAATCCCATTCAGTTAAGCCTAGGAAGGAAAGGAAGGCAAATTGGAGTTTTGGGTTTTGCTTTGACACCTTATAATACAATTAGGGATTTTATGACCAAAGGAAAGTGATAACCATAGGAGAAAATGATGACGATTCTAACATTCAGTAGATTAAAAGGTTTTATGTACATTATCAAACTCACTTCAGTAGTTCTGGAAAGAAGGCAGGGAGAAATTTGCTATTTGTGTTTTATACCAATGTCAGTAGTATTAAATTATTAAAGAATAATATTTTAAATGTGAATATGTATACTGTGTATATATACATATGGTACACACACAGAATGAGAATAGCTTTAACTTTCCCAGGTTTTAAACTTTGTTTTCATCATCAGTGGTTTTCTTTAAGGAAGTTTTTCAGGTAAGCATCCTAGCATGTTCTGTTTTCCATCTTGTTTATCATTAAGTTGTCATGTTTTATTCTTTGTTTCAACTGGATGATGTTAAGGGATTGATGGTCCAGTACATAAACAAACTGATGAGAGGAGCTAGAGAAGACACCAGGAGGCTCCTGATGAAAGCTTTCTTAATGACATTTCCCTTATGAACATAACCTGCCCACAAGCTGTTACTGAATCAAAAGTATATCACCAAAAGGAAGTTTGAAATTGAGCCCCCTACATACACACACATCACAGGTGCAAAAATCCTGCATAGAGTTGACATCTGTCTACCACTTTGGTTCCTAGACTTTGTCACTAACCTCACCAATGAGCAAATATAAGTACATTTGCTTTCTAAGAAAGCTCCTATTGAATTACAAATATTACACTATAATTTCCAAGTTAGTGCAATAATCCATAAACATTAGCATTGTTCCCAAACTATGCTGAATATGCAAAATAAATCATGAGTCACAAAATATTTGCTACAAAGCCAAGCCCATCCTTCACACGAACAATTTTCAGAATGCAGACAGACTTATGAGCAACACTTGCTTAAAAATCTTAGAACTTTTCCTACACTTTGAGACCATCCTTCAGCATCAGGTTCAGCTCCTACAGTGAACTGAACACAAAGCTTAAAGATGAATAAACGTAAATTAAGACCAATGATTAGATTTTCAGTTAATAGTTTGGAAGAGTATATCGAAGGAAATGTCAAGTTACTTAATTTTCTGAGCCCCAGTTTTTGCTTTCTCGTATATCCAAATGCATACATACACAGACACAGACACACGTACACACACTTCTTGACTTCTCTTGACTTCTCTAACAATGGGTTAACATTCTGGATTCACTGACTTTCAGTGGCATAACCAAAACTTTCTCAGTCAGGAATTTTAAAAGTATATCTTCTAGGAGCTCCAGTCATTTCTATCAGATTTCCTCCTACATAGACATAGGTTCCCTTTGATAGTCAGGATCAACGTGAACATATTTGCTATCAGGTAGATGTCAAGGGTTCCCTTTGATAGTCAGGATCAACGTGAACATATTTGCTATCAGGTAGATGTCAACATGTTTTAGTTTTATTTTTTAACAGCAAAACAGGCCAGATTTTCTTTGTAATTTATTTCTGGTATCAGTATCATCCCATTTTCTCCATGCTGCCCTTTTGAAGCACATTTAAATCTTCCTTAAAATATAGTGAGCACTCTTCTAGAGAATGCCTAACTTTATTTTAGTTCCTTTGATTTGCAATGCATAGCTGTAGCAATACATTTCAACATATTATTTGTTTTCATCACTCTGAAGCTCTTTGTTGCAAAGAGTTCTCAGAAGTTTGCTTTTTGGGATAACTTCCTAGGTTATCAGGTTTCTACTCAGAACTCTTTGCCTTCTGACCAGTGTAATTTACATACAATTTAAATTGTCTTCCTTGTATTATATTAGGGGATGGCTGGAGAAGATTCTAGGTTTTCAAACTTCTGTGTACTTACTGCATTAAGGGAAAAAAGTGCCATTTCCAAGTAGAAGCTCAAGACCAAATAGGGGGCAGGGCAGTGGAAGAATCATGTGTGGTGTTAGCAGTGGTAGTGAGGCACGGGGATAGGCACTGTGGCCAACAGACATTTCATGCCTAAGAGCAAGCTCCCTGATAATTTCGCAGAGACTGTTGTATCGATGGTGCCCTAAATGCTTCTTATTCTTTCTCAATTGAGTTCCTATCAAGTCCAGTAGAAGAGGAGATGTTGCTTTTTCTTGGGGAGCCAATCCATCCTTGCCCTGAGCATGCCTGAACAGGTGCCAAGGAATGGTGGAGTTTAGATTCTACTTCTGGAAGGATGACATAACTTGGTAACATCCTTCCAAGTGATCCATTAGGTAACATGTCTTAGGAATCTCTCATCAGCTGGGGTAGTTAAAACAAAACAAAACAAAACAAGAAAACAACTGTGGGAGTAAATGTGTTGTCCTCACTGACAAGTGTTTTGACCACCAAACCACTTCTAAATTCTCAAGATGATACATTTATCCGTGTGTGTGTGTGTGTGTGTGTGTGTGTGTGTGTTACTGGTACTTAATGCTGTGCTGCCTGCTAATTTAGTTTCATCTACAGTCTTGGAAATGATTTCTTTTCTTCCAAGATCTAAGTCATTACTGTGAATAAATAAAAAAGCAGGACTCTACCCTCCTGGTAACATCTTTCCACCTTGAAATAATCCCACTGGTTGGCACTGCTGTGGTCATGCTGGACCCTTCCCCTAGTTTTAGGGCTTCTTGGCCAGCTGTCTGCCTAGTGCAGCTCTGTCTTTCCAGCACTCACTTTTCTCGTTGAAATGTTTCCTGACAATGTAAGTGTACTATTAAATGTGCATGCAGTTCCTCACCATGTTCCTCCTTTGTGCCAATTATGTATCTTGATTTAGTCTTTTGTGGCTATTTTTTCCTAACTTACACAGGCTTTTTTTCTCCAGCAAAACTGAATCTGTACAGCAGCAGCTAGTGTCCTGCCCCGAATGTTCTGTCCCCTGTCTATCAAGGTGCAGGTTTAGTGCTAGACTTTCCCTTTTCCATCCTGCTTAGACATTCTGTGACACCCATTGTCTCCATTATTTCTAGAAGATGCCCAATAAATATTTGCAGAATCGAAATATGTCTTTCTTTCATTAAAATATAAGCTCTTTGGGGAAAGGGACTGTGCCTTAGTGCCCCTTGCGATGTACATGTGGCATTAGGCATTTTTAAGACATGTCTTTTGATTCACAGATTTTTTGATAAGTTTGAGAAACTATTTTGCTCGAGTTTTTTTTTTGTTTTTTGCTTTTTTTGTTTTTTAAAGAAAGGTCAGATTTTTGATTTGTCCAAATCTTGTAAGTCTTCTATTTTAGATAGTAGTTCCTCAGGGAGACTCAGCTCCACTATGTCACTGTCCAATGTCTGGCTTCTATAGGCTTTGCTGTGTGTGTATCTTCTAGGGGAAAAACAAGCACTTGTCCAGTCTTCTACTCTGTAGAAATAACTGAAAGGGCAATAATGTGGCATTTGTTAGATTTTTAAAAATGGAAGGAAGGGGAGGCTTTTGATTGTATGGGAAATTTAATTAGATTTAGACTAATTAAATTCATTTTTTATATTAACATGTTCACAAATATTATTGCATCTCGTTAGATTTCATTCTTCCAGCCTTACTGAACAATATTCAGTAGTAGTTTCAGATTACAATAAGTTCATTATGAAGATAAGGTGGAATTAGTGTAGGAAGCTCAGCTGGTTGAAGGGGTCTGTACTTTAATTACTGCAGAGGGTGTGCATATTAATTACAACACAAGTGATATTTACTGTACCTCAGGAACATATGACAGGGTAGAGATACTGACAGCACCAGCTAATAAACTCAGTATGATAATGAGGAGAAAAGACCATAAAAATAGAAGGAAATAAAATTATTCATAAAGTATATTGATCCCAAAGTAAAGACATTAAGCTCTGATGAAGGGCAACAAAAGGGAAGCTCCTCACTTTATCAAACAAATAACCAAAGTAGAGAAATGTTAGCAGGGAGACAGATTGTGATTATACTGGTCACATGATCACACTCCAGAGAGTACACGGGAGCCATAACATGGGAGATTTTTAATAAATCAGCGGAAAGCCATGCTGTCACCTGCAGGAACCGAGGTCGCCGTGGCTAAGGACAGCTCTGTAGAGAAGTCGAATGTGCTGTGGTGTAAACTTGAAGAACCACAGGCACAAAAAATTTGGTTCAAGAGCCACAGTCCCCTCTGAAAAAACTGACGGCGCACCTAAGAATCCTGTGAGACTCACTTTCAGTAGCAACCTGGGGGCCCTCACCCACTTTTCCCTGTCCTTAGAAATCACCAGCTCTGATTTTGAGATCGTAAAAGGGAACAGTTGGGGGTTGGTTGGAGAATTTTTCCCAGTAAATGCTCAATTACGCCATGATCCTGTTTGAATCCACACAGCCCAAAGGAAAGTTCAAATTTTGGCCTAGAGTGATTAAATCTGAGATTTGTTTTGTTTTTACATGGACCTTCCAAAGAAATGGTCGTTTCTTAAAACAATTATTTAATCGACTACCAACATTTACAAACAAGCTCATTTTAGGAAAAAAAAAAAACTGGCTAAAGTGCTAATTCTTAATTTACATCGAATAATTACTATAGTCAGGTTTCTGCTAAGTATTTGTTATTTTCGAGTTTATTAGCCAAAATCTGCCATGAATTGTGCTTGTAGTTGAGTTATTATGGATAGAAAGTACATCAGTTGCCTATTTAACACACGGAATAATGATGTTGACCAAACTCTTAAAATTACTCTAAGTTAATTTTGTGAGGAAAACATTCTGCTGTAGGTGTATATATGAATAATGATCTTAATATATATTGGAAATATGTGATATATATTTGTACATATGAACTTGAATCTGTATGTAATAGAATATGCAGTTCTGGTTACAACACCTCAAAAAAAATAATAGCAAACTTAGAGAAAATGGGAAGAAGGGCATACGTAGGGCAGTGCATAATCTGGGCCTGCGTTTTGGTGACACAGAGGTGTCTGGAAACAGAAAAGATAAGCAGAGATTGTTCATTTTGGTTGAAATCTATAAATTCATCAATTGAAAGGATTAGACTTCGAATTACAGAATGAAATTATGGGAAATATCACTTTTCAACTTGAGCAAGACAAGTAAGACAAATAACCAACTCACTCAGTTCTGAATTATGTTAATTTATGCATCCTGGAGCTTCCGGAAGCGAAGCTAGCCCTGGACACCATCATGAAATGGGGGTGCCATGCCTCGTTTCGTGTACCTCCATTTCCCTTTTTCAGTGCCTTACTCTAACCCAGTATTCCAGTGTGTTCATGCTAGCCTATCTTTCCTTTGGTAGAGGGGTTGAGAGGTGATTTCACTCATATTAAGGTGAAATATTTCCAGGAATATTTTTATTTTAAGAGAACGATGTTTTATGTAAGCTTATGTTACAGCTTCACTATTAAATGAAGTATTTCTGTATAAGCAGAGTTCTACCTGAAATGACTCAAATGTATCAAATAGTTAGAAACATGACCCACATGAAAGGCCAGGCATCATCAGAATGTGGGGAAAAGAGGTGGTAATTCAAGTTTTATGATTGGTATTGTTGTGAACTGTATTATTTTCACTAATATATGTAAGATATTTACAATGTTAAGACACAAGGCTATAGGATTGTATGGTACCAGGAACCCAGTAGGTAGTGTTTGATAGATATTTACTGAACGAATGAATAAACAAATGATTCAGTTACTGAATGAATGAATCAACCATTGAACACCTCAGGGGGTGTTTTATCAGTCCTTGAATATTACTGGTGGTGCTTCTGTTGTATCTGGTGCACTGAGTACTGTCTGTAACTCTGGCATTTGGCTCTGTGTGCCCGCAGTTCCTAAGCACCACCTGAAATGTGAGTGCTGGCCAGAGTGGATTACCAATGTCGAGTGGCGAGGCCCTTGCTCTGTGTTTGGAGGTAAAGAATATAGGTGATAATGGGAGATTGATGCACTTGTGTTGAAATCTGGAACATGAAGTCATCTGTAGTTTACCCCTTGGGAGATTCAAACATTTTGATGGTAAATATGAATAGCTTTAGCAGACTTTCGTATGTATGTTTTTTTCCCTCCAAAATATCCTGATACTTGGAAACAGAAGAATAGTTTAGGTGCATACTAATTATACATATAGATGGGAAATTCCAAGCCTATTGACCCCTACCAACTTGGATTTAGGCTGAGCTATTTATTAGTATTAAAGAATCAGAGCACGAAAGAGGCACAATAGAGGGAAACTATTTAAAATTTAGCAGAGTATAATTCTGATTTTCTATTAGTGTTTCATGGGTTTTCTGATATGGGTTTACTTTTCTTTGTCAGAGCTTTACATTTTTCCTGTTAATATTTTTTTGTTTCTGGTCCCTCTCACAAGGTTCCTGCTGTCTTTATGGCATCTCATGTGCCCTTAGCTCCTTCCCTTCCCTCAAATGATCTATAGTTCATTGTTCATCATTATTTTTCATCCTCCTCCCATCTAATTTGGTTCTGATATTTGTTTCTGCAAACGTTACTTTCTCTTTTCTATGTCTCTACTTTAATGGCTAATTTTTTTTGAATTTGACACTCTGGAACAAACTCTTGTCTTTTCCAGCAGAGGATTAGTTGAGTTCATTGGGAAACAATTTTGGGGACATCTATCAATGCTGACTTAAGAAAGAAGGGTAGTCCTTAACCTCCTTTATTTATTTCTTCCTTGAGTAAAGAGGAGGCAAAGAATATTGGATCTAGTTATTAAATAGACATGAATTCTAGACATGTTGTAGAAAGCAGAAGATTTAGGAATTAGAGTAACAGTGAGACAAAATAGATTGTATCACCTAACGATTGGGGAAACTAGCCTACAACATCGACTAAGGAAATCATTATTTTTACATTTAGAATATGTATATGGACAATCTTGCTGCACTATATTGGTTGAAAATTAAAATTTAAGGTTAAACAAAATAGATGACCTCTAAAAATATATTATACTTGACCCAATGTGCTTTGTAATTTCTGCAGTCATAGGGAGCCACAAAATTCTTATGTTTCAACTACACAGAAAATCTTGTTAATTGTTGTTACTGTGAAGCAAAACTTACAGAATATCCCCAAAGCATTTGAACTTAGTGCAAAGTTTAATTTCTTTAAGCACCTCAAACTCCAAGTAATTTCATAAATTAAAGTTTTAGAAGGTTAAGTTTCTGCTGTAAACAAATTTATGTTTGTGTACGTTGATAATTAGAAAGAAGTATTTTGTGAAAATCTGAGGAAGTAAGATTGAATAGATAATTAAAAATTGCAACATTCTAATCAATAAAAAAGATGAATATGATTGTTCTTGCCATTCTATTTCTTGGACCTTGTAAATCTTCATAAATTTCTTTCCTTTCCCTTTTTTTTTTAAAGATCATGTTGTATATTCATTACCACAAAGTGAAAGTCATGGTTAAGGTTTTCTGTAAGTCTTAGATTGTGTAACTCCAAAGAGTGTGTTAAAATAGTAACTCATTGAGAAACCTCAAAACCGTTATCTTAGAATAGTATTAACAGGAATAAAAGAACAGAAAAAACGACCTGTGATGGAAAATCACAAATGTCTTAGAAAATTGTCAAATTGATCAGCATCACTAGGAACTATTGAGAAGACCAGAGGTCTGGGCTTGTTATTTGATTTAACAACAACAAATATCAAGACAAAAATGTTTGATTTCTTTTGGGAAAGATCATTTTTTTTCCTTTACCTTTTCTGAAACAATCCTCACCCTCTGTTCCCTCATTCCTGTTACAATTAGTCATTACCTACTGTTGCTTATGATTTGTTGGCAGTCTCTAACTGCAATCTGTTGCTTTGTGACAGATCAATTCTTTTAGCCTACACACTCATTCTTGAATTCAGCCAAAATGAAAAAAAAAAACACAAAAACAAAAGCCACGTACATATATATGTATATATGTAAAAGTCGAAGTCACATTGCTCTGGCTAATGTGGCAGATCATTCTTTTAAGAGGGTGCTCTTAAAGGGAGACCATTCATGAACCCTGCATGTATATAAAGGGAGTGAATGACATTAAGTGACCCCTCTATGGGGCTCAGGTTCAGAGTCCATATGTATCGACTGTGGAATTTGAAGTATGTTCATTTACTATCGTCATTTTTAAAGAGACAATTTCAGAGCAATATTTTAGTTAGAGGAGTTTCTTCTGAGCCTACTGAAGAGAATTTGTAGAAATCCTGTTGTTTATACCCACACACATATAGATGTATACACACACCACTGAGTTTAAATAATCCCAGTAGGATTCATATTGCTCAAGTTTTTCAGCAAAAGAAATTATAGTTTTCTTGCAATCAATTTAACAGTCAGAGCTTTGGTGTAGCAAAATATATGCTTCGTAGCCCTTCAAAATTTACGCAGTTTGTACATATAGATACATGCTGTATATATTTTGAAGTGATACGTATGTTGAAATTTTTCCTCACTTAAAACCATGCTGCATAATTGATTGGAAGAGTTACTCTCATCACAGTCTATTTTTTGCAGCAAAGCAGAGGCTATTTGAGATGCTTGTGGTTTTTTTTTTTTTTCTTAAATGCTTTACTTTATTGCAAGGAAAGGAAAAACTAGTCATTATATAGCAAGATATTATTCATCAATGGTTTGTTTTGAACAATGCTGAATTAAGTAACATTGCTGCATAACAAGATAAATATATTAAAAAACATTTCCTCCATTAACTTTTGGTGTCACTGTTGTCTGACTCAGTGAGACCCTTTTTGGCGAAACACACACACACACACACACACACACACACACACACACATACATTCACGTGCTCATTGACATTTTAAAAATATGTAATCCCTTGAGTTTGCTACTTTACAGACCCAAGGAACAGCTTGCTTCTCAACATTTCTATATAATAAGGTCGCCTCAATCACAAGGCCACAGCTGCCAAATTAAGAAAATTGGTGGGCTATTGAGGAAAATACTATTGAACCAAAAGGCAGATGTTTCACTGTATGTTCTACATTGGTGAAACACCCTCAATCTGCCAGCATGAATTTTCTAAAAGCATAAACTAGCCACTGTTGTGGTTCCTGTTTTCATGTTGAATTTGTCAAGGGCCCCCCTTGTTTGGCTCCTGGACAACTACCAACTTTTCTTCCTCTAAAAAGAAGACAGGGTACTCATTCATGAGAAATTACTCTAACCACGTGAGAAATACCTTCAAAAAATTTTCAAGCTCAGTTTGGAAGGAGGCTCTAGGCATTATGGTCATTGTGCAATGTTCCAAAATGATTCCATGACAGCTAACGCAGAATTTAAACGGTGGATCAATATACACGAGCCATATGGGCTACTACATAGCATAGGCAAGATTAGGTTGCAACATGCTTGCATTTTTAGTCTAATTATTCTTTTCACCAATTCCCTTTATGAAGAAAGGGAGGAGTCCTTAAACATACAAATATGGAAATTAAGGACTGAAGATGTTACTCCAAGTAACCAAGGGATATCGAAAGCGGCAGCTTTTCTGTACTTTGTTTTTGCATGATTTGGTTGCATTTAACAGCGTTTGTAATCATTGAGGATAATCTTTTTTGAAAATTATGAGAATCTTCGTTATAATTAATTTTTTTAGTTTTATAATTTCTACAGACTTAAGACTAGAAAAAATTACTTAAGTGAATGCCCTAATTCATTGTAACATTATGTCAGGTTAAAGTTAACTTTTAACATGATGTCATTGTACTTAGATTCTGAAGACTATCAAATTATTTGGATTATACTAGATTTGAATAAATAGCAGAAAACATACAGAAGCGAATTCAAACATATTCCTTTGTTCTGGTAAATTACTACATATGCCTCTAGCTGCCTAGTATCTGAGGTTCTGTAAAAGGAGTTTTTTTTTTTTTTTTTGCCCTCCCAGTGTGTTTTATCCACCATTTAAAAACACATTTGAAATATATTGCAATTGCGTGAGAAGTGACATAAATACATTTGGTGATTAATATTTATTTGATCAACTGTGAGTGCAACAATATGACTTCTAATTTGAAACCACACAAGCTTCCTTTTCAGCAATCCTGCCTTTCAAAGCCTTTCATTTGCTATCTCACAGGCTGATCTTGGAAAGAGAATCTGTTCGATGTACTTTTCCCTACTCCTTTTCCAACTTGAAACAGGAGAGTGGGCATTTAGCCGCATTTCCAGGTGTGCCATATTGGACCCTGTCAAATGTACGAAGGGCTGGGGAAACTCTTCGACTCTTGGCCTGTGGGTGATTCCTGAGAGTTTGGCCTGCTGAAACACGTTCCAGGGTCTATGTATTTGAAGATCTGTACATACGTTATCTGCTACGTATAAACATGCTCACACACGTTTTGTAAAATGGCAGAGTGGATGTCTGGAGGACATCTCCCAATGTTAAGCAGAGATCCTGTTCTATTTTGTATTATTATTCCTATTGTTTTATCTCCATCCTCTGTGCTCATGGTGTCTTTTGTGGCACTTCAGCTGTGATGAGATGGGCGGGTGAGCCGCTTCCTCCAGAATTGGAGCCAGCTGGTTTGGAAGACTGGCAAACCCTCAACTCTCCCTCCATCCACCACGTTAGAGATTGACTTTATTATCTGCTGTAGCTCCATGCCATGCCCAGTTTCCAGGGGCCCAGGATGCAGGCACGTAGCACAGGCCGATTCGCCGTTGTATGTATTTCAATTTAGTCATAACCTCAGGAATTGCCTTTTCCCAACAACTACAGAAAAAAGTGAGGGTCATCCACTTCTAATGCTGGAAACCCTGTGATAATCTGTTCCATGCATTCAAATGAAAATATGACTTCTTGGCAGAGACTAGCATTATAATGTAAAATCCCATATGCTGTTATACAGTATGTTGCAATCTGTTTTACGGCTGCCTCTATTCTAACGAGTGAATACTGCCAATAAAGCAATTGAAGATAACACTAATTGCTTATTTCTGTGATCCATAATTTTTATGGCTGCCTTATAGCTCTTTAGTCAAATAGATGCTTTTTGGCCTTTAAGATCTAGAACTCATGTACCGTAGCAATTGAAACTGGAAATGTACATGCTGGCCTGAGAGGCTTTTCTGTACTTGGTGAAGAGGAGGCAGCAGGAAAATAATGGAAAGATAGTGGAAGAAAATGGAAGTCTTAAGTTGGCTCTAACAGGTAACCACTAGATTTTATCAAGATTTAGGTAACTTTAAAGAAATACGTAAATCCACGGCTGTGGATGACACTAAAAGAGGTCGTCAGGTGTTGTTAGGCCTCGTGTCTTCTGGGGCCCGATGGACACAAACAGGGCCACGGAAGACACCGTGGTTATGTGAACACGGCTGGCTGGAGACAAGGCTCCTGGGTTTCCTACATATTCCTACATGTTGGCAATGCGACTGTGTGATTTCGAGACAGTGATTCAACTTTTCTGAGTTTAGGCTCCTCTCAGAAACACCACGATGACTAAGAGGATGGGAACATACTGCTGACTGGAAAGTACTAGCCTCACGTTAGGGATTGTGTTGGATCCCCGTTTGGGGCCATCGTGACATGCTTTTTCGTGAACACACGTATAGAATCCTAAACCATGCAGCATTTGTCCAAGAATGTACCCAGCTCTTTGCTGTTCAGAGTGGAGTCTGTGGACCAGGAGCCCCGGCCTCACCTGGGAGTTTGGTTAGAAATGCACAACCTGCTGATAAGACTCTTCCTTTTATCAGAATCCCGAGGTGATGAGTACCACACTGAAGACTGAGAAACCCCGATAGAGTCGAACTTACCTCATGGATGAGCAAGTTGAGATTCAGCAAGGTGAAGCGATTCACAAGAGGTCCTGTAGTGTGTTCAGAGCTAAGCCAGGACAAGAGAGCCCGGGGCTTCTGACTCTCTTTAATCCGTGCTGCCTCCACCTTAAAATAGGGAATGTTTAATTTTATTGTGTGACAGATTTCAGGTTAACCACATATGTTGCCCACTTTTGAGCCTATTTGCAGCCTAAAATAATGTACTGTATGGTGACTAACATAATAAAATAAGAAAATAATAATAAAAAAATAAAATAAAATAATGTAAGTCAGAAAAGCCATCTGTTGCTGCTTTACTTGGTCAGATAGTGAAAATAAAAATCAAGGCAAACAATAGGTTGCATTACCGAGCTTAAATTATATATGAAAAGTGTCTAGAATACCCAAAGATTTCTACTCATGACGGTCTACATATATGTTCGCAAATTCTCAAATTGAAGAATATGCTCTGAAATTCAGATAAAGTACATGAGCAAAGGTCACAGGGTCCTAGTATTCCATTTTTCTATTTGTATCCAACTTTCTACCTATTATAATCTCTTGAATAGGAAAAAGAGATCGTTATGTTTAAATAAGTATTTATTTCTCCCATTCCAACTGAAATAAACAGTGCTATGTCCAAATAGAGGTGCAAAAGGATTTTACAAACAATAGCTGAAATATGCTCAAAATTCCCTGATGAGATATATACACTAGGTAAGCAGTTCTGAGAAATACCACTTTATTTAGTTTAACCATTCTATACATATATAAAATACATATACATACTATTATGTATGCTACCATATACATTTGCCGGTGTTATTGGACACATTGGCAGTGTGTTTTTAGATATATTATGAGCTGAGCATTGCAAACCTATATAACTTATTATCCCATTTAATCTTCACTACAAATCTGTGGGGTACTACTATTATCCTCATTCTATAAATGAAATGATGAACCTCAGGAAAAGAACTTGCCCAAGGACACACAGCCAGCAAGATGAAACTGGTTGAGGAATGAGGAGTTTAAGTATATCTTCCAAATTAATGCCGTGACTAGTGAGTCAGACTTTTGAGTCCTAATTCCTTAAATTCTGATTTTATTAGATCTTTTGTCTAGATGTGAATTTCCACCATAATCTTGTGCAGTGAGGTTGGGACAGTGTTGACCTTTTCTGCCTTTGGCACCGAGCACGTGGATGGGTGAAACAGCCAGTACCCCATGTCTCAGGAGTCTAGGGCTGGAGTTGTCTGAGCCAGGGAAGGAAGGAGTCTGAAATGCCCCTGCTCTTCTCTCCGTGGTCAGAAACTGCCTCCCCCAAAATGCTGACTCTAGGTTCTTGGTTCAACAGCTCTTATTCTTTAGTACTGAGATTGACAACAAATAAAGGTTGTAATAAAAATGCCAACTTGTGAATATTGTTAATGAAATCGGCAGCATAGGCTTTCATAGAGAAATGAATACAGAAGCAAAAAAGAGACAGCTGCCCAAAATGGTTCTAGATACAGCTGTGGGAGCCTTGTGACCGAAGGTACAAAACTCAAGAGAAACACATGGGAGAAAAGGAAGGAGCCAGAAGGAAAAAGGACTGATACTAGTAATTGCAGAGCTAGTCTAAGTAAAATCGTGATTAAGAAGCAAATGGCAAAGTGATTGATCTGGAAAAAGAAAGAAATACACACACACAAGCAAACTTAGGATGTTCACCCTCATTTTATAGGACACATTCAGCTCCATGTTAATAGTCCATGTGTAGAATCTCTAAAAGCTGTACCTTGCCAAATGTTAACTGTTGGTGTATGCCGAAACCTCATTATGAAAGGATGTGATCAGAAAAACGACTATTGCAACCAGCTGTAACCTATAGCATTCAAATAACTTTGTTGGTACAAGAGACAAACACTAACTATTTATTCCAACACTTTATAACACTTCATAGAAAAAAAAAGACACTAGTCTTTTCCTTTGTATGCCCTTGTTATTTTCCTTTATATTAGATGATGAGACTCTACATTATCTGAGAGTTCTCCAGTTTGGCTACCTGATTTTTTTTTTTTAATACTGGAGAAAGGAT
>CM052885.1:55896079-56122191 GCA_028534135.1 Potos flavus
TTTTCATTTTGACTTTTGTCTGTTTCACTTTTATTTGTCAGGGTACACTTTTGCCAATCAAGTCAGGTATAACAGGTGGGTCTCCCTTTCACACAGCTTTAATGATAAGTGACAGAGATGGCAAAAGGCACTCAACCGCCTGCAGAATGCATTAAAAATTCAAAACTTTACTTATCCATCTTTTATTAAAACTTTCTGTAATTGTGCAAAATTATTTCCCCACTGGGTTAGCTTTCAATATGGAGTACAATTATATTTCTGACACGAAAATAATTACAGGTAGAAAAAAAATACAAGAAAAAAGAAGTATTTTTTTAAAGCGAAATCCATCCATTTTACATCCATGAAAAGGCATTACAGTGAAAAATTAAGCGATTACTAAAGTACAGCTCCAGTTTTGAACATTTAACTTTCAGTACTAGACAAGTCTAGTTTATAGAAATGTAAAGGAATTACAGCTTAGGGTTAAAGACTTTCTAGTCCTTGTCTGTTTACCAAGGAAATACTTTGGTGTATTGTATCTTTAATCTGTCAGTGTTAGTGTAGCTAAAATGGTGGATCTAAATTCTTTCCAACAGGATAAGTATTAACAAGAAGTCTGTGTGTTTCATGGAATTAGCTGTGTTTTGTTTTGTTTTTTTCTATATGACTGATATCTTTTTAGCTTATGATTTTTTAAATTAAGATTTATTTGAGAGAGAGAGAGAGAGAGAGAGAGAGAGAGAAAGCAAGCACAAGGGAGGGAGGGGCAGAGGGAGAAGCAGACTGCTTCATGAGTAGGAAGCCCAATGTGGGGCTCAATTCCAGGACCCCAAGATCACGACCTGAACCAAAAGCAGACGCTTAACTCACTAAGCCAGCCAGGCGCCCCTTAGCTTATGATTTTTAATGCAAGTGTTGATAGCTGTGGACAGGGGGCTCTGCTTGTACTGAGCAACATTTAAATAATTCCCAACCTCTACTTTGATCATCTTCATCTCTTAATCTAAAATCTTATCAGTCAAGTTTCTAGAAAAACAATTGCTGTATGTACATTCCCCTAAGATGTAGAGATCAACACGTTTTTGAATGGGCATCTTTTATGTATAAGTCACTGTAGTTGGAACTCTGGGAAATATGGAGGCATGAGTTTCTATTTCAACTGGTGGTTTTGGAATCAGCTCAGATTTCCAGGAAAGCTGATGCTTATTACCCCCTTTCTTCCTTTCCACCCTAATAAGACATTCTTATTGAAGACGAGGAATACTCATTGTGTATTTATTAAGTATTCACATGATGTCAGGCAATGCCACTTAAATCCAAAATTATACAAGTCTTACTCACAGCTTTGCTCCTGTCCTCCACTAGCACACAACCTAGAAGTAGACATGTGAGATCTAAACAACTACAATTCTAGGTGGAAAATGCCAGGTATCTCCTCAGTGCGGAGTGCAAGATGATCCACTGGCTATGGGAAAGTGTTGGAACTTCTCTGTGTGTGTCTGTATGGGTGTGTGTATATGTATATATATATTTTTAAACTCATTTTTAATTTCTTTTTTTTAACTTAATACACAGCATAAGTGCATACATTGGAAAACTAAAAGTATTTATTTACTTATTTTCCCATTAGTGAGTCTTTGTATCGTTGTGTGTGTTCTTTTTTTTTTAAATTGAAAGTCCCTTCCTGGTCCTGCTTCCATCAGTGGCAGCAGCCAGGGGAAAAGCAGAGGGGAACTAGGCAGCCCAAGGAAGGAGTCAGCTCTACAACGTTCCATTTATATACAGAACGAAACAGACTAGCACAGAGCCGCTACCGTGGGAAGAATTTGGCAACGTGGGAGAGGGGAGGTATGGAAGGGGTGTTAGGCTGTCATTAAAAAACACAGCACCCCCCAAAACTGAGGTGCCTGGGGGCAACTGGTCTACTTCAACCCAAGAGGAATCAGATCAAAAGCAGTTTGGGAAGGCCAGAACTGCCAGGGACAAAGGCAAGAAGAAGGTCCAGGGGGTGGGGGGCTGTTTGGCAACTGGGGTGAAGGGATTGCCCTCCCCCTGCTGGGATCCCCCCAACCCTTCCAGTCTGGCAGGAAGGGGAAACTCTGCAATCCCCAAGGTCAGGTCTGGGGCTGCCAGATGCTTCAGGCAGGGGGCTGGAAGGGTCTCAAAAAGGCTTGTCCTCCAGAGAGATGATGGCACTGCCTGCTCCCCCTCCTTCAGCTACTCTGCTTAGGGTATGGTGGTCCTTGACCTCCTCCTAGTAGTTTGGTTATAGTTCATGCTTGATCCTTATCAGCTTCTTCTTGATGGTGTCCTTGGAGCTGGCATAGATCGCTGTGCTCTTAAGGTGTTCAGACTCAGAAGATAAACACCAGGTTCTCCTGCTTGTCTTGTTGGTCTCATAGGTTGCATCCGAGGCGGCAGAGTGGCAGTCCTTATCTGGACTGTCTGGACAGGTGGCCTAGATGTTGTCTTCTACAGTTTGGCCCAGGTCACCTACCAGGATCTCCTTGCCCTGCTCCAGGATAATGTTCTTGTCCTCGCTCAGGCAGAACACCGCCTTCTTGCGCTTCTTCACCTCCTCTGGTGTTGACGACTTCCATACCTTCATGTCATCCAGCACTTTGATGATGGCGGCAGAGACGACCACACCAGAGGCCATGTTTCCAGATATGAAAGGAGAGAACAAGGAGAGATGGAAAAGACAAGAGACTCTGCAGCTGCTGCTGGGATCTGACGAAACTAAAATTTTAAATTCAAAATTTAAATTGTCCCTAACATGGACTGTGTTTATATCTTCATCTCCCAAGTAGCTGTTTTCGTAATGCATTTGGGCACTGGTATCCTGTGGTGGTGGTTGGACTGTGCATGGGAGGTTTGGAAACTTTAATTATAGTCTCGGTTATACTACTGGTTAGTGCGTCCTCAAGTAAGTAATGTAATCTTTATCAGAGATGCTTTGTCGTATCTCTTCCTCCCTAATTCCTCTTTCTCCTAAATAATAAGCATTTATTGAAAGATCAGTGTGGGCCAGGAACTTTCCTAAGCAATGTGTTAATCCATGGGATAATTATAACAACCTTATAAAGGAGGTACTATGATCACCCCCTCAAAGGGAATGTACTACTTAAGAAAGCTGGGAGAAGGTAGTCAAACTGGGTTTGCGGACACTGATGATAGAGTGGAGAGGAGTCTGTGGCCACTGGGGACACTCTTTGGACCATTAAGATGATTCATGAGATTGATGATCACCGGTTGCCAGCTACTAACTTCTTGACCTTTAGCCCCAGAGGTATCCAAAGCAAAACTTCCTCTTGAAAGTCTTGATTTGACATTTGATGGAGGAGTGAATGTAATACTACTGACAGCTCTGTTCAGAGAAGGGAGTTCTCAAGAGCAGAACAATTAGACATGGAGGTTTTCTACTGTGAGTTTAGATCTGGAGGCTTTACATAAAGCTCAGGTCCTGCAGTTGTCTTGCCCAGTCAGAGAAGTGTCAGTCCCATCTATTGCAAAGTTTAGAGAATAATGTGTCAACTTTGTAAATAAAAAGGAATAGCAAGTCTACACAGGCTTTAAATCACACTGAACACTTTGCAATAAGTCTCACCAGGTAACGACACCACTTTGCCACGTGTAGTCTCCTTGACCTGCCAAGGTACAGAAAGCTTTGTAGAAATAATAGCTAACAAAGATGGGCTGGGTAAGTGGGTGGCTGGAACATCCGCTCTTCTGAGCTCTTTCTAGCCTTGGTGTTGGAGTCATTTGAGACAGACACTGGGTCAGATTCTTGACTCTTGTGTGCTTGTGTGTCCCTTGGAATAAGGGGAAGAAAGGCAGTACTTGGCACCTAGACAAGGTTCATGAAGTGCTTGAAAAGCCTAAATCGAAAGGCTGTAACATCAAACAGAAGTGGATAACATTCTGTTTTTACGGATGGCATGAGTAGGAAGCATAGGTGATTTGACTGAAAACATCTCTGCATAAGAGTTTTTTTCAGAGGTGGGGAATGATTGGCAGAGGCCCAGAAGGCAGGGATGTTGTACACTTTGGCCCTGGCCATTGTCACTTGGCATCTCAGGGATAGCATTAGAGCTGGCCTCAGACCCACATGGGCTCGGAGGTGCAAGAGAGGGAGGGCAAGGAAAGAGAGGGCTCCTTCTCCACTTTGGGAACCCTCTGATATGCTGCGGAAAGAACAGACACCTCAGGGACGGTTAATACAAATTTAGAGAATGCATCACTTTGGGGGAGACGATAAAATGTGAACACCAGGGAAAGAAAGGGTCTTTGTTTACTTTCCCTTTTCCTCGTATATGGCTAAACAGGTTAAACACCTGTGAGAAGAGAGTGCTTCAGGGACACCCTCGTACTCAAATTGTTCGTGGGTGTCTTGGAGATGGCGCTCCGCTCCTTGTGCGGCGATTAGTTGCCTCTTCATGACTGGCGAGGCTGGCGGCAAGGAGCGGGGCCTTCACCTGCAGGTGTTGCCATGGCAAAGGACACTTGGAAGAGATTCAGGCAACATTGAAAGGCAAAAGTGAAAATGAGAGTAGAGAGAAAATAGAAGCTTGATTTAAGGAGACTTTTGAGTGGATCAAATCGCCTCCCTCACGATAGTCATGGCCAAACTCTAGATCAACCCTACTTTTTTCCTCCTGACTTCTGAGCCTCTCTGAGTCCTGGTAATCTGGAGCATAAGCTAACTTTATTTAAAACTTAAAAAAAAATTTTTTTTTTAAATATAGCAAGATTTATTTTTAAAGCACTGTAAAAATTATTCTGCCCCTAGGAGACACAGTTTGGTTTCTTAATCCAAACAGAATTAAGAAATTGTGAAATGAGAATTGGTTTATTGACTCAGTAAAACAATTTCTTTTTCCCTATCCGAAAATCAGCTAGCAAAGTAGCTCGTTTTACCTGCTACACTGGGTTTTTGTCTCATCACCACCTTCTTTACCGTCCATGCAGTTTCTCCATGGAGCCAAATCGCGTTTCTCGCGTGTCACTCAGATATTGCCTCAACTCTCACTTGGTTTGCACATGGAACTCACTTTTCTCTTTCTTCCAACTTCTACATTTTGGCCTATCTTTCAGAATAATCCGGTTTAATTAGTAAGTGCCCCCAGAACTTGAAGATATTTATGGTCAGATTTTCCACAAGTCATTGTTCTCAAAATTGGAAAACTATGTATCTCTCTGTATTTTAGGAATTTTCAGTTAAAGGCGGTGACAGATTCTCCTTTTTCACCCTGCTTGGTTAATTCACTTTATATAGTCAGGTTAATAATAATAACAATAATAATAATAATAATAAATATGTGTTGCCTGCATAATGAGGGGCATCAGTATCCTGGTGGGGAGAGGGGAGGCCCTGGGTACAAGTGCTATGTCTGAGCTCTCCAGAGTTGAGGAATCCTGTGTTAGAGGTGCATGGGAAAGCAATGCCTATTCCAAGGTAGATAGTAAATTTTTAATACATACTAGTTTCCTAAATTTCTTCTGAGTTCTTAATAAGAGAAATGCGCCATGTCTCTAGCTTTGCTTTCTCTAGCAGGGCAGAGAGAAACATGGGGCTCATCTAGGTCTTGGGAATGTTGGGATGGGGGAGCTTGGAAATGGGGAAAACATCTATAGGACTCTTCTTGATGTTTCCTTCTGAATTGGTTGAGAAAGATCAACCCACTCTTAGCTACTGTTTTTACTAGGACACAGATTTGAAAATAGGATGATGTTTTTTAAAGTGTAAGGGCTTGCAGATAACTCCGATGTGTACAGTGAGGCTGCATTGTTGGGAAGCACTTGGACTGGACAGAACCATCTTCTAGAAATTGGAGTTACCTCATGCTCTCTGGGTCTTTTGCTTCCATGTCATTTCTGTGTTCCCTGGGAAACTGAAGAGAAAGTGTCTTTATGATGAATATTCTCCTTTATGATCTGGGATCTGATTAACCTTGCTTGGCCTTCATCTGAAAAGTCACTTCAAGTAAACAAAGGAACTTCCTCAAGAAAGGTCAGTGGGAGGTTGCCCTGTGAATTCCTTCTGAGCTAGAACCTAGAGAGGCCTCGTAGGCCCCGTGACAAGTAAATGTTATTTACATGGCAGAAAGAGAAGTGAAGGGGGCCTGGCCCTGAGATCTGGTTCTCCTATATCCAGAGGTTAACGTAGTTTCTCAGTTTGCTCTGTGCAAAGAAAATAGTCTCCAAGGTGAGCACTAATACTACCATTTTTCACATTTGAAGGTCAGCATGGTAAAATCTGCCAACGCATTTTTCTAGATATGTTGTCTACCTAGAAGAAGGTAGGGACAAAGGTTGTCACAGGTTTTCGGAATATTCTAATCAAATTTTGATCTGGTTGTACTATCTAAGCTACCGTGGATATGTCGACACGTTATGTGTGAAGCTGAGGCACGAGAGTGACTAATCCCCACCAAGCATCTCCTTTATTCCACATTCACACTGTCTTACAGTAAGGCCCAGAAGTTCATTGACGGGACAAAAAGAAT
The DNA here is from genome assembly GCA_028534135.1 of Potos flavus. Lineage (NCBI taxonomy): Eukaryota > Metazoa > Chordata > Mammalia > Carnivora > Procyonidae > Potos > Potos flavus. Next base: position 55,902,568 of record CM052885.1, read on the forward strand.
TAATGCCAAAGTTGCACGAGTTACAGCCGCTACCACCTAATTAAAATGATTTTGTGCCAGTTGCTTCTCTTGGGCTGGATCCACACATAATATAATTTTAATCCTGTTTATATACACTCTTGGGATAGATTTGAGATTAGCATTGCCATTTAAGTGAGGTTAATCAAGCATACCGTATGCAGCTTTTGTTTCTCCATTGTATGTGAAAGGTGACCACTGCTGATGGGTTACCCAACTGCCCGCTTCCTCGATTAACAAGAAAGAGGTGGTTTTCAGTGTCTGATCATTAACCCAGCCTCAGCCCCCGCGACACTTTCCGTCTAGTCCTTGGAATGGTGCAGCTGTTGTCAGTCACGGAGGAGAACTCTAGTTAGGAACCGCTTTGCTTTGGCTGTGGCTACATGCCTCCACACAAGGGGAGGGGAAGAAAGGGAAAAAAAGAGGAAAAAAAAAATACAGCTCCCCTAAAAAGCAAACACCATTTTTTGTATGCCTGGCTCTGTTTATGTATATAAAATGGACATTATGGTGGAGTGAAAAAGACCCTCGTAAAAATCCTTCTTGAAAACTATTGTTGCTGACAGCCGTGACCTCTGTGAGTCTGCATGTTTACCCATAATTCATAATTAACAAAGACATTAGAACTGCCACAGGAGAATTCTGGGCTTTATTTCTTTCTAACTGGGCAGTCCTAATGCTGGAAGTGCTCCCAAATCAGTGATTTAACATTTCAGGAAATCTTGGAGAGGCAGCAGAAGCCTCCTTATATAGCTCATACGCTGGGACTTTGGTGATACAGATACGGCCGAGATAATTATTCAGCTCTCGTTATTGCTGGAGCTCTGCACCTGATCCCCGAGCCATTAGAGCACTCTGCAGGTTATTACAACTATCAAACATCAAGGTCTCTTTTCTAGTCTCTTGACTATGTGGTTATCATTTTACTTCTTTTAAATCCCCCATCTGCATAGAAAGCCTCTGTGTTTTTTACTGAGATCTGCTCACAGCCTTCCCCCCACCCCTTTCTTTATTGCTCCCCAAATGGAGCCCTTTTCTTACCAGCACATTAGCATAAAAATATAAACCTCATGCTTCTCCAGTTGTATTGTTTTTATACCCTCTCTCTTGTTTGATTTCCTCTTTGAGGCTGTGTGCACCTACACTTTAATTTGGGCAGCAAATGAGTCAGTAGAAGAGAATTCTCTTGAGCCCAAGGAAACCACAATAATATAATTTCAGATGATGGGAACTGTCAGGGCCCATGTTTAACCTTCTGCTTAGTTGAGGGCCCTCTTGACTTTATTGTACGTTTCTGCCCGTTGCTGCTCTATTTCAATGGTACCCCAAAATGGCAAATTACAGGAGACTATACTGACAATTTATTAAAAGGCATTTTGTATCGTGGACGTTATTTAATGACTTACTACTTTTTAATCCCTTCGCCGGCAAGTGTACCCTTGGAATTTAACATGAAACACTTTCTTTGATAAAATGCATTTTCAGTTTTGGTCACTGAACCTCGTGGCGCAATAAGTTTGCTTCTAATACTTTCCTAGACTATATCATGATCGAAAACAGCTCTGAATAGTCTGGGCACTGTGTCAGCTATCTAGGGGCAGGCAGTCACTTATGATACATACAGATAATACCATAAATTAAGAGTCCGAAGCAGACCTCTGTGGATTGCATCTTAAGTGAAAACAAGTTGCTATTTCTGAATGTTTTACATACCTCCCTCCCCTTAGAAATCTTTATTTCGCGTCTGATCTCCACCAAACACCTGTAAAAAAAGGCATCCCACCCACTGCAGGCCTATCGGATGAAAAAGCTAACCCACAAGGGGTGAGGGCAGTCGCAGACAGTATGGTGGGGCTAAGAAACAAAGGGCTTTCTCACTTAATATTGCTGCACAGTCATCCCACACCATATTCCCTTAAATGGGCATTAGCTCTGTAGCCAAATTAGCAGACTATAAAACAAGTGAAAATAGAGGCATCTCTTGGTGTTGCAAAAAAGGAAAAAAAAGAACCCCCAAACCATGAAACATGACTTAACAGTGTCTATTCATTTCGTGTGTGCGTGCGTGCGTGCATGCGTGTGTGTGCGTTACATCTAAAAAAAGAAATACAGAGAGGTTTTAAAGATAGGTAGTGATTTTACCATGAGCAGTGCAAGTTTAGTAATTAAATACTTTAATTTGTACTTTGCTTCATCGGCCTATACAAAGAAACTGTCTGGTTTTTCCAACCTACGGACGAGATGGGTTCCTTTTAGGATCTCCTCCTGCCCCTTTCTACTCAGCCAATGAGGTTTTAGATATTTAAAAAATTATATTCTCCTCTATTGTAAATTTACTGGTGCATGTGTACTTTCTTCCTTAGGAGCTAGGAGCATGGATTTCAATACAAATATATATATATATTTGTATATATATTTGTGTATATATATATACACACACACACAAATTTGTGTAGATTGACTATAAAAGTAAGTTAGTATGTCACATTTATTGTGAATTAAGTTTTCCCATAATCAATGACAGTTATAAGAATGCTTCAATTCAGGGAACTTTGTATTACTGTGGAATCATTTGACTACTATCAGGGATTCCCCATTTGTATGTACTTTCATTTTTGCTACTATATGCAGTTCTTATTCCTTCATATACAATGATCCTTAGTATTAGAGTTTTTGAGTTGAAATATTTCTAATTATGTAGTCCAATCCTCTTACTTAATGAAGAAACAGCCACAGAGAAGCCAAACAACTTGCTGAAAGTCATACAGTTAGCTAGTTTATGGCAGACTTTGGTTCTGGTCTCATGACCCTCATTCTCTTTCTATAACGCATTGCCGCTTCCAATAATTATATAATTATTGATATCCTCAAAGCAAAGAAAAGCACTTGTGAGTTTTCCTTCCAAAAGGAATGGTCATTTGTTCTTAGCCATCTATTCTCTCATTGGTGAGAAAAATGCATAAATTTGCAAGATGGTGGGCCAGCAATATGGCAAAGGCCTTTTCTTTGTATGACAACCAACTGACCCCTAAATGAATTGAACCTATGACCCCCTTCCTCATTAGCTCCAAAAAAAGCTAACTAGCCCAGAAACAATTGTTACAAGCAAGCTACAACACAAACCCACCATGTTATTCCCGTGGGATTAATTAGAGAGCTAAAACAATGCTTTATCTTTGAAAGACATACAAAATCATATTGTTATGTTCTTCTGGCTTGTGAACCTCTTGAAATTGTATGCAAAATTTTATGTAAGAGCAAATATACATTGCTCTGGGGAGAGGGCTCCAAGCTTTCATAAGATTTTCACAATATATGTGTGTGATCCAAAATAGGTTAAAAAAATTGTTCTATTTCATGCTCCAGTGATTTGTGCTGATGTCATCCCTGGTGTTGGTACTCTACCAAAAACAAGAATTGCATTATGCTTCACTAAACTGGAGGAATATATTATTTCTATTTTTTCCTTGAGGAGAAAAGAATAGAAAGTAAATATACACATGTGGCCCTTATAATGAGCACTAAATCAATAAAGACTAATTTGGGATATTATGACAATTTACTTGATGCTAGTTTGAGTAGAGATGGATATCACCCAAATCTTGAGTGCTGACTTTTGTACACAATGAGAAAAACAATGCTGCAGCCTTGAGTGTGAGGAATATGATGGTATCCAGGATAAGGAGAGTAGAAACAGACAAAACATAAAATACTTGAATTATTTGACAGCATCTTTAACTTATGTAGATGCTGTATAAGAAATAAATTGTCAGTAGGACCTTTCTAGTCATCAGGGGGTTAAAGCACTATAAAGAAACTTGCATATGTACTTTGTTATCCAAGAGACAGATAGAGAGATGTCGTTCTACTGATATATTACATAAATCATGGTGCCAGCCAGAAAAACAACAGATGACCAATTTGTACAAAGCATTTTTTCCTTATGTTACATTTATTTAAAATACATTAAATCGTTGTGCTAAAATCGAGGCAGCTGGCAGTCCAGGCAACCTTATAAGATTTGTGTTTTCTGGAGCCAGGCCCATTCATTTAGAAAGGTGGATACGTTGGGCTAGTGTATTTGCTTAGTCATATGCCAAACCCTTGGGGAGCACAGGTAGTCCAGAATTTACCATGCATTCATTTTTTGTTTTTTTTTTATCAGAAATCTTTTGACAAATGGAAGTCAGATGGTTGATACCCATTTACTCCCAAGTGAAGTCACTAATTAATGGTAACAAGGCTCAACCCAAAGAAAAAGACTCATATGGCATGGAATCTTGAAAATCTGGCCATTTTCCAGGGGCCTCTTCTCTCCTATTTCATGTTCTTTGACATTGATGTGATGCCTGGTTGACTTTAGGAATAAAAGTCAAGTCTGAGTTGAGTGGGTTTATATTAAGCTGATTCAAGCATGGGCCAAATTTGTAGAATTTTAATGGTTGCTATTGAATTTTTTAGTCCATACCTTCATCAGATTCTTAATGGGACTGTTAACCCTCTCAAAAAAGTAAGAATCAGTGGGTTTTACATATATTCACTTAACCCAGCTTCCAATGTCTATATTGTCTATATTGTCCTATGTCTATATTGTCTATGTTGTCAACCACATTCAAAGCTAATATTGGATAAACCAGGGCCAGGGCAGAGAAGCCCATCCCAAGTGGTCCAGTCTTTCATGTCTACAGCTTTTTTAGGGACAGCTTCACCTCTAGGGATGCAGTGGTCTTCTGGGGTTGTGGTAGTGTGAACACCTACATAAATTAGTCACTCAAATGTCAAGTTGTTGGTTTCAACAAATTTTCTTCCCTGTTGGCCAATAATAGTCAGAAGATGGAAGAGATTTCTTCAAAAAGTTGAATCTTAAAAACTGAAGTCACCAAAAGTGATAGGATTCTATTTGAATTCAACAACTATTTTGTTTCATTACTGTATTTACAACATGCTAGGAACATATTTGGTAAATTTTTAAGGACTTAAATAGAATTTTTTTTTTCCTTAGGATACTGAATTAGAGCAAAAGAAAGAAATATAAAACAAAGTCTGTTCTCTCAGTTTATGATCATCATGGAGAGATTTGTATTTTGGGGAGACGTGCAAACAATTAAAAAACAGTTCTAGACCTTGAATTGTGCTCAGTGTATGTCAAAATATCACATATAGAGAGAGGGCCAAGACTGGTTAGAAAAAGCAGAGGTTCCGGAGATCATTAACCTGAAGAAGGCATTATGGAAGCTCTCCATAAGGAAGACTAATAGAAAAGGTAGGAATTGAAATACATTTGAAACCATAAAGAAGATTTAGATGTGTAGGATTAGAGAAGCATTTAATGGTGTTGGTTGACAATGAGACCATACTGATAGGTTTCTAGCACCACCATTAGAGTGAATATATGGCAGGTTTTATTTGTGAATACTTAAAAAAAAAAAAATATGTTAGTGGCTTCTCACACTGGAGGAGGAGCTATATATATCAGAGAGAAAGGAATTGAAATTTTCTCTTTTAAAACTAAGGACTGCTACAAAGTAATGGGGCCAGCCTTGAGGAACTGAAAATGTTTCCACCAAGAGGAAACCCTGGAAAGGGCGGAAGTGAAATGCTCTTGAGAATTGTATTAGAGCTAGATCCAGAGGTGCTGGAATCCACATCAGTAGAACATATTTATAGCGGGATACCCAGGATTGGGAACCTAGGCCAAGAAGATGCCCTCAATAGGTAGCATTGGTTGGCTTTCAAAAGATTGAGAGCCATGGGATTTCTTGTTTTCATCAACTAACGGATATGCTATTTACATACTGTTTATTAGATCTATTACAATGTACATATGGAAAAAGTAAAGTGTGGTAGGGTAAAGTAGGACATATGTGTTAATACCCCAAATTAGTAACAAATAACCTTGTGGAAAATTAAACTATTTATTAGAATCTGAATTGTTAATCAGTTTGAAATCATGCCCAGCCACTATTTTTTTTCCATTTGAATGTGTGATACATCTTGAAAATTATCAAAGTTTTAATGGCAAAAAGAAAGGAATTAGGTAGGTCTCAGTCTTCTACAAAATGATCAAAATCAGAACTGTGGCTAAGTGTAAGAGTGCAGTTTACTATAACATTGGTTTCTTTTCTTCCATCTCTCCCTCTCCCTCCTTTTATTCTTCCCTTCTCTCTAATGAGTTAGTTTGAATTCTTAAATCCAAGGAGTTATTTCCTCCTACGAGGGAACTGTATCTTTCTGCATCTTAACAAGATATAAAATTTTGAGCGATTTATAATAAAATCAATAATCTCCTTCCTATCTAGATACACCAAGCATGGCCAAGGACAACCGTAAAATACAAAGAAAAGTTTGGTGTTCAGGCTTTGGGGTCAGAAGGACTTGAACTTGAACCTTGGCTAGTTTACTTGCAAGCTGTGGTCAAGTTACTGACACTCTTTTGAGTCTCAGTTTCCTTAACTGCTAAATGGGTATGATAAATCACACTTTACGGTCTTGTGGAAAAAATTAAATAATATATGCAAAGCACTTCAAATAATACCTGGAAGACAGGAACCCTATAATACATTGTACCTTTTTGATATGGCACTCACATCTGACTTTAGGCTTGACTCTTCAGTCTTATCTATTATATTAGCTTGACTGTAGAACGTCGAGAGAAATTTTACCATCACTTTCACATAAAAAATTAAAAACTAGGCTTTAGGAAATAGATCCTATTTAATTATTGACTGGGTCCTTGAGAAATAATTACTTAAAATGTAGACTAAGCCTTGCTGTGTATCTGATCCTATTGAAATCTTCCATTCCTCTTTTTCAGCAGGGAACAACTCAGTCTTGTTGAACTGGCCATGATATTCCAGAATTCCTAGTTGATAAATCCTCCAGAATGGTTGGTGAGCACATTTGGTAGCTATTTTTCTCCCTGACAATCTTAATATATGTTTTGATTATGTGCGATCCACATCCTAAATGCTAATTAGCTAAGCTGGAGATCAAAGAATTCTCTTGGGTATAGAATATGCATTTTTTTAAAGAAGTACTCAAATAAACATTTACAAAATGGGCTAAAACAGCTTCTCTCAAGTGGATTGAATACCTGCCTTACAAATTAGCCAGAATAGATATTTACCTGATTGACTGTAACTGTCCTGAAAGATAAATCATAGATCTAAACTCTTTAAGTGGTGTATGGGGACTAAACCATTAGAGTCAATGAGAGTTGAGTAGCTAAGATCTCATGCCATGCTTTAAAGGTGAAAATTTGACCAAAAAAAAAAAAAAAAAATCATTGACTCTGTTTTAAGCTCTTTGGGTAGATAATATAAACTGACAGAAAAAGCTAAATACAGTTCAGAGATATTGAAAACTCTCTGATATTTAGGTGAGATGATGCAATATTGAGCTTTAAAAACAGTAGTCTACATATATGCTTATTTGACAATCTGAAATGTTTCCAAGAGGCCACTAGGACCTTTTAGGTAGGTAATACACAGAAGGAAATTTGCAGTTTTGTCCAAACATACCTTTAGAGGACATGACATTCTCTAGTGGCACTACCATTATAATCTAACATGTCAACTTTTGTTCACGCTCTAAGTTTTTTTTTTCACTCATTACCTCTCCATTTCATTTTTGTGTTTTCTATTCATACTCTCCAAAGCAGAACTATTTGCTTTTCAAATGCATCGTACAAAAAAGGAGGCATCTTTATAGCTATGCTTAGGTAGAGACACTGGCTGAAAAAAGCAAGGGATTTTGAAATGGGAGCCAAACTATTCTGGCACTTCAACAGTACATCAGAGACTAGAATCCTAGACCTGTCCTTAATGTGCCTCGTTGTGATCCGTCGTTGTGGCCAGAATGTGTAAACTCACTCTGTGTTTGAGGAACACGGGAATGGGCTCGGTTGCCGAACTTAGGCTCTGTTGCGGGTCCTAGGTATATTTGCTTATCTTCTCGGGGCAATGGTCTTCAGAACAGGAGGAGGCGGTGTTTAAGGCTCTGCTTTTCTTTGGACACTTTGTGGCGAAGGGGAGTTTTAGAAAAGGGGCAGAAAGCTGGAGGCATACGGCTGGTTTTATCCTTCCTTGAAACTTCTTCACTGCCTGTCTTTAGATCTTCGCTTCATTGCCCACATGTCACCTGTGCTTAGCCATGAGGTGATATATCCTCTTCCATTCCAAAAACATTGATCTAAGTCTCCCTCCTTCCATTTTTTAATAAATCTTAGTGAAGCAATATAACATTCCAGGTCAGTCCTGTAGCGCTGTTCTGGCCTCGCTGGAGTGGCTGCTGCAGAGCATGGAAACTTGCTGGCACGATATTGCAAAGTGACTCTGTGGGGGCTGGACGACTTCCAGCCAGCAATGAACCACGGCCAAGAAACGCCAATATGGATAATGCAAACAAGAGAGATTTGGGGCACATTTCGATTTAACCATCTGATTTAATTGACAGAATAAATGCACCTGTCAACGGGTAATATTCTTGTGATTAGTTTTGGCTGTGATGATGAGATGATGTTAAAAGAATGTCAGAACAACCTGTCCTGGGACTCTTACAGGCAGTTTGAGCGAGGGAAGGTCAGTTTTTAGCTAGTGCAAAGAAGCAGGATTATCCTCTTGTAGTGTGAGGGTATTTTATGGAGACAGCGAACATTTTATTTGACGTTCTGCCTCTGTGCTTAGCCTTCACCACAAATCAGACCAAGTAGGGGATAGAGGCACGCGGAAGTAATTGGCTTTTGAATCAGTCTCTATGGCTACTGGGGATAGGTATCATTTGGAAATGGAAACTCTAAGTATTAAGCCTAAGGCTGCACCTGAGTGGTCTTACCTTACCCCAAATTGTCGTTCTTTTGCTGCCAGACTATGCAATTTAAATAGAATTTCAGTGGGGTGAAAATTCGAAGAGGCCTTTCATTGAAGTCCTATTTTCTTCAGAGAAAATGTAATTTATGAACTTAGAACAAGTATTTTAATTAATACTCGTTCGGTCCTCCATTAACCCTTTGCAGTCTCACCCCATCTCTTCCCAGGAAACTGCGCTTCTGTTGTTGCTGATAACTGAATCAGCAACTAATGCGTTTCTCGTGGTTCTCCATGTCTGATCTCTGTGCTATTGAACACTGCTGATCCTTTCCTCCTTCTGGAAACTTTCAGTTCCCTGGCTTTCCTGACTGAGCCCAGGGCTCCTCCAGGGTTCGCTCACTCTTTACCTACTCTATGTAGTCATTGTCCAAACACTTAAGTCTGGCCACCTTCTATTTTCTCCTCTCATTTTTCCCTTGGAAGATTTCCCCCCATTCCTATGGCGTTCCTCTTCCTCCTTCCACAGATGCCTCCTAAATTTACCTTCTAGAACAAACTCTATACGTAATTACTGGTCACATAAGCAATTGCTAACAGCATGTATCCCAGATTGCATGAATTTGTTGGCTTTTCCATTTCTATTGCTGATCATTTATTCCTGTTGCACCCACAATTTCTAAACCATAAAGCTAAATGTTTTAGAAGTCTTTTTGAATATCTGATGAAAGCTATAGATTTTCTTCTCAGCAAATAACTCATACACACCTATATTCAAGGGTGTTTTCTAAACGCGTTGAATTCTATCCATTAGCATGTTGAGGATTCACCATCCTTGGATTAATAACACCTGCTTTGAACATCTTGGAATTCTTTCATTTTTCCCTATATCCAATGACCAAGTCCGGTAGGATAGTGTTTCTCAAAATCTGACTAGAAGCCAAGAATCACTTGGATTGTCTCAACTGCCCCCCCCCACACTGAATCAGAATCACTGAATGAGACAAGGAAATGTGCTATTTAAAACAGGCACAACATAGTTTGCAATCCACTGCTATAGATCATGGTTTACAGTACACCTTCCACTTTTTCCTCTACATTCCTATTGCCAACTCCCTACTGCGGTTTTAATTACCTTTTTCCCCGGGAGGCTGTAATAATTGCTACGACTATTGATTACCTACTTGATGCCAAGTGCTCTTTACACATTATCTTATTTAATGTTTGCAATCCCTAGGAGATAGGTAATACTAACTCCTCCTATAGTTGTGGCAACTCAACTCAAGAAAGTTCAAGCAAGTTATTCAAGTTTACATAGCTAGTAAGTGGTTATGCTAAACTTTGAATCTAGAGTTACTGCTACTCACCACTCATTGTTGTAGCCTCTTGGCCTTTTATCTCTCTATATATAATTCTTTAATTGTTCTCAAATTAATTTTACTAAAGAAAATTTCTGCCAATCTTTATAAGAAATCATGTCACCTCCCACCGTATTTGTTTTTTTCTGTCCTTTCATTAGACCACAAGATCCTCAAGTTCATAGGCTGTGTCTGTCCTGATGTAGAGGAAGAACTCAGTAAATATTTTGAATAAATAATATCTTTACCTTCTAAGAAAACTTTAGTGATTTCCTCTTGGCCACTGAGTAATTTCTAAACTGCTTAGGAAATCATCTAGGTTTTCATGTTATATTTCATCTCTCTTTTCCTTATATAACATTTCCTATGTTGTAGTCAAGTACACCTTCCCAAAGATGCTCTTTGCTAATTCAACTTTCCTCCTTTTCTTTGCTATTCTCTTGGTCTAAGATTTGTTTCTGCTCGATTCTGTTATTCTGTTATTATATATTACCAGCCTTTCAGGCCTTAGCATGGATAACACATTTCTGTGAAGGATTTCCTATTCTTCACCTATTCAGAATCTGACTTATTTTCAGACCCATTATAGCACTTCCTATTATCTTTAAAATACCAGTTTTATTGTTTCTATTGCATATATTGTATACATATATAATTTTGCCTATTACATTGTAAATCTAACAATAGCACAGTGTCTTATTTACATTTGGAATCCTTGCATATCTATTAAAGTGCCTTGTATATAGAAGATACATAACAACTTGCTGGATATATCACTTGTTAGAAAATTCAATGTGAGAAAATTTGGTAAACTAGTAGATGTGTGAAATATTATGTTTAAAGGATCAGAAATAAATATATATTTCTAACCAAGTATCTTCATGACTCTTAACATTATGGTAAATTCTTGGATGAATGAAGATCAACTTAAAAAGCTTTAGGAAGACATCTTCGCTATACTAAATATGGGTAGATACCTAAAATGTCTTAAAACATGGTATTTTTGATATAACAAATGAATTACTTGTAGAGCCTTGTAAGTCCCAGTAATCACTAGCAACTACAGATCTGCAAATTTCTCCAGGTTAGTATGTTCGAACTTTCACTTGGGGCCAGTATCCCAATATCCTAGGCTTTAGGAAAAATTTGGTTTCATGCCTCTGAAACAAGCTTAAAGGCAAATCAACACTGATAATATGAGTGGACTTTGAGTCCCAAATATCTTTGTGTTCTCTTAAATCTGGACTGACTCTGTGAACTGTCAGGGGTAATTCATAGTCAACAGTGAAATGAAGTGGATTTGAATCCTGGACACGAGAGTGAAAGATAAAATTACTTTAAGATGTGCTTCTGCAAAAGAAAAAGGAAAATAAACTCTCAATTTAAGAAGCGTAAGTAATGTCTTAGGATCCCTAGAATTCAAAGGGCCACTTTTCAGTAAAACAACTAAACAGTGGAACATTCTCTCACTGCTCATAGCGAATAGATCTCTGGGATTAACCTGTCCAGCTATTGGATGACACTGCCGCCTCACTAACTTGCAGCTGAAAGTAAATTTATCTGGTTTTAATAATGTTACAAGGAATGAAAGTACTCCAGTGACAGTTCAAAGACCTAATATACTACTAACAAAGGGTTTGGAAGGGCTAGGGCTGATTGCAGATGCTATTGATAGAAAATGGTTTTAAGTCTTATGCTTAAGTCATTGAAACCAGAGATTCCCATGAGGCCATTGGGCAGAGTGACTGAGGCCAAGCACGTCCTGCCGTTGCCACACTCTGCAACCCCCTCAGACCCAACTGGGTGAGGAGTGGTGACCTAGTAGGGAGCTCCAGAAGTGATCACTGACAGATTCACAGATGGCCAAATTTACACGAGAGAGCAAGAGTGGAGACAACAGTGTAGGCAAGTCTTGAGAACATAGATTACCTGTATATTATGTAGACATAACATTAAATGGATATGTTATGTTCATAGTTATTAGTTGTTGCTTTTCTCCTGGATTGTTGGGTGAAGGTGATAATCTGTTTGAGTTACAAAACATTTTCTGTAAGGGACATTAAATTCAGTAAATTTTTAGGTTTTGTGAGCCACACAGAGTCTCTGTCTCCCCTCCTTTTCTCCTCTTCCTTCTCTACCTCCTTCTACTCATCTTTCTCCTATTCCACCTTTTCTTCCTTCCTTATAAGAATTTAAAAACTATTTTTTGCCCATAGGCCACAGAGAACAGGCCAGAGGCTGGATTTGGCCTATGAGCCATAGTGTCTGGACTCCTGTTCTAGGTAATCAAATATTACAGTAAGTGAATAGTCTCCATACCCACTGTGGATAGATTTATCATATTCACAGAATTTACATACAATAAAATATTCCTACTAAACTTATGTGAACATTTATTTTTATTTTTAATTATTTAAAAATCTAAAAATACTTTATAATAAGTAATATGAGAATCAATTACCATATATTAAAATATAATTATAGAAAATAATTTAACTTGGGTTAAATATATTTAACCCAAGCAAATATTAAACACTGTAAATATCAAATAGTCACTGGTTTTAGTAGAACAGGCTCCAAAACGAAGTTTACTTTAAGATGTAGAGATATACTTGAGTATCTGGTATACCCATTCATCACTGTCATGAAAAAACCTGTCCTATGGCTGCCTAGTTTTTGTTTTTTGGTTTTTTTATGTGCTTTTCAGGTAAAAGTCATAGGTTTCTTCACCATGTTTCTATCCTCAACTCCTTGACCCATCTGTATTTCTAGTTCCTCTTTCTTTACCATGAAATTCTCTGTTAAAAAAGTATTTTGCATGACACGAATGCATGAAGCATGAATGTTTAAGCATAGAGTTGGTGTTTTATTTGATTCCTGAGGTTCCTGAGATAATAGCTTAAGTGACTATATACTAATTTGTTTTCTTTCATAATTTATTTAATTCAGAATATCCAAATATTGAAGCTAGAGGGCAAATAAGAGGTTAATGTTTCTTCAAGTGGTTAGTATGCATTGGCCTTCTTAGTAAAAGTTGAAAAATGAGAAATGAAGGACTAATGACTAAAATAAAAGGTTGAATGCATTATAAAAAATAATGGGAGAGTATGGAAATATGATTTGATAGTTTCCCCTACAGGATTTACAACCTCCAAAATAGTTTTCCATGTCAATATTCTTACTGCGACACTGTATAAGAGAAGACATTGCCAGCCTATCAGATAACAGACATTTAGAAATGCACTTTAAGTGTGATAGGAATGGTCATTTTGAAATAAAATGGAGAAAGGACTTCCTGTATCTGAATGTGGTTACCCCGAAATTCATCCAAAGAATCTTCTTTCCTCAATTATTAATTGTGAAGCTACAGTATAAATGGAATGACCCACACATTCAGCTAAGCTCTGAACTGTGAATGGGTAATACTACCCCAGTCCTGAGTTTATTTCATTGTATTTTATATTGAGAAATGTCCTGCTATTTGTGATGCTTATTTTTGAGAATATTGTTTTTACGCTAGAGCTCCTTTCCCATAGAGCATAAAAAATGAATCTCTTATAAACAAATATGTATTCTTTAGTAGTAAGAGAAGGCCATTTATAATTATTCTTACGGAGTAGTCATTAGGGTTGGGCAGTCAGAATGAGAGCAAAAGAGTCAAATTTTGAAACTTATTTCTTTGTCTCTGGATCAGTGTACTTGAGACCAGCTTTTCACTGCGATTGGCATTAACATGACCTTAGGTTCATGTAAAGGAGAGAAATATTAGACATTATTTTCCAATTTTGTACACAATGAGTTATCCCAGCCTCTAGGTTCTCTTGTTTTTGACCTAACACACCATGACTCTTCTACTTCCCAGTTCTATGACATTCTGATATGGCACCTAGAAATTTGTTGACAAGTGTGTTAACTTTGATGTTCAAGTGCTATTTTTGCATTTCCATAGAGGGTTCTTAAAAACCAAGAACCTCTCAGACTCAAGAAAATGAAAATTTAAAGGTAAACGGTACAAGTTAGTGCTTTTGAACAACTATGTAAAAAAACATGCAATCTGAATACCACGGTACTACAGGCTCTCTTGTCAGTCTCTGCATTTTCCCCACATAAAATTTATATGTTCAGCATTTTATAGTACTCTGAAAAGTTTGGAAGATTCATATTTTTCAAATGTGGGAGTTCCTAGAATAACAGTGTATATTAAAGAAGAAAAAAGTATCCTTAAAAGAAGTACATACTTTGATTATCCTGGAAGATTATATTTCCAATATTTAGGCCACTGTCATGGCCTAACTTCATTTCCAGAGCTCTCTGGGTCTCCTGGAGGGTGGCTTCTGCTTAAGGACAAGAGCAAGTGGAGGAGACATGGAGTCGAGGCAACTCTTCTAGATTCTCACTGAGCCAGCTTCAAGCTGCTCTTGCACTGAAAAGGAATGAAAGAACGGAGTATATCCAAACTGACTCTTAGCTTGAAGCTTTCAACTAGGATATGAATCTGCCCTGTTCACCTTCCAAAAAGCTAATCCCAAATCAGTTTGTGGGATTAGTGCAGTAAATCACTTAATGGTATTTGAGGCATTTTCATGAGAACTAACTTCTGCTGGATGTTTTCTCCTATTTTATTCCACACAGTTAAAATTCTTACTTGAACATCTTATAAGCTACAAAGAAAGGGGGCTCGATGTCCTAAATGTTAAAGGGGACTTTAAGCCCCTAACTCTGATAGCACACATTTTTTTAAATCAAAAACCTGGTCAAACTCCACATAATCTTTTAACAGGCATCTGTTTGTCTACGAAGAAGGGTATACATTCTGCTCTATGCTGTTATTTGAAGGAAAGATCAATATTCCACAAATGTTCAAAAATTTATTCTGAACCTAGTGAGTGATAAATTTGCCAGCACCTCATGTTTGATTTTCAGTTCTTAAAAGCAGGTTTAGAGAGGCAGCCTAAGTCATGGACGTACTCCAGCTTAATAACCAAAGTAGTTAAACTCACCCAGTGGAAGACAGTTTCCCATTTCCTGTGTGGCTTTTTCAGTTGCTTTCTTATGATCTCAGCTCTACTACTTCAGAGAACACTAATCGGCTATCTAGTGGATGCCATATGCTACTGTGTGCACTGGGGATGAATGACCCGTGGCCCATGAACTTGGGGAACTCCCAGCGACCTATTCTTGAATCAGTCTCAGTTATAATGCTTCATAGAATATATAGATTCTTTTAAATATTGGTATGAAGATACTTGCTTTGAAATATAGGACACTTTTTCCATTGATCTTGTTTTATAAAATTAGAGGCAGATTCCTGAACTTAAAAATTATTCTAAAAAAAAATTATTCTATGGATGATTTCCATATTTGTCTGCCTAGAGTAGTCTAGTATTTTTTATATTAATGTAATATATTTGGGGAATTTATGTTCTTGTTTAAATGTGTGTGTGTATACACACCATTTATTTTTTCTTTAAGATTTATTTATTTGAGAGAGAGAGAGAGAGAGCGCATGCAAGAGTGCACGTGCATGCACACTCCAGGGTGGGGAGAGGGGCAGAGGGAAAGAATCTGCAAGCAGACTCCCTGCTGAGCTTGGAGCCAGTCCAGGGGCTACATTACAGGACCCAAGAGATCATGACTTGAGCTGAAACCAAGAGTTGGGTGCTCAACCGACTAAGCCAACCAGGTGTCCCTACATCACTTATTTAAGGTGTACATATTCTCTCCTTTCACAATTCCATCCCCAGAACAATAAGGTCAGCTTCACCTTCCTCAGTTTTCTTTTCTTCCTTCCCTTCTCGGTGTTTATTAGCGCTAGACACAAATAACACTCTCTGTCATTTAAGTATTTCTGTTTTAACAAGATGGAGTTTACTCAGGTGGATTTTCTTTATATTTTTGAGATTCTACACTATATGAAATTAATTAGCTCCCTCATAGTCATTTCTGATAATTTATAATGCTGTTTACCATGTTTATGAGCAACCTAATCTATTTTGAAATTCATATTAATTACATCAGAGTTGTATTGAACTTTTCTGAATTAAGGACTTTATCAGTTTTTAGGCCATCTTAAAATTTGTTTATTATCTCAAGCAAGGAATTTACATGTTATTTATAGTGCTGTTTGCATCCAATTGAATAACTGAGGAGAAGGCCAATTTGATAAATTAAAGTTGCATGAAAGATCCCACAACAATCTTGTGGTGAGGTGAATAGTCTTCCATTCAGGTAAGTATCCTACCTTAAATTAATGTCATAATTAATACATAGGGCTTTTGTGGGAAACAAAAAAAAATCTTAATCATGAAACAACTTTGGAATAAATGGAAATATATATGGTACATTTGGGTGGGAAATATATAAAAACACAATCACTTGAGTTGATAAGTAATTGTTATAAGCCTTTGTAATTGGTATAATTTACAATATATATATGCTAGATTGCACAAATCTTAAGTGAAGAGCTTGTAAGATTTTTATAAGTTGAATATATTCATGTAACCATCAGCAGTATTTGAGAGTTCTCATCGTTTAGCATTCTTGCCAATACTTCATATTGCGAATCCTTTTGATTTTAGCCATTTTCGTGGGTGTGTAATTGTATAACATTGTAGCTTTTTTTTTTTTTAAAGATTTTATTTATTTATTTGTCAGAGAGAGAGAGAGTGCACAAGCAGGGGGAGCAGCAGGCAGAGCAGGCAGAGGAAGAAGCAGGTTCCCCGCTGAGCAAGGAGCCTGATACGGGACTCGATCCCAGGACCCCGGAACTATGACCTGAGCTGAAGGCAGTGGCTTAACCGACTGAGCCACCCAGGCGTCCCAACATTGTAGCTTTAATTGGCATTTCTCTGATAAGTATTCATTTTGAATACCCCTTCATTTTCTTGTTAGCCATTTAGATAAATTCTTTTGAATGTTATCTCTCAGGTCTTTTGTCCGTTTCTCGATCTTCTGTAATTTTCTTATTTGTAGAAGATTTTTTATATTCTGGATAGGAATACTTTGTCAAACATATATATTGCAAATATCTTCTGCTATTCTGTTTTGTCTTTAAATATTTGGTGTCTTTTGATAAAAAAGTTCTTAATTTAATGATGTTTGATTAAATTGATTTTTTCATTCATGATTAGTACTTTATTATCCCATTTAAGAAATTTTGTCCATGCCAAGATCATAAGATATTCTACGTTTTATTACAAAAGTTTTTTTTAAATTTTATCTTTTTTGTTTAGACTTTACTATCAAGCTAAAATATTAATAAAAATATCTTCTATTAACCTTTTCTATTATGAATTCCTAATTCCCATTGGAATTGGTCTTTGTTTATGTTGTAAGTTAGGGATCAGCCAAGATGAGCCAAAGAGGCATGACAACTAAAGATAAGGCAGTATCTTGGATGGGATCCTGGAATGGAAGAAGGGTATTAGATAAAAGTTAAGGAAGTCTGAGGGGCGCCTGGGTGGCTCAGTGGGTTAAAGCGTCTGCCTTCTGCTCAGGTCATGATCTCGGGGTCCTGGGATAGAGCCCTGCGTCGGCGGGCTCTCTGCTCAGCAGGGAGCCTGCTTCCTTCTCTCTCTCTGCCTGCCTCTCTGTCTACTTGTGATCTCTCTCTGTCAAATAAATAAATAAAATCTTAAAAAAAATAGTTAAAGAAGTCTGAATAACCTAAGGACTTTAGTTAATATATAAAAATTAGTTCATTAACAGTATATCATACTAATTTGTACCCCTGAAACAAATAATACATTATATGTTAATAAAATAAAAAAAATAAGATGTTAATAGGTGAAACTCAGTGTAAGGTATGTGGGCATTCTGTATTATCTTCTCAATATTTCTATAAATCTGAAATTCTTTTCTAAAAATAAAGCCTATTAAAAAATAAATGTTAAATGAATGGAAAACATGCACAATGGTTTGTGAACGTTATTTATTTGGATGTTGTAAAGAAGAGAGAGAGATAAACAGTGTAAAAAAGAATGTAGGATTGCACCCAAAACCATAAGATACCTAGGAATAAACCTAACCAAAGAGGCAAAGAATCTGTACTCAGAAAACTATGAAGTACTCATGGAAGAAATTGAGGAAGACACAAAGAAATGGAAAAACGTTCCATGCTCCTGGATTGGAAGAACAAATATTGTGAAAATGTCTATGCTACCTAAAGCAATCTACACATTTAATGCAATCCCTATCAAAATACCATCAATTTTTTTCAAAGAAATGGAAGAAATAATCCTAAAATTTATATGAAACCAGAAAAGACCCCCGAATAGCCAGAGGAATGTTGAAAAAGAAAACCAAAGTTGGTGGCATCACAATTCCAGACTTCAAGCTCTATTACAAAGCTGTAATCATCAAGACAGTATGGTCCTGGCACAAAAACAGACACATAGATCAATGGAACAGAATAGAGAGCCCAGAAATGGACCCTCAACTCTATGGTCAACTAATCTTTGACAAAGCAGGAAAGAATGTCCAATGGAAAAAAGACAGTCTCTTCAACAAATGGTGTTGGGAAAATTGGACAGCCACATGCTGAAGAATGAAACTGGACCATTTCCTTATGCCACACAAAAATAAACTCAAAATGGATGAAAGACCTCAATGTGAGACAGGAATCCATCAAAATCCTTGAGGAGAACACAGGCAGCAACCTCTTCAAACTCAGCCGCAGCAACTTCTTCCTAGAAACATCGCCAAAGGCAAGGGAAGCAAGGGCAAAAATGAACTACTGGGACTTCATCAAGATCAGAAGCTTTTGCACAGCAAAGGAAACAATCAACAAAACCAAAAGACAACCGAAAGAATGGGAGAAGATATTTGCAAATGACATATCAGATAAAGGGTTAGTATACAAAATCTATAAAGAACTTATCAAACTCAACACCCAAAGAACAAATAATCCAATCAAGAAATGGGTAGAAGATATGAACAGACATTTCTGCAAAGAAGACATCCAGAAGGCCAACAGACACATGAAAAAGTGCTCAACATCACTTGGCATCAGGGAAATATAAATCAAAACCACAGTGAGATACCACCTCACACCAGTCAGAATGGCTAAAATTAACAAGTCAGGAAATGACAGATGTTGCTGAGGATGCGGAGAAAGGGGAACCCTCCTACATTGTTGGTGGGAATACAAGCTGGTGCAGGTACTCTGGAAAACAGTATGGAGGTTCCTCAAAAAGTTGATAATAGAGCTACTCTACAACCCAGCAGTTGCACCACAGGGTATTTACCCTAAAGATACAAATGTAGTGATCCAAAAGGGCACGTGCACCCAAATGTTTATAGCAGCAATGTCCACAATAGCCAAACAATGGAAAGAACCTAGATGTCCATCAACAGATGAATGGATAAAGAAGAAGCGGTATATATATATATATATATATATATATATGTGTGTGTGTGTGTGTGTGTGTGTATATATATATATACACACACACAATGGAATACTATGCAGCCATCAAAAAACCTCTGAAATCCTGCCATTCGCAATGACGTGGATGGAACTAGAGGGTATTATGCTAAGCAAAATAAGTCAATCAGAGAAAGACAATTATTATATGATATCTCTGATATGAGGAATTTGAGAGGCAGGGTGGGGGGTCGTGGGGGGTAGGGAAGGAAAAAAATGAAAGAAGATGGGACTGGGGAGGGAGACAAACAATAAGAGACTCCTACTAATCTCAGGAAACAAACTGAGGGTGGCTGGGGGTTGGCGGGGGAGGGATAGGATGGCTGGGTTGCGGACATTGGGGAGGGTATGTGCTATGGTGAGTGCTGTGAATTGTGTAAGACTGATGATTCACAGACCTGTACCCTTGAAGCAAATAATACATTGTGTGTTAAAAAAAAATGTAGGGAAAGAACAGTACATATGATAAAATTACATTATAATAATCAGATTGATACAAGACTATATATGTATATATGTATGTGCTTATATGTAAAGGTAGATGTCTGAAAAGTCACCAGAAGTTAAGAAGTGGCTATCTTTGGCCATTGAAATTGCAGATAGATCCTCTCCTCCTCTCTCCTTCCCTCCTTCCCTCCATTCTTTCCTTCCTTCCCCTTCTTTCCTTCTGCTCTCCCTCCCTCCTTCCCCTCTCCCTACTTTCCTTCCTTCCTCCTTCCCTTTCCTTCCTTCCTTCCTTCCTTCCTTCCTTCCTTCCTTCCTTCCTTCCTTCCTCTTCCTTGCATTGTTTAAATTTTTGAACAAAGGGAGCACCTGAGTGGCTCATTTGGTTAAGCATCTATCTTTGGCTCAGGTCATGATCCTTGGGTCCTGAGCTGGAGTCCCACTTCAGGCTCTCTGCTCAGTAGGAAGTCTGCTTCTCCCTCTCCCTCCTACCCCTCCCTTCTCCTCCCTCCCCCTGTTCATGTTCTCTCTTTCTCTCTCTCACTGTCTCTCAAATAAATAAGCAAAATCTTAAAAAAATTTTTTTGAACAAAGAATATATTTCTTATATAATGAGAGAAGAATATAGTTACAAGTATAAGTGATTCTAAGTTAGATGCCTTAGGTTAGTCATACTTTGAGATTTCAAATTTACCACTTCCTTATCTGGGTCTCTAAAGCTTTTTGATCCACCTTCAACAAGTTGTAGAGAACCACAACATTGTAGGTAGGTCTTCATTGAATAATAAAATATGAAATTACTGGTAAACACAGATCACTGATGAGAAAATAACATCTCAAAAGACCATATGAGGAATATGCAGACTGACCACTACTCTAGTTAGAGATGACAAATATGAAACCTCATTACCATTCCTTCTCTTAGAACTTCACATTATTTCTTTGGATCAAGCGTGATCATTAGAGAGCAGCATATATAGTTATTTTCTTCGTCTTTATAGAATCGCATGTGCTAATTCTTATTTAAGGATGAGCCATAAACTTTTTATCAAAATCCAGTGTAAGATTCATATGGCATTATCCCATTTGTATTAAAGATACTGTTGAAGATATTTCGTACCTAGTGGCCCAGTATATAAACTATTAAATGATAAGTATTTATTATTGTTGTTGTTGTACCTTTTAGGCTATCCTGCTAGGGAAAGCTTTGATTTCCATGAGGCTACACTCTGCCTTTCTGCTAATGAGAATTATAATTGGTAATGTTTCTCTTTTAACCTGAATTCCAGTAAGCTCTGAGACAAATTTGAGCCTCAGCTATTACAGTTGTGTTCTCCTTATTTGTTTGTTTTTATTACTTTTACCCCTCTTGTTCCATAGAATATTTGAGACAATGGTTTGAATTTCATGTTGCTATTTTCTCTGGTTTTATATTTCTATTTTCCTGATTTTGATTTTTCTATTTTTATTTTATTTTTATCTATTTCTATATTTATTTTATTTTATTGCTATTTTGTAACATGTGTGAAATTCAGTAATGTATGAGTATTTTTAAAAAGTAAAATTTTTAAAAAGTAAAATCTGAATTATGGAGTATTTAAAAATTGCTTTTTAAAAATTTCAAATGTATATCATAACTTGGATTTGACTTTAAAATGTGCTAACTTGGAGCAGCTGGGTGGGTCAGTTGAATGTCTGACTAGTGATTTCAGCTCAAGTCATGATTTCATGGGTGGTGAGATCCAGTCCTTTGTGGGCTCCCTATCCAGCAGGGAGTTTGCTTGAGATTCTCTCCCTCTGTCCCTCCTCCTGCTCTCTCTCTCTCTCAAAAATAAATAAATAAATCTTTAAAAAATAAATTAAAAAATGTACTAACTTGTTTGGACAACATGCCTTCGGTACTCCTTTGATGAACTGATATGAATGATGTTGTTGGAAGAGTATTAGACCAAGATTTGAAAGACTTAAATTCTACTTTTTGTTGTGATGGTTTAACTGGGAGTAATGATTTAATGTCTCTAGGATTCATTCTTCTTAGAATAAAAAAATATATAGCCCTTTTGTTATAAAATTAATCAGTTTTACATATTGGTTTATATTTTTTAATGAATTGCCTTCAATGAATTTCAGTACATAGGCAAAACTAACAATCAATGGAAAAAATACAAATGTCTCATGTTCAAAATACATTTGATAATTTACTGGGAAAGAAATTTCTTAGAGAAAGTCTTATCAGAAAACAAACAAACAAACAAACACCAAATTCCATTTGGGCATTTGGTGAACATTTTAATAATTTTGGGAGGATACATCTTAAAGTTGAAATTCCCATGACCTCATATTCTAGTGGTTGTCATTAAGTTGTTAGAAGCTTGCATCTGTGAATGACTCCAATGGAACCTTTTTACTGAACTACAACCCAATTGAGAATTTACATTAGAGGACAGTAATGTATATAGTTATACTCTTAGAAGACTCTGCTCTGGGATCCTCTCTTTCTTTTCCACCATTTGGAGCTCCCAGTGACCTCCAAGTGCTGACTGAGTGTACAAGATTAGAACAATAAAAGCAGATTATATTCTAATTCGTTAAAGTGTTTATGCCAAGTGAATGATAGCAGTCAACCCCTAAGTTTTCAATATGGTCCTTGAAAAAACTGAGTGTTACATACTGGTAAATTTTACTGCTTATTTATTGCCACATAAGGACTCACAAATCACTTTTTTGTTCCAGACATTCTTCAACCTCTGTGAATAATCAGATAATAAAAATGAAATCTGCAACATTTTTTAATTACTCTCTTCACACCCAAGTAACTACTGGACCACACAAGAAAACTATTGTTAATACCAACTAGGAAAGATAGATGTGTAAATGGGAGTAATGGTGGCTGAAAATTAAATCTTAAGTTGTAGGAGCTTTTTAAAATCATAATTTGATTCAAAATTTGTACTTCTTTGAAAATGCCTGGTTCAATGAGGTTGCATGTATCATTCCTTGTATGAATGAACACATCATGAAGATAGTCATCGGTATTATTTTCTTACTTATTCTTTATGATAAATTCTCCATAATAAGTATTTTTCAAGACTTGATTTCCTTTCCACTTAGTTTTGACACTACAATCATTTCTTTTGGGCTGATTATTACACAATATTTCATGGGATAGTCTGAATACTGGAAAAATATTGTTTTTTTGAAAATGTAAAATTCTATTCTAGGCATCTGCAGAGCAGAGAGCACTTTGGTAACTGGAGAATTTAGAATTCCAGATTAAATTTTAAAGTTTTTGATTTTTTTTAGTGGGCTAATCCTTGAGCAGATGTAGGAAGTTTTCTCTCTCTTTTTCTCTCTCTCTTTTTTTTTTTTTTGGGATATAAAGTCACGTGTTTATTTGGAGTCCAAATGTCACCTTATCTTTCAAAGTATAGGTCTTATTGCATACAACTAATCAAGTTCCATGCAATAAGTTACAATTATAAGGAGCACATTTCTAGATTACTCTGCACATGGGTAGACACAAAAATATACAAAGATTTTAATCTAAAATATCTGTGTGGAAATGCATTTTTGTGCTTTGGAACAGCAAGAATAAGAATTTTTCTAAAGAATTCTAAAGAAAACTTGCTTTAAATATTACTTAAAATATATCTATGAAATATAGAAAATATAATGCATTACATTTTTAAAATTTTGAAATCATTATAGATTCCTAAAAAATTGAAAAACAATTTACAGGGAGGTCCAATGCACCCGTCACCCAGTCATTCCTTTCTTTTATAACTGATATAATATCACACCAAATAATTGACTTTGCTACAG
Source organism: Potos flavus (assembly GCA_028534135.1). Taxonomy (NCBI): domain Eukaryota; kingdom Metazoa; phylum Chordata; class Mammalia; order Carnivora; family Procyonidae; genus Potos; species Potos flavus. The sequence goes on from CM052885.1 coordinate 55,926,438, forward strand.
TGCATGCTCATATATTTGTCGAAGGATAAATAATTAACTGTTTTAATAAGGATAATAATTAATTAATTTCAAGCAGTGATTTTGTTAGCCCTAAAAAACTCAATCATTTAAGTTTGAAAGTATACACATAAACATTCATAGAATTGAAACATTAAATTACTTGATATTTGCCAATTTGGACCTACTAGATAACTCTTTTGATTATATATCTCTATTTATCTATATACAGATAGAGACAGATATATATTAATTACTATCTTCAATTGAATCATATGAAATTGCCAATATTCAAACTTTTGACCCATAAGTTGGTCATTTCTTAAAATGAGTCTATCAAAGTATATATAAATTATTTTAGCATGCTAGCAGTTTGAGCCACTTAGAATACTGGGAAAGGGTTGAAAGTATGAGTGAGAAAGGATTAAGGGAAAATGTTGGGAATGACTTTAGAACAGTTTAGAAGAATGGATTTTTCACGAGGTTTAAAAATCCATGTAAAATCTGACAGACCTCCTGTGGGAACTCCAAATTATTTTCTTGAGTCAAGCCAGACCATCAGAAAGCTGTATGCAAAATTTCAGGTATTATTTTTCTAAGAAAACATTCCTATGAGAGGCTCTGTTTTGAAATTTCTAGAGTCATTCCTCAATCAGAGGCTATTTATCTACTCATGTCCCACAAAAGTGTACTCATTCCTTAGTTTGCTCTCCTAAGGTCTGAAAAAGTATACTTATAAAACCAAAAATTTCAACAAACACTTAGAGAATATTTTATTGATAATGATTACTCTAGATTAACAAAAATAAATAATGAGATAATTTCTTAGCAATATCTTAGAAAAGACCAGGAATCTAAAATATTCAGCATAACAATGGAGTCCTCAGCCTTGGTGGGTCTCCTGTGATCTCTAGCTGTGGAACCAGCTATGTCCTGAAAGGTCATGTCTGGTAACAGGCAGAAGAGTCTGTATTTCAGAGCTACCAGGGTCTCATCAGAGTTTTATCACATGGGTCATAGTCACAGTTCCTTTCAGACAAAGGAGAGATGTTATCTATTTAGAATTAAAGTTCAGAAAAGGATATTCCAACTTGGCTATATCCTAGGCTAAGTGAATTATTAGGGTTAAGTGAACTAATCACATCCAGAAAAATAATGTAAAGGCATTCAGAGTACTGAAAGAGATGTAGATTTTTGAGGGGTATGTTCGGATATAGAGCAGGACACCACAGAAATTTGATTTAAATTCATCAAATCTTTCCAATTTAGTTTGCTTTTGAGATATTTTTCCACCCTGGAAATTAGATAGGCTTGGGCAGGAGATGTGGACAATTCCAAGTTTCAGGTCTAACTGAAAGCTAAAGAATAACTTTAGCTCAAATCTGGGGAGTATGGGAACTCTAGTTTCCATCTGCTCTAATGACAGTTCAATGGGCTTGTCCATGGAACATTGATTTCAGTATCTCTGGGGAAGGCTGACAAACACAGTTCCCTATTTAGAGTTATGTCCATGGCTGGTCATCTGGCGTGGCAGAGCCATCCGGCTTTATGTCCTCTGGGACGCTGCACAACACTGATCTACTCTCACCCATAGTTTATGTTGCTTGGCTGCTCAGCTGGTGCCAACCCAAGCAAGACCTAGTCTTTCTCAGCGACCTTGCTAGCCCAAACTGAACAATCACACATGCAGCTAAGTTTGCTCTATTTTCCTATTAAAATAAGAGTTTTTTCTTGTTTCACTTGTCTTAAGATATCCAGTGATACCTGGGAAAACTTGAGGCACAAGGGACTTGGGGGGGCGGGCAGCAATGGGTGACTTGTGAGTAGAGGCAATGATAAAGTATTCAGTGCCCAGCTAGAGAATCTTTTTTCTAGTTTCTCTCTCTTTTCCACCAGATACTACTAAGAACACTTACACATTTGAGATAGACCATTTGTAAGGGGCACTTCTTATTTTCCCTTGTTATTCTTTTCCAAGGAAGTTATTGAGAAAGAGAATAACAATACAAACTTGGTATTTAATTTTTACAGGAACATTCTACACAATAATAATCATGATGCTAGAGATGGCCTAATAAGGACATGGCTGATGATTTTAGAGTCGACTATTAAGGATGAGTTTAGAAAATGGACTAGTCGTGATTGACCACAAGCCGTAATTATGGTTGTTGTGGTATGACCATTAGCTGACCATGAGTCACACAGCATCCCAGTTCTGGGTAAAACAAGATGTTTAGTACCTCCTTTGCAAAACTCTTGCTCCTTTCCTGGCTTGTCTCTCCTCTCTTGAATGTCTTTTTATCTAGCAGTCCCTTCATTCTCTGTTGGACTGTCTGGTATAGAAATGTACTCTGGCTCAGTTCTCAGCACTTATCTCATTCTGCTTCAGGCAGTTTCATCCGGACATTTCAGATTTAACTCACTTTCATAATTAATATTACTTTTGACCAATCTCTCTGGTGCTAATCTACACACCTAGAGTTTCCCTATATTTTCCTTTCTTTTCATTCCTAGTGACTTAGCCCAGACCTTATTAATGTTGACCTAGATTCTTAGACTAATCCCTATATAAAGCTTTCTTCTAATTCTCTTTATGGCTCTCTCTTCTTGGAGATAAAGAAAGGAGATCAGGAACCAAACCCTGACTCAGAACTTTTTATGAATAATGTTGATTATTTCTCATTTTTAGGAGATGAAGAGATGAAATCTTAATGATATGATTTAGTATCAAATAAGACCTAGCTATATGATTTGTTAAATTGTCTCCCGGTGTTGGATAAAATAGTTGACCCAATAATGAATAAATAACCAACATTTCCAAATGGATCTTGAAGAAAAGGAGACACTCAGAGACTCCTTTCTGATATTGGCTGCACTAGGGGAGATGAAGAGATGATAAATGTGACTCAAAGGGTTATTAACATTGCATTTATTGTCAGTCTACATATCCAGAGGATGAGAATGCTGCCTAAGAGTTCCCAGAGAGCTGGAGTAAAAGAACACAGTAATGGTAGTTGATGTCTCTTAAAAGTACATCCAATACTTATAACTTCTGATTTATTCTGTATACTGCTGTGTTACCTTGCAGCCAGCATCATGGACCGCGCCCAGCCTCACATTTCCAGCTGCCCCAGTATGCAGCCCCTAACTTCCTCACTGCTTGGGGGATCTGGCATAGGACTATGGTCCAATGCACATTTTGCTAACACCACCACCCTGCTTCCAAGTATCCCAGCAGTCACATTTTCCTCCCTCCTCCCAACCCCGGGCTAGCCTTCCTGGGTCCTACAAACATCACAGAGAGCCCACAACAGGCAAAGAGGGCAAACAACTACATGGAAAGGAAAAGTTACTCAGACACCACAACAGAGTATGAGCAACACACATAAGATACTCTTCTGAAGTGCCAAATTCTGGTGAACGGTGGACACTGCACTGCAGGCCACTCCAGTGACCAGGACCTCTTCTTCATAAAGTCACTACTTTCAAGAGCAGAAGACACAGCTGATTTTCTTAACACAGAGAAACAGACACAGAGTGGCAGACAAAATGAGGAAGCAGAGAAATTTGTCCCAAATGAAAGAACAGAACAAGGCCATGGCCAGAGATCTAAGTGAAACAGATATAAGTAACTGCCTGATAGAGCATTTAAAACAATGATCATAAGGATACTCGCTGAACTGAGAAAAGAGTAGAAGACATGAGTAAGACCCTAAACATAGAGATAAGGAATAACATAGCAGAGATAACATATCAGAGATAAAGGAATAACATAGCTCAATAGATGAAATGAGAAATATGCTTGATAGAATGAATAGCAGGATGGAAGAAACAAAGGAACCAGTTAATGATCTAGAAAACAGAGTAATGGTAATCAAGTAATCAAGCTAAATGGAAAGAGAGAAAAAAGAATTACGCAATATGAGAATAAACTTAGGGAACTCGGTGACTGCATCAAACGTAGTAACAGTCATATTCTAGGAGTCCTAGAAGAAGAGAGAAAAAGGGGCAGAAAATTTATTTGAAGAAATAATAGCTAAAAGCTTCACTAATCCGGGAAAGGAAACAGATGGGAGGCACAGAGAAGTCCCATCCAATTAACAAAAGCAGACATATACCAAGACAAATTATAATTAAATTGGCAAAATATAGTGATGAAGAAAAATTTTTTAAAGCAGCAAGACTAAAGAAGTCAGTAACTTACAAGGGAAAACCCATAAGGCTAGCAAGGGATTTTTCAACAGAAGCTTTGCAAGCCAGAAGGGAATGGCATGACATATTCAAAATGCTGAAAGGGAAAAATCTACAGCCAAGAATACTCTATCCAAGAAGGGTATTGTGCAGAATAGAAGGAGAGATAGTTTACCAGACAAACAAAAACTAAGGAAGTTCATGAGTGCTACACCAGTGCTGCAAGAAATATTAAAGGGGGCTCTTTGAGTGGAAAGGAGAACAAAGTGATAGTATAGAGGTAGGAAACACAAAAACAGTAAAAATGAATGTTTTGATTAAATATCTGTTAAGGAACTCACGCAAAAAAGGATATAAAATATAATAACATATATCTAAAATGTGAGGAGGAGAGGAGGAAAAAATGATTTCAAATGTAAACAACCATCAACTCAATATAGAGGTTATATACAAACCTAATGGTAACCATGTATCAAAAGCCACTAATAAATATGCAAATGATAAAGAGAAAGAAATCCAAATATGTCACTAAAGAAAATCATCAAAATATGAAAGACAAAAAAGATCAAAGAAAATCTTCAGAAACAACCACAAAACAAGTAATAAAATAGTAGTAAATACATATCTATCAAATAATTACTTAGAATGTAAATGGACTAAACACCCCAATCAAAAGACATGGGGTAACAGAATGGATAAAAAACAAGACCTATCTATACGCTGCCTACAAGAGACTAATTTTAGACCTAAACACCTGCAGATTGAAAGTGAGAGGATGGAGAAATATCTGTCATGGAAATGGATGTCAAACAAAGTTAGAGTAGTAATACTTATATTAGACAAAATAGATTTTGAAACAAAGATTGTAACAAGAGACAGAGAAGGATACTATATAATAAAAAAGGGGACAATCCAACAAAAAGATTATAACAATCATAAATATTTATGCACCCAACATAACTACATTCAAATACATAAAACAGTTAATAACAAACATAAAGGGAATAATTGATAATAATACAGTAATAGTAGAGGACTTTAATACCTCACTGACATCAATGTATAGATCTTCTAAACAGAAAATCAACAAGAAAATGATGGATTTGAATGACGTATTGGGACAGATGAACTCAACGGATATATTTAGAACATTCCATCTTAAAACAGCAGAATACACATTCTTTTCAAGTGCACTTTGAAAATTTTTCAGAATAGATCACATATTATCCCAAAAAACAAACCTCAACAAATTCAAGAAGATTGGAATCATCCATGCATCTTTTCCGACCACAATGGTATGAAATTAGAAGTCAACCAGAAGAAAAAATCTGGAAAGACCACAAATACATGGAGGTTAAATAACATGCTACTAAACAATGAATGGGTCAACCGTGAAATAAAAGAAGAAATTAAAAAGTACATGGAAACAAATGAAAATGAAAATACAATGCTCCAAAACGTATAGGATGCAGCAAATGCAGTTTTACAAGGTAAGTTTATAGCAACACAGGCCTATCTTAAGAAGCAAAAACTAATCTCAAATAAACAACCTAATCTTACACCTAGAGGAGCTAGAAAAAAGAACAATAAACAGAACCTAAAATCAGCAGAAGGAAGGAAATAATAAAGATTAAAGCAGAAATAAATTATGTAGACACACGAACACACACACACACACACACACACACACACATGCACAAAGATAGAAGACAACAATGGAACCAGGAGCTGATTCTTTAAAAATCAATAAAATATAAAAAAAAACAATAAAATTGATAAACCTCTAGCCAGATTTCTCAAGAAAAAGAGAAAGGACTGAAATAAATAAAGTCACAAATGAGAGAGGCGAAATAACAACCAATGCCACAGAAATACAATTATAAGAGAATACTATGAAAAACTATATGCCATCAAATTGGACAACACACAAATTGGACAACCTGGAAGAAATGGATATATTCCTAGAAACATATAAACTACCAAAACTGAAACAGAAAGAAATAGAAAATTTGAATAAACCAATAACCAGCAAAGAAATTGAATTAGTAATCAAAAAGTTCCCAACAAACAAAAGTCTAGAACCAGATGGTTTCACGAGAAAATTCTACCATACAATTAAAGAAGAGTTAATACCTATCCTCAAACTATTCCAAAAAATAAAAAAAGGGGAAGGAAAACTTCCAAATTCATTCTATGAGGCCAGCATTACCCTGATACCAAAACCGGATAAAGACACTACTGAAAAAAGAGACTACAGGCCAATATCCCTAATGAACATAGGTGCAAAAATTCTCAACAAAATACTAGCAAACCGAATTCAACAATACATTAAAAAAAATCACTCATGATGATCAAGCGGGATTTATTTCTGGGTTACAAGGGTGGTTCAATATTTGCAAATCAACCAACATGATACATCACATCAGTAAGAGAAAGGATAAGAATCATATGATTATTTCAATAGAAACAGAAAAAGCATTTGACAAAAAAACAACATCCATTCATGGTAAAAACCCTCAACAAAGTAGGGCTAGAGGGAACATACCTCAACATAATAAAAGCAATAAATGAAAAGCCCACAGTTAACATCATCCTTACTGGGGAAAAACAGAGCTTTTCCTGTAAGGTCAGAAAAAAAACAAGGATGTCCACTCTCACCACTGTTACTTAACATAGTACTGGAAGTTCTAGCCACAACAATCAGACAACAAAAAGAAATAAAAGACATCCAAATCGGTAAGGAAATAACTTTTGTTATTTGTAGATGACATGATATTCTATATAGAAAATTCAAAAGACCAAAAAACTACTGGAACTGATAAACGAATTCAGTAGAGTCACAGGATACAAAATCAACATACAGAAATCTGTTGCATTTCTATACACCAATAATGAAGCAGCAGAAAAAGAAATCAGGGAATGGATCACACATGCAATTACACCAAAAACAATATGATACCTAGGAATAAACCTAACCAAAGAGGTGAAAGACCTGTACTCTGAAAACTATAAAACACTAGTGAAAGAAATTGAAGATGACACAAAGAAATGAGAAAACATTCCATGCTCATGGATTGGAAGAACAAATATTGTTAAAATACCTATACTACTCAACGAAATCTACACATTTAATGCGATCCCTATCAAAATATCAACAGCATTTTTCACAGAACTAGAAAAATCCTAAAATTTGTATGAAACTTCAAAAGATGCCAAATAGCCAAAGCAATCTTGAAAAAGAAAAACAAAGCTGTAGACATCACAATTCTGGGTTTTATGTTATATTCCAAAGCTGTAGTAATCAAAACAGTATGGTACTGACACAAAATAGGCATATAGATCAATAGAACAGAATGGAAAATAGAGAGATAAACCCACAATTATATGGTCAACTAATCTTCGACAAAGCAGGAAAGAATATCCAATGGGCTAAAGACAGTCTTTTCAATACATGGTGTTGGGAAAACTGGATAGCAACGTGCAAAAGAATGAAACCGGACTACTTTCTTACACCATACACAAAAATAAATTCAAAATGGATTAAAGATCTAAATGTGAGACCTGAAACCATAAAAATCCTGGAAGAGAACACAGGCAGTAACTTCTTTGACATCATCTGTAGCAACTGCTTTCTAGATATGTCTCCTGTGGGAAGGGAAACAAAAGCAAAAATAAACTATTGGGACTTCATCAAAATAAAAAACTTCTGCACAGTGAAGGAAACAACAAAACTAAAAAGCAGCTTACAGAGTGGGAGAAGATATTTGCAAATGATATATCCGATGAAGGGGTTAGTATTCAAAATATGTTAAAGAACTTATACAACACCAAAAAGACAAATAATTCAGTTTAAAAAGGGGCAGAAGACATGAACAGACATTTCTCTAAGGAAGACATCCAGATGGCCAACAGACATGAAAAGATGCTCATCATCACTTATCACCAGGGAAATGCAACTTAAAGCTACAATCAGTGGTAACTATCACCTATCAGAATGGTGAAAATGAACAACACAAGAAACAACAGATGTTGATGAGATTGTAGAGAAAAAGGAACAGTCATGCATCATTGGTGGGAAGACAAACTGGTGCAGCCACTGTGGAAAAGAGTGTGGAGATTCCTCACAAAGTTAAAAATAGAACCACCTTATGACCCAGTAATCACACTAGTGGTATTTACCCAAAGAATATAAGAACACTAATTTGAAGGGATACATGAACTCCAATGTTTATAGAAGCATTATTTACAATAGGCAAGATATGGAAGCAGCTAAGTGCACATCAACTGATGAATGGATAAAGAAGAGTGATATACATACATACATAGGAATATTATTCAGCCATAAAAAGAATGAAATCTTGCCATTTGTAATGACATGGGTTGGAGCTAGAGAATATAATGCTAAGTGAAATAAGTCAGTCAGAGAAAGACTAATACCATATGATTTCATTCATATGTGGAATTTAAGAAATAAAACAAATGAACAAAGGGAAAAATGAGAGATCGACAAATCAAGAAACAGATTCTTAACTATGGAGAACAAACTGATGGTTGCCAAAGGGGAGGTGGGTGGGGGGAATGGGTGAAATAGGTGATAGGGATTAAGGAGTGCACTTGTGATGAGCACCGGGTATTGTATGAAATTATTGAATCACTATGCTGTACACCTGAAACTAATATAACGCTGTATGATAACTAACTGGAATTAAAATAAAAAGTTAAAAAAATGGTAGGGGGAATCTTTAGCACTGTGAGAAGGTAGTGAATATACAGATGGGGGAGAACAGGAAAGAATGGCTCATCTTAAGCCTTTGCACTGATTTAAGGTCTGAAAGAAGACGAGTTAAGAACCAGACACTAAAGACATAGTGTTCATGAGGGAAGTTTTGAGATTCTAGGGATAAACCTGCTAATTCAGAGATTCTCAAGATTACAAGCTATGTATAACACAGAGTAGAAGAGTAATTTTCCTCCAGCCTCCAAACCTCTGGTTGCTTTTCATACTAAAATGTGTTTCTGACCTCATGGCAACTTTCGCTGACCACTAGCTGAGGATTGACAATGACTATGCCTAGCAGAATAGCATTCTAATGTAGGACAGAACAGTACAACATGGGTGGGAGGGGGTGTGAATTTATCTCCTGAGCATTTGTGAGCCTGAGAACACCAAGAAAGGCTTAGGTTAGTCTTTGAGGGAACTGGAAAGTGCAATAAGCCACTGATATTTAAGCATTTCTGTAAATGCAGCATAATCTCTACTCCAAACTTGGGGGGCGGCTGGGGAAATTCAGGGGATCAGAGAAAGTGCTTAGCAAATGGAGAAGAGTGAAAGGAACATCTTATTGTAATTTCCATCTGAAGTAATCTTTTACTTTACAGAGTGTGGATGCTAAAGTCAAGCTTTGCAACTGGAAATACTGCAGTCTATCAGTATTAGAAATGCCTTGGTAGGGACCTAGGATGCTTTCCCATGAGTTCTCAAAAATAGCTGGAGTTTTTGGAATACCGATCTTGTGAAGGAAGCAATGTAATGACTGGGAGGCCAATCACTAGTTGCATGGCTTTGGACAAATACAGTTCTGAGTTTTATTTTCTTCATTTGCAAAATGGAGATAATACCTAACTGGCCTAAGTTATTGTGAAGATTAGGGAATCTAAAGAACCTGCCAGAAAAAGCACTGAATGCATTACTGATATGTAGTATTCACTCAAATGATAATTGTGCTATTGCCATTAATATATTATTGCTTAATCTTCTATTTTCATGATCTCCTTTGTCGTTCAAGCCAGTGAATGCTACAGTTATATTCTAGAGGATAGACTTAAGCTACAGAAAATTTTATCTTTTTAATAAATGTGGATTTAAATAAGTTCTTTTCTTTTTGGTGGTATATAGCTCATTACTGACATTTTATATAGCTTTGTGCTTTATATGTGGCACTTCTAACTTAATATGGCATAATAAATATTTGATAAAGGTTGTTTTACCTGTTGTGCTGACTGTAAAACATACCTTGCTGAAAAATTCTAGATATTTCTTATAATTCCTGCTTTCTGTGCTTTTTCTATCTCATAAGAACTTCTTCATATAAGGGATCTGAATGCAATTTGACCATTGCCTCAGTAAGAGCTTTTAGAGTATCCGAGATTCATTGCTACTAATGAATTCTGATTTATGTCTAACTCAGATCATGCCAGCAAAAGAGCGATAGGTAGCTCTATCTCTGTAACGAAAAAAGGCAAGGGAGGTTGTCTAGTTGCAAGTGTCTACGTGAAACAGTTGATTCAAAATAGAAGAACTTCTAAAATGCCTGTAAAATTCAGAAGACATACCTTGTTTTGGATATCCTGATAAACTCAATGAATCTCATATTTTTCTTCAAGCATCTATATGAGAATAGATGATAGAGATCTTAAACTTGTAATTATGTCCACCCAAAAAATCCCTCTAGTTGGTAATGGTAGAGATATTATTCCTTGGTTTCTACCTAATGGTAAGACTGACATTGGTAAAATTGTCATAAAGCTGTATGCTTTACAGGGAGCATCAAGTTAAATTTCTTGTGGAGTCTGAGTCAAGGGGGAAGATGCATTTACAATGCAAGCATAAAACTTGGTTAAAAAATAAGGAAAAACGTCTTGCCCTTAAAACTTTTGTGAAAAATACACACTTCCAAATAATAGATGGAGTTATTGAGGTCACATGTCTTTTGTATGTCTCCTCCAGTGTTCTATTTTACAGAGCCCACAACTGTTATCTTTACTGAACTTTAGAAAATCATACTTAAAAGATCAAGTATGGGAAAGAACTGAGTCGACAAAATATAGCAACTGTATTGTTCCCTGTATCTTGGCAATGAGATAAGCTCTGAAATGACTGTGTGTGAGGATGTATTGACTTTTTTTTTAAACATGCAGACAGCGTTATCATATTCAGGGATATTGATAGCACTAATTTTTATTTTTAAAAACTTATTGCCGAGAATCTAACCATTTGGATGAATGAATTTTTATCCTTGAATAGTTGATATTTACTTCATTGTAAATCCAGGTAGATGAACATGCTTACTGGGTTTGATTCAGATCTTTAACTCATTCCTGTCCTTACTATCTAAAAGGGTAACTAAAATAAATTAATATTGTCCCTATGTGCAAACAGGATTAGGACACTGATTTGTAAAAATCAGAATGAAATCTTAGCATATATAAGAAATACCCAAATAAGACTGCCAAAGACCTTTAAGGTCAAGAACAAGACAACATTATCGTTTAGAATTCATTTCTACCTAGTCTCTGTCACATACTAAAATAATTCTTTAATCAACCATTCTTGATTGATGGGATGATGCAGAAGGAGTTAATTCACTATTTGATTACTGAAAATAACTTTTAAAGTTTTTATTTTTAAATAACTTTAGACTTACAGAAAAGCTGCAAAAATAGTACATAATTCCTGTATATGCTTCACTCAACTTTCCCTAATGTTGTTTCATATAGCCATAGGTACAATGATCCAGACTAAGAAATTAACTTTGGTGTAATACAACTGACTAAAGTACAGACTTCAGATTTAATTAGTTTTATTACTATTATTATTATTATTATTACAATATTTTTGTTTGTTTTTTTCAGAATCCAATTTAGGATCCCACAATGCAGTTAGTTGTAGTGTCTTAGTCTTTTTCAGTATGTGACAGTTCCTCAGCCTTCCCTTGTCTTAGTGACTGACACTTTTGAAGAGTAATGGTTAGTTACTTTGTAGACTACCCCTCAATTTGTGATTGATGTCTTCTCATAACTATATTAAGGTTATATATTTTTGGCAATGATACTGTAGGAGTGATATACCGTCCTCATTATGTACCAGAAGATAGGTGATGTTTTATTTCTTATTACAGTGAACTTAAAGATAGTGCCTCCTAGGTTTTCCAGTATAAATTTAGTATTTTTCCCTCTGTAACTAATAAACATCTTGGGGGATATTCTTTGAGGCTATGCAAATATCCCATATCTCCTCAAATACCATTTGACTCACCAATTTTACCATCCATTGATGGATTTTGCTTGCAACAATTATTGTGATTTCCTAACTGTGATTTTTCTATTTCTTGCATTCCTTCTATGCTTATAAATTACAATTATGTTATAAGGAAGAGCTGTCCCTTCTTCCCCATTTATTTTTGTTTCCATCCTATTTATTTATATCAGTATGGATTTATGGATACTCATTTTATTCTAGTGATGTTAATCCATTACTATCATTATTTTGTTGCTCAAACTGTCCTGGTCTTGGCTATGTAGAGTCTTTCATGCTGGTGCTTGTACCCTTTCGACATGTTCCCATCTTTTTTGATGAATTCTTTACTTTGTGGCTCAAGATGCTCTAAACTCAGCTTTAATTTTCTCTAACTCAGACCAAGAATAAACCACTTCACCATCAAGTCATATTTTTCTTTTGTTGAAACATAGTGTTTAGAAACTAAGGTCTGAGTACTAGGTATTCTCTTTGCTACTGGGTGCCATTGCTTCCGGTGCTTCTCCACAGACAGCTAGAAATTAGATGTATGTATAATAACACAGCATATACATACAGATATTTTTATTTCTCTATTTATCTGTATGCATATTGTTAAAAATTAGTTCATACTGATACTACCAATTCCAATCCAACACGAGAAGGTTCAGACTAGCCTTCTTTCTTCCATATTTGTAATTTCTTTCTCTGACAGTGACAACTCTGGCTCTTATTATCTATATATTTACCTATTTAATCAACCTTATTATACACATCAGGTGGTTCTAGGTTGGCTGATCCATTCCCTGTGTATTTTTTAATTAGAGTATAGTGTTTATGTAGAGTATCTTTTGACTTTAATCTTACAATATCAGCCAAAGTAGTGTTTGCCAAAGTAGTTCAGTTTCTTTTCTTTTTCTCCACATTCCTTGTGGATATGTTATTCATTTGTAATATAGTTAACTCACTTGTTACAGCTTTTAATTTCATTTTGGGTTCCCCCACATCCTTTGATTTTTTAAAGATTATGTACTCATTCTTTGTGGTATGCACAAGTCTATGGGTTTTGAAAAATGTATAGAGCCATTTATCCATTACTATGGACATGATAGTTTCATCATCCTGAGCATACCTTAATGCTGACTTTTTGTAAAATATTCCTATCACCTCCTTATAGCCTTGACACTGACTCTTTATTCCTATAATTTTGCCCTTCAGCATATATTATAAAAGAAATTTATATTATTTTTTATTGCTTCTTAGCAAAATATATTTAAAATCCATCCATGTTCTGTGAATCAATAGTTCCTTTATATTGCCACTGAGTAATATTCTATTGTATGACTGTACCATGGTTTTCTTATACATCTACCAGTTGAAGAACATTTGAGTTGTTTCTGGGATTTGGCAATTGTGAATAAAGTTACTGTAAACATTTGCATACAGGGTTTTGTGATTATAAGTTTTCATTTTGGGGGAATAAATACCTCGTAGTGACATTGCTCGGTTATACAGTAAGTTTATGTTTAACTTTGTAAGAAACTGCTAAAGCGTTTTCCAGAAGGGCTAAATCATTTTGTATCCCCACCGGCAATGTATGAGAGTTCTAGCTGTTTTGCATCTTCACTAACACTTAGTATTATCATCATCTTCTTTACAGATAAGGAAATAAAGAGTAAGAGATTTAAATAGCTTGTCTGAAGTCACAACCAGTGCCAGGACTGAAATTTGAGCTCAGGACAGTGGGTTCTGAATTTGGTTTTCACTGTACTTTTTCTTGGGAACAATTCTTGTTTGCTCACATTTACTCATATATATGAAGTCTTTAAGTTACTTCTGCTAAGATCATTTCCTTCTTTTAATAGCCAATTATTGTGAATGACTCTTGAGAAGTAGATAGTATAGTTATTAGTAATTATTTCTCTATTTGAGGAAAGTGAATCCTGAAATGGTCAAGAAATGTATTTTAATGAGTGACAGAACTAATAGTGGCCATTTTTCTTCTAGGGTACTGTGATATTGTAATTTATAATAAGAAATATATATATGGTCTTCATTCCCATTTATGGCATAGAGCTCCTAAAACTCTTGGGATTTCTTAAGTGATGAGAGTAATAAAGTATTAATGAGGTGACTTTTGGAAAGCCCCTAGATCACCTAAGGATGGGGGCTGATCATCAGAGGATGTGATTAGAAGACTTTCATTCTACCCCTCTCACACTCCCTGATCTCTGGGAGGAGAGCAGGGCTGGAGGTTGAATCAATCACCAATGGCCAATGAATTAATCAATCATTCCTATGTAATGAAGCCTCCATAAAAAACCGAAAGGACACAGTTTGGAGACTTCTGAGTTGGTGAACACTTGGAGATTTGGGGGGAATGGTACATCTGGAGAGGGCATGGAAGCTCTGCACTCCTTCCCACATACCTTGCCTTATGCATCTCTTCCATCTGGCTACTTTTGAGTTGCATCCTTTTATAATAAACTGGCGATCTAGTTGATGGGTTTCCTGAGTTCTGTGAGCTGCTGTAGAAAATTGAACCCAAGGAAGGGGTTGTGGGAACCTCCCATGTAATCTGATCTGTCAGAAGCATGTAACAACCTGGGTTCGAAACTGGTGGTTCAGGTGTGTGGAGGGACAGTCTTGTAGGACTGAGCCCCTAACCTGGGAAATCTGACACCATCTTTATGTACATGGTGTCAGAAATGAGTTCAGTTCTTGGACACCCTGTTGGTGTCTGAGAATGGCTTATTAGTGTGGTGATGCCCCTGCATAAACAAATATATACGTTGGAATTGGTGATCAGAACACCCTATTTAGGCACAAACAAAATACAGAATATTCTGGTTTGTACACACAAAATCAAAATATGTTAGATCTTTTCTTCTTTGAACAGGTAGCTATCTTCCCTTCTAAAGAGCAAGAAGTCCACGAAATGAGTATCTACAGTATTAATAGTAGGGGTAGGTGCAGAGGGTTGGGAAACTAGACGGAGAGTCAAACATAATCTAAGAATCTTTTGTGGACCTGCACCCTCCACTCTTTCTCTAGGAACTTTAGACAAAACTGGAAGAAGTTCAAATGGTTTGGCCTGCCTCCCCCAACCTCTTTTTTTTTTTTTTTTTTTTTAAATGCCTTTTTCTGAAATACTCTGGCCAAAGACTAACAAGCAGTGAAATGGCAAAAGGCAGGCAGCCGGCAGGAAAAGTAGAAGCAAATGGCTGGGGTAAAACACAAACTGTATGATTAGGCTCTGAATAATCAAGGAATTGCATTGTAGCTTGTTATACATATTCCATGGTCATAATTTGATATTTGCAACAAAAAGAAAAAGAAGAATCTTCTAAAAAAAAAAACAAAACAAAAACAATAGAACAAGTCAGTGTTAACTGGGGAAGTCTATCTATCTTTTTCACTCAAAATATTACCTATTTACCTTTCTGATCTTCTCCATGTGATCTAGTTATTTGCACTTAGCATATTTGAGGAAATAAAGAGTGATTTATATTATCATTTTAATGGTACATGGATTCTTTCATTATGTAGTTGGTTCACATACATCAACATTTTAAATTTTGGACATTCTAAAATACATTTGGCAAACTGCTAAGGAGAAAACCGTCTGTGAGCCTGTAGGAACTAAAACCTGGTACATGTCTGAACAAATGCGAAAGTCCCATTTGTGCTGTTCGGTTTTATAAGTTATGTAGCTTTGTGTGACCTTTTTAAAAATATTCAAGTGGTTTTGAAATATCATTAAAAGGTGATCAGTGGTAATTGTCTTAATGATAGTACTCATATAAAAAATATATTGTTAAGTGGAACCCTTTCCTAACCTCTGATATGATTTTTAAAGGCCCTTTTTTAAAAAGGAAGACATTTGAAAGTTACTTATTAAAGGCAAAATGAAAACACAACTTGAAAAGGGGATTTTAATTTCATAATGATTAAGGTTTTTAGGCATAAAAGAAGACCCAAGACCAGTTCTTAATTATTTATGGACTGATTCTGCAATCTGTGTTATCCAGTTTTCTTACTTCAGCTAAGAGGGCAGGATAGGTAGAGAAACTGAAATAAATCAGTTCCTTTATATTTTATCATCAGTAGTAAAAAGCCCAGTGTGATATAAGGTTTTAGAATTATCTATGCCATTTGACCCATTGCTATGGATAATTGAAACATATCATGATTGAGAAGGGAACTAAATCGCTTATTGGATAACAACTGGGCCAGACATTATGCTAGGTTCTTTATATATATTTTATCACTTAGTGTTCATAGCAATCCTATGATTACCTTCTTTTACATGGGTGAAGACTAAGGCTAAGCTAGCTGAAATTACTTACCAACTCAAATGGGTAGCAAGTGGCAAGGCTGGGATTAAAATGGGTCTGGATTTCCTTACAATCCATGTTCTTTCTACAGAATGGATATCACTTACTACTTGTACCATAACTGTCCCTGGATGCAAACTATATAAATTAAAATGTTTCTGAAGCCCAAGGATAGGAGTTGGGAATCTGGGCTAATTTTAATGTCACACAATAAGGAACAACGGTTACCCTTTTTCTGAGATCCTTATATTAAGTTATTTAGAAAATGCATTCTACACCATGAACATCACTGTTTTGCAGCCTCTGTGGAAAAACTACACAGAGTCTATGGGACTGCAAATCAGTACACATTTTGTGTACAACAATATGGCAAAAAAATATTCATACCTCTTAGGCCCAGCAAACATATATTTTTATGGATTGTCAGAAATTAAAGTACAGAGATATTCATTTCAGTGCTATTTATAATAGTGTAAAATTGTAAACCATGCAAATGCTCAGTAGTTTAAAAAAAAGAGTAAATATACTATAAAATCATACTTATTTTGATGTATTATGCAGTCATTAAAAATAAGTTTCAAAGAATATTTAGAAACAAGGGGATAATTCAAACAATGTGATTTTTCAGATGCTGTATAAATATGTATTGAATGAATAAATAAAATAGTAAATTCAAAGTAATGCTTATCATAAGAATTCACATTTTCCAAATTAGAGATCATGATGAAATATTTTTTTTCTTTTACTTAAGGTAAATGTGTTTTTGAAGTAGAACATATGCATGCACATCATTAATGGCTCAATGAATTCTTACAATTCAATGAATTCTTACAAAAGGAAATACCCAAGTGACCACTGCATAGTTAAGAAGTGGAATGATATCAGCAGCCCTGGGAGCCTCCCACATGCCTCACCTTATCATTACACTCCACCTTCAAATGTAACTGCTCTCCAACTTTTAACATTATAGATTATTACTATAGATTATTATTATATTATTTTAACCCTTTAGATTATGTTACTTAAATTTTATATAAATAACTCATCTATTAGGTATTCTTTTATGTCTAGCTAATTTTGCTAAACATTATGTTCATGAAATTCATCAGTATGGTTGTATATAGCAAAATTGTGTTAATTATCAAAGCTGTTTATTATTTTTGTGTGTATATATATCTATATATAGATATATTTAGATATATATGCCCTTAAGGGATACTTGTTTGTTTCCAGTTTTTAACCAACAGTGAGGCAATGAACACTTTAATACATGCCTCTTGGTGCACACACATATACCTTTCTGATATACTTGGAAGTGGAACTTTTGGGTCATTTAGGGCACATATCCACCTCTAGTAGGTACTACCTGTTTTCCGAAGTTGTGCCAATGGGCTGTGCCATCAGCAGAGTGTGAGAGTGCCAGTTGTTTCGGCACCCACCATCACTGAATTATCAGTGTTTCCTAATTTTAGTCATTCTGAAGAGTGTGTAGTGGTATCTCATTGTGGCATTAATTTACTTTTCTCAGATACATAATGAATTAGTTTTCATATGTTTATTGGTCAACTTGATGTTTTCATTTGAGAAGCACCTGTTCAAGCTACTTGCCCATTTTCTTTCTTTCTTTCTTTCTTTCTTTCTTTCTTTCTTTCTTTCTTTCTTTCTTTTTCTTTCTTTCTTTCTTTTTCTTTCCTTTCTTTCCTTCCCTTCCTTCCTTCCTCCTTTCCTCCCTCCCTCCCTCCATCCTTCATTTTTTCTTTCTTTCTTTCTTTCTTTCTTTCTCTCTTTCTTTCTTTCTTTCTTTCTTTCTTTCTTTCTTTCTTTCTTCTTCCTTTCTTTCTTTTCTTTCTTTTTTCTTTTCTGTTCTTTCTTTCTTTTGAATATACCAATTACTCATATATTCTGAATTCAGTACATTTGTTAGATATGTCTATTTCGGATATATTCTTCTATTGTATAGGTTGCATTTTTACTCTCTTCAAGATGTCTTTAGATGTTATTTTTAACATAGTCCAATTTATCTCTCTTTTCATTTATAAGTTTCCTTTAAAAGTTGGGCTTTTTGTGTCCTATGTAGAAAAGATCGGCAACATACTATCCTATGTTAAGTTCTGGAGGCTTTATCATTTTATCTCTCAGTGTAGGCATATGAATCAAGATTTGCACACTTGACCCAGCACCAGTAATTGAAAATACCATCTGTTTCAACTGTACAATTGTATACAGGCTGTACAACCTTTTTCATAAATCAACTGTCTGTGTATATGTTTGTATATTTATGGATTTGTTCTGGTCTCCCCATTTTATTCTGTTAGCCTGTGTGCCCGTTCATGGAGTAATACCACCATTTTCATTACTGAAGTCTTATAATCAGTTTTGCTCACATGAAGTATAAGATTTTGATAAGTATTCTTCCTATCAATGATAGATTGCCCTATCATTTCTGGCCCTTTATATTTCTACTAAAATGTTATATCCTAAATATTTTTTAGGCCTTCTAGAAATTACTGTCATTAATGTTTGTAGAATGAGTTCTATGTATTGGATGAATTTTGATGCTATTTTAATTTATATCATTTAAAATTTTTTATTTTCTCATTTTCATTACTGGTACATAGAAAAAATTGAATTCTGCATATTGATCCTATACTCAGAACCCTTGTTGAATAATTAATTTAATAAATAATAATAGCCAATATTAATAATTATTACTATGGGTAATATTTGCTATTACTATTGCTAATAATATCAATATTAATAATTATTAAAATGTATGAGTAATAGATTATTATTATAAATTAACTAGTTTTGATTTTTCATAAATATAATCCTGTTGTTAATGAATAATGGTAATTTTATGATTTTTCCCTCCAAGTTACAATTTTTTTTATATCCTTCATTGCACTGACTAGGACCTTACACAATTTATGTATTAATTTTAATAGTATATACTTTTGAATTTTAGTTAATGATTTTCTGTATTTATTGAGATATGAATATGATTTTTCATCTTTGTGTTGTTAATAAGGTGAATTGCATTGGTGGATTTTTCAAGTTAACTAGCCATGCATTCCTGGGGGAGGGGTGGAAACAATCTGTGATGTATTATTCTTTTTAATATATTGCTAGATTTCATTTGCTAATATTTTCTTTAGAATTATTGTATCAATATTCTTGATGGTGGGGCTTTATTTTAACTTTCTTGAAATAGCTTCATCAGGTTTTAGCATCAAGATTAAGCTGGCTTCAAAAACTGTTTTCTTTTTTCTGGAAGGCTTGGTGTAAGATTGGTGCTATTTTTTAAAAGTTTAAAGACATCAGCAGTTAAGCTATCTGAGCTGGAGATTTATCTGTAGACAGGGTTTTAAAAATTTATTCAATTTCTTTAATAGATTTAGTAATAAAGAAATTTGCTCTTTCTCCTTATGTTCATTTCCAAGTTCTTTTCAAGCAGTTTTCCATTTCACTTAAAATTTCAAATTTAGTGGTAAATTTTGGTCATAATCTCATATATTAGTGTCTATAAAATCTATGGTAATGTTCTTTTTTGTTTGTTCTTGATATTTTTTTAAAAGTCTTATTTGAGGTTTAACAATTACAGATATATTTTTTCAAAAAAGCCAAATTTTGGCTTTTGTATTGATTTCCAATTGCTGTGTAGCAAATTACCACAAACTTGGTGGCTTGAAATAACATAACCACATTCTCTTACAGTTCTCAGCGCCCAAAACCCAGAATCAGCTTAAATGGGCTGAAATCATGGTGTCAGCAGAATTGTGCTCTCTCTGGAGGTTGTAGGGGATAATCCATTACCTTTCCTTTTCTAGCCTCTAGAGTTGCATTTCTTGCCTTGGCTTGTAGCCTTTCCTCTATCTTTAGAGTCCAAGGCATGGCATCTTGCTCCATTTGTCACATTGCCTTCTGTTTCTGTAGTCAATTATTTGCCTCCCTCTTACAAAACATTTGTGATTACATTTAAGGTCTACTTACATAAATAAAGATAATCTGCCATTCCCCAAATCCTTAATTTAGTCACATCTACAAAGTCTCTTTTGCCATATAAGGTAACACGCAAAGGTTTCAGGGACTGGGACCTGGATATTTTTTCTTTAGGATCTATTACTGAGCCCACCACAGTTTTGCTGACTTTTTTCTTTATTGTATGTTTGTTGTATATGTTATAATTTCAGCTCTTATTTTTATGGTTTTGTTATTTTTATATTCTGGTTTTACTTAATGTTCTTAGAAATAATTAGATAACTGATTTTTTTTTTAAATAATTAGATAACATTTTGAAGCTTTTAGAATTTTCTAATATGTGCATGCATGTAAAGTTTTAATATCTATCTAGTATAGCTTTAACTTCCTCCCACAAAATTTAATATGTAGCATATTTATTATGGCTCACTAAAATATATTTAAAATTTTATTTTTGTTATTGATTTTAGCTTAATTGCCCAAAGTCAAATTGTAGTTTTAAACCTTGATAAGACAGCTTTTCAAATCAGCTGAATGGGTCATCATATCATCAATGTTGATAAAGTTCCATGGGTACTTGAAAATAATTTAGTACTTTGCTACTTTTTTTAAATAAATGTTCATTTAGTTTGGATAATCAGCATGTTGTCCAAATATTCCATATTCCTACTGATTCTTTTCCTGATAGTTCTATCAGCTACTGCAAAAAAGTGTGAGAAAGTCTCTTACAATGACTACAGATTTTTCTGTTTCTTATTTGGAATCTATCAATTTTTGGTTTATATATTGGGAAGCAACGTATTTGCTGAATACACATTTAAAGCTGTTAAAAATTCTTGGTGAATTGACTTCTTTCATTGTAAAATATCATATCTCTATAAATGTTTTATGTCTTAAAACCTACTGTGGTACTATTATAGATACACCAGCTTTATTTTAATTAGTATTCACAGGCATATCTTTTTACATCTTATATCGCAGCTGTATGGTTACCTTTAAATTTTTCATTTTTTAAAAATCTGGGGTTTGTCTCATGTGTTATACGGAAATGATATATATGTTTGTAATCCAGTGATTAAAATTTGTGACATTTTCCTCCCTTCCTTGAAATAATTTGTGTAGAATTAGTGTTATTCTTTCTAGGTAGTTAATGAAGCTCTGAGGTAAAAACATCAGGACTTAGAATTTTTTGGTGCATATTTAATTACTGATTTAATGTTTCTAAGAGTCACACGACTTCTAAAATCTTCTCTTTCTTCTTAGTTAAGTTTCAGTAGATATGGCTTTATAGGTTTTACAGACATAGGTCTGTAAGATCTTTGGTTATTTAGAATTATGTTGCTTTATTTCTAAACATTTATATATTGGTCTCTAACTTAATTCTGGGGTCATCAGAGATTACATACTTGAGAACTTCAGTCCTTTGAAGTGTGTTTTGAGACTTAACTGTATGGTCCAGAATATGTTCTATGTTGCTAAAAATTGTTTATGCACTTAAAAAATTACATATTCTGCAGTTGTTAGATATAATTGTCTATGTATATATATTAGAACAACTTCATTAATCATGTTTTTCAAATCCTTTATATCTGTTCTTCCATATGGGATCATTTTCCATCACTCGAAAGAAACTCCTTTTGTTTTTCTTGTACTACAGGTGCACTGACAATACATTTCTCTAAGAATGTCTTTATTTCCTATTTGTTTTTGAAAGATATTTTTGCAGAGTATAGAATTTTGGGTAGGCATTTCATTTTCCAAAGCTATAACAATGTCACTTCATTGTTCTCTGCTTTTTATGGCCAATGTGGAGAAGTAGACTCTTATTTTTATTGTCATCCTGTGGACAATACTCTCTCCCTCACCTTACACTGATTGCTTTTGAGATTCTCTTTATATTTAGCTTTCAGTGTCTTAACTACAATATTCCCAGGTATAGTTTTCCTTTTACTTATCCAACTGTGGTTCACTGAGCTTCTTGAATATGTGGGTTGATGTCTTTCATCATATCAAGAAATTCTAATTTTTAACCATTATTTCTTCAAATATTGCCCCTCCCATTCCCTTTTGTTCATGTGGGACAGCAAAACCTGTCCATTCTTACAGTGTCCCAAATCCATCTTCCATTTCTACTATGGTTTCTTTTTTTCTTTCTATATTCAATTGAGAGGTTTTCTTCTGGCTAGCCTTCTAGTTTACTTATCTTGTTTTACGTTGTGCATAGTCTGCTATTAAACTCATTCAGTGACTTCTTAATTTCTGATATTGTATTTCGTAGTTCTAGGACACACATTCAGTTTTTTATAGATTGTAATTCTCTGTTAAAAAACACTATATTTTCATCTATTTTTGTCCACCTTCTCAATTATATTTATCATATTAGTCACAATTATTTTAAAGTTCTTGTTTGTGAACTTTAATCTCTGTATCATCTCTGGATAAGCTTCGTATAACTATTGTTTTTTTATCATTAGCCATTTCCTTTGCTTCTTTACACATTTAGCAATTTTTAGATTGTATTTTTGACATTATGAATATTATGGAGTCACAATGGTTTTATCTTTCATTGAGAAGGATTGAGTTTTGTTCTGGGAAGTAATTACATTTCTGGCTGATAATCTAGATCATGTGGAGGTCCCATTTCTTTCTATGCTTCATTACTTTTGCTTGTATACTGCAATTGTCTTCAAAAAGTATACTTTTTGAGGCCAGGATGAAGGCACATTCCCCCAGGGAAAATTTAGATTTGCTTCTAATGAGTGCATGTGGGTGTGACAAATGAAAGGCATTCTTAATCCAATACAAAACTTGGAGCTCTTAGGCATCTTTAAACAGCAAATCTACTGGAAAGCTGGCCAGCGACTACATCTTTTCAAACATCCTTCACCTTTTCTTTTTTGTCTCTCAGTCTTTATTCTAATACCTACAAAGCATTGCTTATGAATCACTTTTACTTAGGTACAAAACCCTTTGTGTCCCAAATTAATGTTGAGGCGAGTCTCCTCTCAGATTCCCTGCTATGTGTATGTTCTTGGCCTTGACTTTTTCCCCATTCTGCCCATATTATGTTTTGGCAAATTTGACACACATCTTCAAGGTAAGAGCAGCTTGATGCTCATGTGCACAATTTATATCCCCATATTTCTTTCTTCCCCACCCTTAGGTTTGTATCTTTGTCAGCTTTTAAATGATTTTAAGGGGATTTTAAAATACTTTATCTAGCATTTTAATTTTTGTCATTGGAGCTTTGATCTAAACCAAATAAGTTATTACTGGAAATAGAAGTTCCATATATTTTTGTTTTTAATGTACGGGGAAAGAAAATATGGCTTTATGATAAGTATTTTTGGAAGCTTATTAAAACCTTTTTGGTATGGTAATAATACATAGTCAATATGTATGACTATCTCCTGGGTATTTGAAACAAATAGTTGCTTTAGTCTTTGTTGGGTATAATGCTATTTGGGTATATCATTTTGATTATTTATATATCCATTACACCAATTCATAAACTTTAGTGTTTATATGTTTATAATATTTAATATTATTGTCTTTTTTGAATACTATATGTATTTACTTTTTTGTTGTGTATTTTACATATCCATTTTCAATACATGTACATTAATGTATTTTACTATCATAATGGATTTTTGAGGGTTTTTTTAAGTATTTTTAACAGTTTTAAATTTATCTATGCTCAGGGATAGGTGAGAAGGTTGGTAATGAAAGGAGAAAATAGCTGAATAGTAGTGAGGCCAAAGCTAGGATCAGTAGTAGGACAGCTTGTGGATAGGGTGTGGTAAAAAGGCCAGAGGGCTAGGAATACCAAGATGTTTGGATTTTTGTGTTATTAGGGCATGCAAAAATCCAAACAATAAAACAGGTAATAGATCCTAACATACAAACTTTGATTTTGTTTCTTTCATGTGCTTTTCTTGATGAAAACTTGTTACCCAATTGAGCTGTGTTAACTCTCGGTAAAGCCTTAAAAAGATGTATAACTGTCATTTAAAAAAATGAATTCGTGGGGAAATGTATTGTTGTATGCAGATTTCCAGTGGAAACCTGCAGATGCTCACATAAGAAACATTCTTTCTACTCTTTTGAATAAACATGTTGCAAGCCCAGTACATTTGCATACCCATGAGAATAATTGTTTCAAAGATATGGGCTGTGAACACATGTGGTTGTCTACCAGATTATGAACACCAGACTTGAGACATATATTTTTCAGGTGTACAGCTTGAGGAAATTATTGAATACTCAGCACAAATGCTATGTCTTGGGGAATATTTAGAGAAATGTAGGTGCTACTGTATTTTGAATAATCAGTCCCTCTAGCTCTCATTGCGACTGGTGGAAAATTTATTTTATTTTCCCTTGACAAAGGGAAAACAAAATTGTAGCTATCTTACTGCATAGTTTGTTAAGCAATTTCCATTTTGTACTTGCATTTCACAGATGTTCTGAAATGGTTAAGCCAAAAAGGCATGTTTTAACTCATGAGTAACTTATAACAAAATCCATTCCTATCAGTTGGCTTTAAATATATAGATATGTAAAACTAATATAACACTGTATATTAACAAACTGGAATTTAAATAAAAACTTTAAAAATGATAACTATATATGTTAAATATATAACAATACAATATATTAAATATAAATAAAGTGTAAATTTTAAAAATTTATAGGTGTGTATATATGTGTATACATATATGTCTCATTGATAACTCGGATACGCAAAAAGAAGTGTCTTTGTAGGTCAGTATAATCCTTTATTTTTTTATGAGTAAGAAGTTATAAAATCACATACTATGCCTGATGTTTAACTTTTCATTTATCTTTTGTACTTTATTATAGTGGAGTTGACAGATGTTGAAAGATGTTTAGATACACAAGGAGCCTAGCAGCTCCTATAGATCTGAAGAAGCTCATATCCTCAAACTATTCCCTTCAGAATTTGTTATAACTTATGCTTATTAAATTGGCTCCAGGTCTTATTGTTCAGAGTAGCCTCAAAATAGGTGATTTTCTAAAATATGTCCAGTGTCAGTCATCCCTCCTCTTAAGAGAGCAGCTATTTCAAATTGTCCTGCTATAAGTTGGGCAACCTTACAGCCTGGTTTGCCCAGGCCTGGATTAATTATTACTGGAGCCCTGTAATGCTCTCAAAAGATAAGTTTTGGATGATAAATTATTTGGTCACATTAGATTTAAAAGGCTAGGATTCACAATATTTTGAAGAAAAAAAAAACCTGGTCTAAATTAATTCATGCACTGTACCCCCCACCAATTAAAGCACCAATTACATTCATTATCAAACATGTTTTCCCCTACTCTTTGGTCTGAAGTCTATCATTTCTTCTTATTTGGCTAGAAGTATATTCAGGGTTCTTTAGCTTAGAAATTATGTAAAACATAACTGTCTTTTATAATTCAGTTAATGAATTCTACACAAACTTCTTTCAGGATTTTCCTATGGTAGAGTAAGGAAACTTCATATTAATGCATTTTAATGATATATCTCACAAAAATTTGGGGTTTTCTCCCACTATTATTTGCCTACAAATAGGTCTGCAAATATAAACAATATATAGAAAATATGTTCGCTATGCCAGCTAAATGCATTTAAGTAAGGAAAACTGTTCCTGTGGAATGCTGTCAAAAATTTCACAGTAACCAACCAGTTGCTTTATATTAATTTACATAGATCATCAGTCATTGAATTTTTACTTTGGAGAAAGGTATGCTCTCCTTAGGTCAGATTTACCGATAACTAAATCTATTTTGGAATTTATTTCCTGTTTTATAGTAAAAATTTTGACCTTTAGTTTCTCTATTCTAGAAATCAGAAGATCAAAAAGCTCATTAGACATCAAACCAGATGGCTTATAGGAGCCTGTATTACAAAGTTCTTGGTCTTTCTGAGAATATGTGTTTTGCTTATACACTTGAAAAGCCAGAACTCACAGATAACATGAGTGTTTTTGAACTTTGGGTTAAAAAAATAACAAGAACCACAAAGATTCATGAAAAATAAGTTTTCTGGATCAGATGCATTCAGCCTGGTCGTCTACTCATCTATATGTACGGTACTTTTGTGTAATCATAATCATATATACGATCCTAGGAGACTGTAGGGGTCTCAATTAACTTGTGTTCAGAAATTCTGTAGGTAATAGGGACAGTCATATTTTGAAAAGGATTTTAAAACAAGGAAATTAAACCATCAAAAAGTGTTCCTGATTCACATTCAGTTAATTATAAAAATGTAGAAAATCATGTGACCCTGAAAGCATTCCAGGTAATTATAGTCTTATTTTTAATTCTCTATGCTGATTTAGAGAAATATTAGAAATATCTTATTTATTCTGTTGAGGTATAAAGTCAGTAGCCACATATAGGATGTATATCTTCTACCATCAGATACTAAGCTTGCTCAGAGTTCAAGGTGAAACCTAAGTGCTGCCTTTTCTCATTTTACAATTTGATTGTATCCCTTATCAATGTTATAGGTGAGTAAGAAGGAGAACTACATATTTTAATAGGCTCATTTCCTGTTTCCCACATAATGTGTTTACTTTTAGAGAATGTCTCAGGTGGTATTCAAGCCTATAATGGAGTGTGACTCTTCTAATATGAGAGGTTAGAAATGAAGAGGCTACATTAACTCTTTCTTCTTTTTTTTTTTTCTCATTGGAAGAAGACACTTGATTGCTAACTTTCTCATTTCCAAGTGACAGAAACTGTCCAGCTATCCTTTGTAACAAGTAAGCATTACTTCCTTTGTTCCGGCTCATGATCATTGGTAATTTAAGATAATTCATCAATTACTATCTTCTATAATGCATAGTAGCCTTAACTACTGAACATAGATTCTTATTATGTGACAAAGTTGTTAGCCAGCCTTCATGAACTGAATAGACGTGCAGTTGACAAGTCTTTGTAGTTCCATGCAAGTATAGCCATTACTTTTGGAGATCTTAAACCTTAAGCATTCTCTTTTGAGTCTTCCCTTGTCCATCATGTTCATTGTATAATTCCTGGCAGCCCAAAAGTTTGCCAAACCAGGGTGAGCATCCCCAAGTTTATCTTGCTCTCAAGAAAACCCGAGTTTGTGTGGCATTGTTATTGGTGAATCACATCTACAAGGTTTTCAAGTTTTTCTTGTTGAGTTTGAAATGAGAGATGGAAATCAGGGACCTGGCTCTCAGACATATCTGAAAATTGAGGCCATTTCTATGATAGCAAATACATAAAGCAATGAAAAGATTGCATAGTAGTTGGGCAAATTCAGACAAAATTCAGACACTTTTTATTCCTAACATGGAAACTTGGCTAGATGTGATTATTAGAATTTGAAATTGAGCTCTGCCCCCATCTTCAGGCAAATGATTTCTCACTTATGTATAGTTTGCCTTTTACAGTTATTGATATAGCATCTGTAATATTAAACATCACTTAAATCCTCAAATTTTATGAATATTATATTTTTAAACAACAGGGTGCAGGAAATGGAATCACAATAGCCCAAACCAACAGGTACATCACAGAGAAGCAGTAATGACATACAAGTCTGCTAGTTAATTTAAACGAAGAAGATATGTTTTCTTAACACCTAATAGATTATCCCAAATAGAATACAATCCACATATGTTACATTCTTGATTAAGCCCTACATTTTGTGCTTTCTTTACATTCTTAGTTTGTGTTTACTCTAAGATAGAAATCACTTCAAAGGTTAAAGTTTTTAGAAACCATTTCAGTTTTATATAAATGTAAAGTTTCTAAATATTTAAGAGTTACATAATGTAAACTTGTTTCCTTTCAAAATTTGTTTCACAAGAGCAGGTAATACATTTCCACTTTCAACTGCACATTTAGATGCTTTATTTTTGAGTGTATTTTCTCCTCGATATTTCTTTCCACAGAATTTTGGAATTTTGTTTCTCTCATGTTTTATTGAAAAGGCTCTCTGCCATTATATCCTTTCGTTTTCCGGTTTTATCCTTTTGTCTGAAGGCACATTGCAGCATGGCTGGTTTAAGGATTCTAGGCAGTGAGAGAAATGGATAGCCACAAGAGTATCTCTAGTCAAGGTTGAAAGAGAGCACGTAGCTTTCTAAACTGAACACCGTGAATGGGGGACATTTAGGTTATTGCCATGACAATTCTAATTGTTGGAACTTTATTCTTATTATGGTCTTTATTCAGTTGGATTCACCCTAACAGCACACATAGACGAGTCACTTTAATTTCTGGGCTGGTTTTGGAGAACATGTATCCAAGAATCATCATCTTTTTGTTGCGATAACAAAACACACGGTCAAGGGGGGTCTAAATGGAATTGCATTTTATAGGCATGCAGAGATCGGTATGAAGTAAGACATGCACTCTTTGACCCCTGGAGGCTCTCTCTGACAAATGATGGGGCTACATTTTAAATTACAGGAGATTCCAATTACTGTGAAATTATGGGGCTATGTGAGCTCCCTCTATGGGCTAATTTAACGTCTGCAAATTATATTTCTTCTTCTTCCTCTTTTTTTTCTTCTTCCCATTTTTCCCCCAACAAAGCCTCTGTGTGGCCTCTGGGATGGGGTGGCCGCCTAAGGGCCCTGAGGTTGTGCTCCTTGGAGCGTGTGCAAGATGGCTGCCCCAAGGCTGTTTGAAGCTGGCGCGTTTGAAGCTGCCGCGCGTGTTTGAAGCTGCGGCATTTGAAGCTGTCGGGCTTGAAGCTGGCGCGTGTGTTTGAAGCTGCGGCATTTGATGTTGCTGAGGACGTTTGTAAATTTGAGACAGACTTTAATATTGTTAGACGGTAGGGGAGTCCTTTTCAACCCCCTTTTCATTTTTTTTTTTACTTGAACTTTTTAAAAAGTTTTATTTAACTTTTTTTTTTCCTACTATTTTAACTACTTATGTCAGCCGAGGAATGCTGTGATTCACAGCCATTATTGTAAGGAAGCTGTTATGTATTTTTAGTGCTGCTGGGACCATAGGAATTCTTGAGTGGCTTTGACTGGATACAACAATGTGGAGAATAATCCCAACTGTGAAAAGTGCTACTGTGGCCACAGAACAGTACAGAATAATTTTGAAAAAGGGCAGTCTCCTTGTTGCTTTTAGAAGAAGGCCGAGTGTGCCCGCTGTTGCATTTGCAAGATTGATGATGAGTGTAGAGGTAGAACAAATGTTATGTGAGTAGAAGAAGTTGGGGATGCATAGGTGTAGAAATTAAATTTGCAATGTGCCAGAAGCAAAGCATTTTATCATTTCTTCCTATTATTTTGTCCTCTAAATTCTATAAGAACTAGGGGGAAAGGTGGATGTTATTATGAAACAATACCGTCAATCCTTTGGATAATACTGTAAAACTGAATGGTGCTTTATATGGAGAGCATCTACTCTGAAAATGTGAGAGAGAAGGGAATGAGTATTGCTGATGTTGGGAAAGGAAAGAAAACAGATGCTTATCCTATAGTGTGTATTTTGGGGCTTGGGAAATACTCTGCATGGAGGAACCCTAGATGTAGAAGTGAAAAAGATGGAGAAAAATTTGGAAGGAGCCATCAGTCGTCACATCCAAAATGGATGTGATGAGAAACACTTTGGTTTGGATGCAGATAATTTTTCACTTAATCCCCAGCCTGGAGCAACATCATGCACTTGCTTGCAGAGTTGATGAAATGATGTGTTCTGATGTTGTCTGTGGTTCTTCTCCATTAGATTTTTTGGGATTGAAAGCTCTTTTGATGGATCTGCCATCACTTCCCCGCCCCCTCCCCCCTTGGAAGTACAATATTCTATTCTACTGATGCTCATTCTCTTGAAAATTAAGTAATGTTTTCTTGATATTAGCTTTTGTCAGCACTTGAACCTGTTTCTTTACATGTCCACCATTAATTTTTTTCATTGGGTAGAATATAAGTTCCATAAAGTCTACATCTACCTTTCAGCCATATTTGGATTGTGTATCTACCCAGGACAGAGGTGCTTGGTTCAGTATTTTATTCATATTAGCAAAGATCTACAGTTCCTTCAGTTCACAGAAAAATCTATGTATTAAATCCATGTCATTAAAATTGAACTATTTTGTCTTCATCTAGATGCAACTAGAATTAGGCTTTATTCTAACAAATAATTTCAATGTGTGCTTTACCTGTTTAAGAATAAGGTATTGTGTCTTGCATAGCTTTTGAATGATGAAAACATGTCCCCTGTCTTCATAGAACAGATGATCTTAGGCTTTATTTTCTTACAGATAATTGTTTTTAAGGATCTCCCTTCATTCGTTCAACATTTCTGATTTGGTAGGAATAGAAATTTGCTAAGTATTTTCCTTTGTATCGTATAGTTGCATTTTCTACTCCAACTTTTCACTGTTAGCTTCTTCAGTTATATTCATTTGAATCCATGTATCTTTTTCATTCTACTAGCTAATCATTTTTAGTGTTAATATTTTACCAGATTTGTGTTTTGAACTTCATATGAGCCATATTGATGCCATTCATTGAGGACTAAGTTCTTACAGACTATCAGTCTAATATACTAATAATCTATTTAACAAGTTATTTTATAAAGTTATAAGATATTAAAAGCTAAGTAACATGGGAAGTATACAGAATTAGTGGCTCTGCACATTTGACTCATCTACCGTTTCAGAACTTTGTTACAAACTTTCATAACTCAAGGAGAGACAACATTATACACACATGGACAGAGAGGTGCATATACTCCTATATATATAGGTATTTATTTTTAATTTTTTATTCTAAAATCTTCTGATCAGATTTTTTCTTATTCCTCAACTTCTGTAATAATCATTTCATCCATATTATTGCTTTTTTAACTTTACGATTTTTTAAAGATTTTCCTACTCTTTACCTTAAGTCTATACAGTCTGGTAATCTACACTTGGTGACAAAAGAATTGCTTGAGAATAGCTGAACACACATGCTTAAATGAGAACTACATGCATTTTATTATACATTCGCATAAGCGTATCCATAGAAAAAGAATAAGTGTTGTAAAGCTGATATATCTTTATGTCAGTTTAATCAGTCAGCTGACATGTTCCATATCATTCTTTTCTCTGCTGGTTTGTGCTAAGAAGTTGCTTCCTATTTTAACAATCTTTATTGTGATTTCTTTTCACATAGTTTTTCATTTTTGCTCTTTTCATTTTGTTTAATTAAAATTAATTGCAGTTAGCTTTTCTTTTTAATGGATTTCCACACATATGTGCTTCTTTCAATAAACTCCACCAAATAAAGGCCATTAATCCAAATAATGATTTCTCTTCCTTGGCTCTATAGCTCTTTCTCTCTCTCTCTCTAACCAAGTGTTTTGTCCTATATCCATTTTCTCTGGTTCTATCAATGTTTTCTTCCATCTACCATGATAAAGTTTGTAATTTGCCTCCTGTGGTAGAGAAATAATAAGAGTAACTTCCTGAGCTGGATTCAAGGTGAAATAGCAATTTCCAAAACACAGTACCGTGACCCCATTTTTTGCAACTCTTAGTAACAGTATCTCCTTTATAGAGCCGGGTCAGTGTTGTTTAACCATTCATCCAAAATATCGTATAGGCTTATTGATGTGATTTATTAATAGTTGTGAGATTTGTTATGACCTCACATTGTAGGTTTTTCATTAAGTGTTTCATCAGTTATTCTCCTTCTAAGGCAGATGCAGATTAGAAACTTTACACATAAAATTTCTATTTTTTGGATTCCTTTTTAAAATCAGCTTTATTGGGGTATTATTTACATACAGTAAAACTTACCTGTTATTAATATATATTTCAATGAGTTTTGACAAATGTATATACTGTGTAACTAGCACACACAATCAACACATTGAACATTTTCATCCCTGTAGAATTGTCTCCCCTAGCTTTTTGAAGTCGGTTTCCTATATTCACCCCCCAATCCTCAGCAACCTCTGATCTTCTTTCTTTTGCTATAGTTTTATCTTTTTCAGAATTTTGTATCCATGAAATCATACTGTGTGTTCCTTTGTGTCTAGCTTCTTTCACTTAGTGTAATGCTTTTAAATTTCATCCATGTTGTTGCATGAATTAGTAGATTTTTCCATGTTAGTGCTGAGTAGTATTCTACTGTATTGATACTCCACAATTTGTTTATCCATTTACCATTTGATGACCTTTTTTGCTCTTTCCAGTTTGGGCGATTATGAAGAAAGATGCTGGAAACATTTGCATGCAGTTTTTTTGTGTGTGAATTTAAGTTTTAATTTCTCTTGGGTAAATATCTAGGAGTGGGATTGCTGAATCACGTGATTCACATGTGTTGAATTTTATAAAAAAATACCAAAATGTTTTCCAGAGTGGATGAACTATTTTGCATTTCCACCAGAGATGTACTAGAGTTCCAATTAGGCCCCATCATCACCAACACTTGGTGTTGTTAGTCTTTTTAATTTTAGCCATTATACTGAGTCTGTATTTCTCTTCAATATTTTTTTCAACTGCAATAATTTACTTTTGTTTTACCAACTTTCTTATTATCACTATATCCACTCAATTGCATTATGCTTTTATTTTTTTTTACTTGTTATAGTCTTTATAACCTTGTTCTTTTGAAAGCTATAGATATATTTTTATTTCTTGCTTTCTTTTAGTGCTTGATAAGGTAAGAGAACTAAAATCCAAATATAAGTAGACCAGAATCTTGAGTGCGCATGTTAAATGATTGATATTTGCCTTTATTTTTTGAGAACTAGGACTATAATATTTGAGGAAGGTTTTATCTGATTTAAGATTCTGGGTTTTATTGGTGTCTATGTAGTGTCACAGAAATTACAAATAGGACTGTATATTTAAAAATACTAGCAAACTGATTTCTCAGTAACTAGATTTCTCAATAAATTTTCACACATCTTCAACAACTGAAGGATCACCGTACAACTCAGCCCTGCCATTTCCTAAAATGGCTCTGTTTTTATTCTTTGCCTCATTAGACAGCTTAGAGAACAGTGTACCATCGCCCATTAAAGAAACCACTTTTATTTAATCCACTACCTACTAACATTTGTCAGAATTGGTGATTTTTTAACCTTTTTTTTTTTTTATAACAGTAACTGTTCTCAGATCTTTAGCTTTGTTCCCTGGATGTTAAAAAGACACATGGCCACTTTGTGAAAATCCTTCTTTAAAAATCCGGTGTAAATGAGAATCATCATCATCTCTATCACCCTATTCTTTTCCATCTAAGAGTGTTTCATTTCAATATATACTGGAACTCTGATTTTTCTCACGACAGCTCAGTTACTAGTTCAGGATTATTACTTGGCTAAGTAAGGTTTTTTTCACTAAAAAGTTTATATAGCAATCAAAATGAATGCTAATGAGTTGCATAGCTTTAAATTCTCTTTTCTCAAAGAACCATACCTTAGGAGTCAATCCTTATTTCAGAAAATGGTTATAAGATGATCTTTAAACCTTGGTTAAAGTATATTAATTCTCTCATGAGTGAGTTATTCTATTGAGTTCTGTGTTCGAAGATAGGATTTCTATACAAATTTCTCGGTTTTGTCAGATCATGTAAACAATATGATACTACAAAGTGAAAATATAGTTGCTACTGAAATCATGAATTAATCCAACTTCTTGGAAAATTCACTCTCAGTTCACTGAGGGCTTCCTATTGAACAGGAGGTATTTTTCCAAGTCACATTTTCTCACAAAAATACACATTTTGTATCTCTGATTTTAAGTCTGGTATTATTTTAGTAGCTAAAGACTTTGAGGGTGTTTGTTGGTAATAGAGTGAATAATGAAGCTAGAGAATTGTGGATATTTTTGGTTATCTTTTACCAACAGTTTTACAAATCAATCTCATTTCCCCCACTTTCTATGTTCAATTAATAATATTAACCTAGACTTTTAAATTTTTCCTTAGAAAGACTGTCAAAGCATGAGGGACTGGAATCTTTTTGATATTTGGAAGAAAAAGATTGATGATGAAACAATATCAGAAGCAATTCAAGTTATGATTTTGTAGGACTCACTGTAGTAACAATAGAATTATGCTTCATATTCTACAGTCAGTGAGACTGAAGATAAAGGAACACACAAAGATTTTCTTTTAAAAGTGATTTGGTATGAAAATTCAGCAGTCATTTTTTAGTTAATCAATATTCCATATTCTGCAAACATCTGGGTTTTGTGGGTGAACTAGTTGGTTTAAATACTAACTTAAACACTTCAAACCTGAGATTCAGTTATTCCTTCAGAACATTTGTATTTTGATTTGGGGCTGATTGAGATCATTCCTAGTACTTGCTCCTAGGTCACCATTAGGTATGTCTAACAAATGACCAAATGCACATATCTTTACATTGGATTAAATTTTTGTTTTCTAGAAAGTCAGACTGTGTTTTCTATGGAACATGTACTGTGTGGATTTTTCTGGTGTCAAAATCCTAGCAGCCAGGGGTAATTCTGAGTATTTGCTTGTGCCCAAATCCCTAAAGAATTCTTGTATCTTACTCTTCCATAATGGATATCTTCTTAGTCCAGCCTAAATCCTCCCTGGCAATTTGCATCACAGGAACCCCCACATCTGTTGTATAGTAAGGTTGAATCCAAGGGAATTAAGCTCTCCCCTTAGGAGCTATTGCTGTCATTCATGCTACACAGAGGGGGGGCATTCCCGCCTTCTCTCTAACTCCAACCCCACTGCCTGGCCAGGAGAATTCTTAATAGTGTGTGATCCAGAAAATTAATTAACTATTTTAATACACTGTGCTTCTTAAATGTGATTTTTGTAAACTGGAACACTATGGCACCACCCAAATTTACATCTAAATCTTTTGGTGGAAATTTTAATATGGGTGTTGTCTGATGATTTTTGATAGGATTAATTTTGAGTTTTATTTTGAAATTATCTCTTATTTTAAGGAAAGGGGATCTGTGAGAGAATCTTTATTTACTTCTTTTACTAAGTACAGATATTTGTGATACCACACTTTTGATTATTTATTTGCTATGTTGTACTCTGGATTATTTCATCATTGTCCCTGTGAAAAGTCTATAGCTTGTTTATTGCTTCCAAATTATGTGTGTCAGAATTGATTTCAAAATAAGTTTTTAGAATAATTTTTTGAGTCAACTGCTTTCATGCTTTCTAAGAAGTTAGAAAAATATATATTGAAAAGTCCCATTTAAGATACAATGAAAATGCAAAATATCTTGATATATCATTAGCAAGAAAAAACATATGGGAACTATATAATGAAAATGGTAAAAGTTTGCTGAGACCTAAGAGACAATTTTATCAACTGAAGATGAAATATATTAAAGGTTGTCTGTTCTTCTTATAATAATTCATAGAACTGCTATTACCTAATAAAACCACAGTAAGTTTTTCTTTTTTTAATTTGCCATAGTAAATCTAATGTTTATCTCTCAGTATGAACAGGGGCAAATAGCCAATACAATTGTCTTATAAGTTATAAAGCTACAATATTCAAGACAGTGTCATTTTGACAAAACAAAGGAAAAGAAGGAAAAAAATCAAGACAGATTCAAACATGTAAAATTTCATTGTGTTGGTATCATAAATGAATGGGGGTGGGCTATTAAGAAGTGGCTCAGGGACAATTAACACTTGTGGGAAAAAATAAATTAGGTCTAGTCTTACCTCATATCATACATCAATATAAATTCCATGAGTTAACGAGATAAATATAAAATAAAATAGGAGATCTCTGGAAACTATAAAAAATAGAGTTGACTTGCTGACTTAGTAATGATGAATAGTTTTAAGCATTATAAGTAATTTTAAAAATCACAAGAGAAAATCCATAGATTTGACTACATGAAAAATTAATTTTTAATGACAAAAACCAATACCTGGTAAAAAAAAAAAATAACCTTAAAAATAAAACTATCAGCAGCAACTATTTCAGATGCTTTTCATCTTTATAGTCAAAGAACTTGAAGGAGAGCAAATCTTGCCAACCCAAAATATGACACTTTGGCATGAGGATTATTTTCAGCTAAAGGCAATCAAAACTCAGCAGATGGAAGAAAAGCTCTTTACCTCCCCATCAAGTACCTAAACTTACACCGGAAGGAGGGCTGTACAAGAAAGAACTATTATAGAGATACTTTTCTACCTAAGAAACTTCTCTACACAACAGGGTAACCTTTGTTTTCCAAACTTCCCCTTTCATCTTTCTGTAAAAGGCCTTCCTCCCAGACCACTACCCCTTTCCTTAGTCCAGGATGTTATATAAATCTCAATTACCTGACTGCCTCTAGAGTCTTATTTTTTTTTTTAGTTAAAACATTTTCTTTCTTTCTGAGAGACAGAGAGAGAGAGAGAGAGAGAACGAGTGGGGGGAGGGCAGGGATAAACGGGCTCCACATGGAGCAGGGAGCCCCTGATGTGGGGCTGGATTCCAGGACTCTAGGATCATGACCTGAGCCAAAAGCAGAGGCTTAAGTGACTGAGTCACCCAAGTGCCCCTAGGGTCTTCTTTATACGGCTTCTGTACACAGGTAATTTTGTTTTTTTCCTGTTAATATGTCTTACATCTATTTAATTATTAGACAAACCAAAGAACCTAGAACCCAGAAGGGAAAAAGAGAATATTGTTTTTCCCCCTACAAACTTGTTTGAGTTAATACACAAAATGCTAAAATTCTAATAGGAAAATAGACCAAGAACAAGTTTTAGAGGAGTCATAAAAGAAGAAATTTTAACAGTAAAAAAAGTTCAGCTTAACTAGAAATCAAAATTATGCACCCATTAACACACTACTCAGAATTAACCAAAATTGTTGATATTTTGCTGAATATTCCTCTAGTCTTTGTGATCTTTCATACCCCTATCTATCCATTAATTGATCTATGATTTATCCTTCCCTATATCTATCTTTATATCTAACTTTCCATCAATTTAGCTCCATCCACTCATACATAAATGTTATATGTAGATGATATGTATTTTTTTTAAAAGGCATCATAGTGCACACATTGCTTTTAACTTTTTTCCATTTAATATATTTTTTATTTCTTCCCATGTTATTATATTTTCTTCTCCTACAACATATTCAAGCTTTGTGTAATATTACAGTGTGTTGATACATCATGGCTTATTTGACCAAGCTCTCCTACTGGGCATTTAGGTTGTTAACAGTTTTTCAAAAGAGATGACTGAACATCATTGCACAGATCACATTATTTTCTAAGAGTAAATCTAAAAGGTTGGATTTATAGTATGCAAATATTTCAGGCTTTTGTTCCATGTTCCTAGCTATTCTTCAGAAAGATTTTAACTTTTACCTTTCTACCAGCAATGCATTGGAGTAATTATTTCTCAGTCTTGCAAGCACTGTCTGATATAGTTAACATTTTATGTAAGCTAAATAGGTTGGCAATATTTTATTATTCTTTTGCTTTGCATTTTTGATTACTAAAATGGTAAACTTTTTTTTCGGTTTTCTGGCCATTCTTTTCTGTTGTGAAATTTCTAATCATGTCATTTACACCTATTTTCTACTGACATTAATCTTAGTATCAATTTTTAAGTTTTGTTTGTACTCAATTTAAAAAATTAAAAATAAGTGAAAAAATTAAAAAACCATAGAAACTATGTTTGTATTTAGGATAAATATACCTTGGATTATGTATATTAAAAATATGTAGAAGTTTTTAAGAAAACTTTAATCAAATCTATCAATTTTTTCTGTATAGTTTCTACTTTCAGTGACATGATTATGAACCCCTAGCAGATAACAGATTATATTAACTAAAATGAAAGAATAGTTTGATTCATCCATTCCATTTTTCAAGTTTGTAGTTGAATCCTTCACTATGGAAAGCACGATCGATGGAATTTTTTAGCATAGAGCCTTAAAGGAAAACTCAGAACGACCTGATTTTTTATTAAAATGAATTCTGTAGAAGGATTATAGGTATGGCTTCCCAGTGACTTCCTACATAGTATTAAAAATTGGGTGTATTAGAAAAAATTGGGCGTATTGGAAGGATTGAATTATATTAAGATCTTATGGAAGTTAGACAATTATTTTTAGTGCTAATGGGTTTTGTGCATAGAATTTTTTTTGTGCATACAATTATCCTGGGTTTGAGTAAGTAACTAATATACTATCTTAGCAACCCCCTTGGATCTTTGTTTTGGGAGGACATTTTGTTCCTGAACATTTAAATTTGGAAGGTTAAATTTATCTAGAAGATACTCTTGATTTTAGAGGAGCAGATCTATACTGATCAGATGAGAAACTCTCAGCAGCTGAAGGTAGTAAAGGGCACTGCATGTTGGATGCTAAATGAGTAAATTGAGGGCATATAATTACACCTGTAGATTATTAGAAGATCTTATTTGGGTTCCTGGATCCAATTCCAACATAAGTGGGAGGGCTTCCTACACAACACCAAGCAGTACTGGGACACCAGCAGGGTGTCTGAGAATTCAACTCAATTCTGACATTATTTACCTGCAGATAGCAACAGATTCCACAGGTGGAGGGCTCAGTCCTACAAGACTGTGGGCCACCTCGCCCCACCCCCACCCCTGCTCCAATCCACCCCTTCAGACTCCAGCCTCCAGTCACAAGCCCAGGTTGTTCCTCATAGTTCTGACAGACTGGCTGGAAATTAGAAGTTGCCAGAACCTCTACCTCAGGTTTTAGTTCGTTTGCTAGAGCTGCAAGCTCCATCGGCAGCAGGAGCTGAGAATGGACCCTAGGGAGCCCGGCACAGGCCCACCCCCGCCACAAGCCGAGTTACCAGAGTTACCATCCCACCTAGCAGGAGGGGCAGCTGCGGCAGTCCCCTGCAGTCACCAACCCCGCAACGCGGAGCAGCCGCCCAGCCAGGCTCGACCCGCGGCAGCGCAGGGAGCTGCCCCTCAGGTGGCCCTCACATCCGGGCTGCCTGCCTACGGGGACGAGAAAGTCGTTGCCCAGTAGGTTTGGGGAATATTAAAATCGTTGGTTCAGTGTAAGAAAGCTATGGTTTCATCAGAAATGACATGAAGGAAGATCTATTTGTACACCAGACCACCCGCCAAAAAGAACCCCAGGAAATACCTTCACAGCGTAGGAGATGGAGAGACTGTGGAGTTGGATGTTGTTGATGCAGGAAAGGGCGTGAAGGCAGCAAATGCGACGGGCCCTGGTGGAGCTCCAGTGCAAAGCAGAAAATATGCCGCAGACTGTAATCACTATAGACGCTCTACACCTGGCAGGGATCCTCCACGCAGTTCCCAGCAGAATTACTAGAAATAGTGCGAGTGGGAAAAGAAAGAGGGCTGGGAGAATGCTCCCGCAGGCGAGGTTCTCACCTTACTAGGGTGGAGACCCAGTGGGTGTGAACCAGTCTTCCAAACCTCCAGTGCAGGGAGAGGTGGTGGAGGGAGCTGAAAAGCACGGTGCAGGAGAACCTGGTAGACCAGGACAGAACACCTATTGGGGAACAGACCGCGATTCACAGACCAGGGGTCCTCCTCACCAGAGACAGCCTAGAGAATCTGAAAGTCCAGCGATAAAAGATGAACAAAAGATTGCAGCCGAAGACCGTAAGTGCTTGGTTTTTGTCCATTGACCAGATGAATAGGACTACCTGCATTATCTATGCAGCATGCAATTTTTCTTACTTTTACCTAAAGATCTCTCTTTTTGGTAATGTCAAACACTTTTTTTAGCCTGTTTTTGTCAATACACCTGTAAAGGTTTTTAAATTGTTTCATGTCTAGTGAAGTTGAGATTTTTAAGAGCCTCATTTTAAATGTGTAATAAGTTTGCAATTTTATTTTTTTAAATATAGGGCAAGCACCTATTAATAAAAGTCTTAAATAATAATAAAAAAATTGCTATAGCGGCTCACAGAACTCAGAAAACCCACTTACTAACTACGTTACCGATTTATTGTAAAAGGTTAAAACTCCGAAACAGCCTGATAGAAGAGATACATAGTGTAAGGAGCTTCCAAGCCCTCTCCAGGCATGCCTTTCTCCCAGCACCTTCATATGCACCTCAACCTTGAAGGTCTCTGAACCCCGTCCTTTTAGGTTTTTCGGGAGGCTTTATTCCACAGAAATGCTTAATTAACCCATTGGCCATTGACAAATGATTTAACCTCCAGCTTCTTTCCCCTCCCAGCGGTCAGGGACTGAAAGTTCCAACCCTCTATCACCAGGTTGGTTGCTCTGGCGACCACCCCCATCCTTAAGTAATCTAGGGGCTCTCCTGAAATCGCCTTATTAACATAACAAAAGACACCTTTATCGCTCTCAGCACTTAAGAAATTCCAGGGGTTTTAGGAGCTCTGTGCCAGTAATGGAGAAAAAGACCAAATATACATCTCTTATTATAAATCACAATATCACAGAAGGTGACTCCTGTTATTGGGGAATTTACAACGTAAAGTCATAATCAATAGGTTAGTGAGGAGGCATAACCAATATGCCTGGATTGGTCTTTTTCTAAACTATATAATTCTTTCCACTCAATTTTACTCACATTTGTGAATTATTAGCCCCATGTGTGTTTGCTTTTACAAGAGTATGAGTATCAGTGTTCTAGTACCGGAAGCAGTGTATTTTCATTGCCTGGATCCTTTTCAAAAATGTAGATGATGATTCAGTAGATTTTGCCTGGGACCTGAGATTCTGCATTTCTGTCAAGTTTCCAGTGAAATCACTGGGCTGGTTCATGGTCCTCTCTTGAATAGCAAAGGTTGAGAAATCTGGTACTGATACTTCCAGTTCTCTATAAAAGGTAAAACGCCTGGAATCTTGAAATTGCGATACAGCGAGTGGTTGAACGCTTTTTGAGGATCAAGGAAGTCCACCATCTGGATCTTAAAAGATCATGATAATTTGTAGATTAGATTATGGGAGCTGTTTTCTGGAGAAACAGGTGGGACGAATGTAATGGGGCTGGTCCTCAGCCCACGGTTTGAGGTTTGAGCAATAAGGTCTTTTTCTTGTTTTCCTTTCAGCTTCACTGAGATATAGTTCACATAAAACGCATACAAGCATTTTCTGAGCCTTACACGGATGTAAATGCCCAGCCATCCAGTGTTGGAAACTGATAACGATCATTAAAAAGGAAACATTCTGAGCCACTACCAGCCCTACTGAACTAAGCCATGTTTCCTTTTTGCTACT
This sequence comes from Potos flavus, assembly GCA_028534135.1. NCBI lineage: Eukaryota > Metazoa > Chordata > Mammalia > Carnivora > Procyonidae > Potos > Potos flavus. The sequence continues at coordinate 55,968,125 of CM052885.1, forward strand.
GATCCACTTCCCCTGATGAGAGTTAGCAAGAAATAGAATTACCCATGCCTAAGCACCCCTTATCTTGGCTTCCCTTTAAAGGAGGAAATGAGTATAAGGTTAACATTGAGCTTTTCTGGGACTGTTGACATGGGGCTGATAACACATCCAGAAGAACCTGGTCAGATCAGGATTTGTGCTGAAAAGCAGGGGGAGAGCAGAAGGATAGCAGGAGCTGGATCTGGGGGTTATGGGTGGGAATGGATCACTCAACAGCTGGCCAAGGCCCATGAAGTCAAGAGAACATGCCAGAGCCACACAAGGTAGACTGAAGACAAAACTTAGACATTAAAGACAGACTTTTACTCACTGTGCACATGTGTGCTTTTTCCCTGATTATGACAATAAATCATGTTCCCTGTAGAAAATGTGGAAGTAATAGAAAAATATAAAGAAAAAAGCCTATCGCTAAATCATGACATCATAATGACAATATTACATAATAATGCAATAATACCACCTTTATCATTGCATCTATAGTTATATCTTCTTTTTTTTAATTTACCTTTTAAAAAATTATTGGTGAGCATATGAAGTCTTAAATGTTACGAACTCCAGAAGCCTTCAAGAACTGGAAGTTAATGACATATAATAAGTGGGTGGGCTATCTAGATCCAGAGAGAGAAGCATGGTGCCTTGGGTCTTTGTACGCACTACCAAGACTGCTATTTGGAGAAAAGCAGGGAAACCTCATATAGGGCAATATTTAGCTGCTAGCCCAGATTTTCCAAAAAATGCTTGACTCTGTTTCTGCCTAGTTTAGGGACTCAGAAAGGGATATATATTTGATATAAAATATTGAACTATTTTGAAATATGTTTGAGTATGACTGCATTAGAATAGTGGTTCATATTTTTCTTTCCTCAAACTAGCAAATATCATATGGAGTCCAGAGAAAAGTTGACCAACATGTCTAAAAGAACAGATGTCCCTAACCAATACTTTGAGCATTTATTCTCCTAGAATATTAGCTGCAAAGGTAACATAATCCTTCTGGATATTTTTGTCATGTTTGGATTTCTTTTTTTTTTTTTTTTTGGCTGTCCATGAAAATGAGTTGTTGGTACTATTTGTGATCTTTGATATTAAAGGAAAATCATAGTTTATAAATTTTGAAACTTTTCTTATGTTTTACAATTTATAATGAACATTTTTTAAAGGCTGAAGCTAGCTTAATGATCAAACTGTTAAAGCTGACTCCACAGGATGCCTCACCTCTGAGAAGGACATTTAGTGCTAAATTTATAAGGTTCTATATTGTGGAGCACCAAAAAGGGTCATTTTCAAGTGAGCAACACTTTTAATCTCAATTTTGCCATCTGCAAACCACTTAAGTATTGCCCAGTTCAATGGCATACATTATTGCCAATCCCAAGTAATATAATTCACACTCTTTCTCAAACACTACAGTGTACATTTTTTTCTTTGAAAAAAAAAGTATACAATATATGATGACATACAGGTCCCAGTGCAAACTTCAACACAGTTGAGAGATTATCATATAGTTTCTTGGAATGCGAGCTCTCAGGGGGCAGCTGGGGAAGATGGATGTGTCTTCTCAGTTCCTTTGGTTTCCTAGAAGTTGGCGTGCAATGTGGAGATTCACCGTGTCTGCTACCTCAGAGAAATGTTCATTTTACTTATTTTATTTCTCAAGACATTTCTCCTGTGCTTAAAAAAATGGAGTTTTTCCTGTGCCAGTGGGAGTTCACCACTACTTATTTAGACAATGCACAGATAAATTGATTTCTTTCTTTCTTTTTTCTTTTCTTTCTCTTCTTCTTTTCTGGAACACAGCCATGCTCATTCATTTAGGTATTTTCTGTGGCTGCTCTTACGCTAAAAAGGCAGAGTTGAATAATTGAGATGGAGACCTTTAGACTCTTGAGCAGAGTCTAAAATATTTGCTGTCTGGCCCTTTACAGAAAAAGTTTGCCAACCCTGAGTACAGAGGGATGGCATAGAGGAACCATCCACTTCTTCACCCATTTACCATTATTTATCTGCCAAATACTTGGGGTCTTTATCATATAAACCAATGGAAAGAAAAGAGAATCTTGACCACCCTGCTGGTAATATGCAGAATAGATATACCTTGAACCACACTTCCAGTGTAAACACTTTGATTGAAAGGTAAAATAAAACTAAATCACATTACAGAGCTACGAAGAATTTTTGGTTTCCTCAGAATTAAAAAATATTGTGATGGTGGGAATCCAAATAGGTAAGCCAGTACTAAAACTAACTTTGGCCTCACAGGCCTTTGTATAACAAATGATCTTGATCTTTGGTTTTGATGTCTGTGCAAGGTGCACAGGACTTCAAACAAATTTAGTGCCTGCATAAAGCAGGATGTGTTTTAGGAGTGTGTTGCATGACTTCGGCTGCTCTTCTGGGTTAAGAGTGAACTAGAAATAAACTTCCATAAAGAGGAGGAATTTCCGATGCAAAGTTTGGTGGTAAGTGGAGAGGGTGAAGGAACATCTCTGAGACTTCATAACACAAGCCGGCCTTGTTTGAATCCAAATTAATATATCCTTTGTGGAAAAATGAAAACAAAGCAAGCAAATAGAAACAACTGATGCAAACAATTTATTTTAAAGTAGGACCTCACTTAATGGTCTGAGACTTCATGGAGATAAACAGAAGTACACTTGGAAGGAAATTAGTTTCAACCTCAATTACTTTCAGGCCTCAAAGAATTCTCAAAGATCAAGTTACAAAGGAGGAGTGTGAATAATCAAAAATGAAAACTTGCACATACACACAAGGAAATAGATCACCATGACAGCGAGTAGAAATAAGGCACAACAATATTAAACCTGAAAAGATTTCAGGTAGTAAATTTATACAGATATAAAATAAAAATAAAACATTATATAAATATAAAATACAAATATGTTTAATATGTTTAAAAGTTGGGTAGGAAAATGTGAATAAGAACTATAGAAAGATCAAGCAGACTTGAAAAATCTGACAATATATTATTCACAATTTGAAAATATTTCAAAAATGGGTTAAATAGCAAACTATACAGAGTTAAAAGGAGTATTAGAGAACTTAAATATCTGAAGAAATCATCCAGAACACAGCACAGAAAGGTAAATAAAAGGATAACAAATATGGAAGAAGGCAGGTTGAAATATGTGTTGTAAGGAAAAAACATCACCTATATCTCACTAGATTCCTACAAGGGATGAATAGAATGTAGAGGAGGCACTGCTTAGAGAAATAATGGCTAGGAATTTCCAGAATTGGTGGAGAACACTTCATTTCCAGATACAGAAGTCTCAAAGGATAAATAAAAATAAGTCCAAACCTAGAAACCTCGCACCTAGAACCTTCAGAACACTGAAGCACAGGAAATATATAAAAAGCCACTCTAAGTAAAAGCAGTTTACACACAAAGAAAAGATGATTAGGCTAAGTGGACATTGCAATCAGTAATGGAAAGTGATAGAAAGTATGGGGTTGTGTTTTTAAACTGTATACAGAAAATAACTGCCCACCTACAAAAACTCTCCTTCAAAAACAAGGCAACTTGAAGAAAAGTCCTGAAAAATGAGAGAGTTTATCACCAATAGTCTCTTCCCAAAAGGAATTCTAAAATAGGTCCTTTAGAAAGGAGGTCAGTTCCATTTGGAAAGTCTAAAATACCGAGAGAGAGAGAGACAGACAGAGAGAGACAGAGAGACAGAGATTGAGACAGAGAGATGGTTTGTGGGAAAATCTAAACATTGACTATCTAAGTCTAATTTGAAGATATAATTAGCCAAAATACAATCACGAAAATAGTTTTTGTCTGGAAGAGGTGATTGGAGTTAAAGAAGACTGATTATCTTTAGGTTTTAGGTTAAGTATGATTATTAAAATTAATAAGGCAATCCTAACAGATAAAATATGTATATGGATCTCAAATTATATGGAAAATTATAATGAAAGAAATATCAATCAATACCAAAACTCAATATAAAAATCAAATGAATAAAAAAAAAAGAACAGAAAAAAAAGATAAGGTAAATAGAAAGCACCAACTAAAAAAGTAAATATATAACTATACTCAATATAGATGAACAAACTTTTTAGTTAAAAGACAAAATGGATTAACTCATTAGGAAGATAGAATGAATTAAAAAAAAGACAAAGCAGATTTCAGCCTTGAACAAATGAACACAAAAACTTAAATTATAAGATGGAAAAAGATGTATGAGGCAAACATTAACTAAAAAATCTGATCCAGACATAGTAGTACAATATAAGGAGATTTAGGGCTTTTTTTCTTAAAGACATAGATATGAAGTAGGTCAAGACATTGAGGAAAATTTCCCTTAATTAGAAAGATACAGACATTCTAAACTTTATGTGTCTAAAACTATAACTTCAAAATACACAAAGCAAAAATTGATAGGACTACAGGAAAAAATTTGGTTATGTACACCAGCTTATTGGGAGATTTGAAAACATCTCTTGAGGAATTCACAGATCAGACAGAACTGAACAATCCAATGAACTTAATGGAAGAAATAGATAGAGAATACTATACTCAATAACTGGAAGATATACAGAAAAGATATCACATCTGATTAAGTCTCAATGTCTAATTAAACAATTAGAAAAAGAGCTGAAAATAAGTTCAAGGATATTAAGAGCAAGGAAGTAACACGTAAGAGGTCTAATTAATAAAATACTAAAAGAAGAAATAAGGAAAATCAACAAAACTTAAGTTGGTTCTTTGAAAAGACCAATGAAATCAATGGCTCTCTGAAAAAAAATGAAAATAGGCAAAAAATAAATAGTATTAGGAATGCTGAGAAAATGAAAACTCATCAGGATTTAAAAAGATAATAAAAGGACATTATGAACACCTCTCTGTAGTCAAACTTGAGATCATGAGAAAAGGCAAATACCTAATGTAAATTACCAAAACAGAATAAAGAGGAAATAGAACATATAAATGCTCTATATCCATTAGAAATTGTATCAGTAATTAATCTTCTCAAAAATCATCATTACCATACAATTTTACTGGAATTCTTCCCAAAGTTTTAAGCAACTGAGGATTCCAATCTTATAAAATTCTTTCAGATGAGAGAAAAAAGGATTCTAAAAAACAATTTGTTTTTGAGAGAAATACAGTATAAAAAAGGATGATTACAGACCAATTTCACCATGAAATTAGACTTAAAAACTTACAGTATTAGCAGAATTGAGTAATACATAAAGGAAATTTCTTAACCAGAGTCTCTGCCAAAAAAACCCAAAACAAACAAACAAAAAAACAATAAAACAAAACAAAACAAAACAAAAAACATATCTGATGGTGACATATTGAAAGCTTTTTCCTCTTCTTCCTTTTTTTCTTCTCCTCTTCCATCTCCTCCTCCTCTTCTCCTCCTCCTTCCTTTTCTTCCTCTTTTCCCCCTTCTTCCCTTCTCCTTCCTCTTCCTTCTCTTCTTCTCCTCCACCTCCTCCTCCTTTTTTTAATTCTTCCTCCTCTTCCTTCTCCTCCTCCTCCGGTTTTTGGTATGGACCTGGATAATGTGATTTAAAATGTGTATGAAGAGCAAGCAATGGGCAAGACGAGCCAAGGAAGAAGAAGTTTGGAGGACATGCCCTACATGATACTAATTTCGTGTTGTAAAGTTATAGTAATTAAGATATACTGTATTTTTATAGGTTTAGCCAATAGAGCAGTGGAACAGAAAAGAGAGGCCAGAAGGAGATTCCCAATTCCTTTAAGGCAGCACTGGCATCACAGATCAGTGGTGGAAAGTATTTGACTGTAGGAGTTGTTCCAAGACCATTCCTTGTCAACATAGGAAAAAATGAAACCCTTTCCTTGCATCGCTCCCTATGTTGCACTATATAAAGAAGGCAGTTCCCTGCATTACAAACCTTAAATATGAAAGGCAACTTCTAATTTTTTAGAAGATAATGTAGGAGAATATATTTACGCTGTTGGCTTAGGAAAGAGCTCTTAATGGAAACACAGAATTAGCAAATTACAAAGGCAAATTTGACTTCATAAAAATTACAAATATTTGTTTATGACTAGGCATCACTAAGTGAGAATAGGCTGCAACTGAGAAGAATGTAGTAACATATATATGCATTGACAAAGGGTTTGAATCTATAATATACAAATATATTCTACAAATTTATATGTAAAAAGCAAATAACGCCAAAGAAGAGATGGACAAACACCTTGAATGTGTACTTCATGATAAAGGATGTATGGCTAGCAAATAAACAAAAGGAAGGTGTTTGACTTCATTAACAATCATGAAAACACAAATTGGAAGGGCAAGGACATTCCTAGTTAGCAGATTGGTAGAAGTTAAAAAAGTCACAAAGTCTCGTGTTGGTAGGAATGTGGAGCAATGGGAACTTTCATTCAATGTATTTGGGAATGAAAGTATTAAAATCATTTAAGGACTCAATCTGTATCATATAATAAAGTAGAACATGAAAATTCCCCACAGCCAACCACTATGTACCTACTATTTATCCTGGAGACAGGTAAAAGATATAATGCATAGATATCTTGTTTAATAAAATAGCAAAAAACATGGAAACTATCCCAGAGATCCATTGACAGTAGAACGAATAAATGAGCTTTGTTATATTCATGAAGTGCAATATTATACAGCAGTACAAATGAATATGCTACAACTACGTGCATAATAATTCTTAAAAGTATAATATTGAGTGAAAAAAACAAGGAACAGATTATGTCCAATTTGATTTCATTAATAAAACAAAACATAACATGCAGAATCAAATAACATAATATTTAGGATAAAATTTATAAAGTAAGGGAAAGATACAGACTAAATTCAGGATACTGGTGGGTCACGGACGTTGATGTGATCAGGAGGTGGCTTCAAAAATATCAACAATGTTACTCTGAGGCTGGGTAGTGATTGTGTGGTTGCTTGTTTTATAGTTATTTTTCATGTATATGTTATTCATATGTTATAAATATTTTTCAGTGTATGCTTAATTTAAAAAAGGAAAAAGGGACTGCTTAGTTGATGTTAAAGGATTCAGTAATTCCAGTTATAGTCTCTTCTGCTATATTTGTGCTTTTGTAACATGAATTAGCTCTTATACAATTTGTAAATATGGAATGGTATCTATTTAGAATGGAAATTATCTGAAATCGTGTGCAATTAATGTTTTGTGCCAGCAAGTAACAACATTTAGACTCAACATGTTAACACAGCAGAGCGTGTTGGACATGGAAGAAAGAAATACTAGTCTATAGTGCCCATTGACTGCAAGCTCTTTCCCGGGCATAGTTTGACTCTCTCTTGGATGAACTAATTGAGCAGTTCTCCTGGGCTCATTTTGTTCTTTTTCACATAATTCACCAACCTCTCCTCACACTCCTTTCCACCTTTCCACCATCATTATTTAAAAGTAAAGTCCCATATTTATGATAGTGTATCTTTATTTATTAAGTACTTTATATGTCTTTTAAGCTATGTAAGTATTTTAAAAATTAGGATTCTTGTTACTATTGTGCTCTAGTTATAAATTTCATAGGTTAAAGTTATAGGTGCTCCACCATCCTTTTTCCTCTAAAATCTATCTTTTTAAAATTTCTGATGTAGTAGAGGATGAAGGTTATTTTTTTTTCTAGACATGCACACATTATATTTCCAGAGAAATCCCTATTTCCATTGCTTTTCATTAGATTTAGTCTTATGCAGACTAAATAAGTTAACATTTATTAGTAAGTTATATTTATTAATTAATAAAAACATTTGCTGTTTGTTCTCCACATATACAACCCAATGATCCAAAGCTAGGTACTGAGGGAAATATACATGGGCAATAACATAATATTTGATCATAAGTGCCAAAAACCCTGCCTTCAAAAAGTGGTTAAATTATTAGGAGTCAAGGTCCTATAGAATCTTGACCTAATCTACCTTTCTGGTATCCTCTTCCTACATTTGTCTTTTTGTTCTCTGCCCTCTACCCATATTGAATTATTATCTATTCTTCACACACACACACACACACACACACACACAACACACACACACACACACACACACACACAACATGTGGTTGAGAGGAGATAAGCAAACTGTAGAACTTTAACCTTACCAATCATCCAATCTTTTCTTCCTCCTGCTGGTAGTGTTAATTTCCTACAACTTTATTCACATTACACAACATTCCCTTCTCCCATTTAAAACCTTTAGTGGTATAGACAATTGGGTATATATTTATTTTACAGTGCCAATAGATCCTTTGGTGTATGGTCCCAACTTTCATTTAACACGTTCTCCTCACTGACCCAATGCTTCAGTTGTCCTCAGCTTGTTGTTAAGTTGTCATAATTCCCTAAACATACCAGATATTTCCATGGTTTCACATCTTGTCTTGGTTTGCAGTGTTTTAACAGTGTTTTGCCTCCATAAGTCCTCTTCCTATATTTGTTTGAAAGTTTACGCAATCATCAAGGCCCACATAAAGGGCTGCATATTCCATGTGGCCCACCTAGTAGACAGAAATAAATATTTGTAGAATAAATGAGCTTTGTTTACCTGGTTTTTATGGTATAATCTTGTGTGTGTGTGTTTATAGTTTTGTTAGTATTTTATTTGTTTGGTTTTCCACCACAGCTTAAATTTTCAGTCTTAGCTTCAGTGCTGATTCAACATGCTTAGGCAAGAAACTTAATTTCTTTGAGCCACAGTTTTTCTCCCCTGTAACACAGGGATAACAGTTTGATGTAACTCACAGGAATGTTGTGAGGGACAAGATAAGTATTTAGCTAATTGCTCAGTGCTATACACATGTTGTGTGTAACTATTATAGTTAATACAAGTTTCAATAACTGTCTGAAGTTGAAATCCTGTTTATGTATTTCCGCTCGAATATAAACTCGCTAACTTCTATAGGGGACTGACAAGTGTAATGCCCCCGGTTTTCCACTATAATTTTAATTTTTATTCCAGGTAATTAGACTGTAAAGTCCATAAGGACTACTTCATTTAGTTCTGTATCTTATATCTAGGAGGCATTATCAAATGGGTGAATGAATAAAACATTATTAGTATAAAACATAGCATCTTGAACAGAGATTGGCAAGAGGCTAAGTATATTAAATAGACTTATTGAGGGGATAGATTTTTCAATGGGAGAAAAATCCGAGAAATCATTTTTAAAATCATCTCATACTTAAGCATTTAATTGAGCAAGCATTTCCTATATCAGCCTCCCTATCGTTAATAGTGACTATGAAATCTTGCTGGGCACCTGGTTGCCTTTTATATATTTATAGGCAGCAAAGCATATCAAAAATTAAATTAGTCACTTGTTTAAACTACCACTTGTCAGAAAGATATGCCTATTGAAGACACGCTTACCTATAAAATGGATAAATTACTCTCTCTTCTCATATGGAATTTATGTTGCTGAATTCCAGAGTCCAAATAACCAAAAACCAGAGCCAGGTAGGTGGAGTCAGACTCCTTGATTCCTGTTCCCATATGTCCTGCATTCTACTTTTTCACCCTCTGTGACTCAGTCTTCATCCATGAAATGAGGCTAAAATGAGCCCTAACTCACTGGACTATTTGAGGATTAATAATGCAATATGTACCTAACTTTGTCATAGTGCCTGGCTCATACCAAATGTTCAAATCATGTTAGGTGATGCTGTTTTTGTTTTCTGGCTTTTTTTTTTTTTTGGTGGCAGTTTTTATTATAACCATTTTCCTATGCCTTGAACACGCGCGCGCGCACACACACACATACACACACACACACACACACACACACACACAAGGTTTTCTAAGGTTATGAATACCGATAGCCCTGCCTTCACATCTTAGACTGTAGCCTAGAAAGACATTCATCTATAGAAGGCTGGGACCTTTGTCACCTTTAGAACTTCAGCAGTGGCTGGAGACTGCAGGACCAGACACATACACAGGGCAGGCAGAGAGCAGGAAAAGCTGAAGGAGGTTGATTTTCCACAAATTACTCTATCAAGACCTTCTAGATAAATGAGATTGTATCCCACATTAGCAGATGAGGACAAGATCAGCAAACCACAGACTGCAATGATCGTCAATGTGGTGTTTTAATATATTTCACTTAATGGTGTTCTACATCTAGTTCAGAGAATTCAGAACTATTTTCCCAGTAAGATGATAAGGTACCCAAGTTCAGGACAGAAAAATATTTGTTATAGCTCCTATATTATGGGACACAATAATGAACATCTCGTAGATGAGATGAAAGGAAGTATGGTGGTTTTTCCTCTTTAACATTTCTAGTCTGTCTTGGTTTCTATCTACTTTGGTAAAATGTAACTGATTTTCATATTCTTTTGAGAATATGTGGCTTTGTAGTATTATAAGGAGATCAAAACAGTCAATGGCAGAAAATTTCTAAAATGCTCATCTGAAACGGTGACTTTAATTTCTAGTTCTGGCTAAATATGATAAGTAGATATAGTTACCATAGTTAGAGGTGCAGTTATTACATACCTGCTTTACCCTATTAGACGTGTAATCACACACATGGTTTGTCTTATTCACTTTTATGTGTCCCTTCGAAACTTGTGAATTACCCCTTCTAGCTGTGCACTTCCAGACAAATTGGTTCACTTCTGTAAAATCTAGTTCCCTTAGTATCAAATGGGAATTAGGGTGCCTCTTCCACAGGGTAGTGAGAATTAAGTGAAACAATCTTTTTTAAAATATAGTATATATTAAGTACATAATAAATTGTGAGTATTGGTGCTGGTGATGATAGTTGTAAGTGAGGAGATTCAACAAATATTTTTAAATGAATATTTTCTCTCTAATCAACAACTTTAGAATTATTTGACTAACTTTGACATTGAGTAAGCTACTATATATAACTTCATCTTTTTAGATGTAGAAAAACACTGAATTTCAAATTGGAGAGTTTTTAGTTTAGCTTTGTTGTCCAACCACGAGTATTTCAAATATTTTAGAGAGGTAGGGAATAGTAAATGCTGGGCTTCCTCAACATTTCTCTGTCACTTGAGTGTAATCATCGTAATTGTAAAAAAGAAAGATTTTACTCTTTCTAAATCACTTTCATTTAGTTCTTCTGGCTTTTTTTTTTTTTAAGGATTTTAAAAAATGAGCCCTACCGATACCCTTCCTGTGGAATTCAGGAAGCTTAAGCAGTTGCCGTCTCTATTTATTTTTTTGGATATATTCTAGAACACTCATTAGCAAACTGTGAAACCCCTAGAAGAAAACATAGGGAAAACACTCCTTGACATGGGTCTTGGCAATTATTTTTTTGGATATGACACCAAAAGCATGGCAACAAAAACAAATATGAACAAGTGGAGGAAAAATCGCTGGAGTAGGTGATGCTACTAAAAATCAAATGGGTCTATATCAAACTAAAAAGCTTCTGCACAACAAAAGAAATGATGAACAAAATGAAAAGGCAGCCTATGGAATAGGAGAAAATATTTGCAAAACCATGTGCTGATAGAGGTTAATATCCAAAATATGTAAGGAACTCTTACAACTCAAAAACAAAAACAAAAATATAATCCTATTTAAAAATGGTCAAAGGACCTGAATAGATATTTTTCTAAAAAAGATATATTAATGACCAACAGTTTCATGCAAAGGTGCTCAACATCATTAATCATCAAGGAAATGCAAATCAAAACCACAGTGAGATATCACCTCACACTTGTTAGAATGGCTATTGTTAAAAAGACAAGAGGATGGTGGGGCATCTGGGCGGCTCAGTTGATTAAGTGTCTGCCTTCCGCTCAGGTCAAGATCCCAGGATCCTGGGATTGAGCCCCACGTCGGGTTCCTTCCTCAGTGGGGTGCCTGCTTCTCCCTCTCCCTCTGCCTGCTGCTCCCCCTGCTTATGCTCTCTGTGTGTGTGTGTGTCGAATAAATAAAAAATAAAATCTTAAAAAAATAAATGAATAAAAATAAATAAATAAATAAAAAGCCAAGGGGGCGCCCGGGTGGCTCAGTCGGTTAAGCATCTGCCTTCAGCTCGGGTCATGATCCCAGGGTCCTGGGGATCCAGCCCTGCATCGGGATCCCTGCTCAGTGGGGAGCTTGCTTCTCCCTCTCTTCCCTGTTTGTGCGCTCTCTTTCTCTCTCTCTATCTCTCTAGTAAATAAATAAAATCTTAAAAAATAAAAGGACAAGAGATAACAAGTGTTGGGTGTTGGCAAGTATATGGAGAAAGGGAACCCTTGTGCACTGTTGGTGGGAATGCAAGCTGGTGCAGCCACTCTGGAAAACAGTATGGAGGTTCCTCAAGAAGTTAAAAATAGAGCTACCCTATGATCCAGCAATCTGACTTAGGGGTATATATCAAAAGAAAATACAGTCACTATATCACAATGGCCCCCAATGTCCATTGCAGTATATTTACAATAACCAAGACATAGAAACAACCTGACTCGCAACAGATGAATGGGTAAAGAAAATGTGGTATATATACACGATGGAATATTATTCCACCATAGGGGGAAAAAAAGGAAATGATGCCATTTGCCACAACACTGATGGACCTTGAAGGCATTATGCTAAATGAAATAAGCCAGACAGAGAAAGACAAATACTGTCCAATCTTACTTACATATGGCATCTTGAACACAGAACTCATAGAAACAGAGAGTAGATTTCTGGCTGTTGGTGGGGAGTTAGGGTGGGAGAATGGGTGAAGGTGTCCAGAGAATATAAACTTCTAGTTATAAGATAAATAAGTTCTGGGGATCCAATATACAGCAGGGTGACTGTAATTAACAATATTATATTGTGAACTTGAAATCTGCTAGAGAATAGATCTTAAAAGTTCTCACCACACACACGAATTGGTAAATAAATATGTGAGGCGAGACATGTGTTAACTAACCTTATTGTGGTAATCATTTTGCAGTATATACACATATACATATGTGTGTATATATGTATACAATATATACATATATAAAATCATTGTGTTGTATACCTTAAATTTAAATTTCACAATGCTTTATATCAATTATATCTCAAAGAAAGAAAAGAAAACCGATTGGCTAAGAATTAGTGATTATGTCTTCTTAATACTAGAATGATTTGTTCTTTTAACTAGCATAGCCACAGGGTTCCAAGAAGTGAGGCCCTATATGTAGAACTAGTTATATTCTTTTACTTCAGTAATTCTGATTTCTCATGTTATACCTAGTAAAATGAATGACAGTAAAATCTAGTCATTTTTTAACTGTTTGAATGTAATCAGAGGGTTTTTTAAAATAGCAATTTACTCTAATTTTAATATTCCTTGGGTAATATTGAAATAAAACAGTTCTGTGTAATTTAGCCTTAGATAAAAGCATGAGCATATTTGGAACATAAACCTAATTCTATCTTTTGTTGAGCTGCCCAATTTAGTAAAAGCATTTCGATAGTACTTCTTAAATGTAGTATGACTTAGAATACTGGAAGCTGCCCAGAATGTAAAAAAAGGAGAATAATTTATATTTAATTGGTCTAAACCTACCTTTCCTAGGTCAATAAGAAGAGAAACCAGCAGCATTAATCAAGATAAAATTATCAGCTGATTAATCAGTGTTCTAATTACTGCATAGTTCTTTACCTTTTCAGTTTTAATTACTAAACCGCATTGTCTTTTCCATATGGCTAACATGTACTTTTTCTCCTACTGAAATCATTAAGATAAGAATATACATTCTAGACATTACAACATCAAGTGTAAGAAATTGCTAGTGTTTCTTAAGAATTTCCCCAAAAGGTATAAATAAACTACTAGAGCATACAAGAAAAGAATGATAAATTCATGGCTCTTTAAGTGGGCACTGAGACTCTGATTATGAAACGAAGCTTTTTGAGAAAGTGGGTCTCGCCCATCCTATTTCCTCAAGTGAATTTGTTTAAATTGTTTCTGCATCCTATTGCAGTTAAATGTAAATTAGAAAAATACATGGGAGAATTCGAAGATGTTGTTTCGGCAAAGGCCCGAGTATTTCTTTGTAGATGTGTTTATTCGGAATATGTTGACTTCACTCCGTGGGTTTCACCCTCAGCCCTATTGACGTCAGGTCTCCATGGTTCTCCCCTGTGGGGGGAGGGGGGAGGCTGTCCTGTGCACTGTAGTTACCTGTTCAGCAGTGTCCCTAGCCTCTACCCACTAGACGTCAGTAGCAACACCTACGCAACAGCTAACCCTGCTTTTCCACAAACAAAAATGTCTCCAGACACCGAAAAATATTTCCTGGGGGGTGACAACACACCCTCCCCCCACCATTGGAAACTACTGATTTCACTATATGGCTACTATTAAGACACGTCTTTTAACACAGATACACTATATAATAAGGCACCCTTCCCAGATGAGTAGAATTTTTTTCTATAGGTCACGTATTTTGATAAAAAACTTTCCAGACACGTGGACGATGTAATGGTGGTGATCATCACAGTGATGACAGCAATAACTAATGTTCACTGAGCACATCACTGGCAGTCACTGTATGAAGGGGCTGTGTGCATTACTTTATTTAATCTTCAAAGTAGCTCGATGACTCTCATAGAGTCTCATAGACTCCCATAGAGTTCAGCAAGCTCGAACAATGCTCAGGCCACATAGTTAGGACTTCCATGCCGCTTTGATAGACATGATTCAAAATAACCATCCCCAAGGAAGATTTTTTATTTCTAAGGAGGTGCAATTTTTTTCTTTTCTTCCTTGAAATAATTTAGAATTTGGACTACATTTCAGTTGTGGCCATCTCTAATCTATTAAGGAAATTAATGTGGGATATTTGGGTTCATTTAAGCATTACAAGTGTATTATCTTGAAATTCCAAGAGGAACTTGACTGGAGTTTATCTGAAAAGACAGTTATAGGGCCAAGTTTAGTGAAAGGAAGATTGTGTTCATTTAATAATAATGAAAAGATGGTTTTCTCTGAAATGAAAAAAATATTTTTAGCAAGTTGTCTTTCTTTCTTCTTTCCTTTTCTCCCTCTCTCCTTCCCTTCATTCTTTCCTTCTCTCCTTCTTTCCTTCCTATGTTATCTCCATTATGCATTATGCATTATATGCATTATGTATGCTCGAAACTGGAAAACCATTGAGTTTAGCTACCGCTTGCAACAAAGTGATTTGAGCGCTAATTCATTCTATTTGTATGGTCTGAATGCACAAATCTGAATGCTGATGTGGCAAAGAACTAACTTACCTTTTAGCTACCTCATTCAGGTCTAAGTATTTTCCCCACCAAATAGGCTTAACATTTTACCCCTCTCACTAAATATTATTATTGTTTTTCATTTTAGATTTGGCCTTAGATGACATAAATTCTAATGTGTTCATCCGAGACTTTCAATTATTTGTAACTCCACTTTTCAGAGAAATATATTCAAAAAATTGGACTGAAGACTGCTTCCAGCATTAGAGCCTGTTCTATGACATGCAGCATGTGTCGGTATGGAACTCTTAAGTGACAATAGTCAAACTTTATATTTATAGTGATTCAGCTGTGATGGGCTCCTTATTACCTTTTATTTTATTTTTTTTAAGATTTATTTGTTTATTTGAGAGAGAGAGGGCAGGGGGGAAGGACAAAGGGAGAAGGAGAGAGAGAGAATCTCCAGCAGACTCTGTGCAGAGCCTGATGCGGGGCTTGATCTCATGACTCTGAGATCATGACCTGAGCTGAAACCTAAGAGTCTGACGCTTAACTGACTGAGCCACCAAGGTGCCCCTCTTTATTAGCTTTTAAATGTATCATAATAAAAGTACTTATTGCTTTTCAGTCTTTGTAGGAGGCTGAAGAATACTCGCAAAGCCAGAACAGGAGATAAATGAATCTATAATTTTTTATGGGGTACAGGGATTTTTGTAGGGCCTCCTCTATTTAGTATAAGGTTCTGCATTCCTCAAGCATAATGCTATTGGAAAATGAACTGGCATAATGTTTAAATTATAAGAGGAAAACAAACTTGAAATGAAAATCATTTGCTGAGAACAATGATAGACGAGGCCGGTTACCTCAGTCTCTCATTGTAATGAATTAAAATACCATTCCTAGAATAGTATGTCAGTCATGTTGAGCTTGTTTTGCAGATGTCTGCTTGCAATTTTTGATGAGGATCTTGCATAAAGTGTTAGGCTGGTGAAACATAGCGTGGAGAACAATTGGACGTTACAGGTACATGGTGTTTTTATATAATACGATAGTGCTACTACTCATCAGAGATCACGTTTCCATAATACTTAACAAAGTATATCAGAGAAGCCAGGGACAAAAAAAGAAAAAAGAAAAGATGGACACATAAAAGAAAAATAGTCAAAGAACAAGAGCTGACAAATTCACAAAAGAAGAAATACAAATTTAAATTTAAGGAAAACATGCCTTATCTTCTGATAAGCAAAGTACTGCAAACTAAACTACAGGGAGTTTCTCATTCTTGGCAAAAAATTAACATGAATGTTTATGACAATAATAACCCAACACTGTGATGCAAGTTAATGTAACTTTCCTGGAGGGCAGTTAAGCGATATGGGAATGTAAGTTTTAAAATGTAAATTTACTTTAATTCAGATATTTAATTTTTAGGAATTTTTCTTAAATATAAACATGGGCACATAGATGTTGTTTTTTTAAATTTTTTATTTTTAAAGATTTTATTTATTTATTTGACAGAGAGAGAGAGATCACAAGTAGGCAGAGGGGCAGGCAGAGGGAGAGGGGGAAGCAGGCTCCCCGCCTAGCAGAGAGCCCAATGCGGGGCTCTATCTCAGGACCCCAAGACCATGACCTGAGCCGAAGGCAGAGGTCCAACCCACCGAGCCACCCAGGCGCCCTGGGCACATAGATGTTAACAAAAATTCAACTATAAGATTTTAGCCATTGCCTGTTATCCATATTAACAAAACTGTTATAATTAGATTATCACCATTTTATAATACTGATTAATGGATCAATACTGGATCTGCTAACATCAGAAAAAGACAGACAGACAGTTCAATAATATGTACCACCTGAGGGCATCATACCATATTGCCTATGAAATACTGCCAAAACATGGAACCTGAATCTGAGCAAGATTCTAGATCTAAGCACTGATTTCTAGGAAATAGTCACTAGAACAACACACTAAATGATACAAATGATGGTGCAGTCAGCAAATCCAGGACATGAGAAATACCAAAGATCCACTGAACTATTTTTCTTTTTCTTATTTTCCCCAACAAATAAGTCGCAAAGGAATAAAAAGAGAGATGCAGAGAAATCTCCTGATTAAAAGAGACATTGACTATTTATAGTATATGGATCTCACTGGATGCTCATCAATTTGGAGAAGGAGGGAGGGGAAAGGGAGGTGAAGAGGGAGGGGGAGAGAGAGAGTGAGACTTGGTTGGATATTTGATGATACAAAAGAATTATTGCAAATATTCTGAGGTGTGGTAGTAGTATTGTGATTATGTTTTTAGAAAGTTCTTATCCTTTGAAGGGATAGGGGAGAGTAGAGATGAAATAAGAATGACCATGAGTGGACAGCTCTTGAGGCTGGGTGACGAGTACACAGTGGTTCATTAGATCAGGTTTGCTGAAAATCAACAACAACCCCGAATGTTTAACAATATGGCTTTGATTAAATAATTTATGGTATATCCATGAGATAAAATAATATGCAGTCACTAAAGTGATCTTTGTATTATATATTATGTAGACTATTTAAGACTATTTGGGCATTCAAAATGTTCATAAAATATTAATAAATGTAAAAAGGTTACAAAGCAGCACACAGACAATTATCCCCTTCAAATACATAGAATGAAAGTAAAAGCCCCCAAATTAGCAGTAATTATCTCTGAGTGAGAGGATTATGGTGCTTTTAATTTTCTTCTTTGTGCTTTTTTGTGTATTTTTTCAAATAAATATACATCTATTTAGTTATTAAGTTTATGATATTATTAAAACAAGGAAGAGAACAAATACAGTTGAGAAAACTTTTCTCTGCAAGTGATGAAAACAAAAATCTTGTGTATTCTATAAGAGTAGGAGGTTTTTTTTAATGTAAACAAAGCCTTCTTTTATGGTTCTATGTTATAAAATAATGTATTACAACCACTTGTCTGGGAGAAGTCAAGGAAAATTAATTTTGTTATGTATATCTTGTTTAAGAAAGCAATGAAGTGTAGATTTTTTTTTTTTTTAACGAGGAAGGGTCCAAGAGGAGTAGTCGAGCATATACAGAATTAATTATTTCTGGATTAATCTCCATACAATATCCTTGCAATTCTCATAGACTGTCGAGGTTTACTTATATGTCTGTTTTATAGGTGAGGAAATAGAGATGTGAGTTCAGCAGCATGTAACTGCCAGAGCCGGGGGTCAAGCCAAGGTCATCCTGGCTCCCATTGGGCCTCCTGGCGCTGTGCGGAAATCTGACCCTTTTACTGGGCTGTGTATTTCCTCAGGGTCAAAATGGTGTTTTAGTATCACCATGCTATAAAAGCTAAAGATCATATAATCAATTAAAGTGCATGTAGTCGAGTATACAGAGTAGAATCCACTAACTGATAAAAAGTGTTAGTTAGTTGTCAAGGGGAGAGTCCAGAAAGGAAGAACGAAACACGTAACAGGTAAGCTAAATTTTAATGAGGGAGGCGACTTGTCCCTATTGGCACTTCCATTCCTTCCCTCCACAGCCTTCGTCGAGCACCTGTTATGTGCCAGGCTAGCAACTTGCTAAAGAGTCTCAGAAAAAAGTCTTTTAATATTTTCAAAGAACATAGACTAAAAACATTTTATGTAGTTTTAGATACAGTGTTGAGTTCAGGCTAGATTAGTTATTGGAAGGGTACACACACACATGCACACACATATATGTATATAATCTTAGAATATAATATTCTAATATAAAATATTAATATATTTTAATTTGGGTTTTAGGAATACACTCAATATGGAAATCTCGGCACTCGATAGCCGTGTGCTTCAGAGACAAAGAATCATGGTATTTCTGTAGGCGCGTGTAATAGTATACTGGCAGTGCTGTTCATTTTGCTTCCAAAATATATTAACGAAGATATTATCTTGATTATTTTGACCCTTCACAGAGATTTCTCTTTAATTATAGTCTTTATCCCAATATAAGGGTAATCTCTTGACCAATCAATTCACTTATCTCTCTTCTAATAATTCTATAAAAATAATGTGAAAACGGCATCTGCTCACTTTTCTAGATTAAAAAAAATCATGGGTAATTGTTCTTAATATTATGGAGAAATTTGCATCGCTTGTAATTCAAGATTTCAAGTAGAAGTCTCCATTTGAGAGACTCAAGTAGCAAATCTATTGTATGTTTTTGCATTTTCTGAAAATTATGTGTTTTGCGGGCAACCTTAAGTTACTGTCCTTTTCTCTTTCTAATTACGTCCATTATTATAGTTTTCTAAATACGGCAGCAGTTGAGTGTTTCTGTCCTCACGTATAGAAGATGTAAGAGTAATGGGTAATTAGAGCTGCAGCTGTCTGTCCCTTACCATGTCCGCACTTTTGGCAGTTCTGTGACCTTCGTGTTTTTGTTTCTACCTTCGCATAAATCTGAAATCGCAGACATAATTCCTTTCTGAATTTATACCAAGCACAGAGAATCAACTGAAACTTGTTTGAGTATGCTTTAAAATGTCTTGAACCTTGATGAAACAGGTAGGAGCTTTGGTTGCTTCAGAACTGCCAAGGATTATGTGCGGTATATTAGCCTTCCTTTGGTTTTTTGATACAAACTCTCTTCATGCATCATATTAATTATCAGCATATACGTTTCATACACTGGGATAAATATCCGAGCCTATCTATGATTAGCTTGGTGCTTCAATTTTTTTTTTTTTTTTCTGAGTTGAACTGAATTCTGGTCTTGTTTGACTCAATATTACAGTGCGTTTTGCTGCCGTGTAGTAAACGTGTAGTATTCTATTTATTGTGGTTGAGGATCTTGTTCTGCAATCATCTTTCTGACCACTTAAGAAAGAGTGTGAGTACTTAGAAGTACTGCAAACACACTGGGTCACTGAACATATCAATGAGTAAAAGGTGAGTGGGTTGGCAATAAATGAGAGAGAAGTACCTTTGTTTCAATATTTATTGAGGATTGTTTTTAATGAAGTGTTCTGTCTAGAGTGGAAATACTGCCATTTTTCTCCCTCTTCATATCTCTTTAGTGGGTCAAGTTGCTGTCTGTGTCTGTTATCTTCATTATTTAGAGATCTTGGAAAAGGGTGAAAGTCTCACCTTAGGTATCAATTAAGTATCAGTGTTTTCCATGAGTATGGCAGAGTAGAATCCAGTCTCTCTTATGCATATACCAACACACACACACACACACACACACAAAATTGAACCAGTTTCCAATGTATTCTAGCCTTCAAGTCTGTTTCTTCTTAAAAATCTATCTGACCTTGTGTAATGATTTGATGATTAACCTCATTCCTCAGGCCAGAATTCTTGGTCAAGAGTGGGACCCTTGCCAGCTTCCCACATCTTCGCTCTTCAACAATATATATTTTGTTAATTCTATACACTTGAAATTCCAAAAATTATAATTTATGAATTAAAAAATTCACATGTATTTCCTCCTATCATCCCCATTGGCACCACCACCCTCACCGAGACACCTTCCCATTTCGCTACTTTCCCAATATCTATATTCCTATCAAGATATGTTTTTAACATTTACTTGCTGAAAACCCACTTTTTTTTTAACCACCTTTCAGTGCAATATTCAAACTCCTTAATATCTCAGCTAAGATCCTGTTTGCTCTATTTTAACCTCCCTTTCCAATTCAACTTTTCCCATACTTCTTTGGCAAGGAACCACTTGCAATTCTTAGGATGCTTTGGGTCCTCTGGCATCCTTGCCTGAAATGCCCTCTGTATTGGGTTGAAAAGTATCGCCCCCCCCAAATTTATGTTCATCAGGAGCCTCAGAATGTCATCGTATTAGGAAATGTGGTCTTTACAGATGTAATCAGCTAAGATGAAAGCATTTGAGAGGATGGACCCCTAAATGCAATAGGATTGATGTTTATAAGAAAAAAAGAAACACCATGTCCTCATGAAGACAAAAGCAGAGATTGGAGTGTTGCATCTACAAGCTAGGGAATGCCAAGGATTGTTGCAACACCACAAGCTAGGAAAGACGCATGGATGTTTTCTCCCTCCTGGGCTACAGAAGGAACCAACCCTGCCAACACCTTACATGCAAACTGCTATCCTCCAGAACTATGACAGAATGGATTTCTGTCCTTTAAAGCAACCCACTTTGTGGTAATTTGTTAGGGCAGCCCTCAGAAACTAATTATCCCTGCCAGTCCATTCCCAACTGAAGTAGTCGTTAGGACACGCCAGGTCTGGGGTGTTGGTAGTGGGGAGGGGGCACCTCTGGGCACCAGGAGCTTCTCTGTTCTCTCACTGTGTTGGAACCACCAGCCACTGAGCTGCTTGAAAGCAACACGTGAACCTTGGCTGTCTGTTTCCGGCACCCAGCACAGTGCTTGGCATGACACAGGAGAGGATTTTGTCAGTTGCTTAAATCGCTGAAATGACAGATGTCTGACGTGGGTTATCACACGTTCCTTTTAATTCTTGTATTTTGTTTTGCTGCATTTCATTTGTAAGGGAAGGCATAACCAAGCATCAGGGGTGTTCATGATTTCGACTTTTCTTGTGAGCCGCCCTGGAAAGCTGGTTGTTGTACCTTGGGCACAAAGTTCTGTAGTAAATGCCGCATGGCTGTTGGTTAATCTAACAGCAGAGATGAATTCTTCTGGTTGGGAGCTTGCTTCTTCAGGAATGGAGAACTGGCTCCGTGGCCACGGGATGGAAGAGGTTTAATTCTAGGGAGTGGGCAGGCACTTGGTGAGGGAGAGGAGGCAAGGGCTAAAGTGTTGAAGTGAAACTCGGGGACATCTAGGGGCTTTTTGTTTAGAGTAATCAAAAGAGGATAGTGGCCACAATTACCTACAATAAGTTCTTGAGTGTTGGGTACCTTTTTAGTTTTACTAGTTTCATTTCTGTGCCTGCTTCCTACCCCTAAACACTTCGTGCCCCTCCTCCCTCTCCACCCCACCATCCACATACAGAAAGTCACATTTTTATCTGCTTCTTCTGAAAGTTCCTCAGATATCCCAATTTTCTTTCCCGTGATGGACCAATGTTTGCTGAGTGTCATTTCATTCTTCCCTTATAAGGTGACTAGAAGCAAAAAATGAGAGATGAAAAATTCTATTTTCTCCAGAACCAAGTCCCTTCCTTTTTGATTCATCAGAAGACAAAATAACTCTCAAAAATCTTTTTTTTTTTTTTTTTAAGATTTTTATTTATTTATTTAATTGACAGAAAGAGAAACAGTGAGAGAGGGAACACAAGCAGAGGGAGCCGGACAGGGAGAAGCAGGCCTCCTGCTGAGGAGGGAGGAGGGAGCCCGTTCCTGGGCTCAATCCCAGGACCCCTGGATCATGACCTGAGCCAAAGGCAGAGGCCCAACGATTGAGCCCCCCAGGCACCCCGAATCTCAAAAATCTTAATGAATTTGACAGCTTTGTTGCACATCTAGAAAAATTTATCCTACGGAAAAAAAAAAACAAAAAACACAAAAAACCACACCCCACACATCAATTATTTGGTTAACTGATGAGAAACTAAAGGCCAAGTTTGGAAATTGTTCAAGTTTTCTATGAATATTCATAAATAATTAACGTGCATCTCAATTTAGAACCTAACAGCAGTTCATTTAAATTTTTTGTTTTGTTTTTAATATCTGAGTTAATTATATGCTGAGGTCTCGTTGGTCTTCTCTGCTAGTGGCGACTGAATAACTGCAGTTGGTGAAAATAATCCCGTGTTTCCGTGGTTTTCACCATGTTCTCTGCTGCTGAAGGAAGACACATACTCACACCCTTTGAAGGACAACTGGCTTCTAACGCGGATGCTCTTTCTTCTTCCCTACCCAGAATCGAATCGTTTTGCTAAGAAGTTTATACCTTTCAGGGTAAATTCCTTTCTTTAGCATTTTTTACTTTAAGTGCAAAAAGAAAGAGGCAGGAAAAATGTAAATGCTGAAAAGCTGCATTGCTACCTGCTTCTGGGGTTTTCAGCCCCTAGGGTAGCCACGTGCTTGGCCCTGTGAGGGATGCAGAGATTGTAAACCCCTAAGGGTAAAAAACACTGGGAAGAACTCGTTCTAACCGGGCGGAAAAGACGCCTGTACTTTGTGAAACACGGCTACGCAGAAGAATAATCAGAGCCCTGGGCTGTTGGCAGGAGGGAGGCCATTCGGGGACTGCCCCTTTTGTCTCTTCGCCGTGTACGGGCTGGAGGATGGAATAATTGTGGACAAAGGGTCCGAGGAGGGCGGAGGGTAGGGTATGAACTCTTCAGGAAGCTGCTTTCAGCTTTATTTACCGTCCTGTCTTTGAGCCAACCGCCCTGTCCAGTCGCGAGCCGCGGCCGGGGCGCTGACTGCGGGGTAACACTGCCATCTAGTGGCCGCGTCGCCCCCTCGAGCCCGCGTTGCCTGCCCTCGCTGCCTCTGTCGCTCCCTCTCTTCCTCCCTCGCTCTCCCTCGCTCGCGCGCTCTCTCATTCTCTCTCTCTCTCTTTTTAAAAAAGGTTTTTATCCAGTCAAAGGAAAAAAAAAACTGGCTCTTGGAAAACAACCAACTCTGTTGGAACTCAGAGATAATAATCAGTTTCTCTGGGCTTGTGAAATTGGCTCATTAAGCTTGCTTTTTAACAGAAAATATTGGAAGCGATTAAGTCTGCTTTACTGAGTGGGCATGAAATGGCCAACCTTCGGCCACCCACAGCTCCTAGGTGCCTGGCGCCGTTTTATGCATGCAGCGTAATGTCTTTACTTGAAGTGCTGTTTATTCATCACCTGCTTATTTATCTCTTTGCGTTTGGCAGGCACATCGATCAATGTTAAACTGTCACACAAGGTTATTTTTCTTTTACATAACAGTATAGGCCTAAGGTAGTGGCATATTAAAAGTAATAACTTTCTAACTTGTAGCTCAAGATGACAGCCCCATTTTTACCCGAATATATTACAGCAAGGAATTCCTCATCCCATTCTCCCTTGCCCTCCCCCTGCTCTTCTAGTACTCAGCTCATCCAAGGTCAAAGGCTTCATTCCGCCTTGCCTCCCTCCCACTTTGCATACCGCTTGGTTTCCCCTTCACCTCCAGTTATCTGCGGCTTTTAGGCTGATAAGCCCACAGCGAACATTCTGTCCACCTGGTGTACACATCTTGCCCGCTCCTCTTTATGGTGACATTTCCCCCTTTGCATAAAGATGTGGTGGCCGGCTGAGCTCTGGAGAAGAAGCAAAAAAGCTTCTTCAAGTGGTGGCCAAAGTTGCGATGGTCTTGTTTCCATCCCCGCAACCGGCTCCGTAAATGTGGCGGAAGGTTGCTGTTTTTTATTTTCCTTTGGAGTTAGAACAGGCTACAACAACAGCAACTACAGACCCATCGAAAAACAGAATTAAAAAACATCTGAAAGCAACTAGTATCGCTTTGAAGCAACTGGTGTTCCTTTGGGGCTTTTAAGTTGAGTTGTTTCCCCCTTCCTTTCTTTGGTTTTAAGCTTGGTTTGTGTTGCTTTCAAACTACCCAGTTTGTGACGCCTCCTCTCTTGGCAATAGGCCAAGCAGGCTTTCTTTGTATGAGCAGGTTTTCTTTTTCTTTCTTTCATTTCCCCCCCTTTTTTTTCCCTCCAGTCCAACCTAAAAATGCCCACAGATAGAATATCAGATCTTTTTAGTATCAAATTTCAAAGTGGCCCTTAGAATTCTTTCCTGCCCTTGATCTCTGGGTTTGGATTTCAGCTCAGACTTGAACTCTGTTGCTAAATATGCCTTGGACAGGGGCTATCTAATACAATGTTTTGATAATCTTGTGTACACAGGAATTAAGCATTTTACCGTAGTGGCCATTGTTGCACAACTGTTTTTGTGACACAAGCTACCACACCCACTCTGATAATCTACACCAAAATAGCTCATCTAGGAAGTAGGAGAAGGAAAGTGTAAATGGTTAAGAAAATATGGTCCGGCAGACTATCAAAACACCGGCTTTGGAGGCTCACAAGCTTCGCATTGAACATGGCCCAGCTTTTGGATTTACTTATGCATTTCTGTGCATAGAAAGATGGTGGCATGCTGATCTCTGGTGATCTGTTTTATCATGGGTAACACAGCCCCAGAAAAAAAGCACATCCATTAAAAAAAAATGCAGCCCACCCTGTGTCTATGCTCCTACGATCAATATTTGCATTAAAGTGGTTTAAATGTATGTGGCTCTGAGGCTGTCCATTCTTTCAACCTGACCTGCTGCATTGATTAGGGCTAGTGATAGAAGGGGAAAGAGCAAATCAGGCGAGGAAAAGAATTAAAAGGAAAAACAGAAGAAAATGAAAGCTGTTGCTATGAGTCCTATAGGAGATAGACTTTAAGTCATTCATTGATGTCATATTTGCTCAGCAGTCCACTCTGTGGGAGAATCTCTCCATCTCCCTGATAGGGCTATTTTGTCTTTCAAAAACCAACAGGAGTTCTGGTTGCCTCTAGGATGGGGCAACTTACTGGCTTGTGATTAACAGGCAAATGTGTCCAAGCCAATGCCTATATTTAGCTCCTTGTCTTTCATGCTTTCTTGGTGCCTCAGTGGTCTGTGGTTTTGAGCCATAGTTGGCTTGACTACAATCTCATTAATAACACTTACAACATCTACTTATTAAATGCTTATTTTGTATGAGATGTTGCTGAGTTCTCTATGGACAGCAACTAAATTGATCCTTTATCTTTATTTTTATTTATTTATTTTAAAGAATTTTTTATTTATTTGACAGAGAGAGAAAGAGAGAACCCACAAGCAGGGGGAGCAGCAGAGGGAGAGGGAGAAGCAGACTCTCTGTTGAACAGGGAGCCCGATGCGGGACTCGATCCCAGGACCCTGGGATCATGACCTGAGCTGAAGGCAGATGCTTAACCGATGGGGCCACTCAGGCGCCCCTAAATTGATCCTTTATGGCAGCCCGTGCAGGGGTCATACTGATCCCTTTTTCACATTTGGCATCTGAGGATGGATCATCACTAGTCCAAAGTCAAACCACCAGTAAAAGGCAGAAACTCTTCAAATCACATCTCTGATTCTAAAACCCAGACTCTTACCCATTGCGCTAGGTAATGCTGTGTTTGGGAATTGCTTTTCTCTGTTGGCATGTTTTGTCAGAGTAAACATCATACTTAACACTGCTCTGTGTGTGAAGAGATGTAATGCCCACTGTATGATAGTGGAGCCCTTTGTTGTATCACCATAGAAACTTTCAATTATTTGGAGCACAAAATATTTTCCATGGAGACTTGGATGGAAATTGATCTCCCAGAGAAGGCAAGACTGTTGCAAGAGCAGAGCTACTTCATGTTGGTACTTTGTTCTCCTTCTTGCTGGAGGAGGCAATCTCAAGGAAATCTAAAAGTTTCTGAGATGAACCACTTTAGGGAGCTCATTTGTGGGTTAATTGGACTGGAGTATGAGGACTATCATAGGCAGAGATTAATAACTTGTAAATAGAATATTGAAGAATTATATGTTGAGTAACTATGGGTGTACCAGATAAGATATACTTCTCAACATCGAAGAACTGATTCTGTAGTTAAGGACAAAAAGCAGACTATGAAAGAGTTAAACTCCTTCACAAGATAGAATGTGCCTTACCTAGCCATCTAGAAAGTAAATTGAGAAGAGAGAGAAAACAGAGAGAGCACTGAGACATGAAGGGTTTGGGGGAGATCTTGTAGAGTTGGACTTGAAGATGGGTAAATAGAGCAGAAGCTGGGAAACAGAAGACATTCAGAATGGAGAAATGTATAAGTACAGTTGGGAATTTTTTTTGTAAGGCTTTTACTTTTAAGTAATCTCTACACCCAGTGTGGGGCTCGAACTCACAACCCCGAGATCAAGAGTCATGGGCTCTACAGACTGGGCCAGCCAGGTGCCCTGAGTATAGTTCGGAATTTTGGAATGAGCGTCCATGCTCAAGCTAATGTTGGCATGTCATGGGCGGTTGGGTTGCATTGGGCTAGACTGCTAAGACTTTGAAGGTTGAGATTCCACAGTTGAAACACCCTTGCAGTAAAGTATCCTCTTTTATTGTCTCGGGGAATCAGGCAAATTTGTCTGCCGAAATTACAGCTTGGAAATTTGACCTACTTAGGGCATTGCTTGGAGCATTGGAGTTTCAAACAAGCCCTTCGCTCTGAAGGAAGAATCTC
Organism: Potos flavus; assembly: GCA_028534135.1. Taxonomy (NCBI): domain Eukaryota; kingdom Metazoa; phylum Chordata; class Mammalia; order Carnivora; family Procyonidae; genus Potos; species Potos flavus. The sequence continues at coordinate 55,995,499 of CM052885.1, forward strand.
TTGATACTTTCATTTTCTCAAGGATGAAAAGAAATTAAAAGTAACACATGTGAAGATTTTACTTATGAGGCTAACTTGAAGTAGGAAAATTACCTCAAGAGAGAAATAGAAAGGTGAAAGTAATTTTCCAAATCTGAAATCTTTGGAGCAGTGTGTTGACAAGTTTGCTTTTTACCAAACTGGCGCATGAAAAATCTAGCATATCAGAGAGTGAAATTTGTGTGCAACAATCATTCACAGTAGAAAAGGCTTTTCTGGAAGATTCCTTTAAACTGAAATTCCTTTGTACATTTTAAATGTGCTTTGATGTCACCTAAACGCAGATCAATAAACAAATAAACAAAAACAAAAACCCACCCACAAACAAAAGGCCCAACTTACAAATAGCTTTTAAGGAATCATATCTACCAGTTCCTAAAACAAGGCACGTAGTTACGGGTTGCTGCCGCATTTTAGATAGAGTTAGATAATAATCCAATGATTATAAGGCACAAGTGAATGTATGATTTTTAGGAATGTCTTACATGCTCAGAAACACAGATTCCAGAAGAATTTAGTTATTCTTGTAAAAACTCGGGTTTGAAATAACAGCGAGCATAATAACTGACAAGTATGTGCTTTAGGATGAGGCTCTATGTAGGTCAGTCTGTTTAGGGATCAACCTTTGACTTACGTCGGCTCATTTTGAGTGAGTTCTCTTTGTTTACCTCTCTGTTTTTCTGATTTCTATGAAAGAAGGAATTCTTGTATCCTCGATCAGCGGTTCTCAAAGGGCAGTTCTCAGAAAAGCAGCATCAGCATGACATGAGAACTAGTTAGAAATGCAAATTCTTGGACCTCATCCCTGAACCACGAAGTCAGAAACCTGGGATGGGCCCAGCACTCTGCATTTTAACGCATGCTTCAGGTGATTCTGATCCATGCTGATTAGAGAACCACTGTCTAATTTTCTAAAATACATCGTTTTATGCTTGCGCTTAAATACTTTTGGTTGAACTCAAAGGATGTTTTATTTCTGCACAAATAATTTCAGAGCCTTCTCTTGTACTGTTGTGTCTGCTTTGCATTTTCTCATCCTTCCGATGACACCTGCTGTATCTTACCGCTCTCCCATTTACCCTCCTACGTTATTTTCCACCCAGCTATGTGGGGTGCTTCAAGTTACTTCGGCAGAGCATGAGTGTAAGGATTTTCCTCTTTTTCTGATGGCAATTTGCCATTCAGGGAGTTAAAAAAAAACACACACACACCCTATTTTCTATATTTGAAGTAGTGTTCTAGGTAGGTCAGATTGTTTGAAGTTTGATCATCAGATAAGTGAAATGATATTTATATATCACTTGAAATAAAAATTCTTTTTAGTTAGATAAAGACTGGTAAGTCTCAGAATAATCTTTCTCAGTGATCATTTAATTTCAGTTGGCTTAAGATGCTATTTGTATTAAGTTAACAGGGTGCTAATTTAACAGAGGTTTATAGTCATTTGAAGCCATTTTCATTCATTAAGAAAAATATCTCTCTAGATTAGATTATCATAAGGGTTTGAATAGCAATAGGGATTCCTCCATGTAGGCCTGAGGATTTTCCAGATGAGTGCACACTCTGTTTCACTGCCCTTTGGAAAAGTGTAGAATTTTTTTTTACTAGAGAGCCGGGCACTGACAGTGGTACCCAGCTTTGCCTTTGCAAAACAAAAACAAAAATACGTGCACACATTCTGCACCAGATTCATATATCGTATCTATAATTTATTATGATTTGTAAAACTCCAGTACATAGTATACACTGTATAATTTGAATATCCTGATTTATAATTTTTAAGAACATTTTAGACATATCCTGTACCAAATTATTTTTTTTTTGGCTCTTGATGTTAGTTTTTTAAAAATAGTATTAAGTATAATGAAATGTCTGTAGCCTGACTGCATTTCATCCCAAAAGTACATGATAAAAAAAAATGCATTCCCATTTGATTTCCCAAAAGGCATAGATTGTGGAAGACCTTAGTAGATTATTTAATTTATTTTGAAGAGACCTTGTGTTTAGTGTATGGAACATGGTCTTCACAAGTGTTTCATACACTCTCACCCCAGGAGCCATTTCAAAGCAGTTGGAGACATCTGCCCTTGTTTTGTTCCATCCTGGGATTTGTCTCTCTCAGTTCTGAGTTTCCTAGTTTCCTTAGTTTCTATGGATTTTACTCTCAGGGCTATCTAAGCACTTGGAGAGAATTTACTCTTTAGCTACTTGGAATTCACTCATCCAAGTTCCGGCCTTGGAACTCTCTACCTTTAGCCACCTGGACAACAATCTTGATAAGCCTCGATTCAAAGTGATTCCAACCAGTTCAACCTTTAGAACTAATAAAGAAAATGAGGAGGCCAAGAATAAGATAATGGACCAGTACGAGCTGGGCACAATGGACTCTTCCACACATGGAAACTCTCCTAGTCTATCAAAATATGTGCAAATCTTTCAGAGGAAAAGATTGTAGGACAATGAATTTTTGTAATTTACTTTTTTGTGATAGAAGATATATTTGTGATTAATCGCAGAACTTTAATTATATAATAAATCTGGCCACAGGTTTATTTAAGTTGAATTACCTTCAAATAATCTTTCTTGATTTAAATTTCAGAGTAAGAACTCCTAGCCATGCAGCAGGATGCTTGAATTGGTTGGGGTCCCTAAATTCTTCTTTGTGGGACTGGTGATGCCCAAGTAGAGAAGAATCTTGGCTTATCAGAAAAGTTGGGAGGTAGATGTTACAGAGTTAAGATCTGCAGGAGGATATTATATTTCTCCTTTTTCTTTGCAACACTCTTAAGTTTTATATAATGTAAATCTATTTCTGAAATCCAGCAAAATGTCATTAATATATGATGCTTCTAGCAACCTTTCTGACGATTGAAGGCAGAACAGTACATTCCCTTAAGGAAGTGAAAGCTTCTGAGTGCGTTTCTGACTTCCATGGAAGATGTGCGTGGAAAGTTTCCGGAGTCTATAGGACCAAAATAATAGTTAAAATTAATCTGAATTGGAGGGTTATGAAAGACAAGCAAATACTAGAAGTATTATGTAAGGCACACAAATTAGGTTCAGATTTAACTCTTCTGCCAACTTTTATTTTATCAGCTTAATTTCTGGTTTACCAATTTAATGCTTACCCAGATATTACCTACTGAATAATCTGGTTTTGAGCCAAAAATTGTCTCCATTTTGTGGCAGAATGGTAATTAACTCGTCTCTCATTTTGAAAGCTATTGTGAACAAAAAAATCTTGAGAGATCAGGTAGACATTGCTCTGGTTTTTAAGATTAAAAAAGAAGAATGGTTAAGAGCCCTTGTGCTGATAGACCTGGGTTCAAATGCACATTTTCTAACTGTATAACTGTGATTGGATTTAATTTAACTCGAATATATGTCTTTTTTTTTTTTTTTTTTTTTTTAATTTCATTTACTCATAGAATAGGATCTGGACAACTACGGCTCATGGACCAAATCCAGTTTACCTCCTTTTTCTGCAAATAAAGTTTTATTGGGACTCAGTTATGTTTCTCTATACACATATTGTCTCTGGCTTCTTTCACACTACAAGGCAGAATTGAGTAGATATTACAGAGACATGGCCCACAAAGCCTAAAGTATTACTACTTGGCCCTTCACAGAAAAAGTTTGCCAACTCCTATCAAAGGCTGTAGTTTATTGATCTCATGATCCCATTGTCTGCTTTTCTTGATTGAGGTAGGTCTATGGGAATTGGAGAAAATGTAGTCTCATCAGGTAGAGAAAAAAAATACTACCTTGGTAGTTGGAACTTGAATTCTCCTTACATTTCTATCACTTCTCTCTCTGTTAACTTGGAATGTCATGTCACTGCTCTGACGTTTGGTATCCTCATCTATAACAAAAGGAAGGTGGTCTGTGTGGTTTCCAAGGTCTCTTTCTTTCTTTTTTCCTTTCTTATGTTTCTATTAATTCAAATTGTTCCTGGCTATACTTACCGAGTACAGCTCTCCCTAACTGTTCCTGCCCAGATTCACTTTTTCCTCTGAGCCCTCTAACATTGGTACATAGTTACATATTGTATTGTAGTGCCTGTTTTGTTTATATGCTACTGTTATTTGTTTTTGCTTATTATTTTAAATTACAAGCTCCCTGAGAGTAGAAACTATATATTCTTCCTCTCCATATTCCTAACAGGTGTGTTGGAAGTGGACACTAAGTATTATCATTATTTTTGTATTATGGAACTTTCAGGACATATAAACAATTGTCCCACATGTTCTAAAAGGACCTGGATCTAGTGTTTTTGCACTTACATGCAAAAGCTACATGGAAGTAGTTATGTTTATGTAAGTTTGCACTTACATGCAAAAACTACATGGAAGTAGTTATGCTTTACTAGGGAAAGTCACTGAGTTGAGACAGATTTGCATGGATAGAAACAGGATGTAGACTGACCTAGATGTTTGTCCCGAGAGAAGCAACTAGAGGATACAGTGAATTGGTTATCCCGCCCGGGTAGAAAAGAATTACAGGAACAGTTGTGGGAGACAATAGATCTGTATTGGAGATCTAAAATTTATATCCCCAGTCCAGATTAAAATGTACAATTCTCATTATATTGGTGAAAGTGAAAATACTAGAAAATGTTTCATATACTATAGTGTACAAATGGGAGCTAGTGTCTTAATGTGGGACTTTTTGTTGTTGTTGCTAATATTTATTGATTTCTACAATGTACTTCAGCGTTTATTGAGAAAACACAAAAGATGCAGCCTTTTCTTTCATACCATGTGATGGGATGAAGATGGACAGTCATCCTACCTATCTTCCCTCCTGGTTACTTGGTTTATAGTGATTTAACCTTTGGAAGAATGTTTGAATAAGGTATGCCTATGCAGTTGTTCTTACCTTACTTCTCATTGGTATTTAAAATAAGATCATTTTATTGCTACTGCAGTGTCTTTGTTCTCTGGTTTAGAGATTGTGACAGTTTGGTTAGTTATTAGAAATAAGTATAGTTACCGTGCAAAGACATATGATGGCTAAAGCATTGGCATGGCAAGGCGGTAGTTATTTGAACTAGATCCAGCATCAAGAGATAAACTTATTCAATGGGAAGCTTTGAAACAACATCACAGAGACTTCTCTTCTCTTCATTGGTCTTCAGTGTGTACATTAATGTAGTGAAAACTACGTACTCCCCATGGCATGGGGCTGCCTATCCCTGCACCATATGCTTTCTATTAGATTCAGCTTAAAAAAAAGAAAAAGAAGAAGAGACCCCCTCAGACCAATGAGTAATTTCTAAATAGCATTTCAGCTTGTTTTGAAAATACAGAAGAACACACAGAACCGTTTATCATTTTCAAGAACATCAAGCATTGGCATAATTTGTTTACTTCACTGCCTCACAAATGATAAAACATGTTTTAAGAAGAAAAGGAATTTAGGATCACAGCAGATTCTGATTCAACAATGACCTGAAATACATACCAGAAATAATCAAGGAAGGCTGTACATTTTTACTTCATTTTTAATTGTTCTGTTAGGTTCACACAAGTTTCTAGATATGGTAGGGGGCGCATAGAAGAAATCATCCCAGGCTTCCAAGAAGCTGGATTTATCCCTTGGTACACGAAAATAACACTGCATTAAACAGACTCATAAGACTCATTGCCATATCTACCCTCCCTTGTCCAATGTGGGTATCATTCAAAGGACAAGTGTGTATGTGTATGTGTGTGTGTTGTGTGTTTATTATAGCAGTACTTCCTAAGTTTTCCACTAAAATTACTTCTCCGTGGAAGAATTTCTAAGTCTTTAAAACATTTCTTGAAAGTTTAAATCTTAAAAGTATTAAAGAATGACAGAGCTTTTTGGTTGGAAAATGTTTGGGTTAAGTGTCATTCCTTTTGGTTTAGAAGACTGAGGAGAATATGGACCAAAATAAAATAACCAAATAACCAAATAACCAAAATAAACTTGCTGTTTCATTTACATACTGGATTAAAAAAATCTTTGTCTAGAATTTAAGGATGCTAGGGATAATTGTCTAGAATTTAGGGAAGCTAGGGGTAATTGAATTAATTGAACATTCAATTAAAAATCTCATGCCAGTTAGAAAATGTCTTAGCAATTATTCAAATAAGAATCCAAACCAGTTTATATGATATGACTGTGGTTGAATAGGACAAAGAAAAAGTGCAGAGAAAACAACATCTTATGACATAATATACCAACAACAGAATTAATTTCCCATTTGATTTCTGAAGATGGAGAATGGCAATTAAAATAGCAAAGTAAATACATAAGTGTATCATTTATGAATAAGAGGACAGAGGTAGAGGGAGTTTAGGCATTATTGACTAATATTTCATAAGACAGACAGAAAGAAATTCTCCCTTTGAGAAAAATTTAGTGAACTCTCCTTCTCTGAATCAAATTAATGATTATCCATTTTAGAATCAGCGATGAAATTCTACGCCACAAAGGGCAGATTGGAAGGACACACGTCCTTTGTCTTCTTTTCTCTCTTCTACTCTGATCTCCTCTTCATTCTTCCTATCATTCCATGGTGATTGGAAGAAGCTGGAGGAAAGAGTCTTGTCCTCCTGTCTTTCTCCATTCAGCCACTGCCATCCCAGTTATAGTGAGTGACAGGACTCTCTTTTCCAGTCTTTGGAGGAACCGCCCAGGCCCTGCCTATCATACCAGTGAAAATCAGTTTTCCGCTATCCGTTCTTCAGCTGATGGAAAAACAAAATCATTGAGTCATAAAACTCATCTGGATTTCAAATTCATCTTTGAGAAAAAGTAAACTGTTGTTCTTGGACGAGCCCCAGGGACTGCTGCTTAATTTCTCAGTCCATTTTCCCCTCTTTGCTTATGTATGTATACTGGTCCCTCTATAGTTCCCTTATGAAAATGTGCATTTTTAATACCATGAAAGCAAAAAAACCCCCATTTTTTGTAAATATTCTTTCAGTAAAATTGCAATCAATGTAGTCAGAGCTAACAAGCAGATGGATGTATTTGAATGCCATTATCTTGTGTACAGCGATATTATCTGTTTCATGAAAAATTCAGCAGTTTGGGCTGCTTTGGTGAAGGGAAGATGGAAGTAAAAAAATAGCAAGAAAAACATGATCAGACTCAGAACCCCTGAGGGGGTCCCATTGCATCATTTAGCAGGAGAATGAGCAATGCAGGAGGAGCAGTGATGGTAGAGGCGCTGTCTGTGCTCCGTATGGCATTCTTGGCTTCGGGTCCCACTCAAGCCCCACAGCTGTAGGTGGCAGCTCCTGGGCCTGCTGAAGCATCACACCGTGACATTTTTATCATCCGTCTAAGAGAAGAAAATAAATTTGCTAACAGAATAGAGCTGGCAGGCTCATACTACCTTGTCACATTCCAGACATCTCCTGGTCTGGCCTGAGCCAGAGGAAACCTACGTGTGGGCCAGAAAGCATGTGATGGACATGAAGTCGACTTAAATAGTCTGGGAGAAGAATGTGGGTTTTCTGACACAGGACTATGTAGGCTTTATTTTTATTATTATTATTGGAGATTTGATAAATGAGAATACGTGGGCTGCCAGGGGGATGCGACCTCAGTTTCATTCTCTATAAGCCAAGGATATATTGACATGGGCAAAATGGCCTTGGAAATTGTGCTCATTTTTTATGGTAATGTACATAGGGAGGAAAAAGAATCCAAGCAAGCCCTACACATACACACAAGAATCTCAAAGTTTTCTATCTCTTGATGTTTGAAATACAAACTCCTTAGAGACACCATACAAGGTGACATCTACTTATTTCTCCAAATCGGCCTATTTCTTTCTTCACCGAATATATTCTGTGCCTTAACCCATTTCCCCCCGCCCATCCCTTTTGTCTGCCTTGAAATATCCTGTCCCAATACTCCAGACTCTGAGATTTTTGAAGTCCTATCCCTCTATAAAAACATACTTTAAGTTTCATTATTTTAGTGAGGGCTTCTTGGGTGACTATTTTCTTTCATAAATATCTATTAAGTATGGTTTGTACTATGCATTTTCACAGAGCAGGCCTTTTCTTGGATTGGTGCTCGTGACATCTTCATGTTCCCAATTGGACTACGAGTCATTTGAGGTTAATCATAGTGACTTCAACATCTAACAAGTTGCTGCTCTAAACACATTAAGCAGCCAGAGTATAACACATTGATAATACTGATCAAGAATGGCGTATTTCATGTTTTTGCAATTAAATTGAATGAATGATGGCACTGGATTATTGTACAGAATGCAAATTAATGTGATGTTAAGATCACAAGTTTTCGTAATTTCCCTTCTCTTAGTAAGATGAACCTTTAAAAACTATTTTTGTTTATGTCTCTGGATTATTTCAGTAAAGAAAGATTGTCATGTGAATTAAGTTTTTTTTTTTTTCCAGGAAAAATAATGTATGATGGTCAATCTGATGCAGGTATCCTCAGAAAAAAACTTCAAGAAGGAAAATCATATATATGGCAAATACACACAGATAAACACATACACACGCATATGACTATAACATAGCATGTGATAATTAGAATAGTAGTATTTAAATCCATTACTTCTAACATAGTGATCCCAGGAGCATTGCATGAATGCAGTGGTTTGCTCTGGGGAAAACTGTTTCACATTGGATCTTAGAGGACTGAGGGTAGGTCTTGGAGATATGAGTGTGGGTTGGGGGAATATTCATGACCTTTTCCAGTAGACAGATATTTCCAATATATAAATTCCACAGTCTTAATCTTCTTCTTGACCTTTTCTCTGTATTCCCTTTTCCTGTGTCTTTTCTTTTTCATTCCCAGTGTTGAGGTTTTGCTCACCTTGATCCATCTCATTCTATCCCCTTTCCTTTTTTCATCTTCTGTTCCTCTCTTAGCCAGTAATGACCATAAAATTTCACTGGACACAGTTATTTAACAGTTTTGTTAAAATAATATGTAATTTTACAATCACTATGCTGATGTTACATCATTTCCTTTTTATCTGCTACATTAAAATTATAGTGTCTTTCTATCTGCATATTTCACTAGCAATGAAATTAGCATGAATTTCTTTCATTCTAATATTAATAGTCTGAATGAAGTATATTTTAATTTTTTACTTCTAAATGATGCATCAGGAGAAGGGATGGAACAAAGGATTTTTCTTCATGATGGAAAACGTGACGACTTCTATTAAAAAATTTCTCTCTGCTATGAGGAAGAAATGAAGCTGATAGATACTTTATAGTGATGTGTTTTACAATTTGTAGGTGGACAAAAGTACTATATTTAAATTCATATAAAAATCTAATAGAAATTAGCTGAACAGTAAAATAGCAGAGAGTGGAGGTTTTTGGCTTTGGTTTGTTTTTTTTTTCTTCTTTCTTTTGGTAGGATACTAACTGTGTATGGAATTTATGTAAAATTTCAGCAAATGGAAAACACTAGAAGACAAATCACTTTAAACTATGTAAGTCAATGGGTTCTTTTATAAAGAAACTGCAAATGTTATATTTATGGAGTATAGATAACTTGAATGTAATAGCAGAAGTATCTGTGAGCAGATATGGGATATAGGGCATTTACTATTTTTTCTCTGATTTACTCTCTTGGAAATATGTTAGGGACTATATCTTTAAATTTGGCCTGGTGCATTGCATTGAATACAGAGTACAAATGCTTGCAAAATATTCTAAAGGTTAGAAACCTTCAGATTTAATGAGATTTATATTAAGAACCCCAGGCCAGTTGTTGAAATGACAGTAGATGATGCCTGAGTATAAGGTCTATAGAAATGTCACCATATTTGTTGGTGCAAATTTTAAAGAAATCTACTTTTGGGGACTGGTGGTGAGATTGAGTTCTGGCTGAGAAAGCAGTGTCTGTGTTATACTTTGTGTTGTTCCCAGGGCTCCAAATATAGGAGAAAACTTTATTAAGTGCTGTTTTTAGGAGATGGGAGCTTTAAAAATAAAGATGGGCTATTTGCTCTCATTTTGTGAAATGGTACTTGTCCTCTAAAATAATTGGAAGTAGCTATTATATTTTGAGAGTAACTTCAGATCTTGAATCAAGAATGTCATGTAAGTTTGTTATTTTAAATTATCTATTACTATATAATTAGTTGAGGAGACTATCTTGGCACTGACTTGCCATTCATTTTAGCTCTCAGAATGACAGCTTTCACTTTAACAACTTGTAGGCATTGTTATTCTGCCTACCCCCACCATTATGAACAAATTAAAATTCACGATCGAAATATTGGTATCAGTTGAAAAAGCCGCCAGGGCTTTATGAAGACCCTATCTTTTATGATAAAGTCAGAATTTATTCTTTGGAGCAAAACAATGGCAGGTATACATTCCTAATTTGGTCTGATTTCACTGTTTTCTAGAGGCTCGAGGAAGGTTAGAAAGGAAGTTATGGGATTAAAAAAATATTTAATCTAAGTTGTAAAGGAGCTTGGAACCACACCACGAGCATCATAATTAACTTTAATAATTATAAATGTAAATGCAGACAAGCCACAAGGTTTTAATGGTGTGCCACATGCTTCCGCTAATTATTTTAGAGTTTGGACACATTCAGTGCCAGCTAATTATAAACCCTGCTATGGAAATCATCTGTTTATATTAGACTTATTGATCTCTAGTGTTTAAGCAATATGAAAAGGGAAATCTACAATGCTGGACCATCTGCTTTGTATTCCTAATTGCTTTTAAGGAATCAAATATATAAATAGTCAGCTTTTTATATATTGGGCTTCGAACTCTTTCAAGAAACATATTGTGCAAACCGAAGTGAATAAAAAAAAAAAAAGCCTACTTAGAATGTTGTTTCCCTGGCTCCTTTCAAGGACCCTCCACCCCCTCACCCACAAAATGCCCTCCTCTGACCTTTTTGTAAAATTTTCAAAGCACCTTCGTTTTTCCCAGATCTCACAAACTGGTCAAGGTAGCTAAGACTTCAGATGGTCACCCTGTTTTAATTATATCTTTTTTTTTTCTTCCTAAGAAGGAGCCTTCTTCCCAACCTGCCCCCACGTCCTTATGGTCTTGAATATTTATTGCCGTTTCACACTATGGGAAGTTGGCAAGGAACAAATAAATGCCCAGGGGAATGGTTCCGTCTTGCAGGAGATATTTGACTTTATGGCAAATTAAATCTACTGGCATGTGGAGTTAATGCTGGTTAGTAAGACCCGACAGCATTACTTCTCATCACTAACATGCCTAGTGATCAAGCCTGCTCTTAGGTGAGTCCTGTGATTCTCCATGGAGGTTGGGTTTTAAATGGAAAGAATTGACTTCTTAGAATGGAGGTGTTTGCTTCATCCATCATTGCCTAGATGGTTATTATTTTAGAGTGTTCCAATAACTGGCTTAAGAAATCTACATATTGGAACAGGCTTCTAAAAAAATCCTTATTTTTCCCTTTGAGACACTCCTGTTAAAATTATTGTCTTAAAATAGTTACTCCTATTGGTTACTCCTATTAAACTAGGAGTTCCTCTTCCTAGTGTTCTACCACTCACATATCCCACCAACACTAGCAACTTGAGGTTAATAATTAATACATATTATATATGTTATATGATTATATGTAATAATTACTCTGTATTCTCCCTCGGTTTAGGGCCGTTTATTAGCTTTTGTTAACAATATAAAGTTAAGATTAATTTGTAATTTCATAGAAACATTATATGATATAAGCATAAAATAAAGTTTTAGCTTTTTTGGGGGGCGCCTGGGTGGTTCAGTGGGTTAAAGCCTCTGCCTTCGGCTCGGGTCTGAGATCAAACCCTGCATCGGGCTCTCTGCTCAGTGGGGAGCCTGCTTCCCCCTCTCTCTCTGCCTGCCTCTCTCTTACTTGTAATCTCTCTCTCTGTCAAATAAATAAATAAAATCTTTAAAAAAATAAAGTTTTTAGCTTTTTAAGCATATTTTTCTTTTAGTCATATAAAAGTTATGAATTTTGTACTAAGGGATCAACAGAAGAAAAGTTACCAGTCTGCCCTCCTTTTGTAATTATACGCTTAAACACCAACACAGAAGCCTTAGACAGGCTGAAGTTTAATAACTAATTCCAAATAGTTGACCAGAAAGTGTACAGAGAAGAATCACCCACACTAGTTGTAAGAATAAAAAAACCCAAAACAACAAAAACAAAAGCCTCAACAACAACAAAACCCCCCCCCAAAAAAACAACAAAAAGAACAAGTGCCTTTACTGGTGTTTGGGAAGAGGAACTGATATGGTTCCTCATGCTCTAAATAAAAGATTTAATTTCAAAGTACCTGCTACCATCAGTAATGTGAAGTCACATATTTTGGGTAAACATTTATATCATGTATACATATATACAGACACATGTGGATCCCAAGGTTTGTTAAAATAACTAGTTATGTTAGAATGGTTGTGACTTTTCTGTGGCAAATTCAGTCAGAAATCTGCTCCTCTGAGATATTTTATCTGCCTCTCACAAAGGCCCTGCTCATTCTGCTTTTTTCTGTAGTTTCAGATGGATGTTCTCTTACCTACCACTTAGGCCTTGTACTGTGGGCTGCCGGCGTCTGAGTTTTAATCTCGGCACATGTATAATTGTAGGGCAGACCTTCTGCATAATCCAAGTTCATTCTAATCAGAGCTACAGGTTTCCCTCAGCTCTGCCGTGAAAAGAGAATATTCAAAGTCAAAAAGAAATTAGGAGCTTTGTTAAAAGGTGCTTTAGACAGCTCATGTTCCCCACGCCCTCAAAGAAAGTTACAAATCAAGAGAGCACAATTGGTAGCTACATTATCAAAGCCGTTCTGATAATGCTACCATTTAAATTGGATAATATTGTTTAATGGGCTTTTTAAAAGCAGCCATCCTTTGGATCTGACACTCCAGCATGATTATCTTCCATTCCCATTTAAGATTACAACAGTCCGGTGATAATTATAACATCCATTTCCATCTGGAGTTCAAGGAACTCATACATGTGAATATGGAGAGAGAGTTGAGCAGCTTCTGTTTGTAAAGTGGACACTAATTTGATATTTGTGACACCTGCCATTCTATTTTTCGTTTGGATCGCCTGCATGAAATGTCTTTTTCCCCAGGTCTTTTCTTGCTTACCAGCAGGTTGGGAGAGCTTCCTGTGACTTCGCTTCGTGATATTGCTTTTATGGACACCAAACATAGAAACATAGAAAAATTACTGTCACCCAGATCTTATTTTCTGTAAACTGAGATAATTTCAAAGATGCAGTTTGCCCTTTTCTTACTGTTATTTAAGAGAGCTTCGAATCTCTTAGCATTAAACTCACACATTTCCTAATTTCTCTCAATTTTTCCTGAAGAAACAAACATGTTTAGTACTAGTTTTTTTTTTTCTTTTTTTAAATCTAGGACCAAAGACAGTGCTTGATACATAGTAGGGCTTCAAAATTTATTAAAGTATTATTGAACGGATGATTTTAACAAATATTTAAGTAATCATCAGAGTTCTTATTTAGATCAGCTGTCAAAAAGTGAGGAAGTGGGGCGCCAGGGTGGCTCAGTGGGTTAAGCCTCTGCCTTCGGCTCAGGTCATGATCTCAGGGTCCTGGGATCGAACCCCGCATCGGGCTCTCTGCTCAGCGGGGAGCCTGCTTCCCCCTCTCTCTCTGCCTGCCTCTCTGCCTACTTGTGATCTCTTTCTCTCTGTCAAATAAATAAATACAATCTTAAAAAAAAAAAGTGAGGAACTATTGGGTTGAACCATGTGAAACTACATTTTTGTAGGTAAAAAACCATCGCGTCTCAGCTACTTCGTGTGGTTCAACCTAATGCTTTCTAATACAATGGTCTTTTCCCTCATGTATTTTCTTGGTAAACGGGAATGGTTTTATTTTTTTAAAATGGAATTAAGCAATTCTTTCTTAACCATAGTAATACAGTGAGGAAAGCCAAAGTGGTGGGACAAAGCTGAAAAATGTGACTTTTATTGATTAATTGTGTCTACTTTATCAGCCATAAAATGGGAAGTCTGGCATGTGCTAACACAAAGCTTCTACTCTGACGATTATTGAGCAATCTACTTTGCAGATTCTATTTTGTGTACTTTGTACTGATGTCTGATTTGATATCAGAGTCACTTTTCTTTCTGGTCCCATGGAATTTTCCTCCATTAGAAAAACCCTTCTTGGCTGTTGGGTGGGGATGTGTCAGTCTGTTAAATCCACATCCTGTAGTATTACCCATACCTATCTTCTGGGTTGTCGGCAGTCTGCTTTTTGAGTTTACTGAAGAAATTAGCAGATTAATGGTGAGATCTACAAACTACCGTCGATACCAGACATTTAGAAAGAGGAATAAACCATGACATGGTCTGCAGTAGTGGGTGGAATTTCATGTGTCCTGCTCCTTCAATTTTACAACTATCAATACATGCACTAATTCATAAAAGGCATTTTCAAAACGTGTTTAAAATTGTATTACATATTTTCTGTCCTATCCTGGCTTTGAGAGGGACTGATCATGCCTGGAAATTCTTGGAAATTTGGATTTATTAGGTTCTTGTCTTGTCTCCCCATGAACTCACACTTTGAAACTAGTGTGGCTCTCTCACACATTCTGTATTTTAGATAATAATCATCTAAAAACTAATCACCTAAAAGGGGTTAAATATTATCAGAATATTAAATTTGAAATTCATTTTGTGCTCATCTCATGCTTTTTCCTTATAAATTACATATGCTGGTCGTCTCTTATTCTTTATTTCTGTAGTGAAATAATTTAAACTCTCAACTCTGATTAGCATTAATAATGTTACTAACTTCAGCTTGTGGAGTGAAAACCATTAGGGTGAAAATGGAAACAGTAAATTTCCTTCAGTGAAGACTGAATCTCACTATAAGAATCCAGTCAACCCCTAGTGAGGCTGCGATGTCCTCCAAACATACAAAACGTAGGATGAGATAATTGAATTTGGCCTCTGGGGTTCTAAGAAGACCACAGTCTGGGGAGGCATGGTGTCCTCAGAGGATCAGGACAAGATTGACACTCATACAATTCATATAATTCTTGCTTTTCAAGCCCCTTCCAAACTTTCACATTAGAATCCCAGAAATAGCACTCTTTGGGTAGAGAACACACATATACCTCCGTCCTTTATTTGTTTTTACATTAGTTACAGTAAGGATGGGATGGTTGTGCCATTTTACATTATTTCTTTTATATTACAATGGGAGCTCCCTCACTAAATTTTGAGTTTCTGGCAAACATTGTGCAATAGCCAAGATACTAAACTCGCCTAGGTTAAGAGGAAGTTGGACTAACCCCCCTGCCCCAACTGTAGTGGGGCTTTAGAGGAGCTGTAATTGGGGTTCACGAGATGAAATCAGGCAATCTCTGTTAACATTTGGTTCATTGCAGAAGTCTTTTTTGGGGGGGGGGAACAAATAGGAATATTTTAGCGTTGTAAAATGAATGTCAGAAACTAAACTTTCATCTTCTTTGATTACATGATGGAAAGGGTTAAAATTTTCTATGTAGATCACTGAAGTTTTATTATATAAGATGACCTTAGGAACTGTCATCTCCCTTGAATTTATACAAAGAATTCAAAGTAAAGGTTTTCTAGGTTACACTTCTTTTTTCAACCCTTTGTCCTGTCAGCTCAGTCCTTGATATCTTCATCTGCCGACATGCCCAGATGTGCAGTGAATGTTGATTTGAGCTGGCCCCTCAACCCCTCCCTGCTGGTGTCATTAAAACCAGGGAGGCAGCGGCTCCCCTGGCATCTTTGGCACGGCTTGGCTTTACACTGCGGACTAAATTATTGATGAAGAGCACTTCTGTCGCAGTGTGTTTTACCCACCTTTAAATGAAACAGTGAGGATTGAGCTGTCACTGCCTCCTCACTCCCTGCAACTTCTACATGACATTTATGATGTGGTTCAGATTGCACCGAAGCAATTAATTTCCAGTGGAGTCTGCACTAAGAATGAAGATCCCTGACAATTACCGAGGGCTGGTTTCTCAATGAGCATACGACACACTCATCAATACTGTACACAAAAGGAAAACATCAAAATTTATGTAAAAGGGTCTCTGGGATTTGTGATCCTTTCCTCCTCCTCAGAGGGAGTTCTGGATTCCAGGACTTTGTTTTCCTATTGTGCATTTGGTCCTTTTCTGTGTTTTCTCTGGAAGGATGGGTGGACTTACCTTCTTTGCACACATTTTACAGATGCCTGCCAACATTTTCCTAAAATTTCATTGACTACATTATATATTTATTCTACATGAAGCTTTTGTCTGCTTGATTTTGCCAGTAAAATATTATTCGATATTTGCATTCAGTTGCTCAAATAATTCTGTTACCCTGATACATTTCTCAATTCCTCTCGTGAATGAAGTAAGCAGCATATGTATGCATACATGTGTGTGTCTGCATCTGTATATATATATTTAACTATGTCTATGCATATGTGTGTTGTGTGTATATATAAGTTTATATGCATATTTTTCAGAGAATCCAATGAATATTTCAAAGCGTATGAAATTTAGTATTTGATCAGTTATTATAAAATATTTTTCTTGCCTTTTTCCTTCTAAAGATTATAAAAAACTTAATTCAGATTAGCTTTGGGGGAAAGAACAGGGTTCGTTATATAATACTTTGAAAGACATGCAGTTTTAGTATTTTTGAGAATAATGGGATAGCATCAACCTAGTCTATTCATATCATTTAAAAATTCTTCAAATGATCTTATCGGATAGATTTAAAGATATTTGTGGTTAGCCTATCTATTCTTCTGAAGGTTTGAATAGAAATTATTCTCTTAAAAATATATTTTCCCTGGCTTCCTGTTGGCAATGTTAATTTTTGTAGTCAACTTTTTCCTCATAGGTAGACTGCTGTTTGGTCCACCCTGCCTCATACTCAGCAAGAGTGTATTGTGAATTAAAGAGTTTGTAATTTTTGATTTAGTTCTCATTTAAATACCAGTGCTTCAGAGCCAGGGGTTAAAACTGTAACAGGCAAAGTGGAGTCATTCTCTGCGAAGGTGCTTCCAGGAAGCAGCTGCATCCATCTCTGTTGCAAAGGCGCCATTTAGCTAGGCATTAAGGAGTGGGGACTTGCAGGGGTAAACTTCAGACAAGATCCAGGAAATAGTGTGTGTACTAGGAGATTGCAGTTTGACAGGATATATATTGTGTCAATCAGATAATTGAGGATGCCAAGAAGCAACACTATAACTTTAGTGAAAATCTAACTGTGGGTCAAAAGGTATTTTATGTGCCATTTTTCACCCTCATTGTAGCCCCTGCCCTCAATTTACACCCACTTCCAACATTCCTCTGGTGAGGTGGGCCGAAGGATGAGAGAGTACTTACCGTATTTGTCTAACTCAAATTCGATGTTTTTAGCTCTGTTCAAATCAAGATACATAGAAGATGAAGTATCTCTCGTTAGAATTCAGAATTTGAAGAATTTCAAAATTCTTCTTTAAGGCTATTTATTATACTAAATCTGTGCTTCAAGAGATGATGGTTCAACAAGATCGATTTTAGGAAAGAAACCCATCCTAGTGTTACCTGCTCTTGCCTCAAATAATATGTACATTTTGAATGAAGAAAAATATAGTCTATTTTTGGCCCACCATTTGGTCCAAAGTGATGCATTTCCAAAAACAGAAAATAAAGGAGAAGAAAAGAAAAAAAAGAAAAGGAAGGAAGGAAGAGAGGAATCTCTCATTGCTTTTGTTCACAATGTTTTGGGCACACTTGTGCATGCACTTATACACATGCATACACAAATAAGTTGATAATGGCAATGCTATTTGGAGATATTTTTTAGTAAACCATATTTTTTTAGTAAACCTTTTGACCTAAGAGATATACAAAGTCTTTGAGATATCAGAAAAGAAAATTCTAATTATGATCTATCTAAAAAATAATAATGATGATACTTTTTTTTTTTTGAGAGAGAGAGAGAGAACGTGTGTGTGTGTGCAAGCATGTGAGAGCGGGGCAGGGCGAGGGACAGAGGGTAAGGGAGAGAGTCTTAAGCAAGCTGCATACCTAGGGCAAAGTTGGATGTAGGAATGATCCCATGATGCTGACCTGAGCTAAAATCAAGAGTCTGTCACTTATCCAACTGAAATATGCAGACCCTCCAATGATATACATTTTTTGAGTGCTTCCTCTACCTACCAGCCACCATGCGACAGCATTATCTTCTTGACTCTGCACAACAGTTTTCTGAGGCACTCGTATCATTCTCATTTGATAGGTATAGGGTATAGGGACTCTAAAGAGAAAAAAGAGAAGTCAATATTTTATATTAAAGATGTTGAATTGGAATCTAAACTTATGGCGTTAAGAGAAACTTTTTGCGAGCTAATTTCCAACAGTAATAAGAAACTAAAGCATCTAAGTTGAAATGTCCTTTTTTCTACATACAAGAATAAAATAAAAGTATATTAACCCATATCAGCACAGCTGTAATTAAAGGAAAGACAGTAATAGAAAGATGAGGAAAGATGTCAGATAATCTTAGTTCTAGTATATCTAGTGCTTTCACTATATGTTTCAACATTTTCAAATGATTTAACTTCATTTATCTTTAATTTCCTTAGGGGGAAAAAAGGAGATGATGTATTTGGAAAGCATTTTCAATGATAAACTGCTAGACGGATATCAAGGCACCATTACTAGAACTTTTCATGTGTATTCTACATGATATATCCATCTAAATTATCAAAGTCAAAGAAAGAGGAGGGTGTAACGGTTAGGATTGTGTTTAGCATCATAACAGAAAATTCAAATTACCTCGACTGAAGCAAAATAGAATTTATATAAAAGAAAAACAGAGGTTGTAGTCTAGGGTAGATACGGTGTTTCTATCCTGTCTTCAGGGATCTGGTCTCTTTCTGTCTTTCTGCTCTGCCATCCTTACCTCATAGCTTCTATCCTCTGTATCACCATATAGCCTCAAATTGACTGTAAGAGGTCTAGTTATTGTTATCTGTATTCCAGGCAGGGAGTAGAAGGAAGAATTGGGAAGGGCTAAAAGGACCAAAAAGGAAGACTAGGGGAAGGTTAAAAGGAGCCCTTTATGGAGAATTTTCCTAGAGCACCACCCCATGATTGCTACCTATTTTCATTGTAAGGCTAAGGAATGTTTTCTTCTAGTTGGTAGATTTCTGGAGTTCTCTTGGTGAATGAGGAGATCATGGATATTGTGTAGGCAACCAGTGACCTATGCTATGGGACTATATGTGATTTGGATGATCTCCATGGTAGGCTATGTTCAAGGTCTACAGTTCAAAGTCTATGATTATTTGACATTATGGTGGTAATTTTTAAAATTTTTATCTATAATTTTAGTCCCTTACCCCAAACATTTCCAACCTGGATTTTTTTCAGTAATTAATTCAGTAACAATAATTATAAAAATTACCATTTATAATTTTACTGAGTGTACTTTGTCTAGAAAAATTATATTTTTATTATGCTATCTTGGTGGCATTATGGTCATATCTGAGTCAGGGTAACAAATGTGCATTATGAAATAAGAATCACTCCCTCTTTAGTTTTCCAGAAAATGATGTTAATTTTTTAAGAGCCAATTTTAGCATGGGATATTTGGGTAATTCCAGATTTTTCCAGCATTTTTTAGGAGACGTATGGTTGCTAATAACCTTACCTGCACTCATTTGCTCCAAAGTGATTTCAGAAACCTTTAGAACTCCATTAAATAAAATGAGTAAATCCTGGTAAGTGAGTTAATATACATAAAACACTTAGAATGGTGCTTAGCATAAAAGTAACTTCTCCATAGAAGTAGCTTTATGTTGCATTATTTTTAGTGTTAAAATGGCATTTGTTAATAAATATACTGATGCTTTTTAAAAAGAGAGGGTTAAAAAAAGATGGAGGGATATACTTTCTCCTTCTAGGCCTTATAGGACAGAAACATATTTACCAATCTATACCTTATTTGATAATGAAGTTTCTCTAAAAGGAACATTCGATACATTTCCCTCTGTCCCATTCTCCAAATTTAAAAAATTCAATATGCCTACTACATAGAGCTATAATAATGTGATATTTAGAATGTAGTTCTTCTTGAAGCATGTATAATGGATTTTGCTATGTTTTTTGCTTGCGCAACATGTGAAACTCTGACCTACATGGGTTGAATTCCTCTTTTGTGTGTCTTGACAGGCAGAATCTTACTTCCCAGTAAAGACACTATAAGGTCCAGTGTCTCTTCATTCTCAGTAAGTGAAGAGCCATTGATTGGATGCTCCATCCTGGGATTTTGAATCTAGATGATGATATAAAGATGCTGGGTCTATTGGGGGACTATGGTGCTGGAGTGGAGTTAAGTCAAGTTCAGCCCACCCCTGTGGTATGACATGGTGGTGTTCTCTGCTGCTTACCCACCTACCTCCTATAGTTCCTAGGTACTTTCCCAGCTAATTCTTCAGTTGGCACATCAATTACAGGAGGCCTTATATGTCCTTCCAGTAATTTATTTTCTGTTTACATTAGCCAAATCTGACATCCGTTACTTGCAACTGAGAACCTTGATTAGTTCATCATACACCAAAAGACTGAGAAAAAGAAATGCGAAAAATATATGAAACGTGAGAAATGAGAGCTACTTTTTGAGTAGACATTGTAATTCAGTGAAATGGGGAAACACTAGAAGTAATAACACTGCATTAGTTTTCCTTATCTTTTTCTGATTACATTTTTAGAGAATATGAATTGCACCCATAGCTTGGAACTCCCTTTTCACTGAATTGCTTGGCATATTTATTAAAAGTGTCATTTTCTCCAGTGAACTCAAGCAAACCCAAACTATACCTATTTGTTTTATAAGTATTAGTGAAACAAGTGCCAAATAAACATCTCTCAATTCTACTGGTAACGTGGCTAATGTTCATAATATAGTTGTCTCGTTTCCCATGGGAAAGAGAAATGAGCTTTAGATCTGAATGTTGAACCTTCTAGTAATGACAGATTTTTCTGGTCAGAACGGAGGCAAGTATTTCCTTTGTCATCCTGACTGATTTTTCACTTTCGCTGCCGTTGCACAGGACAGCCAGGAGAGATTGCCATAGAACTAATTAATGTTTCTGATAGACAGATTGAACCAAATACCAGAAGAATTCAGAGAATTTTTTATTAGCTCTTAGAAAACATAACCAAAGTCTAGAAACATGTGGATAGCATTACTGTGTTAACAAATATGTAAGGAAATTTTCTTGCTTATTTGAGTCAAATTAGTCTATTTGAGAGAATTAATGTTACACTCTTTTCCAGACTATACCTCAGTTACTTGATGTGTTGGTAGGTGCAGAGGTATGTGTGAAATATTTCCTGTGAAGGAAGCACTGTGCTTTCATAGACCTCTATTGTCTCTGATTAAGCTACCACAGGGGAGAAATAAGGATCATATGTCATGTATGCATAGCCAAAGTATAGAAGATTTATGACTTAGTGAATATGTAGATATAGTAGTGTTCTTGACCAACCTGGCAAGCTGTCCTTGAGTATGTCTGAGGTTTCGCATTAAAAAAAAAATACTTCAAAGAGAGAAAGAGACAAACAATTATATACATGCTGTCTCTGAACAATGGGGTAGCATTCTCTGAATTCACAAACATAATGACTCTTCATCCTATTCTCTTGGGAAAGTGGGGTGAGAATTTCCATATTTTGCTTTCTAGGCACTTTCAAAGCCATTTACTGGTATAATTCACATACCATTGGGTTAAGGGACGTATGTCTCTAATATCAGTAAAAGCCTATGTGGCGGACTTGCTGATTTAAAGAAAAGAAAAAAATAAATGAAAAAAAAAGAACTTAGGGTCTCATTTGAGATGAATCTTTGTATTTCGAAGTGCAGAATGATAGGACAGAGCATCTATTTACTGCATCCTTTACCAGGGAGATAAATAATATATCTTACACTGATTGGCTGACTTGTGCTTATTATAATTCAGGTTTCTTTATGGCTTTATGCTGTTCTCAGGTCTTCCTGATTAGGAACAAGCTAAAGATGTTTTAGGATTTTTCATAAAGGTGCTTGATCCTGAAGAGCTAATAGTTGATGTTTGAGGAATATTTTGCTAAGGAATGACTGCTGCAGAATGTTCTGGCAAAAAATTCTTTTTTTCTTACAGAGGTTGACCACATTTTGCCACCACTACCTACTATGCAGTAGCTTTATTTCCTAGCACTAGCATTCTGCTCATTATGGTGCCTGTAGTATGAAAATCCTACAGCAATATTTTTCCCTTCTTGCTTCTCATGATCTTTTGTTAGAGCCCACATTCCAAATAGTTCTGCTGCTTTTATCCTTTGCAGACTTTTTAAAGCCCTTGTAGCTTCTCCCTCTCACTCAGGCCATTATCTAACTCTCAGGTCCGAAGAGTAAATTTTCTGAAGTATGCATTGACTTCCAAACTGCTCTATATTCCCCTTAGATTGCTATTCTTGGAGACTGTCCATTTTCCAAACTCTAAGAATTCTTGGCAGCATAGACAACAAAACTGAAAACTGTTGGAGTCATTCCTGGCTCTTCCTCATCACCTCACCTCCAGTCATTTGCTTCATTCTTTACATTTCACCTTCCAATGCCTCACACATCCTACGGAGGCTTTCGGTTCAGACATTGTTTCCATTTATGTTCCAATTGTCTGGATTACTGCAACAGGCTGTTAACTGAATTCTCCATAACTTTTTCTACTAACTCCAAAACATATCACCACTAGATTGAGCTTCTTAAAACATAGATTTGCATCTATTGACTCATTGATGGAAACCCCATTTATTATAGCCCCAGATACTCTGGGCTTATCTCCCAACTCTTCCCCTCCTGCCTCTACCTGTGAGCCTAATTGGGATACTTGATTTTCCCTGAACATTCTCTATAACTTTCCACCTCCGTATCTTTATCCAGGTTGTTGCCTCATACCTGAGTGTTCTTTTTCCTCATTGTTCTTCTTAAAAGTCTTATATGGAAGCCAATTCCATGTAAATTGTTATCTTTGTCATGGAGACTTCCTGAGAGCCATACCTGGAGGCCACATTTACCATCTTCTTTGAATTCCCATGATTTTTTTGCACTGACAATTCTGTGCCATCTATCCTGCTTCAGGGGAATTTGTATACTTGTCACCCTCCTTTCTCTCTTGGAACTTCTTCTAAGGAAAGAACTCCTTGTTCTTGTATTTGTCTCTTCTACATTTTCTAACTTGATGCATTTCGTATGGTAGGAGCTCAGATATTCATTAAAGAGAATTCTTGACGATCGAGGGAAAAAAGAACATTCTTTTTAAGTCACTTGACCTAATATTAACAGAAAAATCTATGAGTACTTTGTTTATTTTATGAGAATAGATTTTCCATAAGGTTCCATCAGGCAGAAGTATATGAAATGAAACAAAAATATTAGACAAAAGAGACTATTGTGGATTCGGTTTATATTACCTTGCATATACCTAAGTGTACCCTGAGATTATCTCTATTTGTGACCCACAAACCAGAATATATCATGGTCCTTATAATCATTTTGATAGCAGAGACTTTGTTATGGGACTGTGTAAATTAAAAATGTTTTCCCACATATCATACACATTTTCCTCCTGTCTTTTGGAGGAAGAGTTGTTCCTGTGTCTTTCCATGATTAATGCCACAATCTTTGCATTTTTTTTAAACGTCATCCCTTTCTGTCTGTTCTGAGACTTACACCATAAAGTCTTTCTTCTTTCACAAGTCTTTAAATTCTTCCCCTTTCCATTAACTGCTTCCTTTCAGCCAAAAAATATGCTCAAGTATTCGCTTACTTCAACCACAGTTTTTCCTAGCTACTATATAATACTTTCTTTTTTCCCAGCACCACCAAACTCCCTGCAAACAAAATTGATGCTGGTCCTTTCATTTCTCTGTTCTGCATCTGTTCACTGTGGTTGAGTTCTACATTACCTCCCCACTGATACTGCTTTTGGAAAGATACCTCACTTTTGATATCTAGGCATCTCTTTTTCAGTTACCACTCAAATACTTGGTGTTATTTTGAGAAAATCAACCACATCTTTCTTGAAACTCTTCTCCTTTCTGGAATACTACTTTCTCATGATCCTTCTCCTGCTTTTTTTTCCAACTAATATTTATGCAGCACTATCTAGATACATTGTTTTAGACACAACAAGGATACAAAGGCATAGCCTATTGTTGTCTTAAGATTTAGTCTCAGTGGGTTGACAAGCTATATATTATGCATAAAAAGTTACATAATAAAATGTTATAGTTCAGAATAATTCTCATTTCAAGTGGATGTAATGTTTTGGCTATGATGTTCATCTCTTAACTGTATAACTTTATTCAGAGGTTCCTACTTCAAATTTGTGCTTCTTAATACGAGTTGAATTTTTAGAAAAGTCCCCTGAACATAGTGTTCTTGTAAATATTTTCAACATTTCTCCAGTAGCTCCATAAAATCAGACTCTTCAGCAATATCAGAACTCTCCATATTCTTGTGACATGCCTAGTCGCCTCGGACTCCGTACCATTTCCTAAATATTTTGCCCCTTGCCCTTTCACTGCATTATCATCATTGTTGTAGAAGTCATTCTCTAACATGGCCCCAACGAGCCCTACTTCCTGGTATTCACACCTGTGTGTAATCTCCTTACCTTCGGTGTGGGTTAGATTTAGAGACTTGATGATACTGAATAGAAAATGGCAGAAGTAATAGAATGTCAATTATGAGATCAGGTTGTGAAGCTCGACTTTCTGCTTTGGGTGTACTTGCTTTCTGTCATTGTCTCTCACCCTGAGGAAGCCAGTTGCCTTGTCATAAGGGATTCCTGTGGGAAAGCCCACATAGCAAGGAACTGAGACTGGGCAATAATCAGGCACGTGGAAGTGCAAGTGTTCAGAGAGACTGCAGCCAACAGCTCGATTGTAATTTCATGAGATACCTTAAGTCAGAGATACTAAACTGCATTGCACCCAGATTCCTAATCCACAGAAACTGTGAGATCATAAAAACAAGTTGTTTGTTACTTTAAGCCATTAAATTCTGGGATAATTTGTTACACAGCAATAGATAACTAATACATCTGCTTGAAACAACCTTCTGTTCTTTTTTATCCATCAGTAGTATACCTGGTTATAATACTACTACTTACTCCCTGTTGAAAATGTTTCCTTCTTCATCTGTATACCTATAATATTTAGCTGATGGCTTTCATTTTTACTTAATACACCTTTTTCCTTATTTATATCCCTAAGAAGATAAATACCCTTAATGGTAGCCACTGTTTCGTACATTCCCACAGCTTCTACAAAACTCAGCACAGTTTCCTGAACATTGTAGGAGTTTAATGCCTATCTGTTGAGTAAATAAAATGAGACTGTGCTTGATTAATCATCAAAATAAGTGTACAGGGCAATAATTATCATAGGATAAAGGATAATCACTTCCAAATTTCTAGTAAAGGCTTTTGAAAATTGGTAGGCGGAGGGGAATGGTAGGTTCAGACAGGATTTATGAAATTACACAGATACTGGAAGGCACAGAAGATGTTGTGAAACCAGTTAACAACTGCTTGATGGGCAACAAGAATTTGGATGAGTATAGCTGAGCAGCGGGCCCCTACCATGTTCTGTTGGATGCTTTGGTTTTAGACACAATGGCTTGTACTTCTTATGATCTCCATAAGTACTTCCTATAATCTTTAGGCAGACACACATGGGAAGGTATAGCCCAATAGCACCTAACATAGCACATAGTATCTCTTTACTAAATATTTTATTGGACTTGAAAATGTAAGCTAAGGAATGATTTTTCAGGTCTTAAGTGGTAAGCTTTGAACTTTATAAGCAATTGAAAGTCCTGAAGGCATCTGTGCAAGAATATAGCAATGTTTAAGTGATTTAGTTAGATTATTCAGATGACAATGTACATAACTATATATAGGGATTCTGATGAGTAAGAATAATTAAGAAGCAACTAGTTGAGTCATGAGTTTATAAACTAAATAGGTCTTCATATCTGGCATCTTATTTCTAAGATCTGAGTAAAACTCTCAAACAATAGAATCTCTTGAAGTGCATCATTAAAATATATAATTAAAATTGCTTGGTCCTTACAACTACAACTAAATTTTTTTGTGTAGGCCTAAGGGAATAACTGCATTATTTCTATACTTTTACTTTTAGAAAGGGGATGATAAATTGATAAATTCCAATTTCTTTATTATTGGTCAATTTTTCTTCAGAATTTGCACTTACAATAGGAAATATGTATGTGACACAAGCTAAAACCTGACACAATACTTATGCCCTACTGATAAGCCTTTCAAAAACTCATAGTATCATCGAGACCCTTTAAAAGCTCCTAGAGGGGAGGGATTCGTTAGAAGCAATATTTTATTGAGATTCTGCAGGAAACAAGGGGGAACACTTCTAGATGGTCACAGTCTATGATTTCCTGGAATTTTCTATCTAGTAGGAAAGCACTGGCGAAAACCATTTGGATTTATCTACTTCTTGGTCTCAATAGCCCGTAACATGGGGATAAAATTTAATTGACAGCTGTATCACTTCTAATATTTTACTGATGTTTCAAAAAATGGGGAAAATGAAAAAGATGAATATACAGGCAAAAGATGAGAGTGAGGAGTGAATAAAAGAACTAGAGAGAAAAAAAATGAAATGAGAACGAGGTGCCTACAGCACTGGAAGAAAGAGGAGCATAGGTAAGGTTGAAGTGTGACAGTGATAGGGATCAATGTGGAGTCAAGGGCAAGAACAGAAAAAAGAGTAGAAAATAGAACCTGTGAAAAAAATTAGCCAGGCAGGAAGAAAAATAAATTGATCTATGATAAAAGAAGGAAATGAAAGTAAAGGGCGAAAGGAGAAAAGAAAAGAATGTATTTAGTGTTTAAATAGTACTTTCCATTTTCAGAAAGCTTTATAAATATTAACTAATTAACCCTCATTCCAGCCCTGGGCATAAGCATTATTATCATAGTTATTATTATTAATAACTGAATGTAAAAGGGGTCAGAAAGGGTTAGACACACAAAGCTTTAAATTTTGTACTTGTATTTTATTTCTCTGACATGAAAGCGGTAGCTGGAAGGAAAGTTTTGTTTCAAATTCTGGCAAGTCGATTATTGCTAGATGAGAACTGCATTATTTTGCTTCCTTCACCTTCATGACCTTAGGCCATAGGATCTAAAGTTGTAGTCTGTGCATCTGGCTATCAATAATTCTTCACCTGCAACTCATCCTTGATGGCGAGACCAACAAAGAGCTTTCAATTCAGTTTCAGGAATTTTGATTGACAGGATTATTATTAGTATGATTTCTAAGAACAATGTGTAACTTCTCCTAAATACAATTTAATTGCGACTTGGCAGTAGAAACGAGTTGCACAGTTTATGGTAGCCAACAACACTCAGTGTGTTTGTTTTGGACCTTTCCTCCCTTCTTTGATCCCACTGACCCAGGATGGGAACTCTGTACCCAGGGACCATTTTTAGTGTTCCAGTTTGCTAATCACACTCTTGCTTTTCTGGAGGGAAAATATTAGAAAATGGATTCAATAAATCTTTGCATGTACATAGTGGAATTCACTTTTTTATTCTAGTTAGAAAAAGCAAGCAATCACAAGGCTGTAATAATGTAAATTTTGCTTTCATTATGATCCTACCTCTGCAAGCTAATTACACTGTAGATACAAAGTCTGTCGACTTTCCTTCTCGAGAGTGATAAAGGAGACTGCTGGGTGAAATAGCCACTACTCACGTTTATTTCCAGAGAATCCAATCTAGCTCACAATCATCCTTGCTTTTAAAAAGTGAATTTTAACATAAATTCAGGTAATAGTTTTTTTTTAAAAAATGACTGATTATATGTGTGTGTGTGTGTGTGTGGGGGTGGGTGCAAATAAGGTATATGTTGGAGATGAAAACTCTTTGAATCCCTATAATCCAGTCTCCCCCAACTCCTGCTTTTTAAAGCCAAGTTGATTTCCTATGATTGGTTTTCTTTTGCCTTGGCGCACAATACTTACCACTCAGTTCCTAAAATAGCATTCCCTAATCCTCATATGGTATTCTTCAAAAATAGTTCTAATTTCAAAATCACAGGTACAAAAAAATATTGTGTAATTTATTATGCTTAAGTGGCCATCTCTTCTGTGAGAAGCTAATCAA
Source organism: Potos flavus (assembly GCA_028534135.1). Taxonomy (NCBI): domain Eukaryota; kingdom Metazoa; phylum Chordata; class Mammalia; order Carnivora; family Procyonidae; genus Potos; species Potos flavus. The sequence continues at coordinate 56,023,748 of CM052885.1, forward strand.
ACGAATTTTTTATTTACTGAATTTGAAAGGTAAAGATGAACTCTTAACCAATTGACCACTTAGTTTAGGTAAAAATGTCTTTATTTTCATATATCTTTAGGATCTTATAATTCTTTGAGACACTTTGCATAATTCTGAAATTACAAAAAAAGAGAAAACTTTCCACTTTCACTAATACCATATTCTTTTACTCTAATATAATAGAACAAATACATCAAGGTTAATAAAATAAAACTTTAAATACAGTTTATGTACTTCTACAAAATTAATGAGACTGTTCTGGAGGTAATCTTCACTTGCAGTTGCATTCTGGTGTGTGGAAACTTTATCAAGGAATTTTATTAATTTCCAAACTTAGGTATCTTGGCTTCCTAATGTGTGTGTTTTAGTTAACTTGGTTTCAGGATCATCACCTAGATAATTTATAGATTTCTTCAGAACCATCATTGAAAATTAATGATTATACTCAAGAAAAATAATGATTTTCGAATTTGTAAAATTACTGTTTTCAGGATTTGGTAAGAAAACAAGGTGATCTCCCCTCCTCTTTTCTCTCCTAGGGCTCAGGAGTATGTGAGTGTGTGTATGTGAGTGTAAAAGAGTGTAGCTTGCAAATACCTTTTCATGATTTCTTTATATTAATAGCATCACAAAATCACTGTGATTTCAAAAAGTCTTGTTTGTATCCAATAACATTTCCTAAAGCAATTTATTATGAAAAAAAAAATGGTTTCGGAGATCCTATTAGATGCCTGTCACTCTTTTAGAAACTCTGACTACCTATAAGAAGCAAAATTTTGTGAGTCTGTGTATACAAAGAATATGTAATCTTCATGAAGTGTAAGTCAAAATATATGGAATGGTTTGAATGAAATTCGAAATATCAAAGTGCATGATATTCCCATTCTAGAACTTGAGAGAAGAGAAGGATCAAGACAGATCGATGTAGTCTCGAATTGATGAGCCTCACTTACAGAGTTACATACAAAATTTTAATTACATGATATTGTAATAAATAATGGAAATAGTGCTTTTTAGAGCAGCACATGCATATAGAACCAGTAAATTGAACTGTTTCCTGTGTCATAAGTAGTACACATTTTCCACATACATTTCTACCTGACATAGCAGGACATTTCCTTTATATTCTGGTGCAGTAGGTAAGCAATTTGTCTAACCAAACTGACTATATTTTGTTCAGGAAGCTGCTACGGGAGAAATCTCTCAGGTTTTACACATTCCAGACCTTTGCATAAAATACTTCTCTTTTCTTTCAAACTCATATGTAGTGAGATGTGAATCAGAAAGTCTGTTTGGATTAAAAATCACTAAAGTTTAGAATCTCTGTAAAGAAAAAAATGTGGTCAGGATATAAGATGTTTATACCATTATCAAATAATTCGAGAGTTTTTTAAAAAATAGATGTCAAAATATTTAATGAAAATTTAAAGACTCACTTTAGGATTTATATTTGAATACAAGCTTGAAAATAAATTTTATTCTTAAGAGAGGAAAAGAGCAGGTATGTCATTCACGATGTTTTCCAAATAATATGGATGAGACAAAAATAATGAAGATTACTTGACCGCTACTTAAAAAAGATAGTAAATATGGCCAAGAAGTCTGCCTTGACTTCCATTTAATTTAGAAGGGTACAAATATACCATGACCCGTCATGGAAAACTAGGTGACACATTCTTTCTGTGACCATTTTTCCTAATCCCAAATTGACCATTAAAGACAGAATAATAGCACTACATATAGTATGGGACAAATGATTTTCCTGGAATGAAAAGGTGAATTTACCACTGTTTAGTTTTGAGTAGCCATCCCCAGGAAAGAAGAAACTATTATAATGACGTTCTTAGAATTAGGTCTTCTAAACTGGTATGATAGATGGAAAGATTTTTCTGTCCTGAAAGAATGTATAAGGTGCCGTTTCCCCTGGCAAAAATATGGAAACTTGAAATGCACTATTTTTTCCCAGCAAGCAACCAGGCTCCATGCATATATATCATTATTCAGTTTCAAACTAAAAAGTCGTATTCTGAATATCAATTCCTATAAACTATGTAGCTCTCAATTATGGAATCTGAAACTGCTGGTTCCATGATAAAGGAGCATGCTGTTTGAAAGACCACAATTTGGCTGCAGGTAATCAATATACTATTTGGAAAGAAACTTAGATGTGCAATGTGATTTAGAAATGCTGAGAGTATTGCACCAAAGCCTTCTATACAAATCTTGTTAAGTCAGGTTTTTCTTTGTCAGTCTTCCTTGGGACTGTTTGTTCATTTTCAGAGACATCAGAAAATTCTCTGAATAGATAAAAGAAGCCTTGTCTGGAATTTTTTGGCGAAAAAAAGGACAACAATTTGTAATTAAATATATCTCTACTTTTTCCCCCCTATGAAGCTTGCTGACATGGGTGTCCTGAAATGGAGAGAGTAAAATGAAGAATTTGAACTTCCTCTGGGCCAGAAACACCCAAGTGCTTGGAAGTAAGTATAACATTTAACTGATTTCTTTAATCAAAGGGAGAATGTCATGTTTACTGAGCATCCAGGGTTGTTGTTCAAATATGGGTATGAAGTGTAAGTCATTTTAACAACCATACATTGTCCCTATTTTAATTTTTACATCTGAGAATATGGAGGCTCAGAAAAGTTAAGTACTATAGGTAATACAGATAAAAAAAAAAATATCAGAGTCAGGATTTGAACCCGGTTCTTCATCATTTTAAGGCCCGTTTGGCGGGCATACCACTCGCTATGACACATAAAGGACAATGCCTCCAACGAGGAATTTATTATATATTCCACATACCCCCATTTTCTGAAGCTTGTTAAGTCACCTGAGGAAGGGCATTATAATGAGTTTCCTTCGATGTAAATTTCACCAGAGTTTTGGCAAAGCCACAGAGGCAAGGTGACTTTAATGATATATTAGTTAATGTAGATTCAAATCTGGATGGTTGTTTTATTTCTTTGTGATGCTTGGCTGATCTGGAAAGAATGTATATCATGTTGACTGAAGGAGATTGTATGACAAAAATAGGATGAGGAAAATGGGGACAGGTTGCAGAGAAAACAGAGAGAAAAGGAAATCCTCGTCGGATGACCTTACAGAGAATTATCTAGGTTCCCAAGCAATATGAATGGAATGAAGAGAATCTGACAAGAAACATTTTACCTGGGTTTTTCTTTTAATTAAATTAGGGCCATTTGAATAGCTAGCTGAATAATGGGGGTCAGGGGGGAAAAGGGCAGCAACCTTATGAAACCTTTCCTCGTTATTGTTTTGTTTTTTTTTTAATTGTTTCGCAAGCCTTTCAGTGTACCACTTTGGAAGGCAGCAGAGTTACTTTGCACAATGTAAATTAGTCTCAAAAACATGTACTCATGTACACATTTTAAGAAGACCAGTGTTTATCTTGGTCAAGACTAGTGGGGCCACTGCTTTGGAACGTGTTGCCCAAACCTTTCCTGACAGTGTGCCATGAGCTCGCCCAGCCTGTTCCCTCTACCTGTGGGACTTACTGAGAACTGGTGATAATCCTCAGCCAGGCTGCCAGGTCCTTGCTATTGGGCTGGAATGTAATATTCCTGAGTGAAATTTCTTTGGGGCTTATGGACTGGAGGAAGTACTGGTCACTCCTTCACAGTTTCTGTCTCCGACATGGTCAAATATCTGGGATATAAGAGGTGTGAGAGGAAGTTGGTCAGGCCCGAGGCAGCCTGCTGTGTGGTATGCCACAAAAGTTCCCTTCACCAAGTCGCCATTTACTCCTTTTAAGTGTACTGATACTTTTCAGGGAATGGAAATAGGTTTTCAGTGGAATTTGGTAGTGAGAACCGGGGAGTTCTGCTGGTCTGGGTTTCACATGTCTTTAGTCAGGAAGGCCAGGAAGGTAGAGTGAGCTGAGGGGGGTGGGGGGGACGGTGCTAAGAGCTCTGTCTCCCGTGGAGTTGGAGTGCCCTCTGCTGCCCTGGAGAAGAAGGTGCATGTACAGAATGCCTCTTCTTGCCAGCGCTTTCCTCTAGGTAGAGGAAAAATTCCAAAATGCTGCCTTTGAAAACCAGATGCCCTCAGTCGATCACTGAGCATCTGGTTTCACTCAACCGCAGGGGCTTTGGCTCTTTCAAGAAAATCTCATCGAGGCTGAGTATATGATGAAACCAGAGGTAGTTTTTCCTTGGTCATGAAGTACGGTGTAAGCAATCATTTCAGAATGATAAGTATTTGGGTTATTTTTCATAAGCATAAGTGCCACCGTGAAATATGTGTTTATTTTGTGTGTGGGTGATCAGTCTTTTCATGTATGTCTGGGAAACCTGAATATTGTAATTTCAGATTTGGAGGTTCCTGTATATTTTCTTTCGAAATGTGTTTTTAGATTTAAAATCAATATTGAAAAAATGTTCTTTGTGGCAAATGCAAGCATTCTTTGAAAACACTTTTTGCACTACTTTCTAATGTATTTTTTATCATTCTGCAGTGAAATATCTTATTTTTACATAGTCCCATAACTTATAAACCTTTTCTCATGATCTCATTTGATTAAAAGAGATTTAATGACATGACATGATAATCATGATGACTCTGTGATCTAGCCTACATAGTTCCCACTTTCTAGACAGATAATCAAGGCCAGCATCATACCTCGTCATATAGGTGCTGTCAGAGGTGAGAACTGTGTCAGTCATGCTGAGTTCAAGGATAAGAACAGTTATTTGATACCTACCACTTGTCAGCCTCATAAGTAAGTGATTTTTCTTCATACACTGCTTATTTATTCTTCATGTCAGCTCATCAGGTAGGTAATATAACTGTTGTTTTATAGATATGGAAACAGAGGTTTTGAGAAGCTACTAATTACTAGTCAAATAGACAGTAAGTGAAAAAGCTGGGTTTCAAAACCTGCTCCATCTGATACTAGCGGCCGTGAAGTGTAGACAATATTTTATATGTAGAGAAGTAGGACATAATCCCTGGCCTCAAGCGGTTTAGAGTGTGTGTGTGTGGGTGTGTGTGTATGTGTGGTAAAATATACATGAGATTTACCATTTTAACCATTTTTAGGTGCGAAGTTCAGTGGCATTAAGTATGTCCATATTGTTGAGCAACCATCACTACCGTCCATCTCCAGAACTTTCTTATCTTCCCAAACTGAAGCTCATTATCTAGTAAGCAGTAATACCAATTTCCTCCTCCTTCCAGGCCCTGACAACCACCATTTTATTTTCTGTCTCTATAAATTTGACTAGCCTAAGTACCTCATATGAGTGAAATCGTACAACATGTGTCCTTTTGTCTCTGGATTATTTCACTTAGCTTAATGTCTTTGAAGTTCATTCATTTTTAAGGCTGAGTAATATTCCATTGTATGGATACGCCACATTTTGTTTATTCATTCTTCCATTGATGAGCATTTGGAATGTGTCTGTCTTCTGGCTATTGTGAATAGTGCTGCTATGAACATTGGTGTACAAATACCTGTTCCAGTTCCTATTTCAATTATTTTGAGTAAATCCCCAGAAGTGGGATTGCTGGGTCATATGGTAATTCTATGTATATATTTTTAAGGAACCACTATATTGATTTTCACAGTGACTGCATCATTCTCATTCCCACAAGTGAAGCCCAAGGGCTCTCATTTTTCCACATCCTGCCAACAACTTCTCTTTTTGTTTTGTCTATAGTAGCCATCTTAATGCACGTGAAGTGGTATCTCATTGTGGTTTTGATTTGCGTTTTTCCTAATGACTAGGAAGTTGAGCATCTTTTCACACGCTTATTGGTCATTTATGTATCTTCTTTTGGAGAAATGTCTATTCAAGTCCATTAACTATTTCTTAATGGGGTTTTAGTGTTGTTGAGATGTATGAGTTCTTTATATATTCTGGATAGTAATCCTTTATCAGATATATGATTTGCAAATATTGTCTTGCATTCCATGGGTTGCTCTTTTACTCTGTTGGTAGCATCATTTGATGCACGAAAGTTTTTTTTTTTTAATTTTGATTAAGTCCAATTTCCTATTTTTTCTTTTTTCTTTTTCTTTTTTACTATTTTTTCTTTTGTTACATATGCTTTTGCTGTCATATCCAAGAAATCATTGCTAAATCCAATGTCATGATGATTTTCCCCTGTGTTTTCTTCTAAGAATTTTATAGTTTTAGTTCTTATATCTAGGTCTTTGATCTCTTTTTTTTGAGTTAATTTTTGTATATAGTGTAAGGTAAGGGTTTAACTTCATTCTTTTGTATGTGGTTCATCATGTTTACCTAACATCGTTTGCTGAAAAGACTGTTCTTTCCTCATTGAATGGTCAAGGTACCCTCAGCTAGGTAAGAGCCATAGTTCTGGCATGAAAAATTGGCTACTTAATACTTGGACTAACACAAAAATAATGCAAAAAGAAAACCATAAACTAATTTTACTTATGACTATAGATGAAAAATGTTAAACATAGTCTTTATCAAATTCTTATTACTTTAAATAAAACGACATCTAGTACAGATTACTTATTTATTTTTTTAGTGCAAGTTAATCTAGAAACTTAAGGATATGACCTGTGACCATGATTCATCACATCATATGATCTTAAGGAAAAAAATCTGAAAACCCTCTGATAGATGCTGAAAAGTTTTTTGTAGATGCAACATAGATTCATGAATCAAAATACAGTTTTGGTAAGCAAGAGAAAGGGGATCTCTTCTACACAATAATAGAAAGGTGTTTAAAATTAACAACTAATATCCACTTAGTTGGCAAGTCAGAAGGGTGTTTCGCATCATTGCCCTTGTTCATCACAATTCTGGAAGTTCTAATCAATGCATAGAAATAGTAAAACCAATACTAATTCTACTACTAGTCAGTATATTTAAATAAAAGAAGATAACCATAGCATGTGCAAACAGTAATTTTGTTGACTTGGAAAATATATTTTCTATATACTATGAGTAGCAATTAGAAACATAAACAGGGGTGCCCGAGTGGCTCAGTCGGTTAAATGGCTGTCTTCAGCTTGGGTCATGATCCTGGAGTCCTGGGATCTAGCCCTACATTGGGCTCCTTGCTCAGCAGGAAGCCTATTTCTCCCTCTGCCCCTCTCCCAGCTCATGTGCTCTCTTTCTCAAATAAATAAATAAAATCTTAAAAAAAAAGAAGAAATGGATGGAGTGCCTGGGTGGCTCAGTTGGTTAAGCGGCTGCCTTCGGCTCAGGTTGTGATCCCAGGGTCCTGGGATCAAGCCCCCCATCAGGCTCCCTGCTTGGCAGAGCCTGCTTCTCCCTCTCCCTCTGCCTGCTGTTCTGCCTACTTGTGCTCCTTCTCTATCTTTCTCAAATGAATAAATAAAATCTCTAAAAAAAAAATAAAATAAAAACATAAATAAAAAAAAAGAAACGGATAAACATTTTAATCACTATAATAATTCCTATGCTCATCATTTTCTCACTGCTTCTTTTATAGACATAAATCGGTTTTTGTGCTATCTGTTCTATTCCATTGTACAAATATATATATTTTGGGCCAGAATGATAATGCCTTAATTATTATAATATTATCATATGTTTTAATATCTGTCAGGGGAAAGCCCCTATGTTCCCATACACACTCTCAGACTAGTCAAAGATTTTCTTGCTATTTTAGCCAATGATATTTGACTTGTTCTTCAAATTAGATTTTAGTCACAGTTCAGCTTTTTAAAAAAAATCCTATTGGGTTTTTTGGAAATAATTATATGATCGCAACAATATTTGAGGTGAAAGGATTATAGAAGGACTCAGTCCAGTTTCTTTCATTGTACATGTAAGGAAAAAGGGCTTTACTCGGAACACAGGCTCCTCCAATGGCACATTGCGTCAGTTACTACCATGCACCTGTTACACGGCTCTGCAAGGGACACATATGAAATGGAGCTTGTCCTCTAGAAGCAAGACAGAAATTGTTCTGAGATTCAGGAGAGCTGAATTCAAGAAGGGCTGACAATTTAATGCTCTAAAGAGAGTCCCTCCAGTGTTTTATAACACTATTCAAATCAGCTGAAGCTTTACATTATATTTCAATGAAAAGGCATGGTAATTGAAGGGGTGGAGAAGCTGAAATAATGAGTGTGTGCATTAGATCTGAGGGTATAGGGACTTGACTTACAAGAATACAGTATTTTTGGCCTCCTCTGAGGTCCTCATAGACTTTTCTTTACAAGACAAAGCAAGTGTGACATTAAAAAAAATCATTTTACACCTGTCACTTTTGGTCCCAAGAAGATTGTTAACAGAGTGACAGGGATATTGTACTACAACAGTGAATAACAGTATTGGTGACAACCACAGCAACCATCATGATGTCTTAATTTTTACATCATACCTTCCTTTTGAAAAAGGACTCCTAGGAACTCCCATATTTAATTATATTTTCACTCAGATCATTCTTCTGGGGTGGTCAGAGGCAAACGCTGCCTCCTTTCTATAGACGGTAAAACATGAGTTAGTGAGAAAGGAGAAAATCTCCAGGGGTCTCAGAGGCCACCTGGAGCAGCCTCCCTGACTGCCTTTTTCCAGGCAACATTATCCTTCCCAAAAGGGTAATTCCTAGTGGCCTATCCTCCTGTGCTCCTTGTAATTCAATGAAAACTTGAAAAATGATGTAAAATTGTTCTCTTATTGGACTACGTGCTAATGAAGGCAGGAACACTTGTATAGGAAAAGTGAGGTGTCTACAAATGTTTTCTTGCATCTATTAGCAGAACAAGATGGGGGCAGTGGGGTAGGCAACCTCCCTGTGCACCATTTGCATTTTGGTGTTTGTATGTGCCATTCTCTGGGACACAAGTCTCGCATTCAAAGGTCCTGATTTAATAGTTGAGGGGGGGCTGGTTATTTTAAAAATTAAAACATGAGTGGCACCTGGGTGTGGGTGTCTCAGTCAGTTAAGCAGCTGACTCTTGATTTTGGCTCAGGTTATGATCTCAGGGTTGTGAGATCAGGCCCCGTGTCAGACTCCACACTGGGCGTGGAGCCTGCTGAAGATTCTCTCTTTCTCTCTCCCTCTGTTCCTCCCCTCTTTCTCTTTCTGTCTCCCTCTCTAATAAATAAATAAATAAATAAATAAATAAAACATGACATTATTGTGCTATCAGAGTTGAGATACATTAAGACTTGTTTGGTGGTGATTCTATTCCAGTTTCCAAGTATTCAGATTATGTAATAAATAGTAAAGTATATATTGTCTATTGTTTTTATCATTGTGTAAAGAGTTATTATGCCTGGATAATCAGTTATCTATAAAGTCTAGAATTCCGCTTCTAAATATAAAATATAATGTCTTTTATGGGCTACTTTTCCAAGCCCATGATTTTCACATCCTACCATTATATTTTTTGTGTGCTACCCCCAATGCGCAGCCAATCAAAGCACACACGACCTTTTACCAAGAGCATTCTGCAGAGCTGGGAAAGTGGGGACATAATTCTGGGCATCGAGAAGGAGTTATTTCTTCTCTGGAATGAATGAAGGCCTAGGAAAGACAACACTCTATGGAGCCAGTCTGAGCATTCACATGTGTATTTTAGAGTCATTATATAGCTAAAGGTCTGTGTTAAAGAACAAACTACAATATAAGGCAGAACTTAGGTCAGTAAGCCTAAGCATTTGCTTTTATCACACCACAATACACAGAGGAGAATCTCCCCAGTTAACCTTCTGTAATTCATTCTGTTAAGTCCCTATTAAAATCCCTGGAATCATGAATCCGTGAAACAATAAAGATAGGAGATGGGGTATGCAGTCCAAACCCTCTAGATGGGTGAGGAAATGGAAGTTATTTTAGGGAGTGAAGGGATGGGCACAAAGGTACCCAGCACATTAGCGGTATGTTTGGCTTTAGACCAAGGCTCTTTACTCAGTTTGTTATATATGATTTCACGAATTCGTGTTCTGTCTTACAAAACATGCTGTGCCTTGAGTGAAGAGCGAGTGTCTTCTGCTTCCGTGTTCTTCCACTTCTTCCTTTTTCCCTATCAGCACTTTCCCATGCTTAAAAGTCTTTTACAGGGAGAAGATACCTCTAGACTGATCTCGACTGGGTCAGGATGGTAGCTGATTGGCTTTCAGAATTGCGATGATCCCTAAGGTTTAGGCCAAAAGATTTCTTTGGAGCTCACAGACACTATTGGAAGCCATTGGGAGCAAGAATATGTCTTCAAATAAAAAGGTCCTGCTTTTAATTATAAGAGACCCTATGCTTTTTTTGGAGTGATAGAACTAAAATCAATGATACAAGTGGAGGAACTCTAAAAAAGACGGTTGGATTAAAGTGAACAGATCAAAAGACTTTAGAATGCTTCCTAACACTTACTGTGATCAGCACAAATAGACACCAAAACCAGATTATATAGCAATGCTGTTTTTTCTTTTCCTACTTCAGAATGTCCTCACAGAACACCCCTTATGGAAGAGAGCCATGCCGTGGTTGAACATCCCTCTAGAGAAGCAAATGACTGTGAATCTATGAGGGGAGAAGTTTTAGAGAAGTTTTTTCAGCCCAATCCTGGGAAATTTCCCACACACTCCGGTTCAACGAGTCATCTGTGAATTCAGGACTAGTTTGTATTCTGTTCCAAATTGAGAGGCACAGCGACAGGCTTTCTTTCAAACATAAAAACGACTGCTTCTCCCTTAACCTTATAGAATATATCATTAAATTTTTTAAAAACAGAATTCTTTCCTGACACTCCCATGATTAGTTGTACAAGAAATTTATTAGATTTTTAACAATATATTTACAAGTGTTCTTGTCAAGACTAGGCCGTAAAAAAAAAAAAAAAAAAAAAAAAAGACTAGGCCGTGAAGTATAGTAAAATCAGCTGGTCTATGCACACATGGGACTTGTCTGTTTGCTTATCACAACCTATCACCTAATCTATTGATCACAGCTTACCTGAAGGCAGCTATCCGTTTATCTATATATTTTGTTGATATATTGACATACCTCATATTTGTTTAGACCCTTGTAATTAATAAGGGATTTTAGGCAAATTTTCTCATTTGATCCTGACAAGATTCCTACTGAGTTAAATATTGACTCGTAGAGATAAGGAAAATGAAAGCCATGGATGTCCTGACTTGCCTGAGTACTTGTCCCTGGTGAATGAGACCACGATGGTGCAAATTCAGAACTTTTGATTCCAAATCCAGTGTTTTTTCCCACCATAGCTCAGCTGTAAGGTGTCTTGTTAGAAGCTGGGGAGAAGATAACTTTCCTTGCGTGATTCCGGAGGAATAAAGGCGCTGAGGTGCCAGTCCTCTCAGGTGTTCCCCAGTAACGTCCAAGTTTTTCAAGCAACGTTTGGCATGAGAGTGAGGCGACAATGTTACTGTGGGGCAAGAGACTCAACCTCAAAATATCTGGATTTTAGATGTGTTTGCTAACTTACTTTATTACTTTAGAGCGAGTAACTGGATTAAAAAATAATTTAGATCAGTGGTCAGTAAACTACTGCTTTCTCAGTCAAATCCAGCCTATTTTTATAACTAAATTCTCTTAGAACAAAGCTGTGCCCGTTTGCTCATGTTATTTTCTATGGCTCCTTTTGTGCTGTAATGGTAGTTGGATCGTTGTAACACAGACCATGTACCAGGCGAAGCCTTTTGCTGAGAAAGTTTGTTGACTCCTATTTCAGATCTTCTCTACTTTATTTTATTTCTCATCGTATTTTCCATTACCTTATTTTATTGTCAATGGAAGAATAAGCATTTTTCTTACAGAAGAATTTTTGAAGTACATCTCCAGCTAATGGGGGGCATTTGTTTTCGTCTGTAATGATTTGGCTGTCATTGCAGAGGGCCTCTGGAAGCCCTCTTTCTCATTCCAGGAACTAAAAAAGGTGTTTTCTAGGTCTATATCACATTTCCACAAATACAGGTTCAATTAAAGCACCTTTCCTTTTAATTTTTCCCATTCTTTATTGTCATTCAGCCTTGGGTTGAGCCAGCAAGATTGGTAAGAGGTGCCCCCTGGAGACCTCCTGCAAATGCTGTTCCACGAAGTAGTGGCTTCCCAATGTGTGTCTCATACAAAACCAAACAATACAAATAATGCTTCTATTGTACCTTTCCTATGGCTGATCTCAAGGGGGTGAGACGATCATCATAAAACACAACAAAGCTGCTATAGAAATGGACAGGCAGAGGAGATAGTAGTCTGACAGCCTCAGAAACTCCACAGAAACTTTCTGTGAACTGCCCGCTGAAAGCTGCGGGGTTTTTCCTTGGTTATTCACTGAAATGTGAAGATGCCTTATCTCAACGGGTAGTTGTGGAACATTTTTACTCTTATCTACATGTAAATGATTGAATAGATGATCCAGAGATTAGAGTTATAATCCTTAAACATTAGCCGAGAAGCAGGAAGAATTTTTTGTTAAACCTGAGGCTGTCAGTGAAATGCTCCCTGGCCACGTTAGGTTAGGTCATTTCTCCCATTGTCTTGCTAGATTTCTTCTAGTGTCTAAAACATGGATAAAACGCTCGAGTTAGGGAAACAAATAGAGAGTCAGATTTGTTGAAAATCATGGTACAGGCTCCCCAGTTGCTTAGATTATCCTGTTTTAAGCAATTAATTACCTGATTTTTATTTATTTAGGAACGTTCTTTTGCTTAACCGTTTCACATACCTCCTCTCCTTCTCCACCCAATGTTTGTTAAATTTAGTTTCTCAACAGTTAGAGCAAAGACGTATTTACATGATTTTTTGATCCATAACAGTCTTATTTCCAGAATTTAGTAGATGGATTATTGTGTAGAGGGAAGCCAAGCTACAGGGAAAAGTTATTTCCATAGGACTTACTATAGAACCATGCAAGAAGAAAAAATTTTATTCAAAGTTCTGCTCTCAACCCCTTATCTTTTGGTGGCCTCAGAACTCATATTTTGTGGTCTAAAAAAAAAAAAAAAAAAATAACCAACTAACGACTTTTTGATAGTTAAGGTAATACTCAAGTCAGACCTGGAAAATAGCTAAGTACTGATTGTTATATCCAAAAGATGAATGAGATATCCTCTGGAGACCCCTATAGAATTAGAAATAATATGGAAATATTTCCTTGCATTTGATATACATGATGAAGCAGAATGGTTTTGGATGGAAGAAAGATCTAGGTGTGGCAAGGCTGCTCAGAAACCATTATAATGCTAATTTTAAAGTTAATTTAAGAATGCTCTGGAAAATGGGGGGGGGGGACCCCTATCTCTGTACTGGGTTCCAATCCACAGGCCAAATAGAAGAAATTTTCTGCCTTCCTAAACACCAAGTCCTACAGCAGAATGTTTAGACCATGTCTGATAGCTGCCTTGTTGATCCCCTGGCCAATCAATCACATGGAAACAAAGCTGTCAGACGGCAGTGCCTTGGTTTGCTGCCATCTCAAGTATATTCCTTAGTTGACTGACATCACGCCAGCTAGTGAAAATCCCACACTTCAGTGGAGCTCTCTGTCAGGGCTTGAGAAGAGGCAAGTATGCTGGGGCAGATGTCCCGTATCCATCTCAGAGTCAAAGGGTCTCTTAGGAATAGCCAGATAAACTGCTCATTTCAAAATACTTGACTATGCATTTATTCCACAACCCCAAGACAGGAGTCACTACCCCCAGAATGCAATTAGCCCCCATGGCTGAATAGCCCAAGAAATTCATGTAACTTGTGCAGGCTACAGCAGCTGACAGTAGGACCTATTGCTCCACTGAGCTCTTCCAACATTAAAATAACAGTCTAAAATCCCTAGGATAATTTTCCATAAATCTAATACATGAGTTCCTTTTTTATTGAGAAGTAATATCAGAAATTAAACCTTATAAGTATCCAAAAGCATTACAAAATGAGGAGATTATGGTGGCAATATTGTAAATGGGAACTCACTTAAATGTCAAAGCACTTGCCATAAAAGTGGCAATAATGATGCTAAACACAATACATTGAGTTTTCAAATATTAATTTCTTTATTTTTGTCTCTGTTAAACATGATGAGGTTCAAACTACCAACACCAAACTGATTGTGGAAATGATAATATCGTCTCCGTCATCTGCTGGTGAGACATGAATGGCTCTGTCATTCTGTCCTACGGGTACTCACAAATGTAGCAGGAATCAGACATAAATCCCTAGAGGTAAAATGACAGGACATTACCCAGCATAGAGCTCACAGCATAATTGTAAACCTGCATGCTAATAAGCCTGACTTTTAAAGATACCAATCAGAGCAAAAATGGCAATAAACAGAGGATTAATTTTCAGACTGACTCTTACTACTTCCTAGTCATAAAATGTTTTCAGCTCTGGAATATTTGTTGTCATTGTTTGATATTTACCTCTAGTCTACTTGTTGATCCAATTGCATGTAATTTGTTGAGAACAAGCTACATGCCTGCTCCGGCTCTTTCTTTCATGAGCACTAATTAAGCTCCTATAGTGTGTGGACATTTTGCTAAGCAGTCAGGGGGATACTAAAGGACCGTGGAGCAGGGGGGTGGCCCTGTAGCAATTTACGGTGCGGTTGGGAGAAAAAAGAGGTATCCATGCCAATTAGAAAAACTCAAAGCAAAACAAAATAGAAACCAGGGGAAACTTAGTTTCTTGCATAGGATTAATCAAAGTTTATTTTCAGATGGGAAGAAAGCTCCAGAAAATGCATGACCAGTGAATAAGCACAGGCTTCTCAGCCAGGTTAGCGAAAAGGAAAGAGATAGTGAAGAACTAACTTGGTGCCTGACCTTGAGCCAGGTCTCTTTACTTGGGCGTTATACCAATAACCCCCATGAAGCAGTTGTGGGAGAAACCCAGGCCTCTTATTTTACAGATGATAAAAGTGAAACCTCTCAGGTCTCTACTTGTTTTTCAAAACTCAGCCCAAATATTCCCTCTTCTTCAGGCAGTGTCCTCAGGGGCTTTATTGCATTCCTATGGTTTTAACTACTGTAGCACTCAACACAGTGAATAGCACCCAAGGGCCTGCCTTTCCTGAAGGTAGGAAATGCATTCGCCGCTTCCCACCTCTGCTACTTAGCACAACACCTTCAAAATTACACACACTAAACATGTATTTGCTGAATGAATGAACTGTGGCAAACTGCTCATAGGGCAGAGCTAGGACTGTTATTCAGTTTGTTTGTTTGTTTGTTTGTTTGTTTATAATTCTAGTACTATGCTCCTTCTACCATTCTATGCTGCCTAGCAGGGAAAGAACTTTCCCCAAGAAAGAAGGAAAGACTTGAATTCCATCCTGCTAGTTTGAATTTTCCTGTGGGGAATCCATCCTTTAGGAAAATAACTGGGTACCTGAATGAGCCCACCAATGAGATAGTCACTCAGGTGGCTTGCAAAGAAGTCAAGAGTGTTCTCAAATTACTGCCACAAAACAAACAAAAAACACACACGGCCTTCTTGGAATAAAAGGCCTCTTTCACTTTTGCCTGAAACACCTACATCTGAGGTTAAAGTTTTCTGCCTAATTACTCTGGCCTTTGCTTCATTTTAATCTCATTTCAGTGGCTATAGAATCAATGTTAAATTTACATTAGGAAGCTTAAGCAAAGAATTGCACAATGGAGTTGAATGATCTTTCTTTATCACCTCATGCTTAGGGGTGTGCAAAGGGGTTGATGGCTGCTCGATATATATTTGTGGTTGTTCACCAATCTCAAATTTGTAATATTTGAGAAAGTTTCAAAATGGTTCCAGAAGCTGATGATTTCATTCTGAGACAAAAATACTACCAAAGCAAACAAAGCAGTGGAAATCTTTATTTTAGATGGGAAAGAGCAGTATTGTTCTGTTAAGAAAGGGGATACAAAAAAAAAGAAAAAAGAAAGAAAAGAAAGAAAGAAAGAAAGGGGATTCCAAGAACATTCCTAATAGTAAAAGAGGATCCTGGGAAGAATGAAGCCAGAGGTGAAGCTGGGGATGCTTTTGAGTATGTGCATATGTTTCCACTTCTGCGGAGAGACTTCCCGGCAGCAATCAAGGAACTTTACCTTCCAGGTATCTTATAAAGGGAAGGGCTATAAACATATTTTGAATTATCATCAAGTAGCCTTTCCCATTTCAAGATCCTACTGGATGTCCATTAGTAGAAAACATTAAAAAAAAAGTTTCAATATACTGAAAAATTCGAGATCTACATGTATCAGAAAAAAAGTAGGCAAGTTATGTGCTTTCTCATAAGCCCTGTTATCTCTAAAAGAGCTAACAAATCTAATTCACCACCTCGTTAACAGCAAAGCCAAAGAAAAACAGGTCTGTATTCCTTTTCTATCATTTTCTTTCTTCCTTTTTTTTCCTTCTCTCCCTCCCTCCATCCCTCCTTCCTTTTCTTTTTTTCTTCCTTTCTTTTTTTTGAGGATCTTAGAAGTAATAAAGTAGGTGATGGGTGGTGTTCTGTGCCCCATTGTCATTGCCAGAGTTTTAATTAGTTGTGTGATTTGTTTTAGGGCCATCCTGCTTGGTGATTTGGTAAAGTCACATCATTTTTTTTTTTTTTTCTTTTGGAACAGAAGATTCTGTGGCAGTGCGGAAAAGATGGAGAAACTTCCCTTGTACGTAGGAAAGCAGTAGACACTTTCCCATCTTCTACCTCTTGTCTGTCCCTTTTTTTGTCTTGCCCTTTGCTCTTGCCTGATTTTCCTTTCAGTCACACCTTGCTTTCATTTTACTCCTGTAATCAAAAAGGAAATATCAGGCATTTCCACCTGCAGGTTTTATCAGAACTTTGAACCAGTGTATCTAAGAGAAACCTCACCATCATCTTCGCTGTAGTCCAAGTACACCATTCCAGTAGCACTTTTGTTACCAGGGCTGTTCATCTAGCTTCCTGCCTTTCAAAGCTGCTCCCCTCTGAGCGCTAATGTGCAACAATTCCTTGTTCCTTGTTCCTTTCTTTTCTTCCCTCTCCCAGAGTTGCAGCCTCATTATGTCATTACTGAACTATTTAATAGCCTTGTGGTGAGTTTTCTATCTAAAAATGTTCTCTAAAATGCATTTGATTGTTGCCTCCCAGGGATATATTCTTGAAACACAGCTCTGGTCGGATCCCTACAAAGCCCCAAAACATTCACTGTTAACCTGAGTCTGATGTCTCCACAGTAGAGTTTGAACTTGACCTTAGCCAGGAAGGTTGCACTCAGGATCTGGGATACATGTCATGGTGACGAGGAGGTGAGTACAAAGCAGAGAGAAGAGCAAAAAGGATTTCCTTCATTTCAGGACTGTTTGGGAGATTAAATAAGATGATCGATAGCATAGGGCATAGTGCCACTCATCTAGATTGAGCAAATAAATGTTAGTTATTATTGTCTTACTCTATTTGGGGATTGTTGGAGTAATGGAGAAAAGAGAGTAGGTCTCTTTCTCTGCTCTGGCTAGAGTGCACAGAAAATTATGATGGTCTTTGACATATGCAATTTTTAAGACAATTCCGTCAGCATATAGAATTAAAAACTTGATTCAGAATTTGTTTATTAATCATTTTATTTTGTGATTTATTTTGAAAGCATTGTAAAAACAAAAATTAAGCAAATCCTTGCTGCAGAAAACCCGTGTCAGAGCCTCACAAATGGAACTGTATTCTGTAATTTAAACTGGGCATTTTTATACAGTTTAAAAAATTACATGGCTGTATTATTCAAATTAGAAAAGTAGTTGATGTGCATTCAGATTAGTTCCTTTAATAATGCTTTTTAAAACTCTATGGCTATTACTGACTCAGTAGTACAATGATAATTTGCAATGCCCCATTGGCTTCAATAAAAGGGCAAAGAAAATGGTTCAAGTTATCTTAGAGAGGCTAATAGAAAGCAGTATAAAAAGTAAGGGATTTTTTTAAACTCAGAAAATAAAAGGCACAAAGTGAAATATATGCATTCTACCCACTTATGTTCCTCAAAGAGGCTCCCACTTCGAGGATACCAGTATAAACTGAATTTATAATAGGTGAGTGGAAGCTCCCATATACCCTTCAACCACGAGTAGCATAAAACTTGAGTGGGAAAGTCCTGAAGCTCCCAGAGAAGGCGTATAGCTAGAGGACTCAAGCACCAAGAGACAATTAGAAAAAAGAAAATGCTCCCCTCAAAAGGGGGTGTTAGGGAGATATTTCATCCAGAGGTTCTTTGACCCAGCAGGAAAAGGTCCTAAGAGATTTGCATCTGGTTTCCTGGTCAAGCAAAATAACTCACCAGTAGTCAGAATTTTAATTTAAAGATAATTAAGATTACGCTTCTTCTCAAGGAGTAGGACCTTGTTTCAGGTTGCCCCGAAACTGGCATGACCACTGCTGGCATCCTTCAGTTGCCCTGTGCGACACTGAAGGATGGAGCTTTAAATCAAGTACAAGAGCCTTTGGACTTTGGAAAAACCTCATGCTCACTTTACTATGATTGGGCAAATGACAATAGGCAATATGGTGGTGGAGAACCTTCCTGCAGTTCTCAGAACTCCTGAGCTGAGCCTGAGAGTGACTTGTTCACTCTCACTGCTGCCTGTGCGCTGTGTTTATACATCTCTGGTTTCTTATTCAGTCTTTAGCAGGATGTCTGTCCTGATGTGGCCTTCCTGATTTCTACTCTTTGTTGTTACTTTTCTTGTATCTTCTCGGCAGGAGAAATAACATATACTTTAGGACGTATTCAATACCCAAAGCTGATACTGATAGTTGTCCAGTCTGGCCCATACCCCTATTCCCTGTTATCTAGAACTATATCTAATTGAATTTTATTTAATTTTTTATAAAAATCATCTGTTTGATAGTTGCCCTTATGTGTGTTTGATCTACTAATGGTAACTGCTAGTACAGGGACATCCTGGAAATAATAAAAATCAACTTGTACTTTTAGCCTCATACAATGACCCACAGGTTCTGTTGTGCATATATGTCAACACTAAGTGTGGTCTCTTAAAATCCTTGACACTTGCTTATGAGGATTATTCTTCATATCTTGGAGATATTGAGTATAACTAACCATATCTAGCTTGAGTGGGTCCTTGGTGCTCAGCAGGATTTTAATGCTATAGCCAGGCAAATTGGCTCCAGTTACAGATGACCAAACTATGTTCTAATACATGTTTAATACTCCCTTACTTAGAAACAATACAAAATATACCCCATATTATATTGTTTTTGTATTTTCTGTCTATGATTGGTAGGACTTTAGGTTACAGAGACAATATAAAGGATTTGATCCTCAGAAACAAGATTTTAGATACAGAAGGACACATCACAAGTAGTAAGATTACATGAAGTAATTTTGGCTCCAACCGTTACTTTGGGGAATACCCAAATAGCTTACATAGTACTGTACACTATAGTGGTTAGAATATTAGATAAAGCTAGCTATCTGATTTGAATCCCAGCCCTGCCTCTTATTGGCCCTGTGATCTTGAGCAAAGTCTTTGCTGTGCTTTAGATATCTTATTTGTTAAATGGAGATAATACTACTATTCACTTCCTAGGGCCATTTTGAAATTTAAATAAGTTAATAGGTATTAAGAACTTAAAATATTTCCTGGCAGACTAAAAGCTCAATAAGTGTAATTTCCATGCAATATATGTAATTCCGTAAGTGTAATTTTACATATTGTCAGAGTTCATAAGAGCCAAATTGCAAAATTCACAGATACAGTTGAATTAGGACACATTTGAGATACAGCCTCTTTAATCACAGCACATTTAGATACATCCTAATAGAGGAAATTACAGACTCTTTTACTAGATAAGCCCAGAGTGTTTTGAATGAGGGAAAACAGAAAATTAGGAGGTCATCACTACTTTAGGAAAAATCTTTACACTTTTATGTGGATTAAATATACCAGATTTATATATTTGATTTTGCATTCCATGGTATTTACTTTCTATCGCATAAAGTATACATGTCAACCAGACAACCAAACTTACCAATAATTACCTTTTTCTCATTTTAATAGGGACTACTAGGGTAAAGGATATCCTTAAACTGGAACATAATCTATCTTTTGACTTGATTATAAAAGGTCTTTTTTCCCATTACCTTTAATTCTTTTTGTAAAACTTTCAAAATTAAATAGGATTATTCTAGGGGTATAATGGATTAAATGTGTGTGCCTATTTTATTTTTCTCTTTGAGATGTGGATCTTTTTGAATCTGGCCTTTTTTTAATGACTTGGTTTGACCAATAGACTGGTTGAAGTGGTTTTCTAGAATTTCTAAGGCTAGGGCAACCCACTTTGAAATGTTTGTGCTTGGGGAAGCCAACCTCTATGTAAGCAGTCCCATTTCTTTGAGATTGCTACACTGCAGAGAAAATCAGGCTAGCCATGTGGACAGGTCACCTGGAGAAAGATACACAGATAGTCCCAGCTGTTCCAGCAGCCTAGCCTAGGTATCAGGTGAGTAAAGAAGCAAGTAGACACAAAGTGAAAAAGAATCAATGAACCCAACCAACAGGTGGAACCAAGGCCCTAAATATATGACCAACTGAGCTTTCCCAGTCGTCTTCACCCATTCAAATCACCTTAGCTGAGGCCCCAGACATTGTGCAGCAAAGATTAGCCATTCTACTGTGCCTTTCTCAAATTCCTGACCCACAAAATTGTGAGTATACTAAAATGCTTTTAGTTTAACCCTACTACCTTTTGGGTTGTTGTTGCGCAGGGATAGATATCTGGAACAAGGAGAAACCATGTTTTATTACTGAGATTCCATGGTTTCAGCCCAAAGTTTAACATTTAAAATTAGTTTTTTTCTCAGTTCTTTTCTCTATTAACTACTCCCTAAACACAAAACCCCCAATAAACAAGAAAAAAAAAAAATCTCACCTGCTATTGGTTTGCTGCCATTTAAATATTCTTGTCTCCTATTGATCCTCTGTCCATTCATCACCAAGGTCTGCAGGATTTTCCTTTGCAATACATATAGATTTTGCTTGAAATGAAAAAAATGAAGTTTTCAAATGAAGTAATTAATATTACACTGTAGTTTCACTATTTGAAGACCCATTTTCACTCACCCAATAAGCCTAGAAACAAAGAAGCTATTATTATGAGCATCATACCCAGGTTTCTAAATTTTCAGTGACAAATTTATAGCTCAAGTATCTGCCAAGGGAGGAAAGAAGGCAGGTACATGGCCACACGTAGCTCACCAGAGAGCCTGCTAAGTACGTGCGAATAACACTTGAGCGCGCATGCCTAGAGGAGTGAGTCTGTAGTAATTTTAACAATGGCGTTTTCTGTTTCCAATTAAATGCTGGTTCATTTAAGAGGTACCATTCCCTAAGGAACAATCATTTTTGAGACTCTAAAATCTCTGAATAGTATATTTTAATTCCATCAACTCTCATTACTTTTTGTAAAACATCACAAAATCTCAAGGTTAGAATTTATTTTACAAAGAAGGAACATTTTGTTTTATTGTGTTTGCCTACAAGGAAAGAAAAAGTAAATACACATGGTCCTAAACAGTGTTCAGCTATTTAAAGCCCCAACTTACAAGTAGTGAAGAAATATAGTTTCCCATAACCACAAAGCTTTTACGCATATGTAGGACTATTTTTAAGTGTTTCTTCAGAGAACTTCCCTTACCTCCTCCCCATCTTTTCACTGATAGCTAACAGTGTCCTTTTATTTGGATTCTTCAACTAATTACTACTTTTTAAAAAACCAGACTCTATCACTTCATTGGCTAGGCCTCATTTATTAATTTGGAACTCATGTTAAATATTTATTTTAACATTCTCTTGAAATCCTTGGAGGGCTTGACAAGACTAAGGAGTTTCCCACTCAGGACTGAGATGTCTTTATGTGCTTTCTCCCCCAGCTATGTGACTGAGACTGTCCTAAGTTTTATTTTTTACTTTTTAATTTAAATTTTAGTTAACATACAGTGCAATATTGGTTTCTGGTATGGAATTCAGTGGTTCATCACTTACATAGAACACCTAGTGCTCATCACAAGTGCCCTCTTTAATACCCATCACCCATCTAGCCCATCCCCCACCCATCTCCCTCCGTCAACTCTCAGTTTATTCACTATCCTTAAGAGCCCCATATGGTTTGTTTCCTTCTCTCCTTTTTTTTCTTTTCCCATTCCCATATGTTCATCTATTTTCTTTCTTAAATTCCACATATGAGTGAGATCATATGGTATTTGCCTTTCTCTGACTGACTGACTTCACTTAGCATAATATACTCTAGTACCATCCACATCATTACAAATGGCAAGAGTTCATTCTTTTTGATGGCTGAGTAATATTCCTAAATACCATCTCTTCTTTATCCATTCATCAGTTGATGGGCATTTGGGCTTTCTCCATAGTTTGGCTATTGTTCATAATGCTGCTATAAACATCAGGGTGCATGTACACCTTTGAATCTATATTTTTATGTCCTTTGGGTAAATACCTAGTAGTGCAATTGCTGGGTCATAGGGCAGTTCTATTTTTAACTCTTTGAGGAACCTACATACTGTTCTCCAGAGTTGCTGCGCCAGTTTGCATTCCCACCAACAATGCAAAAGTGTTCCCCTTTCTCCACATCCTCACCAATACCTATTGTTTCTTGTGTTGTTAATCTTAGCCATTCCAACAAATATGAGGTGGTATCTCATTGATTTGTATTTCTCTGATGATGAGGGATATTGAGCATCTTTTCATTCAAGACATCTGTTAGCCACCTGGATGTCTTTTTTGGAAAAGTGTCTATTCATGTCTTCTGCCCATTTCTTAGCTGGATTATTTGTTTTTTGGGTGTTGAGTTTTGTAAGTTCTTTATAGATTTTGGATACTAACCCTTTATCAGATATGCTTCTTGCAAATATCTTCTCCCATTCTGTAGGCTGCCTTTTAGTTTCGTTGATTGTTTCCTTCACTGTGCAGAAGTTTTTATCTTGTTGACTTCCCAATAGTTCATTTTTGCTTTTGCTTCCCTTGCCTCTGGAGACAAGTCTAGTAACAAGTTTCTACAGCCAAGGTCAAAGAGGTTTCTGCCTGTGTTCTCCTCTAGGATTTTGATGGTTTCTTGTCTCACATTTAGGTCTTTTATCCATTTTGAATTTACTTTGTGTGTGGTGTAAGAAAGTGGTCCAGTTTCATTCTTCTGCATGTTGCAGTCCAGTTTTCTCAATACCATTTGTTGAAGAGACTGTCTTTTTTACATTGGATATTCGCTCTGCATTGTCGAAGATTAGTTGACCATATAGTTGTGGGTCCATTTCTGGGTTTTCTATTCTGTTTTTGTACTAGTACTGTACAGTCTTTATGACTACAGCTTTGTAATATAGTTTGAAATCTGGAATCATGATGCTTCCAGTTTTGTATTTCTTTTTCAGGATTGCTTTGGGGTCTTTTGTGGTTCCATACAAATTTTAGGATTGTTTGTTCTAGTGCTGTGAAAAATGCTGGTGGTATTTTGATAGGGATTGAATTAAATGTGTACATTGCTTTGGGTAATATAGACATTTTAACAATGTTTGTTCTTCCAATGCATGAGCATGGAATGCTTTTCCATTTCTTTGTGTGCTCTTCAATTTGTTTCATAAGTGCTCTATAGTTTTCAGAGTATAGATCTTTTACCTTTTAGTGAAGTTTATTTCTAGGTATCTTATTGTTTTTGGTGTAATTACAAATGGGATCGATTCCTTGATTTCTTTTTCTGATGCTTCATTATTGGTGTATTAGATTGGTGCAACAGATTTCTAGACATTGACTTTATATCCTGCAACTTTGCTGAATTCATGTATTAGTTCTAGCAATTTTTTGGTGGTGTCTTTTGGGTTTTCTGCATAGAGTATCATGTCGTTTGCAAATAGTGAAAGTTCGACTTCTTCCTTGCCAATTTGGATGCCTTTTATTTCTTTTTATTGTCTGATTGTTGAAGCTACGACTTCCAGTATTATGTTAAATAATAATGGTGACAATAGACATCTTTGTTTTGTTCGTGAGCATGGGGGATAGGCTTTCTCTTTATGTGCTTTTTACCTTCTTCCCTAGATAAAGAAGAAAGAAAGGACTGATATGCTACTCTGAAAACTGTATACTATGTTGGATTCACAAGCACTTGTCCTCGCTCATTCATCAGCCAATCCCTAAAAGACTCATTACTTTATTATCTGTCCATCCATCCATCTATCCATTCATCCAATCTATATGATTATTTCTTGGGCAACTAGATGTTCTGCTAAGTGTTGAGGATGCTAAAATAGACTAAGGCATAGTCTTCTCCTTCAGAGAGCGAAGATGAGAGTTATTGTATTTGTTTGAAATAAATATTGAGTCTTTTAATTATTTTACCAACTTTCCCTATAGGTATAATATCTTTGTTTCACCCATAAAACACCCAACCTGTTAGCAAGGTTATCTTTCTTGGCAATTATTGAGCTTCCATAGTGATTTAAGTAAAATCTATATTATCTGCAGCTTTGCAGATCATTGCCTTGGTAGAGAAAGATAAGACAGGTAAAAAAAAAAGACCATTGGATAATTTAACACATTATCAACTATACGCTAATGCAAAAAATGTTCAAATTTCATCTAAATTTGACTAAATTTTAAGAATATTATGTACTTCTTAAGATGAGTAAAATCTAAGACTATACATATATTGGCATGTGCTTTTAAAATGCATTTTCATGTTGCATTATGGAAAGATTTGCATAGCTTAATATAACGACGATGAGGATATCAATTTAAGTATCCAGTGAACCCTCCAACCTGTGGAGATTTTCTTCTTACAAATGAAAAGCTAAAACTATTTCTCACCCTGCTCCCAGAATAGAACCCAGGGGGACTCTCTATGGAACTGAAAAGGCATAGAAATGCAAAATGGATAAAAAGAAATCCTTTCAATTTTTTAGAGACCTAGCCTATAATCAACCCACAGATTTCATTGCTGGTGAAGGAAAATCACTGAAACAAATAACATTGTGGGGCTTCAGAAGTATAAATTTATATGAATAGGAATACCATTTTCCAGCTCTTCCAGTGGGATCAAAAAGTGCTGTAGGGAAGACAGCTTCTGAGCATGATGTAACATTCTACAGGGGGCAGGCGGGGCAATGCTTCCATACCCCAGCTGTAGAACTCAGAAGGATCCTTGGCTCCTGTATGTTGCCCCATACAGGCAGCCTAATGATTCTGTTGGGAAAGGAAGGCATGGAGCACAGATTCCACTGAATCTTTCTGTTTTTGGGACCTGGACTGCCCTATTTACTGAAAGCAGGTCTAGCTTCCTTAACTCTAAGTGTACCTTACCCATCTGTTCCATAACACACTAAGAGGTCCTAAACACAGCAGGAAATATCTTCTTGGGTTCGGTTTTCTTTCTGTTTTTGTTCACCTAGACTTTGGATGATCACTAAGACATTCCATACAGGCCCTTCTCATGCCCATTCACTTGTGCCGAAAGAACTACGAGTATTAGTTCTGCTTTCCTTGGGTTGGCTGGCTGACCTCTTATATAGGCCAGAGAAGCTATGCATTTGAGGGAAGAGAACTGTTGGTCCAAGAAGCAGTGGAAACAATATGTTTTACAACTGATAGAATATTGAGAGGATTTTATATTGTAGATAAAATAATGCAGGGTGCTCTTCTAATTTCATGGGTTCATTGAGTAATGGTTACATTCATTTTGCTACTAGGCTTTGGCGTCTACATAAAAGAGTAAGAGATTATTAAGTCTAATGACAATGTAAAACAGTGATTTAATTCTAGGAAATGTGAGATGTAGCAGAGCCACTCTTTTCTGTATCTGTGTTTTTAAAAATACATTTCATCTTATTTAACAATATTAATACCCATGCAGTGAGGAAAAGTGTAAATAAAAATCATTCACCATTAATATTTTGGAACATATCTATTCTCTCTCTTTTGCTTTTTATACACACACACACACACACACACACACACATTTTCTCTCTGCCTCTCTTTATATAATCTTTCTTTCTTTCATCCATCTGTCTATCCATCCATCCATCCATCCATCCATCCATCCATCCGTACCTGACTGCAGGACCTTAGCACATTCTTCCAAAAACTACCCAGTTTTTTAAAGCCCCAAGGAGGTTCCTTAAGCCAGTCTTTCATAATTGTCCATAAGCCAGTCTTTCAGCAAACATCACCATGATGTATCTGCCACGTTTTCCTCTCTTACTTAGGTTCTGATTTGATATCTGGGCCTCAGAAATTTATTTGAGGGAGTTTTAGAGTTACTACTGTTGATGATGTCCTGCATGAAAACATCTTTGACTTGGCTATGGATTTCCTCTTGGTGTTTTTTATTTCTGGTGGCCCAGAGCAAAATCCGACTTGCCATAATTGACTTTTTTCCTTTCTTTCACAATAAAAATTCTATCTGTAAGTAAATCCTGAGCACTCTAATGTAATATAGCGTTACCTCTGGCCTGTAGCGTTATATAGCGTTACCTCTAGCCAATCTCCCTGCTTCCTGTTCACCACAAAACAGCAAGAACGATTTTTTTTAAACCTAAGTGAGATCATATCATTTGCTTTCAGTAGGAACAGGATGTTCTCTTGGCCATAATCCTGCCTGGGGCCACCCATCTGACTTTTTTTCTCTCCTCTGGTGCTCTGTGCCCCTAGCATGGGGCTCTGTATGGTTTCGCTAATTGTCAAGGTCTCTGGACTGCACGGCCCTCACAGGTTTCTCTCCTTAAACTGGCATGCTCTGCAGATATATGCAGAACTCACTCTATCTCTTCATTCAAATCCCAGTTGAAATATCTCTGTATTAGTTAGACTACCCCAATGAAATCAGTCCCTTAATTACCATACCACTTCTCAGTTTTATTTTTCTTCTTAACATTTATCATATATAATGTATTATAATCTAATATGTAATATCACATTATTTTTAATATGAGGTATAATTATACATAACATGATTGTGTATAATATATATCACAATTATATAAAATCTTTTATATAATGATGTCATATTCTATTATATTACATATTAATTTTTTACTTGGTAATTGTCTCTTTTCCACCGGAGCAGAAAATACGTCTTGTTCATTTTTATACTCCCAGCAACTACTCGTGGAGTAGTTGTTCAATAAATACTTATAAATTGAATGAGTTTATGAACAAACGGAAGCCATCAATTTGCAGGGCACTACAGCTAGACTGAGATCCGTGTTTAGACAAGAAGAGTGGCCCTCTCCTTGATTCTTTGCAACATTGTGTCACTTGGGACCAATGTATTAACTTTTTTAACCCAAGGATATCAGTCTCTGATCTTTACCCCTCCCCCAAACCAAAACAACAAACATTCACAAGCAAAATCCCAGCTGCTTCTTTGCACACACACCCCGTCACAAGGACCTAAATCAGTTTATGCCGAGCCCTCAACTTTTTCCCCCATACATTCATTCTTTCTAACTTCTTTTGCCAGTCATCTTTTCCTACACACACATGCATATCAAAACTTCTCAGTTTTGCATCTAGAAGCCTCATAAAATATACAATTTTACATTATCAACCCACAAACTGCTTATTATGTAACAGTTTACTCTTTTTCTCTCTTAAAAAGAGTACTGAAATATTGCCATGATATTATTTATTTTTCTACAACAGCAATACAGTATTTCACTTTATAATTCCATAGAATAATTTATGTGTTCAACCCTCTTTCTGGTTATTAGGCTATTTCCCATTTTTTTACTATTATAAACAGAAATGCTGTGACTATCCCTGGGGCTGCTTGCAGGCTCAAGGGTTTAGCACCTTGTTAAAGTTAATAACCATCCTCCAGGATTATTAAAACAATTTGCACATTTAGCAGCAATGCCTGAAAAGGCCCATATTTTATCACCTGCACAAAAGTGTCTTCTTAATCTTTAAAAATAATAGACCAAATGGCATCCATCTAATTGTTTTTTTAATTTATATTTCTTTAATAATTAGTGAGGGTTTTTTTGAGTTTTAACAATTTATATTTAGTAAATATTTAGATATAATCATTTGTGAACCTGATTTATGTTTTTTGACCGTTTTTCTGTTATATAATTTCCTTTTAATTTTACATTTAAGTAATCAAAGTGGTTTTTTTTAAGTTTATTTACTTATTTATTTTAATTAATTTCTACACCCAATGTGGGGGCTCAAACTCACAACCCTGAGATCAAGATTGCATGCTATTCTGACTGAGCCAGCCAGGCACTCCTCAACAAAGTGTATATTAAGAATAGTAAGGATTTACAGATAGAAAATATTTTATTAAAGTTTTACAGTGGTTCTTTAAATGGCCGAGAATAACAGGACTTTGTTACCTTGGGTCTTGGAGGAACCATGGATCAAACCCACAGGTTGCCACTGATGGTGGCTCATTTGTCCTCCATGAATTTCTTTTGATGCTCTCTAGGGTTGGAATCTCCTATCTGCTCCTCTCTATATTGGAACACTTCCCTCAAAAACATTTTTTAAAGGGCACATGGGACTAATTTTCTTAGCCTAAAAGGTCTCTAAAGGTCTCTGTTTTCTGTTTTTAAGTTAGTTGACAAATTTTAGCTATTATTTCATTGTCATCCAGCATTCAGTATTGCTGTTCAAGAGGCCAAGTACATTCTGGGAAGATGACATGAAATGACTGGTTGATATGGCAGGACACTGGCTTATCCTCTTGCCTTCATTTAAGATAGCTCTGAAGAGCCCTTTTAGCCTCTGAGCTTCTGGCAGAATCAGCTGAGGCCTCTGTTGCAGGTTCATCTCAGTTTAGCTTTTTTTTTTTTTCCTGTCCAGTCCTGTGGCTCATTTTCTTTCACAGATGTTTTTATGTGTGGGTGAGAGCACTCCCCAGCAAATATCCTGCATGCAAATCTGCATCTGTAAGTCTGTTTCTTAGGGCACCTGACTTAAGACAGTTGGTCCCAAGAGTGGCCTGAGGAAATAAGGCTTAAATTGGGTTGTTGAAACTGGACCATTGATGACTGCTGGGTAACGAGGGCAATGCCATTGGTGGTAGGTGGAGTTACGGGTAGGCTTTGGCAATCTGGACACGCGGTTGTTGAAAGCTTCCCCAGTGGTGGACTGGCATAGGAAATCAGAAAAGGATTTCACTGAAAGCTGCAATATTTTAGGGGCTTGAGAGGTTCAGGGGAAGTAGTAATTATATGGAATATGGAATCCTATGGCTCTTGAGGAGTACAAGCTATGTTTTGGAGAAAGATAATGAAATATGAAGAGTGATTGGTCACCACCTTAATGATCTGTGTAAAAGTCAGAAGAGCTCCTTCATAGATGCTAATTGCTTACAGCCAGAGGATAGAAAAAGCTGAAGATAATGCCTAGGACTTAATTTAAAAAGGTAGCATGATGCCTTGGAAGGTTGAGTTCTCAGTCTGGCAAGTTTGCTGTGCTCTGAACCTGGTTGGGAAGGAGAGGGAATCTGAGCCTTGGGATGGGATATCTGAGTCAATGCCTTCAACAATATTGAAACTCCATATTCCGTTTAATCCCTTAGGTCTATAGCCCCACTCCTTACTGTTAAGTGTTAGAACCCCACACTTAGTTAAATAAAATGCAGAGAACTCTGTCCTACAAGGCAAGATGTATCCTCTCCCCAAGAATTTACCTTTATAGCCTCTTCTGACCACCAGACCAATAATTAGGGTGAAAACACATCATAATTTAGGAAAGTTTTGGGCCTTCCAAGGGATAACAGTAATGGTACATTGAAAGAGCTAAAAAACCTAGCCAAGCTATACTAGCAAGAACCAGGAGAGTAGGTTTTGACTGTGATCAAGGAAGCTACAATCAGAAGTTGGACAAGGGAGAGTATATTGACTTAGGAATTCTGTCCTATGATAAAGGATTTTACATCTTGCAAGGACTCTGTCAGGTAGTGCTTCTAGGCTACTAGATAGGATCTTGGAAAAAGCAGTAGTCCACACTGAATAAACTAGAAATGATCTATTAAGCTGCAGGGACCCATCACATTAATGAAATTTATAGCAGTGGAGTGATCTGAGGCACGCTAGGATATAGTCTTCAAAGTAAAGTATAAATTACTACATTTTTCAGATCCCATCATTAACAAGGAATAACTCTGGGTAAACCTCTTTGGGCCACAGAAGCAGCTCATTCCATACTTTGGTGGGATACCCATCTACCAAATGTCATGGGACACTGCCAGCATGTGAGTGTGGCTCACAGCAGGAAAGGACTTTAAAAGGCCCATATTCTAACACAATTATCCCTGCACTCTGGGCCATATGACCCAGCAGACCCTATGGTGTTAGAGGTATCTGTGGTGAAAAAAGCTGCTATGTAGAGTTTTTGGAAAACCTCAAAAGGAGGATCACAACATAGATACCTGTGGTTCTGGACTAAAGTAATACTATCTATAACAGATACCAATTATCATTCATAGCTCCTGGCATACTATTGGTCCCTGATAGAGATGGAGTGCCTGTCCTTGGGAAGTTAGGCAGCCATGCAGCCAGAAATTGCTCATCATGAGCTTAGTTCTCGAGTAAGTCGTAAGGCTAGATGGTCTCAGCAGCAATTCATTGACATTAGAAATGTTGCCTCCAAGATCAAATATTGGCTAGGTCAGAGGGTTCAAGATTGGGGACTGGTCATACAATACACCACCTAGGAGTTAGCAGCCTGAATGAGGTAGGAATGGCTCAGCTGTGTCACCAGCTTGGAGATGATACTCCATGAGGATGGAGTGCTATTCTCCAAGATGCAATATACAAATCAGTTTTATATAGTCCTATATCCCCAACAGGTAGGGGACACAGGAAGGAGAATCTGCTTACTATCATTTCCAGGAACTCACTTGAGGAATCTGTGCTTCTCGTTCTCACAAGTCTAAGCTTTGTAGGTCTGAGGTCTTAGTTCTGAAAGGGGAAGACATTTCTATTAGGGAGCATAGCAATAATCCTGTTAAACCTAAGTCTTTGACTGCTATGTGGTCACTTCAGATTCTGGATGCTGGGATTCCTTATGCTTCCTTCCAGTAGGCAAGGAAAAGAAAGGAAAAAAATTCCTTAGGAATTCATTAGGAAGATGTAGGGCTTCTACTACACAATGGGGACAGAGAAGAATTCTTGTCATCTAGGTGATCACTGGATGTCTCTTGGTATTTCCCTGCTCAACATTTATGGTAAATGAAAAGAAAAGCAGCCATAGGCTGAGAAAATCATGAAGACCAGGGGCTCAGAATCCCCCTCAGGGATGATGGCCTGGATCATTCCATCGCAAGCCACCTACTCCAGGAGAGGTGCAGCTGAGACTGAGGGAAATTGAGAATCTTAGAAGAGGAGGGGGAAAATGATTATCAGTTGTAGCCCCAAGAGTAACTGTAACAGTAGGAGCTAGAGTTGGTCTTACTCACCTTTCTTTTGCAAGTTTTTGCAACCAGAATTCTGGAGGAGATGCCCCTGAATGGGTGTTAGAAGGTAGAGGAGGGTTAGTAATGTATCCTCCGGGCTGAGAGGACACTTTAATACCAAAAAACAAAGCAACTCTGTTTATACAGAGTTTTATTCAGGATCCAGGTTTTACAGCACGATCCTCCACCCCAATTCTCTGCCTCTATCCAGACCTTAATCCTCAGCTTTTATGGAGCAGGGGGCATGGTGGTGACCTCACAGGGTAGTTATCTAAAGTGGTGCCATATGTGCATATGTGTGCCAGAGGGTGGCTACTAATTATCTAAAATGGTGCCACCTGTGTGTCAGAGGGGCACACAAGATGGAGGGCCAAAGATGGAGTCAGCATTGTCATCACTCCTACAATGGGGGTACACTTACTATATGAAGCAAGTAGATCTTAGTAGCTTGAGCATGATCAGTAGTATATGATATGGTACACCTGCCTCTGCCTCTGGCGTGAATAAAGTACTCATTCTCACCACTAGGAGTGCTGGCTGCTGACCAGTCACAGCTGAGTACCTCCCTGAACATTCTCTTTAGCCAAGGGAGTTGACTCACCCAGTTATAGCCCACTTTAGGGGAAGCTCATATGCCCTGACTGGTCCATGCAGGCTTCAGAGGCCTTTTTCAGTTTGGGAGATCTAAAGGCTCTCCCAGCTCCAGAGCTTCCTGGGTGTTTGGCCAAACAGTCCCCATCATAGTTCAGCTTCTCCCACAGCCTAATCCTGCC
Source organism: Potos flavus (assembly GCA_028534135.1). Lineage (NCBI taxonomy): Eukaryota > Metazoa > Chordata > Mammalia > Carnivora > Procyonidae > Potos > Potos flavus. The sequence continues at coordinate 56,055,899 of CM052885.1, forward strand.
TTCATCTTTCCATCACAAATGTTGTTCCAGAGACGATAAACTTTCCATACGCACATTTCCATCTCTGAGTCTGTTTTCTGGAGAACCCAAACTAAGACAGAAGACGGAACAACTGAAAAGACATACCATGTTTTCGGATGAAAAGATTCAACACCATTAATATGTCAATTTTAGTTAATTTTTAAGTTTATTGCCAGCCCAATAAAAATTTGGACAGATTTTTTAATTTTGGCAAAGATTTTCAAAAGTTCCTATAGAAAAACAAAAACAAAAACAAAAACAAAAAACAACCAAGCAAGAATATTCAAGATAATGCAAAGAGAAAGTAAGTTGGTCCAGATCATTCCATATGTCAGAATACCTACTTCTTTAATACCACAACTGTTAAAGAAACGGTCATTTGTAGAAAAGTAATTTTTTCTTTAGATTTTTTCTTTTTTCATGTTTTGAAATCATGTCTGTTCCATATTGGGACAAAATAGCAAAATACAGCCAAATAAGATACCAATGAGTGGGTTTTTTAAAATAATACAGTGAAATCCTGAAAGAATTTATCTATCATCGTGGTGTTGTATATCCACCTTGGATCCTTCTTACCGCCTAGCTCACTCTGGTCCAGTTTATATCCTATATTCTTACAGCATAAGCAAAAGCTTACTCATGGCCGAATATTGTTTTATTAGTACTTTTTGTGTGCTTCTAATAGTGTGTTTTATAATGCTAAAGCAGTTGTATTAAATAAGCCTAATGGGACATCCATCAATAACTTTTAGGAAAAGGTCAAGATGGTAAACATCTCTGGGGGAGAAGGGTTATGTAGCTCAAGTACATAGAAACTAATTGTCTGTGGTTTGTATTTTCCTGTTTTATAATGGCAGTAATAAGTCGTAAGTACTGACCTCTAAGAAGTCAGTAACTGGCTGAAATACCTGACTTGTAAACTCAGCTAAGAATGTGTAGATGCTAATCTAATGTTGCTGTTTGATTAGGTTATTTCCTGATTTTCTTCACAGTGAGAATGAATACCTTTGATATGAGAAATTATGCCCACAAGCTATGAGATGTTTTAGACTGTGGGTATGAAGGAAAGAAAAATCATCACTAAACTGATACTAGGGGCAAAGTAATTTGTATTCGTAATTGTACCAGTTCTCTGTACTCTCTTTTTATGCAAAGACAATGTGGCTATTTCAAGAAATAATGAATTGATAATATGGGATGAGATAAAAAATATTTCTTTTATAAGGAATCCAGCTCTCTCATTACTTCTCTCTCTCTCTTTTTTTTTTTTTTAAGATTATTTATTTATTTATTTGTCAGAGAGAGAGAGCGCACACAAGCAGGGGGAAGAGCAGGCAGAGCAGGCAGAGGGAGAAGCAGGCTCCCTGCTGAGCAAAGAGCCCAGTGTGAGACTCAATCCCAGGACCCTGGAATCATGACCTGAGCTGAAGACAGATGCTTAACCAACTGAGCCACCCAGGTGTCCCTCTCTCATTACTTCTAAAAAACTAAGGTATCTTTACCTTTGTCTTTTTAGCTTCACATCCACTATTGGAAATTTCTGGGAAAAAAAAAGGATTCAGGTGTACTTGCAAATTAATAGCTACCCCAATTGGAAAATAGGCAACTATATAGCTATTTTTGTAGGTGAAACCTTAGTCAAGAACAAAGTTTTTTTCTGGGATGCATACTCTGCCACCTGTATGTTGTGTTTCCTACTCAAGGTGCTATTATGCTTTGTGTCAATCGAGGACTTCCCTAGTTACAGGTAACTTTTTGATTCCATTTGTCATCACTAGTTCTTAACTCTGATTCTGCTGCAGCCAAGCCGATCAATAGGTTATTGCTGTCGCCCACACTTTGTGTTATCCTGCCTCCGTGGCCTCTCGACCACCCCTTCTTTTATCCACATTCATCACTCCCTTCAATAACCAGCTCCCAAATTCTCTCCTTCCTGGAACTAGCCTTGCTTTTCCAATATCTTTTTGAGCTCCCACACATTTAAGTTTTTCTTTTCTTCTTGTTCATATGCATTCTACAGAACTCAAAGCTTCACATTTTATCTCTCCCAATTATATTTAAGCAACATTGTATTGTTTCCTCGTATCCTCCTAAAGAACTCACTTATTCACATTGTAGTTACTAGATACATACTCTTTACTATAAATAACTTTATAGAGATCATTTTTGTCTCTTTAGTACTTTTTTTTTACCTTGAGCTGTGATGAAGTAAAGGCAAAATAAAATAATTGCAAATTTCAACTTCTCGGATCGTCATACCTAAGGTAGCCATTAATGGAGCATGATTATTCCCACTACTCTGGCTCTACTTTCTCATCCACAATTATGTTTCCCCAAATTCATCTGTTCTCAACATCAATGTCAGACTCATGGCAATGCCCAAGATTCAAATGTTTTATCAAAATAACAAGTCACCAAGGAGGGCAGTTGGATTTTCAGATAGTTTTGCTACCCTGTCTCTTGAAATTGAAGTAGCAGGTGAATTTAGGGCAGATGAGCCAAATGGAAAATGAAAACCAGTATGTTAGCGGGAGTTGTGTGGCGGGAGGTGGCAGTGCCCACTCTGGCTCATTCAAATCAAATTACGGGATGCTCAGTCTCTTAGGGGAATGGAGAAAGTGATCTGGTGAGTGCTGTGTTCATAGTGGCTATAGTTATGCAGAGAATGCCATTCTGGAACTTTAAAGACACATTCATGGAACCAAGATATGCTCAAGTACATTTGTGGAATAAACAATTAAAAGGAATCAATAAATGGTAGTTGTATGCTTTTGTTTCTCAGACGGTCAGTCATGTCAGGACAACAGGGGCAAATATCTTTGTAATAAGGCAATCTGAATGCCAATAACCCCTGCTCATAGCATCAGCAGGGATACGACTGTTAAAAATTAGCCTAGGAAGCTCAAAGCACACTGAACAAAATTAAAAATAAATGTGCAAATAGGATTTTTTTTCTACCTCATTGTAAATCTATGTACAATATGCAAATATGACCATCTTCCCACCTTTCAGGGAAAAACCATTTACCAGTAATTTCCTAGTGAGGGAATCAGTTTTGTTCTCCTGCCCTTTTCTGCCATTTTCTCCACCACGTTCCAGAAGTTTCACATGAAAGATTGTTGATATACTGATGACAGGCTTTAAATCAAAGCACACAGCTAAGTGGGTCTTTATTTGAAAGCTTTCTTTAGCATAAAGCTAAACAATGATTTGTTCTGCATCAAGCTGATATAGAAGTGGAAACAAGTGCTTGAGGTCACAAACTGAAACATGGTTCGCCAACTTATAACTAATGTTTCCAGACATTACATATTTCTCGAGCACTTAGGAGTAAAGTTCTGTCAGATGCAATGGATTAATTTGAAAAAGAATATGTTTAAGCACGTGTCCTCAAAGAGAACATAATCTAAATTGGGGAAGACAGAACACTTACATATGATAAAGACAAAACATGTATATGTGATCAAAATTACAATAAAGTCCAGTAAATTCCACGTAAGTGATGCAAATAATAGAAAAGTTAGTTGCAGCGGAGTGGTGAAAGGGTGACACTTCGTAGGTAACTCAGAGAGGGCTTATGCCTTTCACGGTAAAAATATCTCCTGAAAACAAGAACTATAAGTCAGCCGCCTTTAAACACCATTTTGGCATGTGAATGATATCAGTGTCAGCTGCAATTTCTCTGAATAAGAAGAGAGGTAATATATGAGGCATATAGGGGCAATAATATGATGACAAAAATAATCATTCGACTGGCAAGTCATGGAGTTCATAACCGGCCAGACGAACACATGTCAAAGTAACTCCTGTGTTGAACAAGCAAAACTCAGGGGATGTAATCATAAAACAACTTGATATTAATTTCCTCTCTCCATTTAAATTCATCTCAGGGGCTTCTTTCTCTGTTCTCGGCAGGCCTCATAACATTTCTCCTTACTCTTAAATTCTAAAACGGTCATACAGTCAAGTTAAATCACAAAACACAGGCTCGGTTCTGTGGTAAGTCTGATCAGTACCATCAAAATCAGCTAATATTCAGAGTCCCACATTTATTTAAATTCTAGACTCCTTTCCTTCCCTGTAGCAGTTGGGAAGCCTACTGTCGGAGCGAGGGAGTTAATGTTTTCCCTCTTCCCCCATCTGAGGCTTTTATGCTCCTTGCACCAGCTTGTGTAACAAAGTACTTTCTGACCATGTGGGGTTGGTGCCTGGGAAGGGAGGAGGCAGAAGGTGCCAGGAAACAGCCTGCTAGTAGAGTCGGGAACCGATGTTGATTTCTGGACCCTGTAGCTATTGGAGGTGAGCAGTCTACTTCCATCTCCGTCTTTCTCCTGAGCATTTCACGGCTTCTTTGGAAAATTCCCCTATTTCTGAGGGTTTTTCCCTGAGTTCCTCTGGAAAGGTCAAGTACATCTCTCTCCTGGCTTGATAGCTGACTCCTTCCTCTGCTTTTAGGAATTCAGTCACACCTCCAGCTTCACTCGTTTCTCTCTCTATGTAGTCTTGCCTAGAAGAACCATGTGGGTCCTCCCCCATAGACCTCACGTGGTCCAAGAGAATCACTTGCACACCTATATATGAAGGGTTGTTAAGGAACGAGATGCTGAACACCTCTTAGGACGTTTTCATTTGATCTAATCTTTTTTTGCTGGATTGTCTTTGGGCCACAGCTGAACTGTAACATCTTTATATCTCTTTGTATGAGTACAATACATAGGTAAAGAAAATAAGCTGTATAACTTTGATAAAGTTAGTCTTTTTTTTTGATGATTAAATGATAATATTTATGTATAGCACTTGGTCTGTCACATAGTAAGTGACCAATATATGGGGGCTCTTATTTATTTGTAGAATAATGGTGCTTGAGAACAAAAAATGCATTATTTATATATACTCCCTAAAGATGTGTCAATCTTGTAATTATTGCTGTACTTTGAGATTTCAAAATAATAAATATGTCCCGTGACTTGAATATTTGCTGAAATGTTTATCCTCCGCTGTATAAGGTTTAGAGGTCTTCAATATTTTATTCACTCTCATAGTTATGCATTTTTCCTCTTTCCTTTCTAACTATTCGCTTTACTTGAAGGGGAAAAGGAAAGGGGGGTTTATTAACATGCTCTGATGTATATGTCCTTTCCTAACATTGCTTTTTACAGGAAAAATGTCTTTTGGTGATAGAAACAGAGTGGTGTGAGTAGGGCAATAGTAAATCTGTCCTAAAGCCACTTTCCAACTGTAAATCATCATTATGGAGGATTGGCTTTCTGCTCATGGTGACACTTTACCCAGTGAAGTGACCGGAAGGATTGGAAGTGATTTCTACAGTATCGGCCTCTTTGGCATGATTCATTTCTGCCCTTCTCTCTGCCTGAGCAAGTGGAAACTTCGTTTCTGGTATGGAGGATCAAAATATGGCAGCCCCACCATAGTGAAATCCTCAGACGTTACTGTCCCTCTTGTATTATCAGCGTCCAGTAGATAAAAATTCCTTGAAGCAGTTCTGTAGTTTTGTCAATGCTGCTCTAAATTGGATCTGTTCCTAGCTTGAAGGTATGATAGCCATAAAGTCATAAAATAATGGGCTAATTATTTAAATTACTAAGAATTTGCAAAGATATCTTAAGTAATTGTATACTTCATACAATTATATTTTATTTTTTATAGTGAGATGAATTATTTTAAAGTTGGCATAAAATATGGATTATTAATATATTTTATTTTAATTTAAATTTTTATTATAAAATAAAAAGATCCAGAAAACCACGCCAAATAAATGTGTAGCTTAATGACTGATTTCAAGTAGAAGCCATGTAACCACCACCCAGGTCAAGAACTAGAATTTTTTTCAGCCACCTTCCCTGTATGTGCCTTATTTTAATCTCTACCTCCCTCTTCTCCCAGAAGTAATCACTCTTCTGATTTTTATAGCAATCACTTCCTTGAATTTCTTATAGTTTTATAACCCAAGTATGTGTCCCTGAAAGCTATCATCTTATTCCGTTTTTTTTATTTGATAATTTAAAAAATTTCTGTTGATCTACCATTTCCCCTTCTATAACTTTCTTTTCTTTGTCATGTACTTGCTGAAGAGCACAAGCCTCTGCCCTACAGAGTTGGAAAGCCTGGATATTGCTCATCACATACCATCGGGCAATTCCGCATAGGCCTATATTTTCTGGCTTTCCTAAGATTGGGCAGCTGGCTGGATGCGGAGGATTTATCAGAATCAAGTACCATCCCTTTGGCCAGATTTTAGGTGTCTCCTTTAAGAAGACAAAATGTCCAGAAGTTTCTCTTTCTGCGATTTGAAGAGTTGTTGATGTTCTATGCCTAAATTGATGTATTAACTTAGGTAGTTGGAAAATATGGTGGGATTCTAATCCTATAATTGTTTTTTTATTATTAAAATACTTTTATTTTTTAAAGATTTTATTTATTTTTATTTATGTGAGAGAGGGAGGGAGAGAGAGTGGAGGAGCAGAGGGAGAGAGACAAGCAGACTCCCCACTGAGCAAGGAACCTGCCGCGGGACTTGATCCCATGACCCTGAGATCACGAAATCAAGAGTGGGACGCTCAATCAACTGAGCCACCCAGGTGCCCCCGGAATACTTTTAAAAAGCGATATTTTTCTCTCAGGCACTATTTGGCTACCAAACGCTTCCATTTCTATAGGAAAAGCAGGATCATAGCTTGATTTTTTAAAAATCAGTTTTTAAGAAAAGGAATTAGATTCTTATTCTCCAAATGTAACCCATAATCATATTTCTTCTTATTTAAATACTTATTCTTTAGCAACTTGTGGTTTAACATATTTGTGTGGATTTCACCCAGTTGTTATTATTGACATGACTGAAGCTCCCACTGTCCCAACTTTGACCTGTGGGATCCTTTTCAAGTTGACTCCAGGGTTCTTTTGACACAAATCTAATAGATTTTGATAGCCCCCTTGCTGACTAGACTGGCATAGGCTTCAGTTTCATCTTATTTATTTTTTGCGGTAGACTTGGAACTGCCATTCTTTCAAGAAACCCTAGGTTCATTTAGTGGCAAATGATATTTCGAGACCATCATCTGTATCCACTAAATGGTCTGTATCCATTGGTCTCAATTGTTTGGCCATTTTTTCCTAGGCTGTTCGAGTGGGCAGAGCTAGAACATGTGTGCACGTGTGCATACATGTGTGTGTGACTCATGGTTTCATACAGATACTTCTAATTCAAATACAGTCCTATAGTTTTGTTACTTAACCTCTCCTATCATACATATGTATCCCTTTCTGTGACACCCAAAAGCCTGATTCTCAAGGATAGAGGCGATGATAGAATTAGTATATCCCATGCTATGCATGCAGCAGTATCAAGATAACAGTAACAATACTACCATCAGTAATATGTAAAGGAAAATATTTTTAAAAATTCCTTGCATATATTCTTGCCATAAACCATCTTATATTGTACTATTTATAAAATTTCAGAGCATTAAGGCAGTACAGATCATCTTCTCCCTTTGACCTTCATTTATAACTCCATGTTTAATGCTTGCCACCAGTCCTTACGTCAGAGTTTCTGTGGTTATTTTCATGTCTGAAGGTTGTTCTTTATTTTTCAGAAGGAACTCATGGAAAAAATATTTTCTGTCTTTCTGCACATAATAACAGTTTGTCTTTGCTCCTTGTGTTTGAAAGTCTGTCTTGCTGGGTGGAAAATATTTGGCTCATTTTTTTTTTTCCCTTGAGAATCATGTTACTACCAATAAGTCTAATAATTTAATTTTACTCCGTTTATAAGACACTTACTCTTTTTGCCTCCATGCATACAATATGATCTTTTTCTTTTTATTTATCGTCCAGTAATTTTACTAAAAGCTATGCTAATATTGCTCATTATGAGTTTAGATTCTCAGACGTAAGCTCTTTCAATATCTAGTTTCGAGTGGTGTTTTAAAACTATATATCAAGAATGTTTTCAGGAGGGGCGCCTGGGTGGCTCAGTGGGTTATAGCCTCTGCCTTCGGCTCGGGTCATGATCTCGGGGTCCTGGGATCGGGCCCTGCGTCGGGCTCTCTGCTCAGCAGGGAGCCTGCTTCCCCCTCTCTCTCTGCCTGCCTCTCTGCCTACTTGTGATTTCTCTCTCTGTGTCAAATAAATAAATAAAATCTTTAAAAAAAAAAAAAGAATGTTTTCTGGAAATGCCGCTGTGTTTTTTTCTTTAGGAACTCATTTTACTGTATGTTCTCTCTTCTTTGCCTGTCCTGTTTTTGTTGCTTTCTCTTTTTCTCCTTTTTTTTAATTTAAAAAAGTTTTTCCTTTTATCTTCCCTTTCTCTTAAAGCATTAACCTCTGTGCTTATTTATTCATGTATTGTTTCTCAGTTGGCCTTCATTTCTGATTATTTTCTTTTATTTCTAATTGTTTCCTGAGTTCTGTCTCCTCAATCCTGTCTTTCTAGTTATGATTTATGTTATTCTTTTATATCTTTGATCATTTTAAAATGCCTTTTAGCTTGTTTTGAATTAGTAGGGTGCAGTTTGATCTGTTCTGTGGGCACGTCTTTCTGGAATGCTTGCAATGTTTGTAGGAATGTTATTTTGATCCTTTTTTCTTTCATCTCATAATAACCAAATAGAATTTGACCTGTTTCTTTCTCTGTGGCTCACTTTTTTGTGCGAAGTTAATTTTACTGGACTTTAGAAGGAGGTGTGGTTCAAGATGGCTTCAAAATACACATTTTCTCTTTTGTTGTTTGCTTCAGGATTCACCAACATGTGTCCTCATTCACTGAGATTTCTTGGCTCTGTTCTGCCTTCAACCCCCACTACTGTACCTGAAATTGCTCTTTCTTTTGTGTATATTGCTCAGCAGATTCTCCTCAGAGTGGGTCCCAGTTCATAGGAGTCAGTCTCCTCTGTCCCCTTCTCACCTTAATGGTGGCCCTTAGACTCCCCTGCTTTTGGACGGGGTAAACTCCCGGTTCAGCTGCTATTCTCAAGTTGGAGCACCAAACAGCCAGTGAAGACCTGGTGGCTACTTTGGGATTCTCTTGTTTCTAAATATCTGTTGCTTCTTTCTGCTTTCTTCTTTACTGGCAATGACCCCAGGAGCTCCTTGTGCTGGTGGTAGTGTGTCCCTACCTGCTTGTTTTTGTGGACAACTTTTCACCTAGTTTTGTTATATGCATTGTCCAGGGGTTTTTGATTTTACCATCTAGTTCCTCTACTCATTTTGATATGGGGATCTGAAGAAATTCAAAGGCTATGCCTCTACTGCTACCTTTGGTGTTCTCTCTCTTTTTTAAAATTTATATTTAAATTCAATTTGATTAACATATAATGAATTATTAGTTTCAGAGGTAGAATTCAGTGATTCATCAGTTGCATATTGGTATTTTCATTTTAAACGAAAAAATTACTAGACTTGTTTTCTAAGACACAGATATAAAAAACACACACACACGTACGCAGTGTATCACATTCTCTACATTGCAGTTGTTATTTTTAAAATAATATAACGTACTACAAAATTCAGAGCACAGAGTGTATTTTTACTTTTAATCTCAATAAAATCTCAAAATTCAGTCACATAGTATTCTTTACCTAAAACTCCCACAGTAAATTCGAAGTTGGAGAAATGGTTTTGTTCATTTTGAAAACCCAAACAAAAAAAGTACCATATGGGCATTTAATTGACTTTTCCACTCTTACATTCGATATATACAGACAGCATGTCTTTGGTGTGACTTTTTGAATAACATCATATATTTATAAAAATAGGTGAACAGTAGGTTTCATGAGTACCTTAAACATTTGTAACTGAGTGGATAGATAATAAGCATTGCTTTATGCATCTTTTCCTTTGAATTTTGAGCTTAGTACATTTGTAAAGTAGAAGCAAGTCCTATTTGACATTCTATAGTTTTTCAGAAAAGCCATCATCAGCTCCTATTAGTTACAGTTGGCCTGTAATGAATGCATGCATACCTGAGACAATTGCCTTATTTTCAAAAAGTATAACAGTTGTAAATGGGTTCTGATGATCCCATCTGATAATATTGTCTTATAGTTGTACCTGTAATAAAGAAAAAGAAATTCGATTTTTGATATCCCCTTTTATCCTAATGTATCCCCAAGTGTGTGACATAATATCATAAATCAAAAAGTTTCCTTTGCAATGTTCACATAATGTTACCAAGTTTTATGTGATTTTTTTCCCATCTACATAAGAGACTCCTTTTTTAAAGAAGTGTTCCACTTACTACTCCGCTACCTATAATGTGTTGTCATGTTTAGAAATTACAGCCAATATAGACTCATATTAAAATACTTTCGCTAAATCTTTCCTCCTTGATAACAATAGTTGATAATCAGAATAGCCTCTGCCACATCTAAAGAAAAAGTGAGACCTCTCCTTGGAGAAGTTTGAGTCACTGGTGAGATAAGAATAACCACATTTTTACTCAATATTTTATTTAAGTTGGAATGAGCAAAAAGTGAGGAACTAAAACATTACAACTACCTATTTACACGTGTTGCCACTGCCTGAAGAGTCCCATCATCTCCTCAATGAGATTATAATCTTTCCCTACATCATTTTTCAACAAGGTAATTTTGATACCTGGCCAACTTCGGAGGATAATTTGAAGGTTGACTTTTTCCCTTCTCTCAAGTGCTGATTGTTGAGGTCCAGGTATGTTTTAAGGTTTAGCTTATTGTAGATGGAACCATTTCCTCAAATGTGAGAACTGAGTATTACAAAGGAAAACCAGTGTGCTTTGGAGTCACAATGCCTTTAGTTCATTCCTGGCTCAAAGCCTCCTTATGCGATCTGGGACAAGTTACTTTCCTTCCCAATTCTGTTTCTTCATGTATAAAATAGTTGTAAGAATTTATTTAGAATGCGGTGTCTAGATTTTAAGTTTGGCGTATTATATATTGAAGACATTAAAAAATAAACTCATCCCCTTGTCATATGCAAAAGAATATATCTTCCAAAGTAAATGAAGGAAATATATGTGATTTGAAAGTCTCCCTAGATGACTATGTATGCTCCTCCTACTACTGAAGGCTCAATACCTTAAAGCTCTTAGCCTTTCCATCAGGGAAAGCAAGGCTTTCAGGTATTTATGACCAAGCAGCTAAACAAATCAATCTCTTGGATACTACTCACCAAATAATTAATTTGAAATTAACCGTAATTGATCATTGATACTTTGTTTAAATTAATTAAAAAGTTATTTGCTACTTATGTCCATTATATTTGTAAAACATCTGAATATAATTCATTTAAATGTCACCCATGCTTATAAAAGAAAGCTCTGTGACTCTTTTTCTTGGATTAATATTTAAAAGTAAAGTACCTACTTCTTATATAAAGAACTGATTTGTTGTTTTCACTTTAAGGAAACCCCTAGCATTGGAAAATGTAAACTTAGAGAAAGTGGGATTTCTAAAAGCAGTGATGCACTAGATAGGACAGACGGCACATTGACATTATGCTAATTAGAGGCTTGAATCACTGACACCTGCATTGCTTAGTGGGACACGAAACAGCGTCAAGGTCTCTGTCCTTTTGTTGATTTAAAATGTTATCCTTGAAATATCAATGTTATAAATATTAATAAAAATACTAAGAGCTTGGCAAGTGGATTCCAGGAAGACTAATGACTTCCAGTTAAATATCAAGTCATTATTCTAACGGACCTTTTATTAGGCAACAAAGATGGAACAATGCTATAAGCCCTTCATAAAGGTCTTAACAACTATTCAGTTGAGACAAAAATTCCATCAACTAGTTGTTTGACCTAAATAGACTGATTGTTTCTGGGTGAATTAATCAGCCTTTGTTGATCATCTCTCAATTCCAAAAGCTGGTCTGGTTGAGTTTTTTACTCTAATTGGTTGTCTTTCCAGTTGGGGCACATATGCACACACACAAACACACACCTAAACCTACACAATTATTTGTGTGAGCCAATAATTCATGTCAGTTCACTTCTAGGTAGTCTGATGTATGCCAATATAGGTACATCTCAAAACCATAGCATTAAGCAATGAAAGTAAGGTGCATAAGGATATGTAGAGTAAAATATCATTTTACTGTCTATTTCTTAAATCCATACTACATGTTGTTCATGGATACGAATTTATGCCAATATAAATATGGAAAGTGAATAGAAAGAGTGTGCATTAAGTGTGTAAAACTTGTGCGTAAGAAATGGTTGGAAGAATGGGATGGGCACCAAGAGGGCAGAAGACAAGAGGCCATGTTGTGACCAAAAATGATTGGTCCCAATAGTGTGATTGATTATAGTAATCCTACGTTAGAATACAAAAGCTGAAATCTTTGTAATTTATCTTTGTTTTAGAATACAGGCATTTTTAAAACTGACTCGAACTTATTTAGCATTTAAAATAAAACAATGGTGTCATTCTATTTCCTCTACCAAGTTGAATGTGGAAATGATAGGTCTCCTGAAGTGTAAGCATCACACTTTCAGTTGTTCCTCAAAAATCCTTTTCATGTGAACTCGCTGCCAGGCCAAATTACACTACACCACTTTATATAAGATTCCATAGTTAGGACATCATCAATTTAGCTTCATTGTTAAAAGAATAGTTAATGGAACATATTTTGCCTGACAAATACAAAGTAACATAGGGTCGATGGTGCCCCTAATACTTCAGGAAAAATAAGAGAATTAGACACAGATAGCACTATCCATGTGAAAGACTATAGGGAGTTATTTTTCTTAGAAGTTGCAAAGATGAATGCAAACCCATTTAAGATAATTCATGTCCTAATTTGGTGCAAAATTAGGAGATCTTAACACTGCGACTTGATTGTCAGTCTTTGTCCATACTCACTTTCTAAACGATAGAGTTTTTATATGCTTACATTAAACGCTTTTTGTGTATGATGTACATTTTACTTTGTAGTTGTTTGTATGACATAGTAACTTTTAAGGGCCATTTTTTCCCTTTAAGCCTGGTGTTTTAAATACAGTACAAAAAGTGTGGAATAAAATTGTAGACTATTCATGCTGATACATTCATTTCACAGAGAGGTCTTCCTTTGAGATCAATCAAATCAAGAAAGCGAAAATTCTCTGTAGTCAACAAATTTTACCGTGCATGTCTCTGTTTCTTGTCAAGTACCTCAGATCTGCATATGAGGATGGCCTAAAACCCTGTTAACAGACTTCAAGAAGGAAAAAAAAAAACCCAGCAGGAGTAAAAAAATGTAAATAATTGCCCATTTCTATAGCAAAGTTCAAACTTCTCTCTTGAAATGGTGAACCAACTCAAATAACAACATTAGGGAATGTCCTTGTTTAGGGATAATTAATGGCCTTATACTTTTCTCACTGTTTATTATGTACAGTCAAATAGGAAAGGAAAATGTTAAAAGCTCAAAGGCTAAAGCTACAGTGAAATGTATACAGCAGATTTATATGTGTTCAATTTTTGTTTTCAGAAGGTGCTCATTTTAATTTCACATATTCTATTATGCGGAACAAAGGAAAATACATTTGTTACTCATACTGGAGCTGCAGGGATTTTTTAAGGAAAAGCTGTAAGCTGTGTCAAATCTATTGAGGTATCTTCTACTTAATACTCTCAAATGACTGAGATAATTTTACATTTCAAACTTCAGGGTAGGTAAGTAATAAAAGAATGTTTATCACTAATGACCCAGCAACAACATCAAAAACCCACAATACATAGTTATATTCAAATATTCTAAAATGTTTTAATATAAACAGAATGCTAGAAAATATTGTACAAGATAAGGAAAAGATAAACATTATTGTTACCTCAATGGTTGATAATAGCAATTGACTAGTGAAATGGTTTGCAGAAAACTGTGCTTTTCTGAATGCAATTTCAGTAATATGGAATGATATATCCCAAGAAATACGGGAAAATGTAGGAAATTGTTGTATAAACTGCTTTGACCAAAGTAGACATTGTGATGAAGTATAATCTCCCCAAGTAAACTGTTATTATGTTAAGAATGGAGAAGCAATCACACAATTTAAGTATTTTGCCTTGGCAGCTCTACTCTTATTTCCCACCCTTGCCTTTCCCTGGGATGATACATTGCTGCTAGTCCATGGCTTACAAAAATAGGCAAGGGGCCAATCCATATAGGAATCAAAATACTATATAGAAAGTATTCCTTCTTAGAGAGCTGCTAAGCTTAGAGAGCTGCTTAGATCTGATGTCTTTACCTTGACCGGAAAGACTATTAATGGACACTGCATCCAGATGAGGTATCTCAGTCGACTGAAAAATATTTCTGTGGCATAAATCACACTGTGCAGCAGATATCAGCCCAGGAATCACCTTTTGAAAAAAGCAAGGAGAGAAAATTATCACTGGACCCACTTGTTAAATTCCTTGTGCAGTAGACTAAAGGTACTTTCCCTCGACACCTGTCCTATATTCCTTTCCTCATGTCTTCACTTTCTCTTTTAGCTCCTCACTGATTGAATCTCAAAATTTCTTCACACAAAGGCAGTCAAGACTGGACTGCGAAATAAAAAAAAAATGTATATATTTTTAAAATATCATCAGGTATCCTATGCATCCCAAATAGTAGTTTTTCTTTCACTTCAGTAGTCACTGATTTTCCTTAAAATATTTTGGGAATTCCATCCAGGACTTGGCATATATTCTTTTGATTATCTGAGGTGATAATAAAAATTTGTTCTCAAGAATAGAATTTGATTTGGAGTGAAGTCATATAGGTAGGTTGGGTGCTGAATCTTTGTGACATTTTTCTGATTCAAGAGGAAAAAAAGAATAGTGATGATTTTATTTGGCAACTTAGAAATAGTCCTAAACACAGTTCCCAAAGAGGTTTCAAAAACATGTTGAGTACTAGTATTTTGGAACAAATCTATGGCCTTTCAGTGTGACTACTTTGAAAAATAAGATGGTGTCCTTGTCTGTAGAACTTCTGGGTGCTTTCAAGTCTCTCTAATAAAAAATGTCCATTACTGAGGCGTTGAGTTTATCACCTGGAAGATGTGTGGATTCTCTATTTGTTAAACTGTCATTCACATACACAAGATGATATCCCTAGCATTTGAGGAAACTATTGAAGCATGTCACCGTTGCTGCTACTGGCAAAGGAAGAATATACTCAGCAATTCAGTATTTTTAGAATCTTACTGGTTTTTAGCAGAAAGTCAGATATCTTGAGAACAAATTTCAATTCTGTCATTTATTAACTGTGGCTTTTGGGCAATTTACTTAAATGTTTTGGGTCTTATTTTCTTCATCTGTAAAATGGAGATAATAATTATATCTACTTTGTAGGACTGTGGTGAGAAGCAAATGAATTAATTTGTATAAAGTATTCAATCTTGGCACCTAGCAAGCATTTAGTAAATATTTGATAGACTTTTTGGTTTTATGGTGATACTTGATAAATGTTATGATTCAAAGCATATTCTTCCCACTAGGCTTTTCATCTTAATAAGATAATAGTGGTTTTACCTAAAAATAAATATATTATTAAATGAAGTTGAGACTCCATAAAGACTTAATAAAGGATTGAGAAACATTTTGAGGCAGAATACCCATTTATACAAAGCTTCTTATTTTATATATTAAGCCTGGCCTTAAGTGAAACTATTTGTTATCATCTGCAAATTTGGTTTTTGCCCATCTGATAATCTCTCACATAACTGAGGGTCACTCTTCCAAATCAATATAGAGGGGCACAGTTTTTTTATATTTAAATTCAATTAGCCAACGTATAGTACATTATTAGTTTCAGATGTAGAGTTCAGTAATTCATCAGTTGCATATAACACCCAGTGCTCATCAAATCATGTGCCCTCCTTAATGCCCATTACCAATTACCCCATCCCCACACCCACCTCCCCTCCAGCAACCTTCAGTTTGTTTCCTATAGTTAAGAGTCTTAACTATAGTTTTGTCTCCCTCTCTGATTTCTTCCCATTCAATTTTCCTTCCCTTCCCCTCTGATCCACTTTGCTATTTCTTACATTCCCCATTTGAATGAAACCATGTAATTATCTTTCTCTGATTGACTTATTCCACACAGCAAAAATACCCTCCAGTTCCACCCATGTTGATGTAAATGGTAAATATTCATCCTTTCTGATGGTTGAGTAGTATTCTGTTGTATGTATATACCACATCTTCTTTATCCATTCATCTGTTGATGGATGTCTTGGTTCTTTCTATAGTTTGGCTATTGAGGACATTGCTGCTATAAACATTGGGGTGCAGGTGCAAAGGAGCACAGCTTTTTAAAGTATATTATTAAGCACTTTTTCATACCTTTTTCAGGCCTAGAAATAAATACCAAACATGTATGTACCTTTAAAGGTATTTTTTAAAAATTTATTGCTCTGTAATGATTATTTTCATGATTTGAGTCTGATTTCAATTAGGAGAATTCAAAATAACATAAATATTTTTTATTTGAAAGACAAATTGTATATTCATTGGGTGTGATGAATATTAAACATTTTAAAAATTGTTGCGTAAATTTCCACACAATTGATAAATGAAGAAATGGCAAATACGCATACAATCTTATGATTTAGCAAGTTAACTTCTATAACTATTTAGACTTTTAGGCTTGATGCTACCTAAGCTTTTCTGGTTTGCCTGGCTTTTCAAATGATAACACGACCCAAATAGTTCCTAAAAGGAATGTAAAAGGACTCCATAGTTTAAAAAGTGTGACAGATGGTAGCTACACTTGTGGTGAACATAGCATAACTATAAAGTTGTTGGATCCCTATGTTGTACACCTGAAACTAATGTCACGTTGTGTGTCAGCTACAATAAAAAATAAAATAAAATAAAAGAACTGTGATCAGGACTAAATCTAAAGAAAAGTGTTTGAAATTTAAAATAAAAGCTTGTGTATGGGGATGTCTTTGAGCTAATGGCAAACATAGATTTTCCTGATAATTATTTGACTTGGTGACGTCTGTGAAAGATTACAAATGCTGAATATAGAAATGTATTGTCTTAGCTTAGGTTTTCCAGAAAGTAGTGCCTGAAGCAGTGAGCCTGTATGCTGCTACTTTATTGGAGAGTGTAATCCTGAGGAGCAGAAGTGGGGAGGGCATCCAAAGGAGAGAAAGAAGAAAGGAGAGAGAGTCATATGGTGGTGCATCAATTAGTTGGTCATTTGCGGGTACGACTGATGGCCTAATCCCACAGCAATATCCTCCAAGAAGCCATAGATGCTGTGCCTCAAGACAGCCCATCAGGAGACGAAAGGGAGAACGATTTGTCAATTGGCTTTGTTCTCTTATTGGTCAAAGGTTTACCTCAAGAGTGTAACACCTTGCATGCCTGGTTCCCAAGACAGAGAGTGAAAGGTCTGAGATAAAGCACTGTCAGGATATGCATCTGTGAGATGGTTGGGCCAGGAAGCTGGTGAGGCCTTTTATTTCTGGATTATGAGTTCAGAGGAAAAATCCACAATATTTTTGCAAGCCAGGGGTACGACTTGTTAGCTTCTTAATGTATTTTCTCTCCATCATTTTTTTCTATACCGAATTTGGATTATTTTAGGTAAATGCGATCTCTTCCAGCCAGAATTGTGTTTGGCCTTACATAATAGAAACTCAGTGACACAAAACATGAAATTTGAGGAGGCATGTAAGGACTACACAGGCAACTCATCTATGCCACCAAAGAACTAGGCTCTGTCTGTGTCCTGGTCCACATTCCTTATTGATGACTGTTCCAGGCTATTCCTCTTGACCACCCTTTAGTCAAGAAAGACAAAGTAAAAGGACAATCCATGTGTAATACTGTGTTTTTTAGACAAAACTCAGTTGCATGAGATAACTTAAAGCATACCACTTGAATGTGTTTTGCGTATATTTTAAAATTAACATTATGAAAAATAAGTACTCTTCATGATATGCTGGAAGTGCATTCTATTCAGTTAGGTTCAAATATTAGCGTCTAAGAGGAATTTCCTACAGTCACTCTTTTTTTTTTTTAAAGATTTTATGTATTTGTCAGAAAGAGAGAAGGAGAGAGCGCACACATAAGCAGGGGGAATGAACGGCAGGCAGAGCAGGCAAGGGAGAAGCAGGCTCTGCCTGAGCGGGAAGCCCGATGCAGGACTCGATCCCAGGACTCTGGGATCATGACCTGAAGTGAAGGCAGACATTTAATTGACTGAGCCACCCAAGCATCCCTCCTACGATCACTCTTAAATTGATTTAACTCTCTAAAGTTGATCAATATAATTCACCACATTAACAAAGGAGAAAGAAGAGTATGATCATCTCAATATATGCAGAAAATACATTTGATAAAATCCAGTACCCATTCATATTTTTAAAAATCTCAACCAACTAGAAATATAAGGAAATTTCTTTAATATTATAAAAGCTATCAAATAAAAAAGCTACTCTGAATACCATACTTGGTATTTCCCCCTGAGTGTAACAATAGAGCAAATATGTCCACCATCATCATTTATATTTAACATTTTATGAGCATCTTAGCCAGTGCTAAGACAAAAAAGAAATAAAGATTATACACTTGATCTTAGCCAAAAGGCCGAGAAGTGATAAGAAATAAAGATTATAAAGAAAGACATAAAACTATCATTAATTTCAGCTAACATGATTGTATACAAATGAAATTAGGAGAATATATAAACTATTGAAGTTAATAAATGAATTTGGTAAGTTTGCTAGAATCAAGGTTAATATACAAAAATCTATGATAATTTTTATAGATTAGCAAAATGTTAAATAATGAAAATTTTAAAAATTTACAATAACAGCAAAAGTATTAAACCTTTATGACTAAATCTAATGAAAGCTATACAAGTCCTTTACACTGAAAAGCTCAAAATACTCATGAGACAAATTAAAAACTTAATAAATCGATATACCATGTTCCAGAATGAGAAGACTCAATGTTGTAATTCTCCTGTTTAAATTCCCTTTACTCTCTCTTACTGAGGTAAGGAACATTTTGTAACCACATGAACATTGTCTCATGCAGTATTTTCCTTCACGAAAGATATATTTATGAATCTTTGATCCCATCAGTAAATCTATAGTGAAGTCTCAACTAAGGAGTTGGTCCTGTGGAAAATTTGTTTGAAAGTCAATTATTTGGAATTTTAAACAAATTTTCATATAGTTACAGTGTTAAAAAGGATAGTTTGTCTCCCAGGCCAGCCTGCAAAATCTTACTCAATTTATAATAAAATTTATAAATTTTATTTTATAAAAAAAGTACGAGAAAGAAATTTGTTCTCATACTTCTAATTAAACAAAAGACCAAAATATAATGAGGGCATTTATTAAACATTTTTTAGTTAGAGGAAACTAGATTTGATGAAAGGAGGATGAGGTAAAGCTCCAAATCAACCAACTCTCCTACATGTTTCCTAGGCACCCTGGGATTATTTTACATGGAATTCTAAGCATCACAGCAACCCTGTAAGGAACATATTATTCCCATTTTGTGGACAGGTACTCTAAGCTCAACAAGTTTAAGTAACTTACCTAGATTCCAATAGCTGAAAAGAATCTAAGCACGAATGTCAACTAGAGCACCATCTGCTCGGGCCCATATTCTTCCCACTGAGCCATGCTGGGAGGAGTCCTAGAAAATTTCAGTTCTCTTCCAAAGGCTTCAAGTCCAGTCTTCTTCCCAGATTTTTGAAGGAAAGAATCTCTTGAGAAAACTTTTTTTCCAAACCTATTACTTTACAATTAAGAAACTAAGGCTAGGAAAATTTGAGGGACCCTCTATTTATGGGCAGGGACAATCTGTTCCTTTAGACTGCAGTGGCTGCCTTGCTGTTTCTACGGCTGGTGACAAAATTCAGATCGTTGTTATCTCTTGCCTAACGCTATTGCAGTGGCCTCCTCACTGGTCTCTGCCTCTATTTAACAATCTATATATTGCCGTTTGAATAAACTTATTAAACACAAATACTTGACACGCTGAAGTGGGATAATGATAAGGTTGTAAGGATTGTAAGAGATCATGCACATAAAGCTCTTAGCATAGGGCTGAGCGTTTAGAACCCAATAAATACTTGCCATTATCATTTTCCTATCCAGAGGCTGCAAATGACTTTCCATTGTTGACAGGGGGAGACCCTTTCCTTAAGTTGGGTTGTAGGAAGAGGTTTCAGGTGTAGGTGATTGCCTAATGAGATGCTCCCTGGAGCAATCGGTAGTGAGGTGTAAGCACCAGGATAGGCAAAGGGAAAGATCCAAGCAAAGGCATGATTTCAGGTGACATCTTAGTACCAACCAGATTTCATAGGAGCTCTGGAATATACATTATATCTCAAAGTTTATTCCACTTTGAGGCACAGGAGATGGGCTGGCTTTTTATTCCTGGCCTGTCATTGGCTATAAACCATCCAGGAGAGACATGAATGCCCAGCATTTCTGGCTCTTGGCCAAGTGGCCAAAGCACCTAACATAAAAAGGTCCTCAAGAAAAGGTTTCAGGTGGAAAACAATAGAAACAAAGCATACAAAGGTCAAGGGATAGGTGCAAGATAGGAAGTGGAGGAAGGGTGGCCAGGGTTCAAACAATGTGCAGTACTTCTCTCTGCACTGAAATTGCAATCTTCCTGCCAATTAGGCCCATTTCTCATTGCTGTTCTTCACTTATTCTGTGCCCCAGCTGAACCACTCATTCACACAGCCTGTCAGCATGTGCCAGGCACTGTTCTAGTGCCAGAAAAAATAATAGTAAACATAAGTTTCTTCCCTCATGGAGCCCACATTCTCTGGGGGGAGGTCAATAATAAAAAACTAACAACATGCAAACATAGAATTTCATAAGATATCAGGTAAGGATATGTGTGATGAAGAAAAATGGTGTAGGGTAAGAGGACAAAGGGTTAGGGCTCTTTTGTTGTTCCTTTGTTTTGGTTTTCCTTTTAGATGGAAAGGGGTGAGGTGATGATTCAGCAAAAACACAGGTGAGGTGCATAAGTGAGTGAACAAGGCTAATGTTTAGCAAAAGAGAATCTAGGGGGAGAGGAGACCACGTGCACAAGCTCTGAGTTCAGAATGTGCCTTTCTTCTTTTGAACTACACAGAGGCTATGATGGCTGTAGTCTGGTGGGTGATGGAGAGTGGTAAGAAGTAGGGTGAGAGCCAGGAACTACATGGTGTAGGTCTTGGAAACTACAGTCATGGAGGACTTTGGATTTCATTCTAACTGTGGTGAGAAGTCACCAAAAACCATTTAGTGGATGAGTGGCATAAGTGCCTTATGTTTCCAAGTGATCATCTTAGGGAAGTATATTGGGTATTTATTGCTATTTAAAAAACTATTTGAAAACATAGTGCCTTAAAACAACCACCATTAACTTGCTGACAGGTCTGTGTGTTGGCCGTTTGGGAAGGCCTCAGCTGGGACACCTTGATTCTGCTCCAGTGGAGTTGAGCTCACTCACATGTAGGTGGTCAGTTGGCAGTCAGCTGGGGACTAGGTGATCTTGGAAGGCCTCCCTCATAGGTCTGACAGTTGGCTCAGGCTGAGAGCTGGAGGAGTCCTGGTTCTCCTCCACTGGTCCATTCATGTGGACCCCATTGTGTAGGTCTCCTCACAAGGCACGTGGAGCAGATCTGAGCAGGAAGATCTAAATTCTGTAATGGTTATGTAAAGTTGGAAATATCTATTAGGTGTACAGAAGTACTAAGTAGGCATATGGTATATGTGTATGGATTTTAAGGGAGAGGTCGAGTTGGAGATACACCATCAACTACTATTTAAAGCCAGTGGATTGAATGAGATCACATAGGTAGTGAATATACATAGAGAACGGAATAGATTCATGACTTAGTGGTTCTTAGGTTGGGATAAGAAATGCATTTAACCAAAGAGATTCAGAAGTAGGTGTTTAGTACATTATTAAGCACAATATAAAAAACAAACCAAGCATAGATGATGAGTGTCATGAACCAAAGAGTACATTTCATCTAATTCTGTAAACCTTCATTCTTCAAAATGAAGAGAACAAAAATTATTTGATTATTATTTGCATTCTATTTCAGAGATTCTTCTTTCTTTCTTTCCTATTATTTTATCTTCTATTCTTCAAAAGCCTCTGCCCATCCAGGTTCTGAAAAAAAAATAGATGGAGACCAAAATGCCAACTTCTTTATTAATAAACAGAGGTTGGAGGCTATAGTTTCATTTTAGGCAGATTTACCACATGGTTACAGGCAGCCCTAGACAACCACAGGCCTCCCCATGTGCTGGCCTTGTAGAAATTTCTCAACTACATATTTTATTCTCCCAGATTCTACTGTTCTGTTTTTATTTTTTTGTGGACAATATAGCAAATGCAACCTTTGGGGAAGTCCAATAAATAACATCCTACTTCCTTGCCAGGATTTAGAAAAAATAAAAATGAAACAAAAGGATGGCCAACAGAGTTCAGAATGTCAATTTTATTATTGGCAAGTGCTAATTTGGAGGACTTAATCTTAGTTTGAGGGCCGAATGAACCTGCTAAACAAGCTTCGAAATTAGGTAGACTTAACGACACTTGACAGGCAGCACTGGGCTTAGGCAGGCACCCAGCTGGTGGAGGTGGGCAAAGAGCTGCCCTGGGAGAACAATGGAGAGTCAATAGATGCTTCTGTGGGCAGTTCAGTCTTAAAAGGGAGAAGGGAAGTTCTGGCTATATAAATCTTGCTTTCTCTTCCCCAAATTATACTTTCAATCCTGATGGAGTAAACAGAAGGGTAGAGAGAGAATAAAGTTAATACCCAGTCAGGAATGGGGATAAAATGTTGCCTCCACAAACATTCAGAACTTTTGTTTTGTAAGGGTATATATTGGCACTATTTCATATTTAACTGCCTTTTGGGGAGGGTACAAAAATGAATCAAGAGTAGTATTTCTAGAAGTAATTGGAATCCTTAGAACTGCTATAAAACAACATCTTTTTACCTATAGTTTCATATGCAAAAGAATGAAATAAAAAATTTACATGTATGTGTATTTGGGAGGTGTTAGGGAGTGGAAGAATGGCAGAAGGATGAAGCACATGGCTTGGGCTTGATTCTGCTGCGTGCGATAAAAAGAAATGGTGGAGGAAAAACAGTGAATCTACAGTTCCTTGAATAATCGTGGTGGAAACCCGGGCTCAGAACAGTTGTGATGCTGTCCAGAGTGAAAAGTTGGTGAAGAACAAAACGTACGATGTACATGTCAATATTCAGAAATTGAGCATTCTTTTGTTAGAGTGAATGGGCCAACATCAGGAACAGAATGAACATAGCTTACATGAACACCATTTCCTCTCCTTCATACAATGACACTGGTGCGAGGAATCTGCTGCTATGATTTGGCCCCTGAAGCATTAAGTAGGTAAATGAATTTTAGCGTATCCCGAATGGAAAGATAGCAATCCTATCTAATCTTTGCCCTAGGCATACTTTGAATCCTACTTCCTATGCCCACTTAATTACTTTAAGTTGACAGCTGCTCCTCCAGGCAGACCCCTAAGTAGCAATCACTCTGGAGAGGGGTCCCCAACACACAAACTGCAGGATTGGGAGCTCATGAAAACTATTTTTGATAACTCCACTTGAACAGAAGTTCAAGGATACATACCACCTCCCTCTGGATATGTTAACTATTTTTTAATGATGTTATCTGATATTTAACAATGTACGCAGAGCAGCAGAGCCTTGAGTTTGTTGTTTAAATATCTTTGATGCTGTGTCATAACAAATTAGTTTCTAAATGTTGCCAATTTGGCAGACAAAGCTGATTATTTCCTGCAATCTCACTGCATATGTGCACAAGATTATAATTAATGATCAGGGATGCCAGCCATACTTTAATAATGATCCTTCAGTGTTTAGGAGCCGATTAAAGCAACTGGCATTTGTGCCCTCTATCGGGGCAGAGGTGAGAGAAAGGAGGCAGTGAATCTGGATAGATCTATCAGTGTCAGAGATTCAATAGTTTGCTGATTTCTGTTATAAATTTGAAGATTCTGGGGGAGTTATTGACAAAGCTGCTGCTGTGAATATTAACAGAGTGTTTATGTAGCCTTCACTGAAGCAGTGCAAGTCCTAATTAGATTGGAATTGGTCTTTTGGCAACTTTGCAATATTCGCTTCCTCAGTGTACCAGTATGCCACATGAGGACTCTGAGATCAGTGATATATTTCTAAAGAATTATGTGAGCACAAAATGTCAAGATATCGAAGGTGTTTCATCATAATGAAATGAGATTTATCAATTCTCACAGTCCAAAATCTCAACTTTCTAAAACACCATGTTTTCTTTCTGGTTCTTGGCAAAAAGCATGGCTAACAAATGAATGTTCTTAAGTGAAGATGATAGCATCTACAATAAAAATGAGAGAGGGAAGAAGGGGAGTGAGAGAAACACAAATCTTCTTGAATGGAGCCTATTTTAAGAATATATCTCAAGCCCTAGAATTCCAAAGCAATTACAGTTCAAAGTGATTCCTTGATTAACCAAAGGATTCATCCAGGGGTAATTTTAGATTGTCTAGCATTAAAAATAGTGCGATTTGCTTACCATTTAGGACTATCTCCTGTACAAATTGAAGTAAATCTATAGTCCCATGAATCTTTACTGAGATGCTGCTTACTATGATTCCAAAAAGCTTTGTAGGACCTTAATTCTTCTTACACATCCTCCTATGGTACTGCAATACAACATTCCAGAGCAAGTCTAGTTGTTAATGAGAGGAACATCTGATGATTAAACTCCTATGGGGATATCTGGAGGTAGTAACTTCAAACAATACTTCAATTAGACCTTTTATGCCAGAAAAAATAAAACATGGCGCTGACATCTAATGTTATGGAACCATTTTTAGAGCTTGCCAAGAAATTCACAGGAGCCTGCTTTCTTAACTGTGATTTGGATGGCACTTTCCTGGGATTCTTCTTTTTTTTTTTTTAAGATTTTATTTATTTATTTATTTGAGAAAGAAAATGGGGTGGGGGCCGTGGGGAGGAATGGGATAGGGCAGACTCCATGCTGAGCACAGGGCCCAAACTGGGGCTCGATCTCATCACCCTGAGATCATGACCCACCCCAAAACCAAGAGTTGGATATTCAGCTGACTGCACCACCCAGACACCCCTTCTGGGGTTATTCTTAATCAGTTTCTTAAAGGACTTAATCTTTCATTTAACTTTTAAAAAAATTGTTGGAGTGGGAAGGAAGGAATTGGGTGTGTGTTTGATATTCTAGTTTGACCAGGAAGTCAAATGAAAGTATTTATAATAATTGTTTTTCTCTTGCTCATAGTTCAGTTGAATAAACACATAGAGATACACATGCAAGCGAAAATATCTTGGGGATATCAAGCTAACACTATCAATTCCTTGGGGTCTTTGCTAACTCCTACAGCTGACTGAGTAGTCCTTCTAGAGATTCATCCCTCTTTTCCAAGGCTTTCTCCACTCTTGATAAACAGATATGGTATAGAACTTTGTGACATCATGAGACTCAATGAACAGAACTTTGATCAGAAAGCTTAAACTTTTAAAAACTTGTCCTATTATTTATTTTATTAATTTCCTTGCAGAATTATTTATGCACTACAAATTGCATTCATTCAAAGTGTATAATGTGATGATGACTTCTGCCAAGTGTATAATAAAATTCTAGAATATGCAAATTAATATATAGAACAAAAAGTTGATCTACAGTTGCCCAGGACAGGGGCAAAAGGAAGAGCTAACTATAATGGATGGAAATGGAAATGTCCTCTGTCATGGTTGTAGTGACAGTTTCACAGGCATTGTAGGTTTTTCATCAAAAACTTTCTGAAACCTTTGTTTGTATTTATTATCAACAGTGTGAGTTACTGATTTAGATCCTATTTTTGTGGGTGTGTTTTCTAAGGCTTTTCCTCAATTTCTTCCCTTTTTGGAATTTTAAACATTGTTAATAAAAATAACTTAAAGAGGGCAATGGAACTGAGTCCAATCTGGAAACTTCTTAAATATGGATTGAATGTATCAGCCTTATCAAATTGATTTTTCTAGAAAGTTCAATGTAAATACTTTGCATAATTAAAAATTAGATTATGTATAATGAAGGCTAAAGTTCATACAGAAGAATACTATTAAACACCTCATAAATGTGACAAGACTCTGAAATGCTTCACTGGGATCAGCCTCATGGAAAAGTAACTGGTGGCTTTGCCTCTACAACACACCTTACACAATAACTGTCCAGTGGTGATAAATTTGTTCCTTTATTTTCTGTCATTTTACCTTCTACTTTGAATGTAACTTTTTCTTTAGAGAAAATTTTTATTTTATTATGATTACCCTACACAGTTGTGTATATAGTGGGCATAAGCACATTCTAAATACATGAGAAGTAAGTTTGGTTTATTCTGAGCTGATGTTTCAAAGGGAGCTCTAATTAATCTGGCAAGAATGAATTTGGGGAACATTAAGTTTCTCTGGAACTGCCATGTATAGAAATACACCACGTGCCCACTCTTCTGTATTCCTACACTCTACCAAACTGAATCTCAAATTCCTCATTTATGCTTACAGATAGATTACTAATAATACATTTTAGAAAAGTTTCCCCTGCCGAGTATTTACTTTTTAATAAGGTTGTAGTGCAGAAACTAAGGGCCTGAAGTTCAGAAAAGAGAATTTAATGTCTCAGTTAATGAATGGAGGAGGATTTGGGGGCCCATAAAGACGTTTCTAATGCCCTCATTTTCAAGTATGATGTTGTTACAGAATGTGTGTTGTATAGGTATTCAGTGTCCAAGAGATCTTGAAGAAAAATTCAATCGGCAACTGGTACCATGAGTTCCTATTTTTGGGAGAAGTGTATTATAGGATTTCAAGCACATACAAGTCATAGAAGTTAAATAGCAGCGTATGTAAGCCACTCATTTTTTCTTACAACCTGACTTCTTAGGCTAAGTGCTTCCCAGTATCTGTATAATATGTGATGTATATCTGAACACTACTTAATTAGCAAGTATTTATTGAACCTTGTATGTCCTTAACCTTTTCTAGAAGATATATGAGACATAGCCATTGCCCTTATAAAATTTATAATGGCGAAAATGAAAGAAAATTCAGTAATGAGTTGCATAGAATTTAAGGGAGTTCAAATGGCTGGTGAAGATAAACTCATTTTGGAAGGTATGGTTTCTTGAACTCTATTTGAAGACAGACATGTTTTGTAATAGCCTGAAATGTAACAAAGTCAGGGGGAGTTGAGGAAGAGTCATCTTACAGGACAGGAGAGAATACTGTCATGGGAATTGCTGTTCTCACTTTTATTCTGAGACTAGTCTCAAATATACTTTGAAATACTCTCCTTCAGGAGTGAGTGGCCTGCATTTATGGACTTTATTTTTGGTGTTAACTTTTAATTTCTGTTAGTATCATGCCATGCAAAGAAGTCCAAGCACCAGTAGCTTGGGTATCATCTAGGACCATGTTAGAAATGCAGATTCTCAGAACCCAGTCCAGCCCTACTAGAACAGAACCTGCACTCCAACAAGAGCCCAGGTGACTCATTTGCACAGTAAATTTTAAGAACTACTGCTCTAGAAAACTGTTGCCGCATCCTAGAATCACTTAGGGGGCTGTATAATCCTGATGCTCAAGCCACACTCCGTATCCATTAAGTCAAAATGTGATGAATGGGTACCTAGGCATGATAATTGTTTTTTAAAGCTGCCCAGGTAGTTTCCGTGTGCACACAGGCTGAGCATCAGTCTGTGAGATACCGCCACATAGCACTTGGAGCAGCAGCAGGTAGAATTTAAGAGTATCTCTCAATACTTTATAAATTCTGATTACCTAACTTGCTTTACAAATTCTCATTGAGTGTACACAAAGTATTAGCATATCCTTTTAATCTGTGTGTAAAAATTTAATTAGGCATCATTTGAGCAGCTGCTCTTGAGAGCACCTTTTCCTTTCTTAAGATTTTTCTTTAGACAGGTTTGGCATGTAAAATATCAAACACTGAAGTTTTTTGGTTCCCATAAGGAATATGCAGTAACAACATTTGATCAAAGATAAATAGGATGAAATAAAATAGGATATACTGTAAAAGAAACACATTCTATATGAGAATTCATCTGAAATTCCCTTTAGGTAGGGCAACTTCCCTAATGAATAAGAAATTTTTTATCTTTTAAAATAATTATTTCTTTTTTTTAATCCTTGAACCATAAATCGGAAAGTATAATTTAATCATTCATAGTGATAAAAATAACCATTTTTATAAATGGCAAATATTCCAAACAACAAAATGTTAGAGGTTAGACATTTGGGGAAATCAAAGAAACTCATTCAATATGTTGGAGAAAAATTTAGTATACTTTTTTTGTCTTTTCCTATGAAACTTGCAGAAGAGGCTTATGAATCTGAATTTGAATTAGAACTAACAGAATTAAGTGTTCATTTTTCTACATATTGTTGATGCAAATAATTTTGTGGAATTTTACCAGTTTCACCTACATGCGTGCTTATGATACTCTTTAGTAACTTAAGTATTTTTAGATATGTTTAAGGTCAAAATGAAAAATAAAGTGAAACCTCATTATAAAGTATCATAATATTCTGAAATTATGTATTAGGATAAGTCCAATGGATATAAACACTTTTTTTCACAAATCAGATTTTGTTATTTTCTTAAGCAAATATCTTACATGTATATGGGTTTTATTTTAGTTTTTAAAGATTTTTTTAAGTTTTTTAAAAATTGAGATATAATTGACATATAACATGATATTTGTATATTAGATTTGGGTATACAACAGCATGATTCCATATTTGGATTCCATATTACAAAATGATCACCATAAGTCTAGTCAACATCCACAACACACATAGTTAAATGTTTTTTCCTTGTGGTAAGTCCTGGGGATGTAATGTAGAGCATGATGACTATAATTAATAATGCTGTATTATATACTTGAAAGTTCCTAAATGTGTGTGTGTATTTTAAATTATTATTTTGAAATGGTTTTAGATTTATAGAATGACTGGAAAAATAGTACTAAAAGGGGCAGAACTTCCATAAAGGTGGAGAAAGGACTTCTGAAAATCTGCTCCTCACTTAAAACAATAAAACACTGGCAAAGTGCTCGCTTCGGCAGCACATATACTAAAACGCTGGCAAAATTGTTGAAATCAGCTTTTTCAGAATTCTGAAAATAAGCTAAAGGTTTTCAGAGATCCAAAAAAAAAAAAAAAATGTTTACTCAACAAATGACTGCATTGCTGTAATAACAGTGGGCTTTGTGGCATTTTAACTTGCCCATTTCCATCTCTTTCTCACTAATTCCATAGTATCCTTGAAAACCCACAGTGTAACATCCACTGGAAAGGGAAGAATGGATTGTATCCCTAGGGTATTGTTAATCAGCAGCAATTGCTTAACATTGACGTGGCCTGAGGTGGTGATATCAGTTGGGGAAAATAAGTGATGAACCAAAAAATTTACCAAAAAATCCATAGAACAGAGTAAGTTCAGAGGGGACTTTGGAAAGTTTCTATATGTTTCTGGAAATTTAGAACACCATGTGCATGTATAAACTGTGACCCTTTGCGGGGCTGTGTGCATGCTAAGGAAAGACCTAATCTCTTAGGGTCTTTCAAGTGGTGTTTAAAGCCGAGTTCTAATTTGCTGGAGCACCAAAGCTCTGCTCCAGTGCACACAAAGGCCTTTTTAACAAAGGGTAGAAGACATTTGTTCAAGGCTTTTAAGGAAATCTCTCTAATCAATAACTAAACATTAAGCTAACCATACAGAGACTAGGTGGCTACACACAACAGAGAATATAGACTCTGCATAATTAGTCCAGGAATGTCACTAAATAAACAGAATACAACAGCAGCAACAACAAAAACAGACAGAAACAACAATAGTAAAAACAAATCTTGGTCAGGGGATCTAATTTCCAGAGTTGTTATGCTATATTTAAAATATTCAATTTTCAAAAAAGTTTTAAGACATAGACAGGAAAGTATGGCTTATACACACAAAAAGCAATCAATAGAAACTATCCTTGAGAAAGCTCAGATGTTAGATTTACTAAATGCATTACTTTTCTCCTGGTGACATAAAAATTGCCCAAAACATAGTGACTTAAAACAATATAAATTTATTATCTTGCAGTTTTGTAGGTCAAAAGTCTGACATGGGTCACTGGGATAAAATCAAGGAGTCAATAAGACTGAATTCCATTCTGGAGTCTCTACAGGATATTCCATTTTCTTACCTTTTTCTGTTAGAGGTTACCCAGATTCCTCAGCTCATGGCATTATTTCTCATCCTCAGAGCTAGGCAGGGAAATAGAGTTCTTAACACTTTGTACGTTTCTGGTTCTTCTTTCATAGTTGCATTTCTTCTGCCTATAGTCAGGAAAGGCTCTCTGCTTTTACAGACTCATGTGATTAGATTTGGCCTATCCAGACAATCCAGGATAATTTCCCAGTCTTAAAATCACATCTACAAAGTTCTTTGTACCATGTAAGATAGCATATATACAGATTCCAGTGATTAAGGAGTGGACATCTTTGGAGAAGAGGCATTATTTTGCCTACCATATGGGACAAAGACTTTAGCTCAGCCTTTATAAACATGTTCATAAATTAAAGGAAACAATTGTCTAAAGAATTAAAGTACAAGGGTGATATTTCACTAAACAGAGTATACCATGAAGGATAGAAAGTGTGAAAAAGAATCAAATAGAATTACTGATACTGAAAAGTTCAATAACTGAAATTTAACTGTTACTAGAGGGATTCAACATCAGATCTGAGTTAGCAGAAGAAAGAGGCAGTGAACTTCAAGGCAGCTGAATTGATATTATACATTAAAAAAAAATAGTAAATGAAATAAACAGAAGCTCACAGTCATGTGGAGCATCATTAGATGTACCAACAAATCTGTAATGGGAGTCCCAGAAAGAGAAGAGAAAAGAGAAAAAATGGGCAGAAAAAAATTTGAAGAAGGAATGGATGAAAATGTCCCAAATTAAATAAAAAACAATCTATGCATATAAGAACTTAATTAATTCCAAGTAAGATAAACTCAAAGAAGTCCATAATTATACATATCATAGTCAAATTGTTGAAAGTCAAAGACAAGGGGAAAATCTGACAGTAGCAAGATAAAAATGGCTCATATTGTGCAAGGGAGTCTTTTTTAAGATTAACAGTTAGCTTCTCATCAGAAATCAGAGACCAGAAGTCATCAGAAGGACATATCCCAAGTGCTGTAAGAAAAAGAGTATCAACTGAATTTCCGATATCCAACAAATCTATCCTTTAAAAATGAAGAATACAGTAAGACATTCCTAGATAAACAAAACTGAGAATTCATTACTAGAATACCCAAGAATAAAATATTAAAGGGTAAAATGAAAGGACGATAGAGAGCAAATAAAATATATATGCATAAAGAATACTATATAGGGAAGTATAAAAGATAGTTTAGTTTCTGTAGCCTTCTTTTGTTTCTAAACCTTTTTTAACCTATCTGATTTAAAACACAGGTAATAATTATAAGTCTGTGTGTTGGGCACACAATGTATAAAGATGTAATTTGTGTGACAATAATATAGCACAAAGGAGGGGGAGGAATTGGAATTATAAGAGCAAAGTTTTTGTTCAACACCCAAAAAATAAATAATCCAATTAAGAAATGGGCAGAAGACATGAACAGACACTTCTCCAAAGAAGACATACAAATGGCTAACAGACACATGAAAAAATGCTCAGCGTCACTCATCATCAGGGAAATACAAATCAAAACCACAATGAGATAACACCTTACACCTGTCAGAATGGCTAAAATTAAGAACTCAGGAAACAACAGATATTGGTGAGGATGTGGAGAAAGGGGAACCCTCTTACACTGTTGGTGGGAATGCAAACTGGTGCACCCACTCTGGAAAACAATATGGAGGTTCCTCCAAAGTCAAAAATAGAACTATCTATGACCCAGCAATTGCACTGCTAGGTATTTATCCAAAGCATATAAAAATACTGATCCAAAGGGGCACATGCACCTCAATGTTTATAGCAACAATGTCCACTATAGCCAAAACTTGGAAAGAGCCCAGATGTTCATTGACAGATGAATGGATAAAGATGATGTGATAGATATATCTCTCTATCTATATCTATCTATCCATCTATCTATATCTATATCCATATATTTATATATCTATATCTATATCTAGGTAGATATATATATCCATTATATGCAACTGATGAACTGATGAACTCTACATCTGAAACTAAAAATGTACTATATGTTGGCTAACTGAATCTAAATTAAAAAAAAGAAAAAAAGAAGATTGGATAAGATATATATATATCTATCACATCTTCTTTATCATATATGTATATGAATATTACTCATCCATCAAAAGGAATGAAATCTTGTCATTTGCAACAACATGGATGGAATGAGAGTATATTATACTAGACGAAATAAGTCAGTCAGTCAGAAAAAGACAAATGCCGTATAATTTTCTTCATATGTGGAATTTAAGAAACAAAACAGATAAACATAGGGGAATGGAAGGAAAAATAAAATAAGATTAAAACAGAGAGGGAGGCAAACCTTAAGAGACTCTTAACTATAGGGAACAAACTAAGGGTTGCTGACGGGGAATTGGGTAAGGGGTTGGGCTAAATGGGTGATGGGCATTAAGGAGGGCACTTCTAATGAGCACTAGGTGTCATATGTAAATGATGAATCCCTAAAGTCTACTCCTCAAACCAATACTACACTGTATGTTAAGTAATTTAATTTAAGTAAAATCTTGGAAGAAAAAAAATAAAGATGATCCAAGAAAAAGAAAGGTGCAAAATTTTTGTATACTATTATAACTTATTGGTATTAATTTGAACCACATTGTTATGAATTAAGATGTTAACTGCATTGCCAGGGCAACCACTGAGAAAATGACTAATAAATATGGTAAAGAATGACAACAGAATTGAAAGACTTAAGAATTGTAAATGTAAAAAACAAAACAAAAAAAAAAAACAACAACAACAAAAGAATTGTAAATGTACATACACAAAAGGGCCCCAAAATGATTTAAAAAAAAAATCTGACAGAATTGAAGGGAGAAATAAACATTCTAACAAAAATATTTAAAGAAGTCAGTACTTCACTTTCAATAATGGACAGAACAATTAAGCAAATGACCAACAAAGAAACAGGAGACTTGAACAATGCTGTTAACCAGCTGGACATAAAAACATCTATATAGCCCTCCATCCAACAATAGCAGAGTGCACATTCTTGAGAGCAAACGGAACATTCTGTAGCCTATGTTAGACCTTAAAAGAGCACAGGGTGTTATACGCAACTGATGAACTTATATGTTGGTTAACTGAATCTAAATTAAAAAAAAGGAAAAAAAGAAGATTGGATAAGTGAAAATAATTTGTTATACAAAGTAGGTTCTCTAGCTACAATGGCATCGAATTAAAGGTCATTAACAGAAGGAAATTTTGAAATTCACAAATATGTGGAATTTAAATAACACACTTCTAAATACTCATGAGTTCAAAAAGGAATCCCAAGGGAAATTAGAAAACACTTTGAGACAAATGAAACTGAAAGCACGGGAAACCAAGACTTATGGAAAGCAGCTAAAGCAGTGTTAATAGGAATTTTTTTTAAAGTGGTAAGTGTCTATATTAAAAAATAAGAAAGATTTCAAGTTTATAAACTAACCTCTACCTAGAAAATAGAAAAGAAGATCAAATTAAACCCAAAGCAAAGAGAAGGAAGGAAGTAATAAAAATAAAAGCATAAATAAATGAAATGGAGAACAGAAAGATAATAGACAACTTTTATATAATGTTGGGTTTTGGAAAAGCTCGACAAAACTGACAAACTTTTACCTAAATTGATAAGAATATAGAAGTGAAGACTCAAACTACTAAAATCAAGAATGACGGAAGGGATAGTATTACTAACCTTAGAGAAATTTAAAAAAAGATAGTAATGAAGTACTATGAATAATGTATGTGAAAAATTAAATAACAAAACAAATGAAAACATTTCTAGAAAGACATAAACTGTTGAGAATGGCTCAAGAAGAAATCATCTGAATACATTTTTAACAAGTCAAAGAGATTAAATTAGTAATCAAAATCTTCTCACAAAGAAAAGCCCAGACTCAGTAGACTTCATTAGTGAATTCTATCAAATATTTAAAAAAAAAAAAAAAAGCTTTATCACCAATCCTTCACAAACTCTTACAAAAAACAGAAGAGGTGAGAACATTTCCCAACTAATTCTATGGGGATAGAATTATTCTGACAGCAAAAGTGTAGACAGATGAAAAGAAAACTACAGAACAATTCCCTTATGAATATAGCCACATAAATCCTCAAAGTAATAGGAAACCAAATCTAACAACATATAGGAAGCATTATACACCATGACCACATAGGATTTATCTAAGGAAAATGAGTTGATTAACATCAATCAAAATCAATCAATGTAATACACCATATTATTAGAATAAAGGATAAGCACCACAAAGTTATCCCATTAGATGTAGAAGTGCATTTGACTTGAGCCAACACCCTTTCATGATAAAATACTTACCAACTGGGAATAGAAGAGAGCATCCTCAACCTGATAAAAAGTATGTACAAAAACCCACAGCTCAAATCATGTTTAAAGGTAAAAAACCGAATGCTTTCCTGCTAGGATCAAGAATCAGACAAGGGGGTGCCTGGGTGGCTCAGTTGTTAAGCGTCTGCCTTGGGCTCAGGTCATGATCCCAGGGTCCTGGAATCGAGCCCCACATCAGACTCCCTGCTCTGCTGGAAGCCTGCTTCTCCCTCTCCCACTCCACCTGCTTGTGTTCCCTCTCTCGCTGTGTCTCTCTCTGTCAAATAAATAAAATCTTAAAAAAAAAAAGGCAAGAATGTCTTCTTTCACCTCTGCTGTTCATCATTGTGCTGAAGATTCTAGCAAGGGCAATTAGGGAAGAAAAAAGTTATTGAGATTGGAAAGGGAGACATAAAACTATCTTTATTTGCAGATGATATGATCTTGTACATAAAAAACTCTATGGAATCCAAAAATAAACTATTAGAACTTATTAATAAGTTCAGCAAGTTTGTAGGATACAAAATTAATACATAAAAATCAATGTGTATCTGTACAATACCAATGAGCAATCCAAAAATAAAATTAAAGAAATAATTCTAATTATAATAGCATCAAAAAATAAACTATTAGAATAAATTTAACACAACAAATAAAAGATGTGTACATTAAATACTATAAAACATTGACAGTAAAGAAAGTCTAAATGACACAAATCTGTACCTTTTCACTAGCATCTCTCCATTTCTTAGTTCCTGGTAACCACTATTCTACTCACTCTATTAGTTTGGCTGTTTTTAGATTCCATAGATAAGTGATATCACATGGTATTTGCCTTTCTCTGTCTGACTTATTTCACTTAGCAATACATCCTCAGTGTCCATCCATGTTGTCACAAATGACAGGATTTCCTTCTTTCTCATGTTTGAATAATATTCCGTTGTTTATATACCACCTCTTCTTTATCCATTCATGTGTACATGGGCACTTTAGGTTGTTTCAAAGTCTTGGCTATTGTGAATAACATTCTCCTCAAGATTTCATTTCCTTCCAATATATCCCCAGAAGTGATATTCCTGGATCATATCCTACTTCTATTTTTAATTTTCCTCAGTTTTATTGAGATATTGACATATAACATTGTATTAGTTTAAGGTGTACAACATAATGGTTTGATATATATATATATATTGTGAAATGATTACTGCAATATGTTCAGTTAACATCTGTCATCTCACGTAGTAACAGTTTTTTTTCTTGTGATGAGAATTTTTAACATCCACTCCCTTATCAACGTGCAAGTATACAATATTGTTAACTATAGTCACCGTGTTGTACATTTCATCCCAGGGACTTATGTATCTTATAATGGGAAATTTGTACCTTTTGACCACCTTCACCCATTTTGCCCACTTTCCCACGCCCCACCTTTGGCAACTACCAATCTAGTATCTGTATCTATGTGTTCATTTTTGTTTAGATTTCACATGTAAGTTAGATCGTATAGTATTTGTTTTTCTTTGTCTGACTTATTTCATTTAGCATAATGCCCTGAAGGTCTATCCATGTTGTCACAAATGGCAGGATTTCCTCCTTTAATATGTATAAATATGTATTTATAGAAATACATTTCCTTCATATATCTATAAATATAGATAAATATAAATATATATAGATAATAGATAAATATAAATAAATATAGATATAGATAGACATTTGACATCTTCTTTATCCATTCATCATTGATGGACACATGTTATTTCCATGTCTTAGCTATTGTAAATAGTGCTTCAGTGAACATGGGGAGGTACAGATATCTTTTTTTTAAATTTATTTATTTATTGAGAGAGAGTAGGGGAGGGGCAGAGGGAGAGGGAGAGACAGACTCTCAAGCAGACCACCCACTAAGCATGGAGCCCAATGAGGGGCTTGATCCCATGACCTTGAGATCATGACCTGAGCAGAAATCAAGAGTCAGACACTTGGGTACCTGAGTGGCTCAGTGGGTTAAAGCCTCTGCCTTCGGCTCAGGTCATGATCTCAGGGTCCTGGGATTGAGCCCCGCATCTGGCTTTCTGCTCAGCAGGGAGCCTGCTTCCCCCTCTCTCTCTGCCTGCTTCTCTGCCTACTTGTGATCTCTCTCTCTCTGCCAAATAAATAAATAAAATCTTTAAAAAAAACAAAGTCAGACACTTAACTGACTAAGCCACTCCAGTGTTCCCACGTATCTTTTTGAAATAGTGATTTTATTTCTTTCAGGTATATATCCAGAAGTGGAATTGCTAAATCAAATGACAGTTCTATTTCTTAATTTTTGAGGAAATCTCCGCACTCTTTTTCATAGTGACTACACTAATTTACATTCCCACTGACAACACACAAGAGTACCCTTTCCTCCACATTCTTGTTAATACTTTTTCTTGTCCTTTTGATGATAGCCAATACAAAAGGTATGAAGTGATGTCTTGTGGTTTAGATTTGCATTCCCCTGATGATCAGTTATGTTGAGCATCTTTTCATGTACCTGTTAGTCATTTGTATGTCTTCTTTGGAAAAAATGGCTATTCAGATTCTTTGCCCAGTTTTTTTAATCAAAATGTTTATGTTCTTTCCTAGTGAGTTGTATGAGTTCCTTATGTGTTTTGGATATCAGCTCCTTATTAGATATATGATTTGCAAATATTTTCTCTCATTCCATAGGTTGCCTTTTCATTTTGTTGATTGTTTCTTTTGCTGTGCAGAGGCTTTTTAATTTGATGTAGTCTCACTTGTTGATTTTTGCTATTGTTGCTTGTGTTTTGGTGTTATATTAAAAAAAAATCATTGCTAAGACCATTATCAAGGGAGCTTTTCCTGTCTTTTATTCTAGGAATTTTACAGTTTCAGATCTTGTGTTTAAACCTTTAATCCATTTTGTTTATCTTTTGAGTGGTGTAAGATGGAGATCCAGCTTCATTTTTCAACATGTGAGTATCTAGTTATCCCAGCACCATTTATTGAAAAGCCTATCATTTCCCCTTTGAGTATTCTTTGCTCCCTTGTCACATATTAGTTGACGTGAGTGTTTATTTTTGGACTTTTGATTCTGTTTTATTGGTCTGTGTGTCTGGTTTTTTGCCAGTACCATACTATTTTGATTGTAATAGCTTTGTAATATAGTTTGAAATAAGGAAATATGATGCCTCCAGCTTTGTTCTTCTTTCTCAGGATTGCTTTGGCTATCTGGGATTTTTTGTGGTTCCATACAGATTTTATAATTGTTTGGTTTGTTTGTTTTTATTTCTGTGAAAAAATGCCGTTAGAATTTTGATAGGGATTTGGTTTTTCCACACACACTGAGTACTTTGCAAAGATTATGTTATAGAACTTTTAATCTGTCTGCACATGCCTGCAAAGCTTAACCTTAACCATCTCAAAATTTATAGAAGCTCATCTGATATTTTAAATGGTTTGTAACCAGGTAAATATACAGCTAACCACTATACTCAATCTGGACCTGAAGGCACCTCAAAGTTTACATAGCAGTTGAAACATGTGAGACTGACAGGGACCAGAAGCAAGACCATCGCTAAGAGCACCATCATCCTTCTGATTTACCACCCACAAAGGACTTTACTCACATAAGGTCCCAATTTTTAAGGATTTCTAGGAAAAAGAATGTCCAGATGGCTTCCTGTAATCTGTAAAATAAGTAGGCTAAAATTATGCTGCATTTCACAGAAGTTTTGGGGTCTTTGAGGTGAGGATCACCCAGCAAAATCATGTTTCACTCAGAGCTTATTTCAGAGAGAATAAAATTCCTCCAAGCAACTCCTGAAAAGTTTTTTTTCACCTTGAGCTCTGTATGTACTTTAAATATCCATGACCTATCAAATGGAAATATCATTTTGAAGTGATCTTCCTACCAAATAGATAATTGCTTAATGTTAAAACTCAGTATTTCTATGTACACATCTTCATGCTTTCCAAGCCTGTTAAATTCCTAACAACCTTGCACCCGGAGATGTCCATTTTTATGATAATGAACATCCTACTTTATATTTATATGGGTCTCTCTCTGAATTTTTATGTCTTTCTGTATCTCCACCTGTATGTCTTTCACAGTGACTATGAAGGTAAGATTCATTATCTACATTTTACTTTATTTATCCCTATTTTAGAAATTTAAAAAGTGGGACTTAGTGAAGGTTATTTCTAATTATGCTGAAAGAGAGATTCAGGTCTTGTGAATTTTATTCCTATACTTGTTTTGTTATAGGAACTATACTTGTTCTTGTTCACCTCTTAATGAATGGGATGGTTTTGAACATCCAGGAACATGTTTGGGTATTTATTTTCTGTGAAGAACTACATCTGTCTTGTGAGTAGATACAGCATGTGGTCCCTCATTAACCCAACTCTAAATTCTGCAGTCATGTAAGCCAAAGTTCTTAGCCATATTCACTAAAATGTTTACTACATTTTAATATATGTTATATTTTACGCAAAAATATGGTAGTGGAGATGGCAAGATAGTCTTATAAAGCAAGTAGTTTCTATGAACCATAAATCCAGATAAATGACCTCTAGATAAATGGGGTTATAAATATCTATCAGTGATTAGAATTTTTGTGTGATTAGGTTAACACAAATAGGCTAAACTTTGGTACTATTCTGTGGGTTTGTGGCTTAATATTTAATAATTCATATTTAAAACCAGTTAAAACCATCAACAAGTCCCTGATACTATGAACACTTTTAAGGGAATGCAGTCACCCTGCTTCACTTTGCTGATCTTGTTGATCTATTTGCCCCTTTGATGTTTGATTTATACTTTTTATTCAACTACTTCATGTTTTTGAGCTAAAGGTAAAGTTTTACTATTTTTGTTATGAACATGTAGAAAAACTCACATAAGTCTTAATAGTTGAAATGGCACCCTGAACTTGAAAAACAGAAAATTAATAGGCAGGCACTTGAGTCTCAAACTCCACGCTATCCAAAAAGAAAGACAAGCTGAGCTCAACTCATTTTGTTTTGTTGAAAATGATCCTTATGCCCATTTTTTGTGGTTTAATTAGAACTACACTTTCTTCCTGAAAGTATGTGAAATAAATTGCCTTCAAAAATAAAAACAAAACATTCTGGGTGTCTTAAATGGATGCTCCACGAGGACAGGGCAATGGATACCTTAATCTCTTATTTATTTGCAGCGGCTGACATATAGGAATTATTTAGGACTTATTTGCTAAGTGAAAAAATGTTCAAGGGAGTAAACTCTTCTTGATATTACACAGACCAAATTTGAGAATGCGAATTGGAGACTGAGTACAGTGGGAATGTGAATCATTAAAGAAGTCATTTTGATTAATTCTACTAGATCCCATGTAATTAGGCAAGTCTAAGGATTTTACTTGATTTTAGCCATGTAATTATTTCTGAACTTCTGCTTACTGCCTACAGTGTACAAATGGCATGAGTTAATTTCTTTCTGTCACAAGACTTCTCAGGATGGTTCATAGCTGCACCAGTCATTTTTCTATAATACTTTCTAGAGTATCACATTATCTCTTGACAGACTGGTAATTAACCTATGTCTTCATTAGATAGAGAAGAAGATATATGGGTCTTAAGCATTCTTAATAATGAGATGATGTATTTCTAATCAAATTGGGATCTAATATATTAGTGATGAGTATTATAGAGCTTACTAATTTCATTTACATTCATTTATCTAACAAACATTATTCATAGTTCCAGGAACCTTATTATAAGCCAAATAGTGTTTTCTCAAGTATTCTAGTGACCCTTTGAAACATTGTAATTTCTTGATCTCTTGGAAATAAGGTCGAATTCGGATTAACATAAGTGTGTCTATGCTTGCTGTTAGCCTGTTAGGACAGGCATTTAGAATTTTTCAACATCTATCTTTGTTAGATAATAAGTTAGTTACTAACAAATAGCTTTTAATTGATTGATAGATACCTTCTATCTGATGTATTTAATAAATTGCATTAGAAAGGATGACCTATATTATGCTGAAGAAACAAACTCCATAGTTTAAAGTAACGTGGTAGATTATATTATTGTTTCCAATTATTTGCTTTCCTTCCTGTCACAAGATCATACAGCCCTGTTGGTTCCCATGTGACATGCAGTGTCTCCTTGTGGGATAATGTACACCCCTACCTTGTTGACATGAGATTAGGCCATTTGTCTTGCTTTTGCCAATGACGTGTGAATGAATATGATGTATATACCACATTCAGACAGACACTTTTAGTAACCATTGTAGGATTCTACTTCTACTCTCATTCTTCTCTCCATAGCATTAGTTTAAGACATGAGTGCTTTCTAGGTCTGCCTACTGGGTTGGGGAATACACATAGAATTGAGATTCAGAGCTGTGGCTGACTCCTCGCCATGATGTAACATGAGAGAGAGATAAGCATTTGTTATTGTAAACCACTACTATTTGGGGGTTGTTCCTACAACCTTATCTAAGAAGAGCTGACTCTACAAATAGGAGTTATTTCTCCCTTATTCTACACATCCATTCTACATGCTTTAGGTAGAGTTTTTCATTGCCCTCCCTCAGAGACCCAGTCTCACAGATGTTTCACCATCAGAAACATTGTCAGTCGATGTGGCAGAGGGGAAGCAGCATGATAAATCATGATTCAGCAGTTGAAGTCTTTCTCTTGGAAGGGACTTACATCAAATTTGTTCACATTTCAATGACTAAAGCCAATCACATGGCTTAGCTTAATTCAAGGGGGTAATAGGAAGAGAACCAGCAAAACAAGTGAATGGTAAACTGATTATCACATAAACTAACAATCCACAGTTTACAATCTCTTTTAGGACTGACGGAGTGCATCAGCTTCTGTTTGCAAAGAATTCAGGTCTGATTTTGGAACATTTTTTCAGAAAAGACTCTGATACACAGAATTGACAGGACTAATACAGAATACAACAAGCTTGAGGAGACCAATGAAAACTAAATTACATTTATAATTTGGAGTGAATTCATGACTTGAGGACAAAAGCTAGGGTTGTCCACTAGTTTGTAATACATTTTTGTGATGATGGAAATGTTCTATTTCTGCACTGTCCAATATAGTAGCCACTATCAACATGTAGCTGCTGAGCTCTTGAAATGTGGCTAGTACAAATGAGGAACTGACCTCTACATTTTTAAAATTTAAATTAGTTTAAGTTTAAATAGCTACAGGTGACTATTGTATTAGACAATTCATGTTTAGAAGCAAATCTATGTCTTTGGACAAAATAGTTTCATCTGTTCTCAGTTTGTCTTAGAAAAGCAACTTACAGGATGCCTGGGTGGCTCAGTCAGTTAAGTGTCTGCTGTTGGCTCAGGTCATGATCTCAGGGTCCTGGGATAGAGTCCCGCATTGGGCTCTCTGCTCAGCGGGGAGTCTACTTCTCCCTCTAACTCTCCCTCTGTGTGCTCCACCCCCTCTCAAATAAATAAATAAAATCTTAAAAAAAAAAAAAGAAAGAAAAGCAACTTTTACCTTTTCCCATTTTAGGTTTTCCTTTTTTATAGATGCAAGATTTCCCAAAGTTCTGGGTCTGCCTGCCACTGTCTTCAGAACAATCAGAAATATACTGAGGTGATTCCTTGAGATCAATAATGGCCATAATGCCCTATTCTGGAGAAACATGCCTTAAGGAGCCCCATAGATTTCATGGTATGAGTCTCCTCAGAAATTCTTCTATAATATCAAGTTAAAAGATAGACAATAGGTGTCAGTTATAGACTAAAGATCATTTGCTTTGCTGTCTCTCCCAAACTCCTGGTATGAATATATAAACATCACTTCACATGTTCATGTTGGATGGCTAATAAGTATCTTAGACTTAATATATCTAAAACCAAAGTCTTTATTTTCCTTCCCAAATTTTACCTGCTCCCAGCATTACCCATATAAAAAATTGACTTACTTGCCAATAAAAAAAAAAGCTTGGAGTCATTTCTAATTCAATTTTCTCTCTTATAACCATATCCCAGTGAATCAGTAAATCCAATCCCTCAAAATATGTACAAAATCCAAGTGCTCATCATTCCCTTTACTGCCACTTCCTAAGTTATAACGACATCACTTTCTGCTTGGACTGCTATGATCCGTATTAATGGATCCCTTACTCCTAATGGTCTCTCTGTTTCCTTACTGTCTTTTCCCCAAGAAAACCAAAATTCTTTTAAAACATAAGACAAGTCACATGATTCTTAACTCATGTAAGGCCTAAAAAGCCCTCATCATTTGGCTTCTGACTACCTCTCTCACGTTAGCTAAAAAAAGTCTCTGCTCTTCATTAAACACATCAAACAACTTCCCACCTCAGGCCCTGTGCACTTGCTGTGCCTTCTGCTCTAAATGCTTTTGCCCCAGGGATCTGAAGGGCTTGCTTCTTCTCTTTATTCGGATTCTGGCTCAAAAATAATTTCTTTAGAGAGACTTTCCCTGACCACATTTTCTTTATTCTCTGTTTTTTCACTTTGGTTTATTTTTCCACTGATTTATACCTGACTTTATGCTATATATTATTTGTTTAGATATTTGTTTGTTTTAGTCAACTGTCTTCTTTCACTAGAATGTAAGCACTTTAATAAGGCCAAGCACTTTGTCTTATTTACAACTGTATCCCCACAAAACAAAGCAGGGCATATAATAGAAGCTAAATAAATATTCATTGAATAAATGAATGAATTTATGTATAATTGTGTATGCATTAATTATATACTCTTTGGTAAAAGGGTTTTGAGTTTGACAGTATATTGCCTTAGATAGAGTCCATTAGGAAATCATTGGTTACCTACTTGTCTGGCAGTTCCAAAGGCAATTAATAATGACTAGAAGACAATTTCATTTTATGTGTAATGTATTTTTGAATCATGCTTTACCAACATTTTAGATAAATGAACAGAAGGAGTTATAGTGTTTAGACTAAGTCAATTTCTAATAGACTTTCAAACAATGGGATTGTTTTCCAAGTGGTTAATCAATAGTTTATATTTTTCTTGAAAAGTTACTTTTTAAAAGGCATTTACCAGTTCAAGTGATGTTCAGTATATAATATGTGGGCAACTGACATGAGAATTTCAATCACTTAAATTATGTGATTCCAGAAGGCCTTAAAATTTTATCTAATAAAGTCATCAGCTTCCGTAACTGATGACTAAGGAAAGCATTCAAAATATTCCATGCTTTCATGGCTCTTTAGGGCATCTTGTCTCAGCAGGAAGAAACCCTCAGGGGCCCTCAAGATCTAGCAGACGCTGCACAGTTTGAGTGCTCACCTGGCCTTTTAAAGTGATCCAAGACAGATGCTCCCCATGCACATGAATAAGTTGGATTCCCCAACATCTTCTTGTTCCATTTACCTAACTCCTTTGATTTTATCTTGTTTTCCTATTTTTCATCCCTGATGCCTGCTTCTGAGTCATGACTCTGAGGCTGGGCTTACCACCACAGGTCCAATCTTATTCTGTTCAGGCTCCTTCTCCTCAGTGTCTGAGAACCTCATCTACAAACTCTACCTGCAGTCTCTCTTTGACCGCAACCGTTAAATAGCTTCTTCACTCAAACTGGCCTATGTAATTCATGAGTTTTTGTAATGCTCAATGTCACATGGTTTCCAAGAAAAATTCCCTGGGTCTCTCTATTTTAGTAGCTTTGCTGTTTATTGAATCATACAAAAGGGGCTTTATTCTCACAGACACGAAATTGAAGAGGGTAAATGATATTAATTCAAAGGCTTATCTTAATGCTCAAAAATTTATGTGTTTCTCATTTCTCAGAAGAGAAAACTTAGGTTCAAAAAAATATCTTAAATGATTTTCCCTGATTTTACATGGTAGTAATTGATGGAATGTGCATTCTAAAGGAGTTCTATATTGTAAATTCTCTGATCTTTCTGCTACATTGTTTTCGTAAAACATATATTTAAGAAACATATTCAAACATACAATAAATGTTAAAAAGAAAAAAAAAGGAAGGCTCTGAATACCTTAAAATCTTGTATCAGAAAGCTAAAACTGGTACTAAAGTCTTAAAATTAAATTCTGCTTTTAATGTTCCAGGA
Source organism: Potos flavus (assembly GCA_028534135.1). Classification (NCBI taxonomy): domain Eukaryota; kingdom Metazoa; phylum Chordata; class Mammalia; order Carnivora; family Procyonidae; genus Potos; species Potos flavus. Next base: position 56,100,666 of record CM052885.1, read on the forward strand.
AGGAGCCTTTGGCATTACATCATTATTCTTTCCAAATTTAACTAATTTAAAGGTGACATGAATAAAATATTCATTAAAACTACAGTAGCCATTTATCTATGACCTTTAACAAAGCTGCTATTAACTTTCAATTGACTCACAGTTGTAGATTGAACCTTACCTAATAAAGTATCCATTCTATTCTAAACCTTCCTGGTAGAGTTTTGATTTACATCCAAAAACTGTCTATAAATACTCCACCTTAGCCAGCTGCATGCCTCCTACTTCTTATTTCTTAAATCACAGTAATGCTTCAAGCCAATATTATTCCTAGTATTTCAGTAAAGAACATCTCTATTAAGTACATCTGAAGCTCTCTACTTTAATTACTGATTCCTTTAATCTAGATTTCCTTATAGGGAATAGCAATGCCAAATGGTTTTTAAAGGATTCAAAATGTTCCCAGGTGAACTAATTATGCTTTTTTATTTCCGTAATGATTGTAGTAGAATCTTCTGAGGAATATTTCTGATAGATCTTTATCCCTTGCCTCTCCCCTAAAATTCATTCCTGAGAGCTTACCCACACAAAATACGCATTTATTCTTACTGTAAGGTTAAATACTCATCATCTATGTGAATCTAATCTGCCTAAATTTCCAAAGTCTAATTGATTTGAAATTATATTTTAGTGCATAATAGTTAAACCTGAAGAAGAGCCAACAAAGTAAATCTATGGTAACAAAGGTAGAATTTCAAATCCCTTTTGCTGTAGATATTTCCCTCTTTCCAATATCTCTACCCTACCTCGCTCTGTATCCAGAAAGAGATTGATCTGTACAGACTCCAAACAGTGGCTTCCTATGCTCTGGACATCTGGTTGGGTTTGGTCAGTAGGAGCCTGGAAAGAGAAAAGGGGATTGAGGTCAGAGTATTTTGGGTATTTATTTCTCTGTAGGGAAAACCCTCTCCTTACAGAGTGTTCTTGGTGTGATTGTCTCCCTCCAGCTAGGATCACTGTTCCTCTCAAGGTGGCCTTTTCTGTATGCTTCTCTTCTGGTTCTAGTAATGGTTTCTTTGTTTCTTCACATCTAGGAGTTACAGTTGTTTTACTGTTACTAATCACAGGTCACTGCACTATCCCATCTGGTACGCCTGGACCCCAAAGCAGTGCCTTTATAAATAACCGGTCCTTGATTTATTATAATTTAAGTACACCATTTATTTCCTACTGGGAGCTTGACCATTACATATACTTCTGAAGTCTAGAAAAAGATTTTTTTAAACTGTATATAATTGTACTTTTCTGGAAGTTAGGAACCATGATTTGGTCACTATGCACAGTACTAGATTTGCTCCAGATTTAATAACATCGAGTAGATTCAATGTACTTCTTTGGTCAGTTCTATACTTCCAAATTCATATTTCTTATGTTACCATGATGCCTTATTCCTGAAATATACTTACATATTTCAGAAATAACACCTTTTTATTAAATACATTTAAAACTCTCAATTTTATTCAACATCTTTTACAGCTAGTTTTTATTTTGGGCATTCCTGAAAAAAATTAAATAAGGTGTTTTATTCATTTAATTTTATTTTCAAAGTAACATTACTTTTTAATGAATTGCAAATATTCATTAGTTATAATATGACACAGGGAATTAGACATAAAATGGGAATCCCCATCGTAGCCTCCGAATTGTCATAATGTGAATTTTCTGCTGATACAAGAATTACTGTCGGTTCCCCAAGGGCTCTGTTTTGTTGTGTTGTTTTGTTTTCGAGTTTTTATTTAAATTCCAGTTAGTAAACATACAGTGAATTTTAGTTTCATGTGTAGAATTTAGTGATTCTCTCTTTATGCTCTCTCTCACCACGAGTGAAAGGCTGTTTTTAAAGTAAGCGCGTGATGATAACTCTGGGGACTTCTTCAGAAACACTCATGCTTGTGGTGGACAATGCTCCTGTTGAAAAGAGTTAAAGGAGTTAGATGAAAAATGGCAACTGTCTACTTGGAAATGGTGAGGAGCAGTTCAGGTTAAGATGCTGGAGACAAGGCATTACAGAGAGAAATGTTGGAAGCCTGGAGACAAACAATTAGCACAATGTTACAGCCAGAAACAGACTCAGACAAATATACCAATCGCTTTATGATAAACGGTCTATGGCTGAGGAGTAGGGAAGAGAATGACCTTCTAAATAGATGGTTCCAGGTAAATTTGATAATTATATGAGAAAAATTAACCTTGACCCATACTTCACACCATAAACAAATATTTATTCTAATTAGCTCACCAGTCTAAATGTGAAGGATAAACCAAAAACTTTCTAAAATAAAACCTAGTAGAGCATCTCATGACCTTGGGGTATACAAGGTTTTGTGAAATGGGATGAAAAAATACTAGCTGTAGAAAAATTAATTGTACTACATTAAAAATGAAGACCTTCTGTTTATTAAGTGGTATCATTGAAATAGTGGAAATAGATGTCACACAGATAGAATAAAGGACTAATATTTAGAAAAAATTAACTTGAACAAATCAGTAAAAAAAAATCGCCCAACAGAAAAATGGTCAAAAGACTTCAACAGACAATTTACAAAGAAATATATCTACATAGCCAATAAACATAGAAATAATTGCTTATTCTCATTAATCATCAGGAGAGTGAGAATTTAAATGGCAAAAAATACCACTACCTATACACCAAAGCAGCATCCAAATGAAAGGATTGAGAATACCAAATATTGGTTGAGATGTAGAGCAACTGTAATTTTCTTACAATGCTCATGGTGTATAAACATTAAACACATTCTTGAGATTTGTTTGGCAGTGTATACCAAAGTTGATCATGTGCACACTTTGACCCGTCAATTCCACCGCTGCATATATGCCCAAAGGAAATCTGTATATTTGTTTATCATAAGACATTTAAAAGAATGTTCACAGAAGTATTATTCACAATAGGCAAATATGGGAAATGACCCAAATGTCAATCAACAGTATAATGGACTAAACACATTTCATATATTCTTACAGTGGATTATTATAAAGTAATGAGATGCAGGATATATTGCTACACAAATAACATGTGTTGAGTGCTATCAGCTAGGACGGTGATTGCAGGAGTACTGACAGAGCATAAAGTAGTAGATACTGATAGTATTCTTTTTTTTTTTTTTTTCAATTTAAAGCTGGTTACAATAGGTGAATAGTTACTGAGCCAAAAGCTTTACCTAAAAAGAAAAAAAGATAGTGTATTATGCTTAGCAAAATAAGTCAATCAGAGAAAGACACTTATCAGGTGGTTTCACTCATGTGGGGAATATAAGAAAAGGTGAAGAGGATCATAGGGAAAGGGAGGGAAAACTGGGAAGAAATCAGAGAGGAAGACAACTCTACAGGAAACAAACTGAGGGTTGCTGGAGGGAAGGTAGGTGGGGGGATGGGGACAGTGCATGATGGGCATTAAGGAGGGCACGTGATGTGATGAGCACTGGGTGTTATACACAACTGATGAATTATTGAACACTACATTTGAAACTAATGCTCTGTATGTTGGCTAACTGAATTTAAATTTAAAAAAGAAAAGAAAAACATGATATCCCTTTTTCCAGGAAAATGCCAGCAATCTGACTCCTCTGTTTAGTAGAAAAACAAAAACAAAACAAATAGTGCACTATATATTCCAAGGTACCAGTCATCATAGGTAAGCTTGATGCATTTAGGAGTTATCAACAGCTTCCAGTAATTAAAAGACCATGACTTTAATAGAATCTTTTAATCAAACACCATCGATACTTGAGATAGTGGTGTCAAGAGGAAGAATTTCTTTAGTTCTTTGGATTGGTTTCTCCAATCTCTAGAGGCTTTGGAATTTTTCATAACACGGTTATTTTTTTATTTTTTCTACCTTTTCTCCATTTCTCTTTACCCAAAGGAGCTGTTCAGGGAGAAGAACATGAGAACCTTGGAGGTTACTTCAGAAACCAGTCTCCCTCATTTTCCCTCACCTCAAATCTACATCTTATGAAAGTTTGAGTGTTTCCCTTGGGAGTTTTGAGACAAAATGTAGTATTGACGTACTTTAAAATTTCATCAGGAGTAAATATACATTTAAAACAATTATTCTGTGATCCTTAGCACCTGACTAAGGCCCACTAACAATCAACAGATGAACTGTATCAATACCTTGAAAAGAGAAGTGTTAGCATTTCTCAGCCATCCTTGGCCAAAGATTTCTCGGAGTTGTGCCATTGCTGCAAAAGTTCCATTTTCAGGTAACTCTGCCCAAGGTCATATAATCTGCTTAAGCTGCCTCATTTGTGAATAATTGGAAGATTGAGAAATTCTGATTCCATTCAGCTGGAGAACTTTCAGTAATGACTGCAATAAACTTTCCAAAGGGTCTTTATGTTTCCACTCGTTCTCTACCATAGTCTGCTCTTAATGCAGTAGCCAGAGACTTTTTACTGCCATGCATAGAACTCTCCAATAATTTTCTATCTAATTTATAATCTCAATATGTTCCATGACTATAAAACCCTAGTGCTCTAGGCAGTATGTAGGCAAATATTTAACAACCAGATCTCTTGGGGGAAGGGAATCTTGGCTATGTAGCATTTGCTGATTTCCACGTAAATACTCGCACCATGCTGGATTTTCAGGTGTCAGTGGTTCAACAGTAGGCTCACGAAATTCCTGAAATTTTTATAAAAAGTTTGTATAACGCTGTGAGCTGGTTTCAGCACACCGCGAGATCTAGGCTCTCTCTCTGACCTCGTTTCCTTCCATTTCCACCTTGTTCACACAACTCCAGGCTTCTAGCTTTTCTCCTGTTACTCTCTAGTCCTTACCCTACTTTTTTCTTCTTATAATTTTTTACTCTATGATGCTAGGTTTGTGGAAGCAGGGATTATATCCCCCAAACATAAAGAGTAGTAAACTCCTAAAAGATGTTTGATCAATGCTTACTGAATAAAAGAATAAATGTTATATTCATTAGCATGCCTTTATCCACATTTAGAAAAGTATTTAGTTGTCATATTGAAAGGCAAATAAATGACAGTAATTATAAGAGCCATAGAGTAGGTGTGCATAGCCATGATTATCAAAGTCAAATTGGGCAGATACTAGATACATATATCTGTTATTAAGCTCAATGTATCTGTAGGTTCTCAGAAAATGGCTTTACTGGAAATACTTGGTGCTGCCAGACTAGCCAGTAGGATGTCACCACCATTTAGCAGTGGGAAAAAATCTTTGGGGGCAAAAATTTCAAGGTATTAAGATTCTCAGAAGCAGAATTACAAAAAGTGATAGGCTTAGGGAGCTGTGGGACAACAATGTTTTCACATATGGTCAGCAAGGAAGAGACGCTGTGTCATATGTCATGCTTTGCAGTCGCATGCCACTGGGAGAGAAAACTCCAATATAATACTAAGGAATAGGGGAGATTAGTTTTTGCAGCATACCACCCACATTATAATCCTAAAGAATGCACAGCTATGAAATGTTTCCGACTCCTAACTGAGCCTAATTTGTTAAAAACTAATCAGAGATATATGAATGAGGAGGAGATGTCATCAGTGGTTAACCAAAATAAAGGAGAAGCAGATATCTTGACTTTGTCCTGAGGTAGGTTTTCCTCTTACCCAGCAAATTCCTGATTCATGCCCTTAGTTTGGCTGTAAGCGTTGCTGAAACATTGACAAGGAAAAAAAGGCTGACCATAGTGCTATGAATTGCCCATGGAAGTGTTCATTTGTGGTTAGAAGATGTGCCCTTCAGTGATGTATTTGTTCTACTACTATCAAAGTATATTTGATCAAGTCAGGGAGTAGGGACCCATGTGTTTCCTCTCAGACGGCACATATTAGAGAAATAAGGAGATAGAGAAATTCTGTCCTGGTATGTTTAGAAGCATTTATCCACTAGCAAACTTATTTATGGAATATGAAGTTAACCCTTCAGAAATAATGTAATCTCTTTAAGGGATACAGATATTACCCATTTTTAGCTTCAGCTATATGGGAAATTCTCAGTGGCTTAGGACAAAAGTCGTCTTTATCCCTCCATATCTTAGGATATAAGAGCCATTAAAAATCAGTTCCAGAAACTGGCAAAAATGATGCAAAGTAGATGTGAATTAGGAAAAACAATATTCTTATAGCACCTCTATTTGTACCTGCAGGTGGATATATGATCAAATAGAACCTCCATACCCATCTCCCAGTGAGATATCCAGACTACAAGTGAGGTTTATCTTTTCTTCACCAGATCCCCAATGCTGAGCCTTGAAAATGAGGAATGTATGCTTGTGTGCAAAATGGGAGGTACTCACTTCATCCCCAAACACTTACAAAAAGCTAAAATGGACAAATTGATCTAATCCAAGCAAATATATTCTCATTCTTAGGAGCTCTCTACTTTCCAATTTTCCTGCCTTCTGTTGCTGTCCCTGGGAGGAAATAAGACATGGATAAACTGCTAGTATTACACCACCCTACCACTAAAAAAAGGGAGGGCAATATCTTATATGTCCTCAGCCTATAGAAAACTGGTATCTTCCATCCTTCTATCCTCTTCTGCTCTTATTCCCTATTTCTCTATAGTCTCAATTGCTGTCCTGCCAATAGTGTACACAAAATGAGTGTTTCTCTTTTTTGTCTCTTTGTTCTGTGCATGACAACCAGGAGAGTCAGAGATTAGTGTCTAAGTTGTGTGCAATATGAAAATAGGGTTCTCAGAAGTGTATCACTTTTTATAATTTCTATGTTACAGTCTCATATGTAGCTTCTTGCAGTAGACATCTGGGTTTTAATACCATGTGGGCTTGGCTATATCCAAATCCTGGAAGGAGGTCCACATCCTGTCCGAGTGCATCTCATATGGAACAGTTTAGGAGAGAATTACGTAGGTAAAAAGATGCTCCATAGACCAGAAATAGTCCCATCTATCATTCTCCTGATTCCTCACACGTTCTTTTCTTCCGTGAGAAGCTCCAGTACTGAGCTGGTTGGAACCACTAGGACCACACTGATCATTATTGCTTTATGGTTCCTCCAGCAGTTCCTGTGGGACATTTCTCAGTCCTCCCTCACTCCCCTAGAAAGGGAAAACATGTCTTACCTGTTTCCCGTAGTTTATTTTTCCAGCCTGCTTGACTTCAGAACCACTTACTTTCCTTTGCTTCTTTGATTTCCTTGGTGGATGATTTCTAAAGCAAATGGCACCCAGAAGAATGCATTCCCTTTTCAGCCCATCTGATCTGAGTCAGAATCAACAGTCTGCTCAGCTGTTTGTTTTGTTACTTAGTCTCGCAGTTTAGGCCATATAGTAGCCATATGGCCTCCATGACATTATACTGCATCCATTTACTATTAAACCATATTTTCCTCATCTCAGTCTCCTTTGGGACCTCTTCAGAGTCTCTGTTTCCTCTCAAGAGGACATGAAACTCCCATTTATATAAAACAAAAGTAATAGATATGTCTTAACCTTAATTAATGACCACTTCCTGGCTCAAATGATCAGTTCTGTCCACTTCTAGATTTGCTCTGATGACTCCTAATTCCCAGTTTAAAAAGGGAGGGATGAAACTGTTCTAAAGTGCTTTAAATGTATCCCAATAGACCATATTTTCAATGTTAGAAGAGTTAAATACTATTAAAATATAATAGTGCTGGCAATGTTATAATAAAATGGATAAATTTATTCTCTGCTGGTGACAGTGGAAATTAATACAAATTATCTCAAAGAGATTTGTGATGTATGTCATATCTTGTAAACATTTAATTTTTCAATGCAAGATTAGGCATTTATCTATCCTAATGAGATAATTAGACTTGCTTGCTGATTTATGTGAAATTACTATTGACAGTTTTGTTTAAAATCTCAAAAAGCTGGAAACAAATAGAGTAGGATATAAAAGCTAGAATACTTTATCATAATAATATTATAGAACCAATAAAAATGTACTTACAAAAGTGATGTCTTATAAACAATATAAGGGGGCGTCTCGGTGGCTCAGTTGGTTGAGCCTTTGGCTCAGGTCATGATCTCAGGGTCCTGGGATCGAACCCCTGGTTGTGCATTGAGAGCCTGCTTCTCCCTCTCCTCCCTGCTCCTGCTCTCTCTCTCACTATCTCCGTCGCTATTTCTCTCATTCAAATAAATAAATCTTTAAAAAAAACAATGTAAGTATGAATCAGTATAAATGGGTGACCTGCATGCAGCTAAGGCCACTGCATCCCTCAAAAATCCAGTTAAACGTGACTTAAGCCTTGTGTCCATGGCTCTGTGAGAGTCCAGAGGCCTTCTGCTAGCTTTCTGTGAGATTGAACACCTTTCTTACTTCATCATGCTGGCTTCAACTATATTCCCCTTTTGTCCTGAACCACTTGGACTTAGATTGCATTGCCTTCATTGATTTCCACAAGGCACTCATTCACAGCAAATATTTGTGTTTTCTGAATCTGTGTTGAAGACAGGTGGGCAGGGAGTGCTGGGGAGGAGAAATTATAGGGAGGGTTACATATTGTAACGTGATGTTGTGCCATCTCCTGGATCCACCTTTACCTTCTCTTCCTTTCATTTCTCCCCAACCACTGGGGGAAAAAAAGGCAAAAGAAAAGAAAATCCTTCCTTAGTCCCATGCAGTGTTAAAGCAGCCATACCCAAGCCTTTTTACCCCAGTTGGGTATGAGAACAGCTTTCTTCTCAGTTAATAGTCCATTCCTGCAAACTTTTTTGATCTAAACACTTTTCTCCATTGAATTTCTAGTAGATTGGTACCGAGTAGATAATTACTAATAGATTGATTAATTCTAAGCAATAGATAAATTTATTGATATTTAACTCTCTAGCTGTTTACTCCTCCTTTTCTGAGACTCCCTGTGCTCTCACTTGTAAACACATTTGTAGTTGATCTAACCTGCTGGGCAAATGCTCCTTTCCTTTTCTGCTGTTTGATTTGTATTCACTCCCTCTAGAAGGAGATATCCATATAGAATAAGACTGTTCTTTGATTAAGGGTATAGAGTTTGCTCTAAACCCATATTAGAGATTCCCAAATATTTTAAAATTCCATTTGAAGGAAAAATTAAGTTATATATACATAAACTGAACACTGTTAGGAAACACATCAAGATAGTAACAGTGGCTATAGCTGATTAATATAATCATTAGTGATTTTTGTTTTATTTCTTATATTTTTCAAACATATATATGTGTGGTATATATATATACCACACTTTCAATTAAGAGAATAAAACTATTAACTACATAAAATGAGGGATATTTTATCATAGGATTACACACATAGTGTTAGACCATTGATAGATTAATATTCTGATGGTTATTTAGAGTAATTGTGTGTTCTGCTTTAAGTTCAGAAGTATGCTTACTCAGAAATAAGTATTTATTCTCTTGAAACCTAAGAACCTCCAATAAACAGGACATAAAAAACTTAAGCTGCAAACCTTGGCATGTTCCAAGATGGAATGCAAATAGCAAAGTAAGTTCCAAGGTAATTTTCACATTCTCAAGTAAATGTATTATTTTCTTGATCTTTTCGTTATGAAATCTTTCTGTAGCTGAGTATCTTATGGAATTATGCTAAGCTTTCAGCTGCTCTGCTGTTGTTGCATAATGTTTGCAAGTCTTTTCTAAGCCAAACCACCTATATTATGCTGTATCACCACACATTAGGTGTCATTAAATATCTATTTCATTTATCACAAATTTCGACATATCTGTCGTAAATCGAAGACTTGGTTTAAAATTGCTCAATATGGGGCTGTCACTTAGTATTAGACCAGGGAAAAGGCGATATGCTGGCATGTAAAGACCTTAAGAAACAATTTTCATCTGTTGTTAAGAAAACAAAAATTGGCTTTCATGTTGTGAATTTTAATGAAAAAAAGAAAAAAAATTATGTGGACCTTGTTTTGAAAGGCATTTATGGAACTAGGGAGTTCATTCCTACTTTTTCCTCCATGTTGTCATTTGTCATCTCTCGCTATCAGTCTAAGAAGAATTTTGCAAGGGATATAAATGGTAAATAAATCAAGTGTGAATACCCTGTATAACTTCTTTCACAGGATACTTGCAGGAAGTAAGGAGGTCGTATGATAAAAGAATAGAATTAGATGCATCTTATTTAAATTCTGCATGCCCTTGTTCCATGACAATGGTCATAAATGGTTAAAAGGTTTATGTAAATTTTTCTTCAGGTAGTTCAGGTTGAAAACTAAAGGAATATTATGAATACCTGAATTGTAATTATTAAATTAATCTTTTTTCTCTTTGATTATCCCCACCCTAATTTCTGCCAGTTCTTCTTCAATTATACATTCAAAAGAAAAAAGTGTTTCAATTGTGACCTCCATACATTAAGCTAGGAGTTTAAATTCAAGTAGGAGCACTACTTGAAACATTCCCTCACTCCACTTCACTTAAGAAAATCTCGTTATATTTCAGTATCTAAATCAAGCCCCATTATTTACAGGATATCGTCCCCATCCTCAGGTGATGCTCTGATTTTCTATCACCAAACTATTCCTCTGCGTGTCCACATACAAACATGTATGTGTACATATATGTATATATATTTATGTGTACATATTCATACACATAGACTGGGTGTGTGTGTAAGTGTTTCTTGATTTAAAAACATGTTTAGTCTTTTTAATGGTAGGGATTATACTATACGTCTTTGGTATTTCTGCAGTACCCTTTAAAACTGGAAAGGGTATGCACGATACCTAACCACTGATGCAGCGTGAGCCTGGACCCGTCAGAACAGATTCTTGTTACCAATACCCAGTACCCATGCTATGTGAACAAATTAAATATCAGCTTTGCTCTAAGGTACTTATAGGTGTGTATTGTCTGGTTTAAAAAATAAAACAAGGAACAAAGTAAAAGCACTTTTTATGACTATGTGCCATTGGACCATAATTTAATAGACTTTTATGCCTAATAAAATTTCCAAGACATAGACCATATGGCCACTTTCTAACATAGAAGGCATGGTCAAGTTCCCTGGGAGGCAAACGATCTCCATACAATTGTTTGAAAGCTGAACTGGCATCTCTGGTATTAGCATAAATTGCAAGCAGTCAATATGTATTCAAATTATCAACAATAACAACAAAAGGGAAATATTTATTGTATGTCTACTTTGTGCTTGGGACAGTGCTAAGGATTAGGAGGGATATGTGATGTGTACTCTGTTATTCAAGATGTTGTGGAAATTCCTACAAGTCATATGATACAGTTTGATGCAAGGCAGCCCAAAAGAAAGCCTTGAGTTGAGGGATCCTATAGTTCGGCAATAAATACCTCATGAGCAATTAAATTAGCAAACCAAGTCATAGTACGAATTGTTTTTGGTAACTTTTGCTTCTCATTCTTTCTCACACAAAAGTACAAAAGTTAAACTTGTGCTCTTGGTTCTCTCTCTCCCTCTCTCTCTTTAAGTTTGCATCAGTGACAATTTATGGATTCAGTAATTTCTCACATTCTACTTGAGAAATGTTTCTTTATCCAAAGGTTAACTCCTTTAGGAGTACAAACCTCTAAATTTTCTCTGTTGCTGTATTAGTCGGTACAACTAGATTCACTAGACACATAAATCTATCAATTTTCTAGTCTATAACAGTGTAATCCCTGAAATCTCATAGATATAAATGGAATTGCTAATTTTCAATAAATCTACAGAAACAGGTAATAGTGTCATGGGCCCCCAGTTGCAATCATTTTAGCTATAATAAATGATACCATGGAGACTCACTTTGGGTCATAAAATTTACTGATCAGGATACAGATTTTAACCCCCAAAGTATTTCATAACTTTTCCCTTTTTTGCTACTTTAATGTATGAATTCTAGGAATGATTTCTCACTGAAAACTGATTGTAGATAGAAAAGAAAAAAATAAATTAGGAGTCTTTCCAAGTTAGTACTTGCTTTTGAAAGGATACAACACTTAAGTAATATTCAGGTTATTTTAAATATGCACATTAGTACAAATACTGGTTACTTGAAGTTTAAACATTTGGAAAAGAAGGAAATTACTATTTCTATTTTCATTTTTTACAAAAAATGCACATTTTATAACAGAAATGTACTTTTCTAATGAGTGATAAACATATGCTTTTGAAACATTCTCTGAATATATAATTAAAGATCTTAATTTACTTAAATAATTACAGAATGTTTTTGTATTGTTCTTTAAAAACAGAGTAATATACTTTCTTTGATATTTTTATTCTCTTTTTGAGAGAGTTTTATCAATATGTTTAAAATGCTTATCACTTGTCCATGATAACTATCATTCATCCATATATTAAGATGAATTGAAGATATTGCTTTAGATGTATCTCAAAGGATTTTTTCCAGCTCTGAAGTTGTATATAGAATGACCTCTGAAAAAATATGACTATAATCGCCTTTTAAAGAAACTTAAGGAATTGGCTTAAAAAATGAAATTATCAAGAGTACTATAATGTAACATTTCAATAAAATAATTTTGAAAGGTAGGAGTTGAAATTCATTCTGAATGAATGCTTACCCTGTAGTATTGAGATCTTTAAAGTCTTTGAGTTTCACAGGATGAATTTGGGGATTTCCTGGGCTAAGCTCAAAGTGGATATGTGACAGAAGGGATGGATTAGCTGAGTTCTTTGCTATATTTTTATAATTAAAGCCAGAATGAATAGAGCTGTTGAAATCTTAAATCAGTATTCCTTCATTTATCTACTCTTACCAGATATGCACACACGAATCAAGTACTGGTCAGCAAAATACAGATCTGATAACATTCCTTTTTCTTTTGTGAATAGCTTATGGTAATATTCAGACTGCTTCTCTATTTTTATAATGTACATTTTCTTCCTTTCTATGTGGCCAAGTTGAGTTGGTAATAGATACTAAATAAGCCATATGAAAGAAGTGCAGGATACAGTTACTTGGAAATAGGTCTTACATGACTGGTTCTAGTATAAATAAATAATATGGAAGAGAGCTCTGTGACAGTTGGGATTCTCAAAGAGAAATCTTTAAAAAAGTAAACATTTATTATTTAAAAAAAAAGGTTCTAGTAATCTTGACAAGAAGATTGGTTTCACTGGTCAGGTCAGTACCCTTATGAAAATTAAATGCTCTGTTATACAACAGAATCTATGCTGAAACTACGAGATGGAACACAACATGTTGAGAAATACGTGAATATACTCTTATGCTCTCCATAAATATTTATTAAGAGCACACATGATTTTGAGAAATATATTCTGAACAGCAACTCATATCTGTCATATTCAAGACACTGAAGAGAGGTATATGCCTTCCTCTGATTAACTCATTGGAAACAGGATTGAAATTTCTAGGGTCAAGATCATTACAACCATCTCTGACTTTGCCACTAATGACTGGGCAATAGCTATTAGAATTTGGCAGACTAAGTAATATCATACTGACCTTTGGAGAAATAAAATATTATTCACTAGTTCTGGTACTGACACTATATTTGAATACAGGAATGTCTTTTTCACTTAGCAGAGCCATGTGTGTGAATATCACTGCCTGAACCTTTCATGTGTATGAATTATTCATTTGTTTATTGTTATCCAGTCATTTATCTATTTATGTCTTCCCATAACCTTATTTCGCAAGCATTTGAACAGCATATAGGCAATATGGTTTGAATTCTGTCTTGGAACTTGGCAAAATGATTCCACTATGGCCTGCTTTTAAAAAGGTCCTTCAGACAATGTCGTGAAAAGGCGAGCGGTTTTAGCCGTGCAGATGTTTTATTGCAGTGATGCCAAATGCCCACTAGGAAGCTAAAACAGCTGGATGCTTGAATTAAAATTTTCTCTTTTCAGCAGATTTTTGTTGTTTGGACAGACATTGTGTCAATGAAAAGCCTTTGGCTTTTTGTTTAATCTCTTGGAATATCTGAATGCAGATATGTGAGGCCAAATTGACAGGCATCTGATTTAAATCAGTGTTCCTGTCCTGACCCCTTTTAAAAATGTTAAAACTCTTCCTCCCAAATCATAGGAAATGTATTCAATTGGATGGACCAATATAAAAAGAATTTATTCTAAAGGACCTAATTCTCAGGACTTAATTTTCAGGTTTCTTTTTTCCAGACAGGTTTTTTTCTTTGAATTATCATTTTAATTCATGGATTAGTGACAAAAAGACTGTAGTATATGAAAAGATAGTCTAGTAATTATAGGCTTCCCTACAGACTGAAACAGTGTATCACATTGTACACATAAAAACATGAAAATGTTTGAGATATTATTATTTTATATTGAGAAACAATTTAATTATTTAGAAAGTGGTTTTATTTTTTCATATGCAGCCAATCATATTCTATTATTAAAAACAGTTGCCATGGTTTCCAGTTTGGAAAATTATATTTATGGTATTATGGCAACATTGCAGAGGTTTTGCTTTCACATTAAAAAGAAAAAAAGATCAAATAAAATTAGTTTCCCAATAAATTAAATTGTGCCACACAAATGTATTTATAATTAGAGCTTATTAGAAATATCGTATATCAATCCAGTTTGCATTTTGAAAATTCTCAAGTTAGAAAAATATCAGCCCCTTTTATTTCATCTTTTCTCAGATGAGGTCTGCTTCATTTTTCACATTTAAATATTTAGGGATAATCTGAAAACATTCCATGTGGGATTGTGATATGAGATCTGCAGGGACAGAGAGGGCTTGGCTATGCTCTGCTTAAAATAAAGGGAGGAAAGTACGCAAGCCGGAAGTGTACTCTAGAATGCAATACCTGATTAGTAAGTTGGGGTATTTTAATTTTCTTCAGCATTTGCTTTCTATGCCATCAGGCTTTATTGCTTTCCTACACACGTTCCTTTGCACCCTTCTTTCTAGCAAATTTAGAGTAATAGTATACCATTGCATTCTACTTAAATTACTAGCTAGTTCACATTTGATCCTCGGAACAACCCTATGAGGCATGTTTTATGGACCCATTTCAGGATCTAGGAAAGCGCTTCTAAGGGAAGCTGAAGCAATTCGCCCACGTCAGGGCTGGTGGTGGTGGAGCCATGACTGGATTTCGACACTGCGGGTTCCCTTTCTAGTGCCCTGACCATTTTGCCATATGCTTGTTCTTCCATGATAACCTCTCATTCAGCAATACTGGGGTTAAGTTGTATGAAAAACTAGTTTAAGCATGATTTTAACCTTTTATCTAACCAGTTTTTTAATCTTCTGTTCTTTTCCTCATATATTAAGAACATGTGCTTTTAAATCAGGAAACTCCTGATGCTTAGGGCTGATTGTGGCTAACACTGAGGACAGATCCAAGAGTGAATGACAGTCCTGAATAGGGCAGAGGCACTCAAAGCCAGAAAAGAAGGAAAGAAGGCTGTCAATTCTTTAGTTGTACTATGCTTCTAAAGACCGGGGTTATTAAAAACTAAAGCTAGGGGCGTCTGGGTGGCTCAGTTGGTTAAATGTCTGCCTTTAACTCAGGTCATGATTCTGGGGTCCCAGGACCGAGCCTCAGGTTGGACTCCCTGTTCAATGGGGAGTCTGCTTCTCCTCTCCCTCTGCCCCTCCCCCCACTCGTGCTTGCTTTCTCTCACTCACTCTCTGCCTCTCTCTCAAAGAAGTTAAATCTTTAAAAGTTTTTTTTTTAAAAATTAAATAAAAACTAAAGCAAGACTACAGGATGGATTTTTCAAAATAGGTAGCTGAGATATAGAGCAAAATGTTACACACTTTCTATCTTGAGTTTCACCATTGCTCCAGAAGGCAGGCAGGGAAATCACCTTTCTTGAGTGCTTACTACATACCTCAGGCACTACGCCAAGTATTTAACAATCTTTAGCTCATTCATTCAATCTACAGAAGGATATATAAAATTGACATTATTATCCTCACTTTACTGATAAAAAGAGACCAAGAGGCTCAGAGAGGTTAATGTTATTTTTGAAAATTAATAACAGATAAGACTTTATAAGCATTCACTGTGTATCGTGTACCATACGAATAGGGATTAACTCATTTATTCTTTATCACAACTTTAAAAATGAAGTAGTATTAATTTCTCCATTTTCAGATAAAAAAAAATTCCAAAGTTTAGGGCTGTTAAGTATCTTCCCAAGCTGAAATGGGAGAGAATGATTTTGTCAATTCAACCACAGTGTCTTTCAAGGAAAACAAAATATAAATAGGTAGAACTGGGTAAAACCATTTACCTGCATGGAGAACGTCAGAGGAACAGTACCTAGCTGCTTGGTGGAACCAGGACTCCTAGAGAATGGAATTGTCTGGAGCCCTTATGGCACCTTCTCTTTCTAGAGATACAGCTAATACTGAACAACTTGATTCCACAGGACACCTTACCAGGCTCAAAACGACTTCACTTTATGAATTACCTCCATGTTCACTCTAAGACTTGTGGTAAATTCTGGAAGGAATTTCCCAGCCTGATGTAATAGCTCTTAGCCTACATCACTAGGTTCCTCTACTGCTTTTCTAGCACCTCAGGTAAAGAGTTAGCAGTGAGAGTGAAAGGCTCAGATCAGACAATGTACTATTTAAAAAATACATTTTAGAAGACTAGTTGCTGGAAAAGACTTAACACTTTTTGAAATTCCTATAATTTTAAATTGTTGTTTGGAATTTTAGTGAGTCATAAATTACAAATATATCCAGATTTACCCTGCATCTGAATATCTAAAAAAAAAAGAAAAGTCAAGTAAATTGGAAATATCACCAGATTTCTCCTCAAGGTCAATACATACATTTAAACACACACACACATATATATTAAATACATATGATTTATGTACATATATAATTTAAAATATCTAAATATTTCCTAGCATATGAACATACTGATTGGTAAGCAAGCTATGGGTTTTTATAAAAAATAAAAGTGTAATATTTGAAATGCAAATACATTATTTTGCCATGACTAAAAGGAAAACCTCGACAATTATTCCCTGAGTAACTGAATGAACTACATTAAAATATTAAAACATGAAAGACACACAATGGAGACAAAATAGATATAAGACAAACTCATTAATCCAGCAGCATTTTGAAAAATCCATTTCGACACTGAGCAAGAGAAATAATACCAACATAGTCTTTAAAATTTATTATGCTCTCCATAGAAGTATATTTTCTAGCTATACCAACCCTATTTGCATGGCAAGATCAAGAGAGCAAAACACAATTAGAGCCTGAAATTTGTGTAGTTAAATGGAATGAAAAAGATGAATACAGTTGTAAGTTTTCAAAGATGTATTTTAATAAGAGCACCAAAAACCACAAGGATGCAATTGAGTTCAACTATGGAAACGTGAAAGTTTGTTACATTTATGGATCCTCAATTTAACAAAACATAAAAGTATTTTCCCTGCAGTGATTATGTGTCTTGAGTATCCTTTGGGTTAGTTTTTTTTTGCAATATTTCAACTTGCTTTGGCTTCTTTCAGAAGGTAATCATTCATAGCTCAGGTGTATTGGGTCCCATGTCACAAGCCAAGTGCTGTCTCAAGAGGTGGGTGTGAAATATGGTCTTGCAGAATGATCCTGCAATTAAGGCTCTCTTCTCATTTAAAAACATTGCCGATACCAATCTTCTGAACAGCAAAGTGATATGATTTATAGAATGCTTGGAAACATGTTCTCTGCCCATTTTCAAAGTTTACCTTTTACATACGCCTTGATGAATTTGGGATGTGAATTTTCATCAAATTCATAATTTTGCATTTAAGGGCAAACAAGGTCAAAGAGTTTGGTAACCAAATGGAAACCCCAAATCTCAGAAAATAATTTAAATCCCTTGTGTCGCAGGGAGTTTGAATTTTAGGATAAAGTAGTCAAATTTAATATTAAAAACATAATTTTTAGTGCCTATCTCTTATTGTTCAGGCGGAGATTGCTTAAGCATTGCTATTGGGAGAAAAGATTTTAAGCAAATGCACAAGAGCATTTCAGCCCTGAAATAAAGATACAGTTATTCAAAATCATCAAAGGAAAATGCTTTTTTCAATCTTTCACTTTCACTGTATGCTGTTTCTACGTTTGAAAATATTTTACACATTGAGTTTCACTTCTTCAACTGTTGTTATGGCTCCTTGATCCTTTTCTCAGCATGGGACCTGACTCAATCTCAGAGATAATATCTTTCAGATGGAAACATTCCTCTCACTGATATCAAATAAATTTTCAATGTGAAATTGACACCCCAAGTTTTATTTAAAGAAGGAGGAAACTGCACTAGCATATCCAAAAAGAATTGGCACAGGTATGTGACTTTATAAAAAGAGGAAAGTCAATGAATGAGAAGTCTCCTTTGGTTCATTTGCAAGCAAGGCATTATTTTCATTGGAGGAAGCATGTTAAAGATTGGGAAGAAAAAAATATGCCTTTGTCAACTGTGAATTTTAGCTGCTATTTTTTTTTTCTGCAAGCCCCCTGTAAGGCAAGAGTAACCTCAAAACTCTCTGGAGAGATGAGGTATGAACAAATTGTACATTGAGATAAATTTGAATATAGAACATTTACAAAAATAAAGTGAATTGAACACCTTAAAAAATCTCGGTGTAATGCTTAATGGTACATTCGAGGAAAAGACAGCTTGCAAATGTGGCATGAAATAAACAGATCATCACTTAGAAACATAACACTCACTAACCCTAGAGACACAATTGAAGTTCATCCCAAGTACAGGGCCTGGGAGTTTGGCCAAGAAAATTATCTCATGGGGTCTAGGGCTTGATTTGTATTTCACATAATATGAAGTGGCATTCATTACCTTGTAATCGATATGCAGATAAGAAGAAATTATTTATGGCACAATTAACTGGGAAGGAAAGAGTACCATATATGTACATATGGGAAAACTGAGGGTTTTTGACAAGACCATAAACCATAAAGGGACTTTGACAGTGATCAGACCTCTGAGATAAGCTGCTGCCTTGGAAATTCATCTAGCTTTATGCACTCTAATATATTTGTAATCATCTTTTAGTGTCATGCTTCAAGTGTAAAATGGATGTTTAGGAGGTTCCCTCTCCCGAAAAAATATGCGAAGTTGTTTTGATTTTTTGAAACACTAGAAAAGTGTTTCCAAAATGATCTCCTTAGAATAAAACTTCTATGAGATGTTAATAATCAGTTTGGGAGATGCTGGGTTGAAAAAGCAAATAGGATTCCTCAGTCTTTAATATTCTAATATATATTGTGACTCTCCAAAAAGAGGATAAATTATATAGTATTTAGTATTTCTTATCTTATTTAATTATCGAATTACAAAACCATCTTCTTTGGCATGCCTCTTTGAGAAACAACCTGAAAAAAAAAAAAAAAAAAAGAAAGCTGGAATGACTTTTTTCAGAATTTTACTAATATGCCCTGCAATGTGTCTGCCTTCTGCAACAAACCAAGTGCATTCCATACAAGGCCTTCTTTAATTTATTTCATTTTGCTTAGCAGGAAGGGGAGTCCTCCATCCTTGGCCAGGTCGTTGTTTCAAGGGTGGGAACTCCTGTTTGGTAGGGTAGCCGGTTTGATGAGCTTCTTCCCCATTGAGTCGGTTGATACCAGCACTGCCTTACCCTGCAGATCTCACTAAGCTCAGTTACCCAATAAGCATCAGACCACTAAGGTCTGCTTCGGACTTACAGGTCTCCCCGCTCTGGTTTTGCCCACATAACCGATAACTGGAAATGCAGAGTCTTCTATTCTGAGGCACGAACTGCAAAGATAAATAGTTCATAGAAATACTTCTAGATTGAAGGATTACTATTAAAAGACTGTTGACAGCATTTCATTAACTCTTGACATACTCCTTCTTAGTGTGTCTTTATCCATGTAGATTTCCCGACCTGGGAGGCCAATCCTTTCCACATTTGTTTTCCAAACACTTTTTCTATTTTTAATAGCAATAATAGAAATGCCCGGAAGATATGAAATGTTTGTTATATATTAAGAATTATGCAAAACACTTTCAGAAAGTATCTTTTTTTGGATTAATTTCTAAAAGTATAGTAAAAGTTTATTTTGAGATGTTTAAAAAAAATTTTAAAGCACAACCACCAGCATATCCATTACCCTGGATTTATAGATCTTAAAAATGGCATCAGTTTTCTTTCATTTTTTTAAATAAAAGAAATAAAATATTCTAGCTAAATATGAAGTCTTTTTTATCCACCTTCTTACATTTTATTCACCTCCCCTATTTTTAGAGGCAAAAACTATCATGAATTTATTGTATCTCCTTACATTTATATTTATAGATTCTTATGCATGAATATGACTTCAGGAAAAATATATGGTATTATTTCATGTGATTTTCATAAAAACCCATACAAATCATACCATATTGTATATACATCATTTTGACATGAGCTGTTTTCTTTCACTGTTGTTTATAACCTCTTAATCATAACAACATAGTCTGGTGATTCTTAACCTCTGTTGCACCGTAGGTCCTTTTGGTAGCCTGTTGAAGGTAACAGACTCCTTTTCAGACCAAATTAAAAAAAAAAATTCCTTAATGAAATACATAGGATCACAAGGAACTCAATTATATGAAAACATAGCTAGCAAAATATTAAAAAAACAAATTATAATAAAGTAGCACATCTTTATTAATACATTAAAGGGCAAGATCTAATGGATATTCTATATTACTCTAATTTGGAGGAAGTGATGAGTATAAACTATTTCTAGATGGCTACAACAACTATAATGTTACATAAAAAAATTCATGAACTCTAAGCTTGACAGTCTCAGGTATAACTCATGCTGCATTGGTTTGTAGCCTGCATTTGTTATAGAAGAAAATGCTAAACTTTCAGTTAAAGCTTAGTGATAATAAAAATGTAATTTTATTTCCATTCAAGCTCTTAGGCCTCCTGAGTTATTTATATATTCTCGATTCTAATTTTTTTACTTCTATTAATTGGCCAATCTGTTTGATTTTTTTAAAACCATTTATAGAGTCTTATGATCAAGAAGTTAACGGTAAAAAATACATATAAATTTTTACTTGGAGGACTTTGCCTTTTGTGTCTTGTTTAAAGAAGAATATTTTCTTATATTTTATTTCACTAATTTAAGATGGTATTTTTTGCTCTAGATTTCTTATATACTGGAAATTTTTAAGATGTATCTTGTAAGGAAGGAACTTAATTTTCTTTTCTGCAGTGTCTTACTTAATCCTTACAATAAAGCTAACATTTTGGAAATATTATCCTCTTTCAAGGAGCAGATTAATCTTTCCAATGACATCGATGCTGAACAATGCTCCCTCTAGCAGGTATCTTCATTTTTCTGAATATTCCATTTGCATTCATTGTTATGGTTTTATATATGGCTTTATTCTTCTTATTTCTTGTGAGCTCATTTGCTGCTTCCAAAGATTGCAAGCATTTCAAGGACTGAGATAATGTACTTTTTGTTTGTTTCTTAGTTTTCAAAAGCAGCTAGCAGAGTGGTGGGCCAAATGATTGAAATTAATATATTATAAT
>CM052885.1:56122691-56146391 GCA_028534135.1 Potos flavus
GTTTTTTCCCTTTTTATTTTGAAATAATGTTAGATTTGTAGACAAGTTGCAAAAATAGTAGAGAGTTCTTGCATAAACTTTACCTATTTTCCACTAATTTTAATATTTTCTATAGCTATAGCACAATGATCAAACATAAGAAACTGTCATTGTAATGATACCATTAACTTACAAAAGACTCTATTTCACCTGTTTTTCCACTATATCTCTTTTCTATTTCAAGATACAATACAGGATCCCACGTAGCATTTATTTGTTGTGTCTCTTTAGTATCCTCCAATCTGTGACAGTTCATCTGTCTTTCTTTGTCTTTCGTGACCTTGGCATTTTTGAAGAGTACTTGTTACTTATTTTGTAGACTATAACTCACGTTGGGTCGGTCTGATATTTTCTCACGAATAGATTGGGGCTGCATTTTTAGCAAGAATACCACAGAGGTGGCACGACCTTCTCAGTGCATCTTAACAAAGGGGTAAATGATGTCCATATGTCTTTTTACTGGGGATGTTAACCTTGAACACTTGATTAAGGTGGTATCTGCTGGGTTTCTCCACTGTTACCATTTTTTCCACTTGAAATTAATAAATATCTTAGGGGAGATACTTTGAGACTCTGCCAATATCCTGTTTCTCTTCAGATTCTCACTAATTTCTCCAGCCATTCTTGGATTTTTTTCCTGCAACAATGTTATTGTGGTATTTTAATGGTGATTTTCTATGTCTCTCGTTTCCTTGAGATTCATTTATTTGTATAAATATAGACTTATTTGTGACTTTAACATTTTTTCTATGGGTTATAATCCAATACCGTCATTATTTTTTATGCCTCAAATTGTTCCAGATTTGGCCACTGAGAGCTCTTTCAGTTTGGCTCCTGTCTCCTTTTGATACAGCCCCATCTTTTTTGGAGCACTCCCTCAACTACTGTCCCCATCGAATGCTCCAGGCTCATCTCGTGTCTTCCCTGCTACTATCCTTGAATCAACCACTTATCCAAGGATCACTGTCTCTTTATATTGGTGAATGATAATTTAAACAACAAAAGCTAGGCTTTTAGATATTAACTATATATATATTTATTTATTAAAATTAAAAATTAAAAAAATATATATGGTGGTTCCTATTTTGCTCTAGAAAGGGGACCATTACATTTTATAAATGGCTAGATTGCAAATAGTTTCGCAGACCACACAGCCTCTGTTACAGCTGGGCCACTTGGGTGTCGCAGCACAATGTCAGCTAAACTAACAGGTGTGGCTAGGTGCCAATGAAACATTATTTTAAAAAAATAGATAGTGGGCTGGACTTGGGTCACAGGGCTTATAGTTTGCCAACCCCTGCTCGAGAATGACGAGCCATGTAAAAACAATGCCAAAACCGAATATGTTTTCATTTTTGCTTATGAGGAAGGTACTAGAGCATACATTACAAACTAGAAGTTTGTAAATGGAATTAGCTTGAGTATTTTTACTTTTTAAAAATTTTGAGATATATTATTGTACTCAAAATATGAAAAATTGATAATTACTATTTCTCATTGGCTTGCAATAGTTGCACATGAGGATGGTGCGGCATTTATTTATTTTCAGATGAATCAATCAATAAAAATTTAAAGTAATACATAGACTATGGAAAATACCTGAGTACAAAATTAATGGTAGAGAAGGAGCAGGAAACATCGGTTCCTACCTTGTTCTAGAAAAGAAGTTGGCAGATCACAAATAGGCTTTGCAGACCTTACAGTCTCCGTTGCAACTACTTGCAGGGTAGAACCCCCTGGAAAGTTTCACGGAGGAGGTGAGGATTGAGATTAATACCAAAGAATGGACAGGACTTGAATAGCTTACAAAAGGAGAATTAAAGTTGATAATTCAGAGATAATTTGAACAAGAAAATGAGAGAGAAATAGGTTGAGAGTTTGCAGAGATAATGAGCAGCAAACAATAATCATAACTATTTGTAAAGGGCCAAAGGAGCCAAACCTAAGTCTCCTAGTATCTCTGTTCTTCACACAGATGAATGCATGTGGCTATCTTTCAAATCACATTGCATTATTAAAGTCAATTGAAACTAAGCTTTGTATGTTTAAATGGTCCTACAGAATTTTTAAAAGATCTTTAAATGGGTTAAAGATATTTTTATATATGACATTATATTAGTTTCAGGTACACAACATAATGATTTAATATTTGTTTATATTGCAAAATGACCATCACAGTAAGTCCAGTTAACATCCGTCACCATATAGTCATAAAAATATTCTTGTGATGAAGACTTTTAAGATACTTTCTTAACCACCTGCATATGTGCAATACAGTATTATTAACTATAGTCACCATGCTTTACATTTCATATCCACTTATTTATTCTATAACTGGAAGTATGTACCTTTTGATCCCTTTCACTCATTTTGCCCACCCCTACCTCCCATTGCTCACTTTTCACAACCGTTTATCTGTTCTCTGTATCTATGACCTTGGTTTTCAGTTTATTTTTTTGGTTTTGGTTTTGTTTTTAAAGATTTTGTTTATTTGAGAGAGAGAGAGTGAGCAAGAGTGGGGGGCAGAGGGAGAGAGATAAGCAGACTCCTCACTGAACAAGGAACCTGGCGTGGGACTCCATCCCAGGACTCTGAGATAATTATCTGAACTGAAGGCAGACATTTAACTGACTGAGCCACCGAGACACCCCTTGTTTGTTTTGTTTTAAGTTCCATATATAAGTGAGATCATATGGTATTTGTTTTTGTCTACCCTACTTCAGTTAGCATAATGCCCTCGAGGTCCATCCATGTTGTTGCAATGGCAAGATTTCATTCTTTTGATGGCTGAATAATATCCCATTGTATTTATATACCACATTTTCTTTAGCCATTTATGCACGGATGGACACTTAGATTGTTTCCATATGTTGGCTGTTGTAAATAATGCTGCAATAAACATAGGGGTGCATGTATCTTTTCAAATTAGTATATTTGCTTTTTTCAGATAAATACCCAGAGGTGGAGTTACTGGATCATATCATAGTTCTATTTTTAATTTTTTGAGTAACCTCCATATTATTTTTTGTAGTGACTGTGAACCAATTTCCATTCCCAGTAATAGCCACTAATGTTCCCTTTTCTTTACATTCTCATGGACACTTGTTATTTTTTGCTTTTTTGATTGTAGTCACTCTAAGATGTGTGAGGTGATATTTCATTATGGTTTGATTTGAATCTCCCTGATGATTAGTGATATTGAGCATCTTTTCACGTACCTGATGGCCAGGGGTACATCTTTGAAAAAAGTCTATTCAGATCTTCTGCCCATTTTGTGATCAGATTTTTTTTTTTTTTTTTTGGTATTGAATTGTATGTTTTGTTTTGTTTTGTTTTTTTTAATTAAGTAGGCTCCACGCCCAGCAAGGAGCACAACACAGGGCTAGAACTCATGACCCTGAAATCAAGACCTGAGCTGAAATCAAGAGTCAGATACTTAACTAATTGAGTCACCATGTGGTGGCTTAGGTGCCCTGTATGAATTCTTTATATATTTTAGATATTAACACCTTATCAGATAGATGACTTGCAAATATTTTCTCCCATTCAATAGGTTATCTTTTCATTTTATTGATTACCTTTGCTATGCAGAAGCTTTTTAGTTTGAGTTAGCCCCATTTGTTTATTTTTGTTTTTGTGGCCTTCACTTATGGAGTCAGATGTAAAAAGTTATTGCCAAGAATGATGTCTGGAAGCTTACCCTTTATGTTTTCTTTTAGGAGTTTTATGATGTCAGGTCTTATATCCAAGTCATATTAAAACCATGTTTAAATGGTCCTGTAGAATTTTTAAAAGATCTTTAAATGGGTTAAATATTTTAAATATTATTGTTTTGTGTTAATATATTAATAAGATTTTTTTACCATTATTTGCAAGGTCTTCGGTTTAATTTTGTAATAAGCAGTTATTGTCAAGAAGACATTCTTATAAGACACAAGAATATTTACAATTGTATTCAGTTTCTATGACAGACTTTTTGGCTCTCAAGTGAGCACATTAGCTCATTAGCCAAAAGACTAGTTCTTAAAAGTTTGACTCTAATTCCACTTTCCTGTAGAGTCAAGTATCTTCTGCCTCACACTCTATGGTGGGCACAGCACACTGCAGCTCCTTCAGGAAGCAGCTTCAAGCTTCCCAAATCATAAACACAGACATCTCTTCATTTTTATTTTATTTGGAGCTCCTAGAGAAGTTGTATAGATATATTTTAAATATTCTCATATGCGAAGGACCATGCCCTATGGACTATCTCAAGAATGACTCCACCCTTCCTTGAATATGGCAGGTATGTTCCATTCTCCTGCTTGGCTCCAGTCTTCTTGAAATGACTTTTTTTTTTTTTTAATCAACTCTGAAAGTCCTACCTTGCTTCAAGACTTAGGCTGAGTACCAGACTCTCTCTGAGATTTTTGTGGACCCCAGCTTCACCATAGGCTCTCAGTGGCTTCTGTTTCCTGTGGATTCCTGCATATCTTAAGAGCCTTCCCAAATGCTGGTTGACACTGTTATCTCCCTTTTTGCACATTCCCATCTCCCCCAGCGCATTGCAAGCCCCATCCAGAAAGGAAACATGTCCTGTGCCTCCCCACACAGTATGCATAGCAAGACAGTGTATCCCTCCAAAGTAGACCTTCAGTATATGTTTGTGAGGAGGTACAGTGGCATTCATTGAGTCCTTACCTTCATCAAGGAAGGGTATTAAAGAAGCTTCTGTAATCCACCAAATTATCTGAAATAAGTTTAGTATTCCCAAAGAGTCAAATGTGTTGAAAACCAATCACTTCAGAGCTCCAGGTATTCATGTGAGGATTTATAAACAAACAAGTTAGATTGTAACAAACCAGTACTCCATTTTTCTTTTTCTTCGTTCCTTCCCTTCCTTCCTTCTTCCCTTCCTGCCTGCCGCCTTTTCTCTGTTCCTCCCTTCCTGCCTGCTTGCCTTTTCTCCCTTCCTCTCTACCTTCCTTCCTTCCTTCCCTCCCCCCTCCTTCCTTCCTCATCTATCTTCCTTCCTCCCTCCCTCCCTTCCTTCCTTCTTTCCTTCCTTCCTTCCTTCCTTCCTTCCTTCCTTCCTTCCTTCCTTTCCCTTTCTTTCTTTCTTTCTTTCTTTCTTTCTTTCTTTCTTTCTTTCTTTCTTTCTTTTTTTTCTTTCTCTTGCAATAAAATATTCTATAGTGTAGAAAGGAAAGTTAAGGAGACATTCTCACCTCAGTCTAGGATGATTGCTGAGGGAGTGAGCATTAACTGAGATGTCAGACATCTATAATTTTAAGTTTACCATAAAGCCACATAAACCGAAGTTCTATTATTCCCCAAATTTTCAGAGACCCTAACGGATTTCTACATATGGAATATTTTGCTGAGTTCAGTAGAGATTTACCAAGTCCAATCGCATTAGTGTTAAACATTTAGAGCCTGCAATGGCAAGTCCCAAGCTCTTAAAAGGAAAAGTGATATACAGCAATGTACAGTGTAGCCATGCACACACAGTCCCAGGGATTCAGTGCTGAGTTTCATCTTTAAAGCAAAGGTATTACATAACTAAAAGACATATGGATTATATTATCACTTTTTAAAGGTGGAATATATTCTTTGTGACTCTTTTCCAGATGTTTTAGCTGTTAGCATGATCTGGCAAGACAACCCATTGGTATCAAGCCAGCTTCCGTAAGATTGCTAATCTAGGTTCAAATCTCTGAGTGCAGCAAGAAACCAGGGTGGTTTCTATTAGAACCTTGTACACATGTGTGTCTGGAGTTTACTTACTTCATATTAACTAATTTGTGACTTAAGCAATCTAGATAAATTATTATAAAGCCAAAAAGGACATTTCTCTCATCATGAAGTTATTTCTTTATGATGCAAAGATATTTCTATTATTAGCCCATTGATAAGCTCTTAGAGCAAACAGCTCACAAATACCAAAGGTCTTGGGTTTTATGCT
This sequence comes from Potos flavus, assembly GCA_028534135.1. Taxonomy (NCBI): domain Eukaryota; kingdom Metazoa; phylum Chordata; class Mammalia; order Carnivora; family Procyonidae; genus Potos; species Potos flavus. The sequence goes on from CM052885.1 coordinate 56,128,675, forward strand.
TAAGACCTTCACTTGTCTATGTTTGTCACTAAAATTTTTAGACATTTGAGGAAAGAAAGGAGGCCCCATTTTGATTCATAACATAAAAATAGACCTAAAAATAAGATATCTGTATCAAGCCAATGAAATTTCTATTAAATACAATGTCAAATACCCAGGAATCATTTTCCTAATATTCTCTGAAAGAATAATTTTATTTAAAAAATCTCTCTCTTTCTCTCTCTCTATATATGTATATGTGTATATGTGTGTGTGTGTGTGTGTGTGTATCTCTTTTCACCTTCTCCATACCTGTTAAATAAACTTGTCATTTTTACAGCCAATTGAAGGAAAGAGATCCTCATTCTTCTCTTTAGAGACCTACATATAACCTGTCCAGTCTCTGGGGTTGGCCCTGTCTCTTCTGAAAGTCAGGTTGCACGATTTGAGGGTCATAGCTGTCATTATCATCCAGCTTGGCACATGCCTCTACGGCTTTTCCATTGAGCAAGGGTCTGAACTAGGCACCCCATGCTTCCTCATACCAATTTTAACTTCCATGCAGTTCTCTAAGAGGAAGAAGAAATGATCAACATCATTCCCAGCCTTGTAATGAGGAAGCAATTTTCCCTTGTTATAACTGGCTAAATATGTGCAGGCTGACCTCCAGCGCCCCTCATCGCCCTCTTCCTGTCCCTCTGGAAATCTTGGCCAAGACTCACTTTTCATTTTAGATTTCCTGGACTCCCTCCTTATTTCATTTATTTCTCTCAATACCGCACTTATTCCATCTTCATCTTGGCTGTGCTGAATGCCTTTTCTCCCTCTGTGCTCCCATTACATCTCTTTCTCATGTGCTTCTCATTAGGGCCTGACTTCTGTTTCTCATTTCTTGCTTTCCTGTCACTGGACTTCTTTACCACAAATTTACTGAGTAGGCGTTAGAGGAGGAGGATCCTTGAGCCATGAAAATGACCCAGCAGATTTCACTCTCCCTTCCTTTTGTCACTTCTAAGACCTCCGTGTATATTATACTTCCTTTTGTTCAAAGAATTTATATTGTGTGTGTCTGTGTTAACTAAAAACAGTGACATCTGTTGGCTGTGAGCAATGGAAGCAATAGTTACACTGATGAAAGAAGCAGGTATTTATAATCATTTTTGTGCCTTTCTACTTCTGGGTAGAGGTAATTCAAAGACATTACACAAATAAGTCAGCATCCCCTAAATTAGAGTGTAAGGGAGCATCTCTAAGAATTTGATGATGAACTAAGAAAGACGTTCTAGAAAAGTAGTTTTGCACACTTATATATCTGTGGCTCCTCCTTCTTGACCATTAACCCTTGGAGTAGTCCCGATTTAATAAAAAGCACTAGACTGAGACCTTTTCATGCCGATGAAAGTTTATGTGCTCAGGGTTTTGATTTGGGCATAGGGAAGAGGCTAATATCTATCTAGACTAATACTCTCTTCTTCCTTTTTTTTTCTTAGGAATTCAACCTCCAGTTTTTAGCTAGTCATATGTCAAGCTGAATAAAGACTACGTTTCTCAGTCTCTTATAAAATTAGCCAGGTACACCTTCTGCCAAATGATATGTAGGTAGAAATGTTTTCTGTGGGCTTCTAAGAGATCTTCTAAAAAATGGTGCACGCTAACTGACACTTCTTCACTCTTTTCTCTGCCCTGGATCATGAGGCAAGGGCTGCATCTCTAACAATCATATAGGATTGTTGAGATCAAGGGCCATGTCCTAGGGCTGGTGAAATAGTGAGCTGGAAAAAGCCCGAGTCTGGAAACTTCATGGAGTAGAAATATATCAGGCATGAAAAAGTTTTTATGTGAGAAAATCAGAAAAAACTCTGTTGTTTAAACCATCACTGTTTTTTTCGCTTTCACTGATAGCCACATATCATTCTAATTGAGTCAGGAGACTTTGTGATAATTTGGATAGATGGGAGAGAAATATTACGGGATTATGACTATACTCTTTACTTACAGAAGGTGTGGAATCGGAAATTATCTGACCGAGTTTAGGTTGTAGCCACATATAAATCAGACATCCATAGGTGCCTATGTATCCCTACTGACATAAAGTAGTTCTCTGATAACCCGGGATTTCCATTAAAGGAAGTTTTTCCTAGAGTGAGAGCTGACAGGGAGGCAAAAGTATATGTTCATACATGTTGACTGTATATGTTATCTGTAATAGAAAACAATTTTAAGTGATTTATCAGTAGAAAATGTGTTAAATAATAGTGGCCTGGGTTTGTGGGAGTCTGCAAGTGCTTGGTGCCTGGAAGCTCCTAGGGGCCACAGGAGCAACCTGGTGTCTGGTGCCAGCAGGCACTGGAATAGGCTAGGGGCTTGGATTCACAGAAGTCTGCCAGGCGTCACCTACAGCCACGGGAGTAGTCCTGGTGCTGGAGAGGGCCAGTGCTGGGTTCTGTAATGGTTGGGCACCCACTTTATTTACCTTGGGGGAAATCATAAGTGATTTTGGATATTATTCTAAGTTCAATGATTTTCTAAAAGTGAAAATAAGATCAGGTCACTCCTCTGCTTTAAAAAACAAACAGACAAAAAAACTGTTCAACGTCTTGGAATTAATTGTCCTGCTTCTGCCACATGATCTTCCTTCTCTTCCTTGAACATCCCAACCTTTTTACCACCCCAGGGCCTTTGCCCCTGATGCTCTCTTCTCCTGGACACCGTGCCAGTCTTATCTACATAGCTATATACATATCATTCTGTATTAGTCTGTCTGGGCTGCTACGACAAACTATCATAAACTTATAAGCAATAGCACATTATTTCTCCCAGTCCAGAAGGCTGGATGTCTGAGATCAGGGTACCAGCATGGTTGGGTTCTGACGAGGGCCCTCTTCAGAGTTGTGGATAACCGACTCTTGTATCATCATAAGGTGGAGAGCAAAGGAAGCAAGCTCTCTCTTGACTCTTACAGGCCACTAATCCCATTCACAACAGCTCCACCTTATTTAATCCTAATGAATTCCCAAATGCCTCCCCTCCTAATACCATCACATAGAGGGGTAGCATTTTTATGAATTTGGGGCAGGGGGTACACAAAACATTTAGTCTGTGATACATTCCATTTTCAGTTCAAGTGCCGCTTCTGAGAGGAACTCCAGCCACCACAACACTCTCTCATATTAACCCGTTTATAGTCTTCATCACTTTGATTATAATGGGAACTTGGTTTGTTCACTTATTTGATTGTAGTTTTCTGTCTCATCCAATTAGAATGTAAGTTTTACGAAAGCAGATCTTATTTGTCTTATTCGCTCTTGAAACATGGCTAATTTAATAGTCTCTGGCAATTACTAGGAATTCTACACAGTTCTGGTGAATAAATGCATGGAAAATTCAAAATAGTATCCTGACAAAGAATCTTGGGACACATCAACACGGAAGTTTTGTGCCCCCTGAGAAGTGCCCCAGCGTGCACACTCTGTATACTGTTTCTTACTTTCAACCCAAGGCCATATTCTCATTCTTCTTGCCTATATCTCTCAAACTCCTTAAAACTTCTTCACCTTGTCTTGAGTGTTTAGCTACCTGATCTGTGCTGTTTTAACTACTTCTGTTCGCTATTAATTTCACTGTAATTTTTTCACTGTAATTTTTTCACTACAGTATCAGTTAGGCCTGCACAATGTGTGAGCAGTTTACTCATTATGGAAAATTTATTCCATTTGGTCAAATTCTATATCAAATCTTAGCTTATTTAAAGACTTAATTTTTTCCTTCTTTATCTCATACCTATTAACCAACCATGTAAATCTTTTCTCCATATCTTGCTTATTAGTACATTCTTAGCACTGAACTTAACAGTCATCCCATCATTTGTGTCCACATGATCACTTCCTTTCTCTGAAAATCGTTTTTTTCAAATATAATTATCTTTCAGAAATCCAGTATGAATGCGTATATACATTTCCTTATGTGTTATACCTACTTTTATAAATTCTGTCTTTATTTTAGGAGTTCTTATCTCTTTAATAATACTTTCTTAACATAATTTAAATAACAAAAACAAGGTTTATAAAATAACTGATAATTACAACTACATAAAATCTGTGAACTTTTTTGTGGGATAAAAAAGTAACAAAATGAAAAAATAACATACTTGGAAAGATTATAGCAAAAAATATGATGAAAAAATGTTAATTTTTTTAATGTATAGAGAGAGCTCAGGCAAATTAATAATAAAAGAGCCAACAATCCAAAATAAAGGGAAGGACAAATGTCTCAAAGAGAAGTCCAACAGAAAAAAAAGAAATATAAATCAATTATAAACTTGAGAATATATACGGTATCACTCATAATATAAAAGACACTATTAAAAGAGTTAAATACTGTTTATTTTTCATGTATAAGATTGGAAAAATTGAACCAGAAATACACAGCATTGGCGATGATATGAAAAAATGGGCAATCTCTTACATGCTGGTTTGGGAAGACAATGGCACACTTTTTCAAGGCAATTCTATAGTATCTATCAAATTTACAATAACTATCAGATTTAATATGTGTATACCCTACCAATTTTTAGATGTTTATCCTAAATGAAATATACTCAATGTCTGAAAAGATGTATTTATAATAATGATCATTACAGCATCAATTTTAGTGAGCATGAAATTGTTTTTCGTAGGAGACCATAACTGGTTAAACCCATTATGCAGCTGGGTCTTTTAATATTCCCAGGCCTGGAACAGGGTACATGGAGGTCCAATACTGTATAGCTAAATATTAGAGAGTTATAAATCAAATAAAATATATTTCATCTTCCTTCATTGACAAAGACGTTTTCATAACTACTTGAGATTACAAGATAATAGCAAAGTAAAAATGACTTAATGTGGCATTCCAGCCTTTACACAATGGGATTCTACAAATCTGTTTAGAGGTATCTTCCACCACTCCTCACTCCAACCTCACTCCAAACTAGCTCAATGTAGTATATTGTCCAGTCACAGAACTCACCTCCATTCTAGAATGTTTTGTGTTCTTTCTTCACGCATGCTGTAATTCTTCCAGGCTCAGCTTAAATGTCGACTTCTTTGTTATTACAAGGTCTGATCTCCAAAAAGAACTAATTATTTTCTCCTCTGTGGTCCCTTAGCTTTTTGTTATAACATTTAAAAATAATCTATTACAGATTATAGAGGATTGTGGCATAATTTATTCTCTACCAACTCATAATCTATTTAGTTCATGGAGTTTATCTTACTCATTTTGAATATTCTTGATGCACCTATGTCTTATAGCCAGTGGAGAGAATAATATGATCAGACAGATTCAACGACTAAAAATTCATGGCCAAACTTGTTTCATCTCTACCCTCCCCATTTTCAACAATATCTAATCTTATTCTCAAATTATTTTGAAGAAATACTATACTTTTACCTGTAAATACCTCTATGTGTATTTCTCAAATAAGGAGTCCTTTTCCAAAGCATGACCACAAAACCATTGCCACACAAACATTTAGCAATTGTTCCTTAATATCATCAAGTTTCTAACTAGTGTGAAAATTTCCTTGATTGCCTAATACTTCTTGTTTGAGTCAGGGTCCAGATAAAACCCACATATTAATATTGACTTATTTAGCTTTTAGATCACTTGTAACCTACAAATTCATTCTCTCCCCATTTCCTCTCTTCCGAGCAATTCTTCTTCCCTGCAGCTGAAAGGCATGTACATTTCTAATGACAGATCTGAGCAGTAGAGTAGTGCACCCCTCCCCCACCATCGTGGTTTTGCTTTTCACGGTTTCACTTATCCACAGTCAGCCACAGTCTGGAAGATTCTCCTTCTGACATATCATCAGAAGGCCATTAGTAGCCCAAATACTACATCACCATGACTACATCCTTCACCTCATTTCATCTCATCACTTAAGCATTTTATCATCTCACATTACCAGAATAAGAAGGGTGAGTATAATACAATAGGATATTTTGAAAGAGATAACACATTCACATAACTTTGACTGAAGTATATTGTTATAAATGTTCTATTATTGGCTATTGTTGTTAACCTCTTAGTGTGCTTAGTTTATAAATTAAACTCTTTCATTGGTATGTATTATAGGAATAATCATGGTATATGTAGGATTTGGTACTATCTGCAGTTTCAGGCATCCATTGGGGGTCTTGGAACATATCCTCTGTGGATAGGGGGGGACTATTGTATACTTCATGGCTGCCACTTGATTTAATAGTTTTTTTTTAAATTATTGCCTAGATCTAATATTTGATTAGCAGTTACAAAATGGTGACTTTATCTTGTAATTTTTTCTTCACTTATTAGATAAAATAATTTTTTAGGGTGACTCCATCCCTTGGAAATTACTTGGATATTGAAAAGTACACATTATATAGGAAAGATAGACTGTATGATTGAATATTCCCTTTATTTATGATTAAAAGGATAATTTGTTTCCTTTAAATATTCCAGAGAAGATGACTACTTTTTTAAATGAATGAATGGTATTTAAACATATTTGATGTATTTCAAAATATTAGAGTTATTGTTTTTATTCATACTTAAATTATTTTATCTTTGTCCAGTAGAAACCAGGTCAAATTGTCTTCTGTGTCCTTTTGACATGACACTAATAATCCTTTTTAGCTTTCATACTGTCTATGACAAAATTCTATAGATTCTTCTTACAAATTTCTGGTGTCAGCCAGATCTAACTATATAGAAGCCCCTTATTTCCTGTTGTGGGATATAGTATTTAGAAACTATAATTTGAACACTAAGATTTTTTGTTTCCCTTGGGTTAATTTTCTAGATCTTTTTTGGTTTTCAGAGCTAAGAAATACTTGTTTATTTAAAAATGTGAAATATATTATAAGTGTATACTCAGATAATTATTTAATATATTAATAATTAATTCAAATAATTCATATAATTAATCAAACTCAAGACTATAAGGCTTTTATTTAACCTCTTTGATCTTATCTTTTTCTCATTTTATTTCAAAATTACTGAAGTAATTATTCATTTGCTTTATTCCGCAATACAGACACAACAGCCTCAGTATAATAACATCAACATTTTCACCAACGTTGTAGTTACTGAAGACAATTTCAGATTTTAATTTTCCTTTATTTTTGTTCTTCAGAAATATTATAGTAGGGCTATTCAGTTAAGCTACTCTGTTTCATAGTTACCTCAGATTTTCCTGTGTGTGATTATATTCTTAAGTTAGTACAAAGTTTGGTGTATATAACTAATTTCGCTTCATATTTAGTAATTGCACCTTTAAACTTTAATTTTGTATTATAATTATTAAAACATTTACATAGATTAAAATAAAATATATCAAATATGTTATATCCAAAGAAGTGTATTTTTCTGTTCCTTTCCCTCCAATGCATTTCCTCCATCCTCTTAAATATAAGGATATACATACATTGAACCACATATGGTTTATCTTTTTAAATAAACATACATACACATTCAATATTCAACAATACTGAGTGAGAGCTGAATGGAAACTTACTGTAGTTTGTGGGGGTATTAAATTTTTACATTAACAAATGAATATAAATTATTTAAAAATATAAAATATGATATCTCAACTGGGTTGTGTCGTATTGACCTATATTTTCTAAATTCTGTTGTCTTGCAATTTTGAATAAAATGGCCTTGATGCCATAATGTGTGCCATCATGATTTTCTTTTAATAAGGATACTGGTGCCAAGTCATGTCCTTACACATTTACTCATTTGTAGATTTTCATTAAGCATGCATGTTGCATTCAGTCCCCCTTGAACAACACTAAGAAAGAATTAACAAGAATTACATCCTTAGTGGCTGTGTTGTATAGCATTTGTCAGCATTAAGCTAACCATTTTATTATAAAGAATCAATTCAGTACTAAATAGCAGTAGCTTAATGCTTTAACCAACATAGCTAGTCGGAATTTGTGCTTTAAGATCATGATAGTGCTCTTGTCTAATCAAATCCTTTGTATCAGTTTGAATTATGTTTGACTACATGTGACAGAAACCTAATGACAATAATACAACCAAATAGGGGTTCGTTTTTCTCACATTATGGGCAGTCCGTAGGCAATTAATTCAGGATTCGTACAGCTACTCAGAGAAGGTCCAAGATCTTTTAAATTCCTACCCTATTGATCTTTTTCATCTGGCATTTATTTCTTGATAGTTTCAAAAATGGTTCGTATTCCAGGAAGCATGAGAGAGGGGAGAGTAAAGAGCAAAATATGTCTGTCAGCTGAGCCTATTCTCTTTATACTGGGAAGAAAACAGATCTGTAAAGTCCACCTAGTTGATTTACCTTTGATCTTATTTGTCAGAACTGGATCACATCCAGTTCCTAGTTACAACAGAGTCACACTACTGCTCTGAAAACAACTGGAATTCCGTAAGTAAATAGGTTAGGAATGGATAATTACAGGATAAGGAATGAAGAATTTCTGTGTTATCCCTTGAATCCTTGTCAGTGACGTGTTTTAAGGTAGTTTTTCTCAAGCCAAAAGCATTATATGCCTTGTGCTATCCAGATAGCTGAATATGAACCAAGTCTACTTCTCTGAATACCAAAAGTTTAAGATTTAAGATTCAGACTCCCATAGAAAAGTATTTCAAAGTTCCTTATGTTGGTTTTCTAACAACGTACCACAGATTAGATGGCTTAAACAACAGACATGTATTTGCTAATGATTCTGAAAGTTAGAAATCTGAGATGAAGGTGTCAGCAGGGTTGGTGTCTTCTGAGGCCTCTCTCTTGGGCTTGTATATGGCCATCTTCTCACTGGGTGTCCACATGGTCTTTCCTTTTGTATATCAGTGTCCTAATCTCTTCTAGAAGGACACCAGTCATATTTGTTAGGGCCTCCCATATAACCTAATTTTAACTCAATTACCTCTTTAGAAAACCTATTTCTAAATACGGTCACATTCTGAGGTGCTGGGGACTTCAACATATGAATTTTTGAAAGGGCACAGCCCATAACACTGCTGAAATGTAGAAGAAACCATAATAAAACAAAACAAAACAAAAACAAAAACAAAACGAAAGAGCTGACAACAGAACATTTCGGGGATCATCCATTTCAAAGTTTAAATTGTGTCAATGTTTCCAATCTCGCCTCACCAGTACCATTTGAAAATGGTGATCAGAAAATAATTACTTAAAAAAAAAGAATTACTTAGCCAAATATAAACCTAACATTGCCAAATGATTTCCAATTCCTATGATCTATAGATTCTATTTAATAGCTTAATAAATTTGTTTAGCTGAGATAGTAGAGTCATATGTAATTGTAGTTATTCACGCATTAAACTGCAAGGAAACAGCAAATCCAATTATATTAAATCCAAACACATCTCTCTGGGATTTGTGGAAGACACTTAAGCAAAGAGACATAGTCCAATTTGCTTGTACCTGTCTACTTAAATTTATTGTGATTTGTCCTTGGTTTGTATGTGTTTATTTGTAGATAACAATCAGTTGCAGATGTAGCAGACAGTGGTGTAACTTAGGAATATTTTTGTTAATTAACTTGGATTCAAATTCTAATAACATGTGTGAATTATGACGTGGCTATTAATGGAGTGTGGAAAATAGATGCTGTTGCTCTTACCTAGTTTATTTTTCGGGTATTTTATATTACGTACACTGTCTCCTAGGCTGCTGAAAACAAAACAAACATAGGCAATGATGATGAAAGGTTACAATCCAAACAAATATAAGTTTGTATTGATTTTAATTAATTAATGACTATTTGAGAGTCAATCAATATAAAAATGTCTCATTCATTAAATAATTATGGTAATTATAGGTTGCAAATTAGATCTTAGGAAGAAGGAACTGAGAGTCTGGCAGTGTGAGCTGGAGGTTATTATTGTGGACACTGAAGGACTTGCTAAATACCATCCAGCTGAACTAAGGGGAGATCTTCATTTGAAACAAGGCATTTGAAACAACACCCATTGAAACAAAGAGGTCAGTTCGATGCCAAGGAGATAATCACTGCATGAGATGATCCTTGTGAATTAGATCTTGATGATGTAATGCCCAATGTTTGTTCTTTTACCTCTTCTACAGAGTTCTCATTGAATAATGTGAAGGTCGGGATGAACAATAAACCCACTACTCAATGCTTGCATGAGTTTCTAAAATAACCATATATCTCAAAATATTCTATTTTAATTCAATTAATTAAATGAATTTAAAACAATAAAAATTTAAAAATTTAATTAAAAAAATAAAATTAAAATTATAATTAAAAATTAAATATATTTATTAAATATATTTATTAAATATTAAATATAAATTAAATAAATATAATTATAATTAAAAATTAAAAATAAAATTATAATATATAAAATTATAATTAAAATTAAAAATTTAATAAAAATTTTTTAAAAATGAATTTAAAACAATAAAAATAAAAAAAATAAAAAATAAAAAAATTTAAAAAAAAATAAATAAATAAATATAGAGCTTTCATTAAATGCCTTGCCGAGACTAGGTACCTGAGATACAATGATAAGCAATTATGTGGGTTACAAGATCGTATGTACCAAGGGAAAAAAAAAGTAGAATAGGGCATATGTTGACACAATCATGCTATGCAATAATCACAAAACCTCAGTGGCATACAATAAACAATATCTTAGCTGCTGTGTCTGTGAATCAGTGATTTAGGCTTAGTCAGTCACATGGTTGTCTCTGCCACATCCCAGCAGTCAAAACAAGTCACAAGGCCAATCCATATTCAAAGGATGGGAAAATTGATTCTATGTTTTTTGGTTAGAGGAACCATGAAATTACTTGGCAAATGTATGCGTACAGAGAGAAAAAAAAGAAGTGGAGGTATTAATATAATCAATTTATCGTGCTCTACCTCATGGAGGACATAATTATTCATACCCCTCTCAAATATGAAACATGTTCTTCCCTTCCCATGATAATCAAAAGGAAGATCCAATCGCAGCATGAAATTCAGAGTCTATGATCTTATTATCTATATTGGTCTGGATATGGCCCCTCTTGGTTCAGAGATCTATGACCAAAAAGACAAATTATGTGCCCCCAACACACCCAGTATACAATGAGGAAACAGGGCAAATTTTTATTTATGAAAATGAAGAGAATGAGAAACACACAGTAGTCCTGAAATTCTGAAATTTCATTGAGTAAATGTTTTATGTTCCCATCTGGTTTTGGAGTGTTCCTTCATTTAAGCCTAGTTCTGCTCCCTAGAAATGGATCCTCTGTCAGTTATTCTCTATGACCTTTTGGTTTTCCCTCTGAGATGTCCCTTTGTTTCTATTCATTCTGGCCATTTTTGAGGAAATGGTCCCATTAGCTCAGTAATCTTCTCAGTCTCTAGGAAATTAGAGGTCCAGAGTCTTTTTCTTTCTCAGTCATGCACCCTTTTACTGCAGACTGGCAGTGCATTTGCCACTGTAGCTCTCTTATAGACTTGTGAATTTTCTTTTTTTAAATTGAGATATAATTGCCATGTCATATTGTGTTAGTTTTGGGTGTACAACATAATGATTTGATATATGTATCTATTGCAAAATGATTACCACAATAAGTTTATTGTGGTATAAATAAACCATATATATAGTTTATTTAATATATTTAAACCATCGCCATATTTTATTTAAACCATCACCATATATAGTCACACATTTCTTTTCTTCTGATGAGAACTTCTAAAATATATTTTCTTAGCAACTTTCAGGTATACAATACAGTCTCGTCGAGTAGAGTCACCATGCTGTATATTATATCCCCAGGACTTACTTATAACTGGAAGTTTTTACCTTTGGACCACCTTCACTTGTTCTCCCCAACCCCATCCCCTACCTCTGGCAAGCACCAGTCTGTTCCCTATATATGAGGTTTTTTTTTTTTTATTCCATATGTTATTGAGATCATACGGTATTTATCTTTCTCAGTCTAAATTATTTCATTGAGTATAATGTCCTCAAGGATCATCATGTTGTCACAAATAGCAGGATTTCCTTTTTTATGGCTGAATAATATTCTACTGTGTGCATATGTGTGTGTATATATACATATGTGTATGATATGTATATATGTGAGATAGAGAGAGAGATATATATCACATTTTTAATCTATCATCCCTTGATATTCACTCAGATTATTTCCATCTCTTACTACTATAAATAATGCTATAATGAACATGGACATACATATATCTTTTCAAGTTAGTGATTTCATTTTCTTCAAATAAATACGTAAAGGTGGAATTGCTGGATCATATGGTAGTCCTATTTTTTAAAATTTTCAGAACATTCCATGGTGTTTTCGATAGTGGCTACATCAATTTACATTTCCACTAATAGTACAATAGAGTTCCCTTTTCTCTATCTTGTCACCAGTACTTGTCATTTCTTGTATTTTTGATACATAGCCATTCTAACAGGTGTGAGATCATATTTCATTGTGGTTTTGATTTGCATTTCCCTAATGATATGAATTTTCTATGTATTGGAAACAAAATCCCAGTTTGATTCAGTTATGGGAATTTACAAATTGTAAATATATGTGAATATATACAAAGATCTATATGGAAGCATATTTATTGCACAATTTTATTGATAAATGAACAGTTGTATACATTATTTCTGGAAGGCACTAGTTATATCATTTTAATAGAACACTTTAGCAAAAATGTTCATTCAGTATGATCCATCAATCCTTTTTCTAGACTTTTACCCAAAAGGATATATCTATGCAGATATGTAAACATTTAAATACAACTGTGTTCACAGAGCATAATTTAAAATATTAAAAGGTTAGGAATACTATAACATGCTATGATATATGGCATATTTTGTTCTTTTCTGACTTTTTTATTTAATATATAATTAATTTACTTATACAATGTGTTTATTTTATAATTTACAAAATATAAACTTTTTAAATATGAAAAATAAAAATATTATTTTCTTTACCTGTTGACTAACATTTATCAGTACGTTTGAACTCTTTCATTTAGCTTCAGAAAGGATATAAGAACAGAAACAGTTAAAATGGCTAAAGATTTGTTAAAATATAGTTCACGATGGTGTCATTACCTAAAATAAGAAAGCTAACAAAAGTTATTTGATTTGAGACATTTCCCATTTAAGGTGCCTTTGAAAGCTACCATGTGGAATGTCCAGAAGATACTTGGAAAGACATGTCAGGTACAAAAATTGTCAGATGTAGACAGGTATGTTCAGGAGTTAGAAATGTGGGAGGGGGCGCCTGGGTGGCTCAGTGGGTTAAAGCCTCCGCCGTTGGCTCAGGTCATGATCTCAGGGTCCTGGGATCGAGCCCCGCATCTGGCTCTCTGCTCAGCAGGGAGCCTGCTCCCCCTCTCTCTCTGCCTGCCTCTCTGCCTACTTGTTATCTCTCTCTCTGTCAAATAAATAAAATCTTTAAAAAAAAAAAAAGGAGTTAGAAATGTGGGAAATAATTAGTACTCTAAGTAAAAGAGTATTTAGAGATAAGCAGTCTAAGGACAACAACTTGGTGAAAGTACAAATTTGATGTTGCGAGAAGTGAATGGACCTAACAAAAGAGGCCTAGAAGGCATAATTAGAGACCTAAAGCATGAAGACAACACTGAGTCACAGAAGTCAAGGGAGGAGTATGTAAGGGGAGTGTGCAAAACTCAGATGCTTCAAGAAAAGTCCACTAGAATGCATCCATATTTAAAACAAAACAAAACAAAACATTGCATTTGGTAATGAGATGGCTGATGAAAACTTTTGAGTGAACAGTTTGAAAAGAAAAAGGTATTGCAAGCAGTTGAGGAGTAAATAAGTAAAAGACAGTGAAAACTAAAATAAAGTGACATTCCAAATGTCTTAAGGTGAATCCAGTTACAGAGATAAGACAGCAATAGAGGGAGATGGATGAAACTTTTAGCAATAATCCAGATTTCCTGCCAGGTTCTACACCGAGACTATATTATGGAAGGGAAGTTCTCAGAGGTTTTTACCTTTGGCCTATTTTAATGACACAGAAAAATCTCATTCTATGGCAAAACTTTGGAAGGAATTTTTGGAAGAAGATCTCCGCTTCTGTGCTTTGAAATCCCCAACTGCTCCTATGGCTGTTTCCACAATGACTGAGCATGACAGGGACAGTAATGCAGGCACATTCCTGGCACACAATGACTTTGGCTCCAGGACTCCCCAGAAGCCCTGCTGACCCCTCCTTAGATGTAAAGCTTGCTAAAATGCTTCCACCCAATCATCCCACCCTTTCTTTGTGGCTGGGGTCAGAGTAACACAACAAGTTGTCTGATGACTCACCCAGCCTCTCCAGTTCTTGTCCCACAAGAGGCATTTCTCTCACATAGGCATTTCCCCCCACGAAATCCTTGAACATTTAACCCCCAACTTAACATCTGCTTCTCAGAGGACCTGGACTAACACACACACACACACACACACAAACACACACACACACACACACACACACACACACACACACACACGGAATTCTCAGATGTTCTTTGAAGCTGTGAGCTGCTTAACCCATATGCTATTTATTGGAGAGAGTAGCTTACATTTATCACATAGTCTCTCTTGATGTTTAAAAAGCAGATACTACTTAGGTTTTTTTAATTTTACAGTGGAGGAAGTCCATCTTTGCCCACATTACTCTTTTAATTGTCTGCTGTACAGTGTTTTTCAAATTTTGACTATCCTGCATTTGAAAAATCATGAAAGTTGCCAACCAGTGATATCTGGCATTCCTTTCTGTTCTTAAATACGTTTATAGCCTCCTTTTGTGAGCATGGTGAAATTGTCTGGCAAGAGCAAAGATTCTTTACTACTCCTTTATTATGTAGTACTTATGTTATTTGATATTTGTCCAGTTTGTGGAATGATGGATATTTGTTGACGAGGAAGACACAATATAAACCAAAGTAATAACCTTAGTACTAGGGTGAAGGAAGCTTCCAGTGTTCATTCACATGTATTCTGCATCACAGGTTGTAGAACAAAGGAGAAGAAAATATCACTGAGTGAAAAAATACCTCTAAATTATGGATAAAACTTGTTCCTCCAGTATTTTCTCATAATATTCTGCTCCTCTTTTGGGATAAATGTGATGTTAGTGATCGAATTAAGGGTGTGGATGTTGCTGTATGGTGATGAGTTAACTGAATTTGATCTGAATTTCATTAATTAATTTTTTCCAATATGGCTGCCCCAAATCAGGCAAGCATACTGATCTCTTTGTCTCTATGTCATTACGGGATCACAGAATGGGGGAGAATTTGGTAGTGGTAGCATATATACCATCATTACAAAATAGGGGCCTTCACAACTATATGCATGTTCTTTCTGCAAGAGAATCTGAGCTCATCCAGTTTGAAGAAGAGGGAGCCTCTTGAGAATGCAGCTTTATATAAAGGTTCATATTAAATGATACTTGATCCTACTTAAGCAAAGGCATGTGAAATGTGCAGAGTGGGTATAATTATTTTGATTAGTGAACTCTAATGCAGACACCATCACATTTCCATACCACAGTTAACATTTAGCAGAATAGGCGGCCTCAGATCATTAACAATGGGCCATAAGCAATCCTGGCATTTCCCAGGGAACCTATAATTGGAGACCATGAGTTGGGGAGAGGCAGCTATTTCCTTAAAATTGATTACTTTGTTCTAGTCAGAGAAAATAAAGTTACAGGATAGTCCATGATAAATGGTCATTACCTAGTGTATTGAGAAACTAGAGCAGGGCTCTAAGAAATATTTCCAGGAGATGGGAATTAAAAAGTTTATGTATAAAGCAAAATGCACAAAAGTCACAAAATCCTTTCTTGTCCCCATAGATCAAAGACTCACCCACATTATAAAGACACAAATTTGTGAATATGAAAATATTCAGTGAAAGCATTGGAGTAAATATTTGCCTTTATTTTGATGGATCAGAATCCAAACTCCCTTTCCATTTTGGTAGAATGTCTTATCCTCATTATTTAGTTGAAAGGGTACAAATTGTTTTCTCTCTACCTTTTAGTGGCTAGGATATAAGTACCTGATTCTGGCTTTGTCAGACTGATGCTTCAACCAGAGCTTAAACTCTGGAGAGAATGATGCAAAGAGGAAAGGACAGAATTTATTTGCAAGAGCTTTACAGAATTCTGTAAGATATGCTTTAGCAACAAGGTTGGCATATGGCTTTGGTATTGAGTATTCATGACAGCTGGGTTCAGCAGGATAGATGGCTGTGATACCAAACAAAACATTCTCATCAGACTAGACCTTTGGGATGAACTTGGTAGTGGTTGTCATTGCTTATACTTCCTTCGTTCCTACCCACTTTCCCAAGCTTATTTCTCCAGGTTCCAATCCATGAACTACGAAGTAACTAAGAAAGTAACTTTCTTCCATGTTAGAAGTGTAGCTGGTACATGTAGCCAAGAACACCAAATGATGTGCCATCTTACTTAAAAATAGAAATGACTTTAAGTAACTCCATTAGGTAATATTTTTCATCTATAACTTTTCTAGAATTATAACCAGTGAGTATTGAAAGAAACCTAGAGTGCATACTTTAAACAAATGTATGATACTCCACAACATTTCTGATTAGTGGATATCTGGCCTTGACTTGAATACCTTCAGTGACAGAAAACTTAGAACTTTTCAAGGCTGATTATTCCATTTCAAGACAGCTCAAATTTTTCTTTGTTATGTCTTTTAACCGGCTTTCTTTAAGTGTAAGACTGTGATGATTTATTCAGCAGCCTTATCTAAGTTTTAGCTCATTGTAAAAATACTTATGTCTGTTTTGAATAGTTACAGATATAGTTTCATTGAAGCTTATAAAATTAAAAATACCTTGAAAAAATGAATATGGCACAAACATAGACTCCGAAGAACTCCCTTTGGGAAACTTCATTGCTCCAGATTCATAATATTTCTAGCTCAGATTTAGGCCTGGCTCCCTGAATTCGAGGTAAGTTTGAGTCTTGTTAGCTCATTCCCATTGGAAAATGCCTACAGAATATCATTGTCCTCTCCAAACTGCCTGATTTAGAATCATATTTAGGCTCAGTAATAAGTGGAAAAAAGGGTTAGATCAATATGAATGTTTGATTGTCTCAACTTCCTTTGACAAAGAAGAGGAAAAGTGTTCATGTATATGAACATTACAACAAATGTTTTTGAAAATAATAATCTGCCAAAGTGAGTGAATGAAATGCAGAAAATTCAAAGTTCAAAAACTCTCAGAGTGAGTAATAGTCTCCACTTGGCCTAAAACATGTGGCTAATTGCTGTTTATTAGCAATATGCTTTCCTCTTTCACAGTAACTACAATAAATCAACTATTGAATTCCCCTGATGAGCTATTTCATGGGCCAGATCCAGGATTTGAATTTGGGGTGCAGAAAATGTATCTTCATTGATCAAAATCACATAGGTGAAGAATAAAGACACACTTTCTTATGTACATTTCAGAATTTATATCAGGAGTGGAGACCCAAGGAAATATTTGCCAAAAAAGGACAACTAGTTAAAACAACCCTTCAAATCTCTAGTGCCTTTACCACTTTATGTTTAGTGATGTCTGTTTTAATCAACAGGGAAATCCAGGGAAATAGAATGTGTTGTGAAATAATATACTAATTTGCATTAGTATGTCAATTTGTTATTTATTTATTTATTTATTTA
>CM052885.1:56146891-56300700 GCA_028534135.1 Potos flavus
CTCTAGTTATTTTCTATTAAAACTTACCCTAACCCCTACCACTGCCTAAATGCCCTTGAGCAATGTGGCAGATAGAGGCAGAGGTAAAGAGAGAATTTCTGGATGACCACTTCTGCTGTCATAGGCTGGGCAACCTAAATATCCACTCCCCACCCCCACCCCCCGTTAAAAGTGTATTTGCAAAGTGTACAGAATTTAAAGTTCAAAAACTCTCAACATGTTTAAAGCACCACACTGTCACAAAGACCATGCCCTGTGTGGAATATCCTTCCCATCATAGACGTCTTAGTTAATTCTATTTACTCTTCAATTATTTACTCAGTCATAACTTCCTCTGGTAAGTCTTCCCTGAAATCAGTGCATAAGTATTTTTGCACTCTTTTGGAAAAATGTACTTTTCTCATTGTATGATAATGTATAAGTGGTTATTTAATTAATAGTCCTCTCACCTCTTGCAAATCCTAAGCAACTCGAGAGCAGGAGCCTTGTCTTTTTTTACTCACCATTGTATTTCTAGCACCTTTCAAAGTGGATGGTAATCAGTAGGCACTTGATAAATATTGGTCAAATAGGTAACACATTTAACACTCTTTCAAAAGATGACTTCTCACAAACCTGTATGATTTTCTTGCCTCTTTGCTATGGAAAGGAAAAAAAGGGGGTGCCTGGGTGGCTCAGTCAGTTAAGTGTCTAACTGTTGATTTCAGCTCAGGTCATGATCTCAGGGTTATGAAATCAAGCCCCCACATCGGCCTCCACACTGTGCGTGGAGCCTGCTTGGGATTCTCTCTCTCCCTCTTCCTCTGCCCCCTACGCTTTTTTTCTCTAAAAAAAAATTTAAAAAAATTATGTATATATGAAAGGTTCCTCCTTTTATCAAGGCAAAAAGGCAAATCCTTTCCCTGTGTTTTGGATCACCTACCATTTAGTTTGCTTCAGTGTCTCGTTCAACAATCCCTAATTTTTCTCGCATCTTCAACCTTTCTCTCTTTCCTTTTAGAATGAACATATGCTCAGGTTTCTTCCACTCTAGCAAACAAACAAAAACAAAAACAAAAAAAAGGTCAAAAATAAAAATCAAATCCTTCCAAACAACTGTTTAATTATTTCACTTATTAGATACATATTGTAGAACACTTGCCATTTTTGTCAGTCATTTACCCATATTTTAGGCTGCACAGGTGACCAACATAGACATAAAACCTATGCTCAAAAAAGTGACAGTCTAGCTACCCTTCTGTCTCTCTCTATCCAAAAGCCCAGTTTCTAGTTTCTTTAAAATGTTATTTTCCCTTGTGTTTTCCACTTCTACACTTCCTGTTCACCGTTACTCCTCCTGAAGTCTGAGTTCTTCTCATACCACTCTCTACCAAACTATTACCAGTAAATGGTTAGTCCACTGTCCTTATCAATTTGACATCATTGTAGCATTTAGACGCACTGACCACTCCCTCCTGATCCTCTTTCCTCCATTGATTGCCCAACACTTGTCTTTCCTGGTTCTCCTACTCTCCTGTGAAAGATTTTTCTTAGTGCAAATGACCTATTCTTTCTCTATTTAGGTTTCATTTTGATGTTCCTTGTGATTAGTTTTTAATAATTCTTTTCTCAGGCATTTCCTGAGTGATCTAATTTAATCTATCGGCTTAAACTATTATATGCAAGTCTCAATATATCTTACAAAGATCTTCTAACCAAACCCAAAGGGCTTGCCACTTGGGGTACATTAAATTGAATATGACCCAGGTTGAAAGCAAAGGACTTTTCATTACTTGTTACAAGTAAGGAGACAGGGAGATTGCTTTCAAAGCACTGTCTTCCTGGGAATTAGTACAGGAAGCTTTTATTCAGTGTACTAGGGCATAGGGCCTGGGAGCTTGAATATACATTAAAGAACTTGTCTATATTCTATTTAGGCATTTTGGTTCAATTTTGCAGGTCTAACATGTCAACTAGCTAGTACATACATCTTATGTTCAAAAATGGTGGAAAATCCTGCCCATGAGTGGAGAGCTTCATATTTTAATGAGCTGAAGATAACTTCAGGACAACTTAGGGGGGCTTCTGCATAGGTGCTCAGCTCCATTCTGGCTCAAACTGGCACATGTAAGAGGCTATCAGGCAAATACCTAGCAAGGGGTTATGGAATGAAAGACCTGGCCTCGTCTCCTTGGTGGGAACTGCTGGTTCTGCAAAACAAAACACATTCCTCCCCTGCTTTTGTCCCTTCCCCTCCTTTCTTCTGCTGATAGCTTTTGGCCCTCTGGTCTAAGTCACTCCCCACTGCATTATAGCTACCAGGAGCAGGGGGTCTCCTGAGAAGGTAGACAGTGTTGATTAGAGGCCCATGAGGTCATGGTGGCAGGTGTTCTGGTGCTGCTTTGTCATTCTTTTCCATCTCAAAAGACTTGGAATCTAAAAAATACTCTTAGTCTTCATGTTAGAGATTTCAGTAGGTACATTTAGTGATTATATCTCTAGGGTAGCACTGGTTAACTACTTCTCCTATAGGTTCTTTGAATGATATGCAAGTATTCCTATCCCTTGAGCCTAGGCCTATGTGTTCCTTGCTTGGTCCAGCCATGCCTGGGGACAGTATAACCTCTAATGTTTTGGGGGAGGAAGTATGAATACTCCATCTCTCTTGTCTCTGAAGAAAACTACAATGCTTTGTCTTCAGCACTCCTGTGTGGAATTGAGCCATTATTACTGTACCTTGTGGTACTTTGCTGAGTTTTCTACACTCTTGCGTAACTTCCTTCTATTTCTTCATTATCTCCCTTCCTCACTAGCCTACTAGTTTTTCTAACATATCACTTTTGCACAAATCCTTCACTCAGAATCTGTGTCTGGGGAACTCTACTTGAGATATCCAACTTCACAGGAGAGACTTTTAAATGTTTCTCATGTCCTTACTACATAATGTTGACCTAGGTTGTCAGTCAAATCCTAAATTATTTCTTGTTTAAACAGGCACAGATGGAGAATATGCTAGAAAGGCCTTAGTGATCCACCCATCCAATGGCCTTGTTTAATTGATGAGGGACTGAGCAGCAGAGGGGTGTGTGCTCTGCACAAGGTCACAGCCTTCATGAGCTGCAGGGTGGCAACCAAGACTAGAATCCTGATGTTCTTGACACCCAGACTCATGCTTTACATCAAGAAATTTTCATAAATTTAAATTGGATGATTTAAAAAGGATGAAAAGAAACCAAACACTATTAAAGTAAAACAAATTGGCCTGCAGATAAAAATAATTCATGGGGGTATTAAAAACCACTAAAATATAACCTGAGGAAAAACTGAACTGACAGCAACTTAGTGTCATTTACTATGTTTTATTCTGCTGCTTTGTATAAATGTCATTTCCTTTAATGCCTCCTTCAGATTAAATTCGGATAAGTATGTAGCTGGAAGATATGTGTATTGCATGTGTGTGTCCATATATATCTATATATCATATAGCACTGAGTTTAATGAATCTTCTTAAAAACAAAAAATTGAAATATTTACAAAATTAACATTAAAAGCCATAGTATAGCTGCTTTACAGATTGTGATGAGTAATAGCTTCATATGTCTTACTTGAGAGGCCTCAAAGTGCCTTAAGTGTATTGTA
Organism: Potos flavus; assembly: GCA_028534135.1. Lineage (NCBI taxonomy): Eukaryota > Metazoa > Chordata > Mammalia > Carnivora > Procyonidae > Potos > Potos flavus. The sequence goes on from CM052885.1 coordinate 56,150,510, forward strand.
CTTGTGACTTATGAGGTTCCCAGACAAGACATAAACCCATAATTTTCTGTAGTCACTGTTACTCAAAATGATGGACTTAACCTAGAATGGAATTGATTTATTAGATTTTTTTTATTCAGATGATGAAGCTAACATATAACTCTAAATTCTCTGATTAATAAAAAGGTTCTAGTATCAGAGCTAGCACATCATCGTGATTTGGTTTCTAAAACTAATTTAAGCCACGTTATAAATACCACTCGATAAAAAACACCTAGTCCTCTATGCGTATGTGTTTGTGTGTATGTGTGTGTGTGCTAATGCATACAGTCACAGGCACATGAAATTTTATGGGAGATGGAGAGGTCTTTTCTCATGACATCGATTTCATTATTACCAAAGGGTTAGAGAGCCATTTTGCTGGGAGGGGCAGGATTGGAAATGTAAATATATTGCCTTGAAGCCCATTTCTGATAGCTTAGCATTATTTCAACTGAGATAAAAACACAAAGTGCAATACTTTTCAATAGGTAGAGTGAGAAGGGATTTAATTATCACTCATACTTCCACACCAAGCAGGGATGTCCTAAATATCATTTCTTAGAAGTGATGTTTGAGTACTGCCAGAGATAAACAGTTTAATATTTACAGTTTTAGACAACCATACGTTTTAGGAAAAAATTTAACTTATATTCAGATTAAGTATATGTCCTTACAACTCCAAAGCCATTGTCAGAATGGCTCATGTGGTGACATGGAGAATTGTGTGGTCTTTCTTGCATGTGACACTTTTTCAGATCTTTGAAGACAGACAGCTGCCATGTGTACATCCCTCTTTACCTTTCTAGATGGAAATTGAGACTTTGTAATGCTTTAAGTATTTCTCATGCTATATGGTTTCTATATTTTTCATAATCCCGCCATAGATTAATTGGTGAAATTCTCTCTTCAAATGTGGTATCCAGTTGAGAATGCAGTACTTTTGCTGCTCTTGATTTGTTCATTCAACGAATACTTTTTTAGTGTCTATTTTGTATGAAGAATTATTCTAGGTATTGATTGAGGAATATAAGAGGAACGAAAGTGTCCTTGTCTTCATGGTGTTTCTGTGTATGCTCAATAGTGCACATTTTCCCCCACTTCATTAGCATAACAAAGTCAGCTCCTATCACTCAGGAAATTCCCCGGGCTTTTTTTAAAATTTTATTATTTTACTTTTATTTTTATATTTTCTATTCTTATGCTCAGTTAGCCAACATACAGTACATCAGTACATCATTAGTTTCAGATGTAGTGTTCAATAATTCATCAGTTGTGTATAACACCTAGTGCTCATCCCAATACGTGTCCTCTTTAATACCCATCACCCAGTTATCCCATTCCCCCACCTCTCTCCCTTCTGTAACCCTCAGTTTGTTTCCCGGAGTCCCAAGTCTCTCACGGTTTGTCTCCCTCTCTGATTTCTTCCCATTCAGGTTTCCCTCCCTTTCCCTATGGTCCTCCGTGCTATTCCTTATGTTCCACATATGAGTGAAACCATATGATAATTGTCTTTCTCTGCTTGACTTATTTCACTTAGCATAATCCCCTCCAGTTACATCCATGATGATACAAATGGTAGGTATTCATCTTTTTTGATGGCTTAGCAATATTCCATTATATATATGAACCACATCTTCTTTATCCGTTCATCTGTTGAATGGATACAGTTTGGCTATTGTGGACATTGCTTCTATGAACATTGGGGTGAACGTGTCCTTCTTTTCACTACATCTCTATCTTCAGGGAAAATACCTAGTAGTGCAATTGCTGACTAATAAGGTAGCCCTATTTTTAACGTCTCGAGGAACCTCCATACTGTTTTCCAGATTGGCCATACCAGGTTGCATTCCCACCAACAGTGTGAGAGGGTTTCCCTTTCTCTACATCCTCGCCAACATTTTTTTTTCCTGTCTTGTTAATTTTTACCATTCTAACTGGTTTAAGGTGGTATCTCATTGTGATTTTGATTTGTATTTCCCTGATGGCTAGTGATGTTGAACATTTTTTTCATGTGTCTGTTAGCCATTTGTATGTCTTCTTTGGAGAAGTGTCTGTTCGTGTCTTCTGCCCATTTCTTGACTGGATTATTTGCTTTTGGGGGTGTTGAGTTTGAGAAGTTCTTTATAGATCTTGGATATCAGCCCTTTATCCAAAATGTCATTTGCAATTATCTTTCCCCATTCCGCGGGTTGCCTCTTAATTTTGTCGATTGTTTCCTTTGCTGTGCAGAAGCTTTTTATCTTGATGAAGTCTCAAAACTTCTTTTTGTTTTTGTTTCCCTTACCTTTAGAGACGTTATCTTGAAAGAAGTTGCTGTGGTTGATGTCGAAGAAGTTACTGCCTGTATTCTCTAGAATTTTGATGGATTCCTGTCTCACATTTAGGTCTTTCATCCATTTTGAGTCTGTTTTTGTGTATGGTGTAAGGAAATGGTCCAGTTTCGTTCTTCTGCATGGGCCTGTCCAATTCTCCCAGCACCATTTATTGAAGAGACTGTCTTTTTTTCCATTAGATAGTCTTTCCTGATTTGTCGAAAGTTAGTTGACCATAGAGTTGAGGATCCATTTCTGGAGTCTCTATTCTGTTCCATTGATCTACTTGTCTGTTTTTGTGCCAATACCAAGTCTTGATAATCACAGCTTTGTAATATAGCTTGAAGTCAGCCATTGTGATGCCCCCAGGTTTGGTTTTTCTTTTTCCACATTCCCCTGGCGTTTCGGGATCTTTTCTGGTTCCATACAAATTTTAAGATTGTTTGTTTCAGCTCTGTAAAAAAAATCTCAGTGATATTTTGATAGAGATTGCATTAAAAGTGTAGATTGCATAGACATTTTAACAATGTCTGTTCTTCCAATCCATGAGCACGGAATGTTTTTCTATCTCTTTGTGTCTGCTTCAATTTCTTTCATAAGTGTTCTATAGTTTCTAGAGTATAAATCCTTTACCTCTTTGGCTAGGTTTATTCTTAGGTATCTTATAGTTTTTGATGCTATTGTAAATGAAATTGATTTCTTAATTTCTCTTTCTTCAGTTACGTTGTTAGTGTATAGAAATGCGACTGATTTCTGTGCATTGATTTTGTATCCTGCCACATTGCTGAAGTGTTGTATGAGTTCTAGTAATTTGGGGGTGGAGTCTTTTGGATTTTCCACATAAAGAATCATATCATCTGCAAGGAGAGAGTTCGACTTCTTCTTTTCCAATTTGAATACCTTTTATTTCTTTTTGTTGTCTGATTGCTGAAGCCAGTACTTCTAGTACTATGTTGAACAAAAGTGGTGAGAGCGGGCATCCGTGTTGTGTTCCTGACCTTAGGGAAAAGCTCTCAGTTTTTCCCCATTGAGGATGATATTCGCTGTGGGCTTTTCATAGATGGCTTTTATGATACTGAGGTATGTTCCCTCTATCCCTATACTTTGAAGAGTTTTAATCAGGAAAGGATGCTGTATTTTGTCAAATGGTTTTCCTGCATCAATTGGGAGGATCATATGGTTCTAGTCTTTTCTTTTATTAATGAACTCTATCATGTTGATTGACTTCCGAAAGTTGAAGCACGCTTGCATCCCAGGAATAAATCCCAAATAAAATTATAAATAAATTTATTTATAAATAAATCCCCAAAAAAATTATTTGCTGAGAGCAGCAAATAATCCTTTTAATGTATTGTTGGATCCTCTTGGCTAGGATCATGGTGAGAATTTTGGCATCCATATTCATCAGGGATATTGGTCTGTAATTCTCTTTTTTGATGGGGTCTTTATCTGACTTTGGGATCAGGATAATAATAGTGCACATTTTAAAAAATGATCTACATCCCTAGATCCAAATACTCTTTTTACATCGATAGTTTAAAATTTTATTAGAAATTTTACATTAGCAAGTAAATCATGGTATTTCTTCATATTTAACTAATCATTAATTAAAATATTTAGAGTTTTCCACAGGACCATGGCACAATCTCCCATTGTAACTTCTATCTTTAATCATTTGTAAAATTAATACATTTACTGTGTTTTTTTAGACTTAATCTCACCATCCAATGTGGAACAGTCTTTATAATTTAATTTTCTTTCCTGTGATTTGGCCCTTCTGGTTTTGGGTCAAGAAAAAATGAGTAAAGATATTTTTTTGTGAATTTATTAAGCTGTGGTAAAAATATTCTTTAGGAAAGGAGTTAAGTACAGGATCTCATGATCTCATAGATACTTATATTACTCTTGGTTTCAAGATGGTAGTGTCACTTAAAACAAATGTCATGATTTTTTTTACTTTACCAAGTTTTTTATTTTAATTCCCATATAGTTTACAGTGTTATCTTAGTTTGAGGTATACAATATAGTGATTCAACAATTCTATACATTACTCATTGCTCATCGTGATAACTGTACTCTTAATCCCCTTCATCTATTTCACCCATCCCCCTACCCACTTTCCCTTTGGTAACTATCAGTTTGTTCTCTATAGTTAAGACTCTGTTTTTTGGTTTGTCTCTTTTTTTGTTTGTTTGGTTTCTTAAATTCCTCATATGAGTGAAATCATATGATATTTGTCTTTCTCTGATTGACTTATTTCACTTAGCATTTTACTCTCTAGCTCCGTCCGTGTTGTTGCAAATGGCAAAATTTCATCCTTTTTATGGCTTAGTAATATTCCATTATACACGTACACACACACACACACACACACACACACACACACACACACCACCTCTTCTTTATCCATTCATCTATTGATGGACATGGGCTGCTTCCATTAATTTGGCTATTGTAAATTATGCTACAATAAGCATAGGGTTGCAAATATCTTTTTGAATTAGTGTTTTCATATTCTTTGAGTAAATACCCAGTAGTAGAATTACTGGATCACATGGTAATTCTATTTTTAATTTTTTGAGGAATCTTCATACTGTTTTCCACAGTGGCTACATTCCCTTCGGCAGGGCACAAGGGTTCCCCATATCCTTACCAATGCTTGTTGTTTTTTATGTTTATGATACTAGCCATTCTGATGGGTATAAGGTGATATCTCATTGTGGTTTTGATTTGCATTTCCTTGAGGATTAGTTTTATTGAGCATCTTTTCATGTGACTGTTGATCATCTGTGTGGCCTCTTTGGAAAAATGTCTGTTCATTTCTTCTACCCATTTTTTAATTGGATAATTTGGATTTTTGGGTGTTGAGTTGTGTAAGTTCTTTATATATTTTGGATACTAAACCTTTATCAGATATGTCATTTGCAAATGTCTTCTCCCATTCAACAGGTTCTCCTTTTATATTGTTTCCTTTGCTGTGCAGAAGGTTTTTATTTTGATGTAGTCCCAATAGTTTATTTTTGCTTTTGTTTCCCTTGCCTCAGGAGACATATCTAGAAAAACGTTACTATGGCCAAAGTCAGAGAAATTACTGCCTGTGCTCTCTTCTAAGATTTTTATGGTTTCATGTCTCACATTTAGGCTTTTAATCCATTTTGAGTTTATTTTTGTGTATGGTGTAAGAAAGTGGTCCAGTTTCATTCTTCTGCATGTAGCTGTCCAGTTTTCTGAACACTGTTTGTTAAAGAGACTGTCTTTGTTGAAGATTAATTGACCATATAATTGTGGGTTTATTTCTGGGCTTTCTATTCTATTCCATCAAATGCCATGCTTGCTTTAAAAAAAATACTGTTCAGTGAAACCAAATTTCCCAGAAATTCTACTCCCATGGATAACCATGATTAATGATTTATTGTTTGCCTTTCCAGAATTATAATGCACATATTTTATATAATTGGTATAATTCTATATACTTCTGTTTTTTAACTTACATATCATACATGTATTTCTATTTTAAAATGTAATACTCATGTCTCTTTTAACGTATGCATTTTATTCTACTGTATAGGTGTACTGTAATTTGTTTAATTTATTCATTATTCATTGCCACTTAAGCTATTTGCAGAATTTTCCCATTATTATCAACATGGCACATACTTACTGGGCTATACACCTTCATGTACTTACACTAACCTCACCTTAAGATAAAGTTTCAGAAGGGAATTAAATTATATACAGATTAAAATTTATAATACATTACTAGGTTGCCCTTTAGAAAGCATGAAAAATTTACACAGCCATCTCCAGTATATTAGAATTCTCATTCCTTTATATCTTTGCTGACAAGGTAATTTAAAAATCTTTCTAATCATTGTCCACCTGATATTTCTATTTTAATTTTCATTTACATGGCTAGTAATAACTTTTTTATATACTAAATTGTCACTTGTCCAGTTTTGTATTTGGGAGATTTAATCTGCCTCTTGATTTACAAGAAGATAACTTGGTTTTATGATCATATTGCACAAATTTGTCTTTTAATATCAACCTTTTGCATACAGTGTATATAAAATGTGTGCTATCATATCTAAAAAAAATTCTCTACTATTGATTTCATCTTTATTTAGATCTTTTTAGATCCAGTTGAAAAACAGATGATTAAAACAGCATTCTAATATCACAGTGGAACTTGGAGAGGGATGAAAAGTTATAATGAAAACAATCATGGCAGATAATTTCATGTAATATCACACAAAGACAATCTTTCCAAAACCTCAATTTCCATATTTGAAAAAAGAAAGAAAAAAAAGTACCGAGAATAAAAATGTTTGTCTTGTATAGAGGGATCTTGTGATGATGGATTAATGTATATGCTAGAAGTTTTTTACTAGGTGAGGTACAATTCAAGTAATGTGTTTTCATCCTCTTTTTATCTACTCTAGTTACAAAAACCCAACATGTTATGGCATCTAGTTCTTTAATCTGTAGTTTGCAGAACCAATATCTTTATTTCTTTTCAGAATGTACTTCATATTCACTCTTATGGGGCTCCTGCCATTTTCCATGATTCTTAAACATCACTGGCAACATTTAGGACAATCGTAAATGCAAGTCGTGTTGATGCTTAAGATTCAGTTCATCTTGGTCTAGAGACAAAAATTCATGTAAGGTCTCTGAGGGTGTTCTTGCTACTTCCTTACCTTGCCTGAGTTTTCAATTCCCTCTTAAATGCTTTTGTTATCTCTTTTGCAGTTTGAAGATTATTCTCCTTGAAGAAAAAGACAGAGTAGTTTTGCTTTCCTCCTTATCGCTACTTTCCAGCAGCAGGATTTTCTATTCCTGCTTTTGCTCTGAATATAGCTCAAGACACCCTGTGGTTACTGTTGATGATTTTTTTCACGCTTTCTCCTATATGAGGTTTAATTTTCCAAAATAATTTCTTATGTCTTTTTTCATCAGTCTTTTCTGTATTTGTTCTACATTATATCCTATTTCCCATCTATCAAGATACTCTGATTAGGGGAACTGGTTGGGCCAGGTACATTTTGCTAGAGACCACAGAATTTTCTCACCCAAAATCTTGGGAACACCCAAAGCCAGGGAAGAAGTTGTAAGAAGAAAAAAATAAAACAAAAAAGTAATCTGGAGGTGTACAACCAATAGACTAAAAGACATTGTGAAGCCAGCAACTAGAGAGATTGAATCAAGTGAAAATGGAAAAGAGAAAATTAATTACAAGGAACCTACTAAAGCCAAGAGGAGCTGTGTTTGTTGCTTGCTTTTAAAGATTGGCTGGAGAGTGGTTTAAAATGAATACTCTTACACTCTTGTTCACATGCTGGCCCAGGATTCTCCTAAATACAAAAGTAGCTACACTTTTGATTCCATTTATTATCCTCTCTGATATGGACAGAGCTGTTCACAGATCAGTGGTTCAGCTTTGTGAAAATTTAGGTCTTGTATAGTTGGCTCATAAGATTGGGAATCGATAGAAAGTTAGCAGTCCTTTGAACTGGCATGCATTAGTTCTGTCACAGGTCATTGGGAGTGTAAAAGAAGATTTGTTCAGTTGTAAAGTGCTCTGGTCCTTTGCTGGGAAGATGAAGTCTCCCCAAATGTTGGTATCGAGATAATGGTGGAAGAACTCAACTGAAGGCTGGAAAAATCAAATAAGCTGGAGTGGCCGGTGACAGGAAACAACCTCTTGGCAGGCTTTTATTGCAGTCTGATTCGTGTACACCAATATAGAGAGAACCAATGTCTTGACAATGGTGGGTCTTCTAATCCATGAGTGTGGTGTATATAAGCACTTTCAGATCTTCTTTAATTTCTTGCAATAATGTTTAAATAGGTTTACATGTCTTTCAGTAAATTTATACTTAAGGACTTGATGTAATGATGCTATTGTAAATTATGTCTTTTCAAATTTTATTTGCTAATTATAACCAACAAATAGAAACAAATTATCCAATGACTGCTAAATGCACTTATTAATTGTTTTTCCTATAGTTTAGTTTTATTGTACATACAATTGTCATCTTTGTAAGATAGACTTTTAGATCTTTTTTTTTTTACATAAAACTTATACTTTGTAGATAAGCTTTTTGGGAGAGGAATGATATGTACTGGAAGTGAGTAGAACAAATAAAATGTAATCTGTTTCTAGGTGCTTGGTAAGGACCAACGGGAAGCATGGGTATTGTATGAGAAAAAACATCAGATTTTCAGAAATGTCACCATGTGAAGTTTGATGAAGGGGACTCTTATATCCCTTCATCCCTCATATACGAACAGATTCCATTCAATCAGGTCGTAATAGTTAACATTTCTAAGCATTCAATATGTGCCAGACATAATATGTTTTAAATTTTAACTCATTTCAATTTCAAAGCAATCTAATGTGATATAAACAACTACTATTACCATTTTCCAGATGAGAAAACATAGACACAGAAGGGTTAAATAACTTTCCTAAGATTATGCAGTAAGAGAATGAAAATGATACAAATTGAGATTCTGTTTCTAAAACTCGCGCTCTTAACCACTGTTACCCTATTATGAGTTGACCTTTTGGGTCATAGCTTCTTCAGAAAACTATTACATATCTCTTCATCTATTCTGAGGAAGATACATTCTGTGAATGATCAAATAAAATTCAATTTACCACTTAACAGCTAAAGCTAGGAGACAGTGGGTATTTAGGACAAATTCCAATACTTGTCCCTCTAATGGCAGGCTACTAAATTTTCCGTTGGTGGTTGTGGTGTTATTTGGGCCAGTATCATGCACATGACTTGCATTATTACGCTGAGAAGACCGACAGCAAACCCAATAACAGGAATCAACAACCAGTAGGTTTCGAGATACAGCTTCATGAATTTCCAGCACACCTTGACTTAGAGACTGCATTCCCCATAGTGGCAAAGCATGACCAGATCCCTAAGTCAGATATCGTGCTTTGCACAATCTAGGAGCTACCAGTAGTTGTCTCCAAACCCACACACAAACCAACCATTTCTTAGAGATGGATACTTGTAACTACCAAAGCTACGTTATCACTCAGCAGTTCCCAGGAGGGTCCTCTAAATTAAATTTATACCGCTGGATCAATCTAATCCAGTTTGTTCCATGTCGACTTATTAACCCTAATCTTGGAGGCCCAGGAATTAAGGGTTTGCACCATTTTAGTTGGGAGAGTTTTCAAACATAGTAGGAAGTTAGGAAGTAATATTTAGTTTTAAACCTGCTGCCTCACTGGTACTTGCAATTTGGTATGCTGGAAAGCCTGCTCTAATTATAAGAGAAAGATTAGTTAATTTTGTAAAAATATTGGCCATTTTCAAATAGGACTAATATTTCCTATATCCAACTGTTTGATGACAAGTGGTCTACATCTTAGCAACCAATATTCATAAATGAATAAAGCAATGCACCAATAGACAGCCCAGATATTCAAATATGATCTATTAAAATTTTTGAAACAGACAGGTCTTCTCAGAGACCATGAAAACGGTACTCAAGGCAACAGCCATTGCATGGCCTATGGGGACCTAGAGAAGAAAGTGAAAAATAAAATACTTCTTCATTTTTCAGAATATAGGTGTAACATATCTTACTGTAATGTGTTTATTTGCCAATGAATTGTCTATTTGCAAACTACACATAGATCACTCTACCCAGATTTTTCGAAAGTGAACTCTAGAAAGTGAATGAGTTGAGAGAGTTAATGGTCACATATCCAGGTTAAGTATTTTGAAAAGATTAAGCTATTATGCATTGGAATGCCCCAATGATAAGAAAACAGATATGATAAATGATGACATTAAGCTTTCTCTTATTACCTGAAAGATAAGTCAGGTAATAAGAGAGGTGTTAAGTCAGGGGAAAATATCTATAAAATGATATAAGAGTAATTTCTTTGAGAAGAAACAGCTGAAAGGGTTTCCCCTCCCCACAAAAAAAAGAGGGGGTGGCGGTGGAAAAAGCGACTATACTATTTACCATGAGATAGCCAGTAAACAGAACACCAGCCTGAATTTAAAAGACAGGACCACACATAAGGTACATCCTCTAATCCCGGGAGAATATGGAACACCTGTCAAGCAGCAGCAACCTGTGATTGAAATGACCACCTCTGTTTCCCCTGGAAAGTGGCAATTAATCCAGAGTGAGAAGGGTCAGGCTATCCTACAGATTAAAGAAATAGAAAATTTGAGGGTGATATAAGGGCAAGAACTCTGGATTTTAAGTTAGAAGGGAGGAGAAAGGCAGGTGAGTCTGGAAGGCATTTGTGTCAAGAAGGGAGAGTATCCATTGGTTTGGGGTTTGGTTTTTTTGTTGTTTGTGGGGTTATTTTGCTTCGTTTTAGCTTTGTGTTTGCAATGTTCTTATACTGAGGATGCCAGTGTGTTCACCAAACATCCATTTTCTCATTTAATACCAAGTTAACTTGGCGAGACCCACATTTTCACTCCCATTTCACAGATCAGTAAACAAATATTCCGTCATGTTAAGTCCCCTGTTGGAAGTGAACAATTTAATTAGTCAGCGAAGGAGCCAGAATTCAAACCCATGTTTCCTGAGCTACACATGCTGGAAACTTTCTTTTACCGTATATCGGATGGACAAAATTGAACGGGTCAATTAACCCCCTTAGGCTTCAATTTCTTCACCAACACAGGTGGACAGTAACACAGGTCTGATACGGTTGTTATGAGAAATATTTGGGGATGATCCACAGGAAGGACTCAGGACAGCGCTTGTCAGAAAGCAGGGCTCAGGAACTGGTGGTGGAAAGGTTGGAGCAGTGGAGTGCAGTCGAGCACTATGGCACTGAGGCAGGAGCTTTACCAAGAGGTGGGGCCCCAACAGAGAGGGGGACATGGAACAAAGCAATTTTGAAGGAGGAAGGCAGAGACATTTTTAAAATGCAGATCCACTTTGAGGAAACGTCTAGATAGCTTATTCAAATGAGGTCCATAGGCAAACAGAAAACACGATGAAGGAACTGAGCCCTCAGGAGAGCGGGGTCAAAACAGAGGAGGGAAAGCACATTAGCCTGCGGAAAAATAAATAAATAAAGAGGTGGGGCCTCTGTTGGAGCTTTGTATCTTCCCCTCAAGACCATAGACAATATCCCTACTTCCAGGCAGTCATCCTAAAAATGTATTTGGAATTACCCATGTGAAGAAGAGTACAAGAGAATATGGATAGAATAGTGAAAAACCCACTCTGCTACTGGGAACGCAGTTCAAACTACTTCCCTGATTTGGTTTACAGTGCCATTGTTCTACACAGAATATATTATTAGAGCACAGATCCCCCAGCAATGTTATAAAACCATATTATTTACAGCTACTATCCAGCACCACCTACTGGTAAACCAACAGAAAATAGAACTCTAAACACAGCTAACACCATGCAAATTGGTTATTAAAAGTCAATTTGTCGTAAGGAAATGATGGGAGGAGACACCGTACATCCACATAATAGAACATTGCATAGACCTGATGTAATAGGGAGCACATGCAGAAACATGGGTTTTGGAATAGTGAGTCAAAATTTGATTACAATATTCTAAACAAATACATGAACGTGGCTTCAAGGGATTTAGCAGTGAGAGAAAGAGGAAATGCACCTTGTTTGATCAATTAAAAATTTTTTCTTTCAAGTTTGTTTTGTGCATTGACCACAAACATATCCTTCAAAAGTAATCTGTAATAGATTTGCAACTTTATCCAAATATGTATTAAGTAATTGTTAGAGGGAAAAAGAAATGAGAGTGGTCATGTATTTTTGGGTGCATTATTTTTTTTTCTTTTACACTCTATAATTTTATTTTAAAAAATTAAATCCTTGCTTAAATTAAAGGGCTAATATGTGCACATAGTAAATGAAAACTCCAAACTGTGCAATGGGTATGTAATGAAAAGTAAATCTCCCTGAACCCCAGAATCAGTCCCTCTCCCAGAAATTGATCAGATTTATGAGTTCTTATTTATTTTTCTAAAATGTTTCCGTGCATATACAACAGGTGTGTGTGTGCGTGTGTGTGTATGCACGTGCACATGCGCGTGCTCCATGTTCTGGTCTGGAACCTCTGGGACGTCCCCTAATGCTATCAAATAATTTCAGCCTTGGCTAAAAAATTGGCTGGTATAACTGAGGATAATAAAATAATTTGAATTTATTCAACAGAGCTATATTTAATATTTGTTTGTAGCTTTATAGGATTCATGTCAAAAGGATTGGTGAATTCCTTAGGCTTGATTTTATTTTTCTCAAAGATGTGCTTGCATGGAGTGAAAGAGATCCAATTTCTACAAGGCTCACAGCCAAGATCAACAGTCTTTTTTATTGTACTTTGCACCTTATACAAATTCCCATTCCTCAGAAGAAACCACTTTTTACTTGTTAAAACCTTCCTCTATTAGACCACATAGGATATTTATGGGCAAATTTCTTATTTAGTTAAATTTATATAACGCCTACTTCTTTTCTACTGTGCAAGATGAGGATTTAGCTTCTTTAAACTATCCCCCTAGATACAAAGGTACATATTGTCTCTCCTAATCAGCCAGGACGATTATTTCATATTTGGCTTGCTGAATACTCTGTGTCCCCACCATTATAATTGTGTAACTATTCTTTGCAGATTAGGTATATTTATGGTTCAGGAGTATCTGGACATTATACTATTTTGTCTTCTTTTTTAAAGATTATACTTATTTATTTGACAGAAGGAGAGGGAGCACAAGCAGTGGGGGGAGCAGCAGGCAGAGGGCGAAGCAGGTTCTCCTCTGAGCAAGTAGCCTAATGCGGGCCTCAATCCCAGGACCCTGGGATCATGACCTGAGCCCTGAGCTGAAGGCAGATGCTTAAATGACTGAGCTACCCAGGTGCCCTAATTTATTTCTTGTACACATTTTGCTTTTCCTGGACTTAATATATGTCTTCTTTTAAACTTTGCTTAGATTTCTATGTACCTATTAGTAAGTCTTTCCTAAAGTCTCAGACATCTGAAAATTCCCTCTCAGTATATTCAAACACAAGAGATTTTGTTTCATTTCCTTTTCTTTTCAGCAACCCCTGTTCTCTCACTCAAATTTGGGTTGGTAGCCCTCTGGGCCTGTTACCCAGCTGTCATCCTGGAAATTGTGTAGCCTTTTCTGTGTTGTATCCCCAGGACACAAATGCCTTCATTTGGGGAATAAATTGCTTAGAACCTTCCAAAGAAAAGTTACTTGGGTGTTTTTGTTTGTTTGGGGTATGATAACCTGGATAAAAAAGAATTTCTAGATTGAAAATAATTTTTCCTCAAAACTTTGAAAGTATTATTTTCTTGTTTCCTGGTTTCAATGTAAATGTTTATTTTTGTTTCTTTGTTTCTGTTTTGTTTGGAGAAATCTAACACAATTTTAACTCATGATTTTATATATAACCTATGGTTTTCTCTTGAAGTGTTTTGGATCATCTCTTTGTATTCAGGGTTCTGAAGTTTTATAATTATGTTTTGATGTAGTTCATTCCTCATTCATTTTGCAAAGAATATAGTGGATCTTTTTTTAAAAAATTATTTCTTCAACAATTGTGTTCTCTAAATTTTGTCCTGTTCCCTGCCCCCTTTTCTAGAACTTATTTTATTAGTAATCATACTTTCTGGGTCAGCTTTGGAATTCTCTTCTCTTGAAGTTTCTATTTCTCTGTATTTTGAGTCTCTGGGGATTTGCTCAGTTTGCTTTCCAAAACTTCTGAATTTTTCCTTTCCTTTGTCATATCTTTTTTTTCTAGAGCACTCTAGTTCTCTAAATTCTCTAGTTTGGTTTGTTTGTTTGTTTTTTTTTTTTTTTTTTGGTAACTATCTCTTTTTTCACAGAAACAGTAACTTCACTTATCTCTCAGAGCCTAAAAGAGTTTCCCCACTCTCTAATTCTATTCAGCCTTCCACACTGTTTCTATTTTCCAAGTCTCTTTTTTTCCCCTATTTGTTGATTTTGATCTTTGTCTTTCATCGTAAGGACTTTCCTCAAAGATCTGGTGATCCATGACTCTATGTAATAGCACACATTGGAAAGGGGGAAGGGGCTAGGGAGAGAGAGAGAGGTTTATTTGGGGACTCCTGTCAGTATGTATAGTTCTCTCCTGTTCGGATTGTTTTCCCAGAGAAAAATCCTCGATTATTGTTCCCACTAAATGTAAGCTGCTTTAGAGTTCTGGGGCCAAGCAGAAGGGACTGGGGATCCCATTATTTAAAATGCTATATTCAGACTCTTATCTCTACCTCCACCCTCTGCTATATTTGGTGTTTCTAAATCCAGACTTCCTCTTTTCTAGTCCTCAGTAATTAAACTTATTATCCCATCATGTCGTAAGGGTCTAGTTACTCTTTCTGCAGACTTGAATTCACTAATCTATTTCTTCAGTAAATATTTACTAAATGCCCCCTACATGCCAAACACTGTTTTATATGGTATGGAAATGTGTATCTATGAGGCAAGCAAAATTCCTGGCCCTGGTGTGGGGCATTCATTCCCAACCAAACCCTCACTTCCAGAATCCATTTATGTCTCCAAATTCTAAACTTCAGTGTTCTCTAATGTGCATTGGCTTGCTTCTTGTTTAGCTCTTTGCACACTCTGTTTGGTCTGTTCAATAAGGAATCACTCATCCTTTGTCTTCCAGTTCCAAAATTGGGTAGCTTTCACCATCTCCTCAGTTCTTTTTGTACTTTGGGATTGATTTCATACTCTTGGTTGTTTCATGGAATTTAGGAAGGACAGAGAAGTAAATGTGTTTCCAATATACCACCTTTGCTAAAGGCAGCTGTGAGTAATTTCACCCAATGAGCCCAGCACCTGAGCGGCTGGTGACCTGTTGATGCACTTGGCTGTTGGGGAGCCCCCAGTCTCAACACAGTTGGGAATCTGGACCCTCTTCTACTAAGAGTCATTTCTGGTGTAAGCTGGCCCTGCCGAGTATACATCCAGTCTGTGCTACTCTTCTTACAGTTGCCGCGTCCTCAAATAGAACTGCTATTCCTTTTCTGGCCAGTCCACAAGGGACCCAGATTTCTGAGGACATGTGACTATCAGAATAATGCCTACCTCCCAACCCTACCCAAGCATCATCTATTGCCGGGAACTGAGAGAATTTGTACAGCTTCAGTATTTTTTTTTCCACTAAGCCTCCTCATATTTTTCCCCTTCTGGATCTTTGTGAGCTTCAAAAGGAGGCAGCATGTACATTTGTGTTTTTATCACTATTCTGTGCATCTGTGTTTTGTGGGAAAGGAAACAGTCATTTGTGTCGAAGAGGAAGGGCCTTGTCCCTTCTCACCTGGAACAAGAAAATTCCTCTTGCACACTTTCCAATTTTCCAAGTAAAAGAATGCAAACTTCCTACCACCTTCCAGGAACTCTTCATGATGGCAGGCTTGGTGGAGCTGAGGGACGTGGACTCCACTCTGCCTTGGTGACATGCCTTAGCCCAGTGTCAATTTTGTTCCAAGAGATCAAAACTGCACATTCTTACATAACATCTTTATTTTCAGAGTATTGCCTAATGTCTTTCCATATGATCAGAAACTTTGAATTCCCATACTTTTCAAAACAGAGCCTGGTTCCAGAGATTACAGATAGGGAGGTCTCCTAGGATACTGACCTTTGGGTGCTCTCTTTTATTTGGGCATTAAACCTGGAAAATGCTTTTTAGGCTGTATTAAAGGGATTTAGAGGAAGGGAGAAGGAAATGGTCCTGTAAGCTACTGGGCTAATAAGCTGGCTTGTGAATTCCATATCTGTGGTTGGAAAAGAATGAAGAAACCTAGTGCTTCTGAACTTCTTGTTCCTAAAAATAGCTATTTTGTGTGAATCTCACAACCTTGAAAGAAAACCTTTTGAAGGGAACTTAAGAAAATGTCAGAGGATTTTCAAATTATGAAAATTAATTATGCAAAAACTAATATTAGAACTGTGAATATTGACAAAGTATAACATTATCTGTAACAACTCTCTGGCATATATTTATATTTCTTTCAAAATGCTTTGTAAATTGACTAGCACTTTAGACATTTTCAGCAAGTAAGAAACCCTCATCTATACTTGTTTGAAACTTTTATATCACCTACACCACACTTAGGACATCGTAAATATTTATGAATATTTTTTAAGTTGACTTTTTATTTTCACCCAAGATAAAGAGTAAAGACATCTGCTCTGAAAGGCACATGGAAATATACAAATTAATTAATCAGTTAGTTAAAGTGTATTTGTTGCATGCCAAACCATGTGTCAGATATTATGATAAGTTTTAGGAGTATAGGAATAAATTAGAGGGATGTGACAATGTATTCTCCAGGTTACAATAGAGTGGTAAAGGCAGATGATTCAACAAACACAAAATATGGGATCAATGCCATAGTGGCAGAATTGTAAAGAGTTTAGATGGCATTATAGCAAGGGGTTCTATCCTATTATGGAGGTGGGGAAAGGAATCTCAGATAAAGCTGTTACTTGATTGATGAATAAATAGGAGCTTTTTAGAAAAAAAAAGAGAAACTAGTTTTCTGAAAGGGAGAGACTAGCGTTTGTAAATACCCAGAAATGAGAGAGGAATAAGTTTTAGTGCAGGTAGAACAGAGACATGTGTGAGTTGGAGAGTGGTAAGAGTTAAGGTAGGTGGGTAGGAAAAGATCATATTATTCAGGGACTTTAAAGGCACGTTAGGGGTATATATTTCATTATAAACATAATTGGGTGCCATGTAATAATTTTTAGGGTGGTAATAACACGATTGGAGTTGGGCTTAAGGTCAATCATTTTGGCTTCACATGAAAAGTAGATTGAAAGGAAACAAAATACTGGAGGCAGGACTTCTTCTTCTAGTCTTGTCAGAGCACCTGACATTCAATTTTTCACCTAATCAACTATAAAACTCGAACAATTTTGTGAAGTAAATATGTTTAGGCAATGGACACCGGTCAGTGTAAAGTTGAGATCCTTGAGATAAAAAAAAAAGGCACAAAACAGCTTTTTATTCTTCCTGGCATTCTGCCCAGTCAATGTCCAGTGCACGAAAGCAGAAAGGGGAATTCTCACCGAGTAGAGTAAAGCAGAGTTGGGTGTCTGAGGACTGCTAATCCTCATGCTAATATGATTGGAGTTTGTGGGGCAGTTGACAAGGTAGAGGTAGACAATAGCGGAAGAGGCTTGGAGATCTGCAAAGGGGTTCTTCTCTGATTCTTGGGATGCAAGGTGAAATTCCCAGGACATGGTAATACCATGGAACTGCTGATGAGGGGCTGATACGTCAGTAGAAATTTTTGATCATACAAAGATCATAGAATGCTGGGAAGATGTTGGAGTTCTGACCCAACTGGAGTCTGGACACCTTAATAATTAAGCCAGGCATCCTGTTGAGACCCTCGAATAATAAAGATCACACTATTTAAAAGTAAAGATCACACTCAAGGACTCCTTTATACTTACTTTAATAACTTCTTTGCCCTAGAACTAAGGGTAAAATTGAAATAAATACACCCTTAAAAAGCAAAACAAAAAAACCCAAAAACCAAAAAAAGAAAAAAAACCCCAAACCCCAAATCCCAAGTTTAAAACAGGAGAAAATGGTCCACTTGTAATTTAATTGCCCCCAAAGCAGGATAATTGCATAATTCATAGTCTTCACAACATACCAGCTACAGTGTCCATTATAATAATAGAAAGTCAAACAAAAAAATAGGAAAGCAACACCCATTATAATTTCTTAAAGATAAAAATCCTATAGAAGTCAACCCACAGATGAGCCACATATTGGAATTTAGACAATGATATTAAAATATCAATTACAAATAAGGAATTTAGGGATAAACAACTAAATAGTTGACAGAGTAACTTTCTCAGAAAAAGAAAGTTACTTTTAAAATGAAATTTCTTCAAATATTTAGGAGAGGAAATTCCAGTCTTATACAATATGTTTCAGAAAGTAGAGAGAGAAAAAAACATACCCAAATTTATTTTAACCTTGATAAAGACATTAAAAGAAAAGAAAATTACAAACCAGTATTCTTCATTCCAAAAATCTTTAATAAATATTAGCAAACTAAAGCTAGCAATATATATAAAAGATCATCACGATAACTGAGTTTTATCCTAGAAAAGCAAGGTTGTTTTGATATAATGTCTAATTACTTTTTTGACATAATCTCATTCCCTCTAATATGTTGAAGGGAAGAAGAATACACTTTCAACACCACATTGTCCTGGAGGTCCTAGCTAGTACAGCTGGGGGAAAAGAAAAGCAGAGAGAGGAAAAAGAGAGAGAGAAAGAAAGGGAATATATAAATAAAAGCATAATAAAATGATATTTATTTTTAGAATGGCATAATTGTATCAAAAACCCAAAACAGAGACATCTATAAAGAAATTGCCAGGGGTGCCTGGGTGGCTCAGTGGGTTAAAGCCTCTGCCTTCGGCTCAGGTCATGATCTCAGGGTCCTGGGATCGAGCCCATGTTGGTCTCCTCACTAGGCAGAGAGTCTGCTGGTCCCTCTCTCTCTCCCTCTGCCCCTACCCTTGCTCATGCTCTCTGTCTCTCTCAAATAAATAAAATCTTTAAAAAACTACTAGAAATAACAAATTAATTTAACAAGATCGTTGGATTAAAAAGTCAATATACAAACATGAATGGAATTTCTGTAATATATCCTGAAAAGGTATATTTTTTTGTTTTTGTTTTTGTTTTTTGGTACTCCATATATTACAGAAATTCCATTTGTGTTTGTATATTCAGAGAAAGACAATTATCATATGGTTTCACTCACATATAGAACATAAGGAATAGCGCAAAAGGTCATAGGGGAAGGGAAGGAAAACTTAATGGGAAGAAATCAGAGAAGGAGACAAGCCACAAGAGACTCTAGACTTCAGGAAACAAACTGAGGGCTGCAGAAAGGGAGGTGGGTGGGGGGATGGCATAACTGAGTGGTGACCATTAAGGAGGGCATGTGATGTGATGAGCACTGGGTGTTGTATGTAACTAAAGAACCATTGGACACTACACCGAAAACTAATGATGTACTATATGCTGGCTAATTGAATTTAAATTAAAAAAATAATAAATAAACTTATTTAAAATAGTTTCAAAAATCAGAAATGAAGGAATAAATGCAACACACATTTAAAAAGTCCACACTGAAAACTACACAATATTGCTAACAGAAGTTGAAGTTCAAAATAAATTGAAAAATATGCTAATGAATGGATTGGAAAACTTATTTTTAAAGAAGTTATTTCTCCTAAATGAATTCAAACTTTTAATGCAATTCCAATAAAAAATTAGCAAAATTTTCTATGGAAATTGATATATAGATTCTAAAGTTTTTGTGGAAATGAAATCCATATTATGTACATCTTGACTACTCAAAACAATCTTGGAGAAGAAATACATATTTGGAGGATTTTTCTACCAGATTTCAATACATATTGTGAAACTAGAATAATTAAGACATGATCATATTGGAATTAGGATTCAAAAAATATCAGCGGCACAAAATAGGCATTCTAAGTCTAGATTTACAAATATGCAATCAATTGTTTTTTGTCAAAGGAATCAAATTCAATCTGAGAAAGGAAATTCGTTTAAGGAAATAGTGCTGGAAAAAATAGGTAATCATATGAAAAAACAAACATTGATCTTTCCTCGTACATGTAAACAGTAATTGGAATTGGTTCATAGCCAAAATATAAAATTTAAATTTATACATCTAGAAGAAAATATGACAATATTTTTACAAGTGTAGGATTGGGCAAAGATTTCTTAGACTCAAGAAGTACTAAATATAAAAGAAAAAATGATAAATTAGATTTCATTAAAATTGAAAATGTTTGCTTATCGAAAAAATATAAGAAAGTGGAAATCAAGCCAAAGTATAAGAGAAAAGATTCTCAAAAAATATATCTAACAAAGGACTAATATTAAATTTATATGAAGAATACCTACAGCTTAAGAATGAAAGAAAAATAATATAATTAAAATATGAAAAAAAAAGAGTTGAACAGATATTTCACCAAATATTATATAAGAATATCCACAGAGCGTATGAAAAGGTGCGGGGTGCTACTGGATCACTGGGAAAATGCATGGAGATATACATTCAATATTTGTGTATTTCACTGCAGGCAAATGATATGTCAGTAAAGTACTCTTGGAATTTTAAAAAAAGGAAAAAAAAAAAGTTATCAGGATACTGCTGAGAACCAGGTGAAAGATGATGGTGGTCTGCACCATTGTGGAAGTAATGGGAATGGAAAAATTTGCAGAGATTTAAGAAATAGTCAGAAAGTAGTATTGATAAGAATTTATGACTAATTTGATGCTAGTGTTTAAGATGGCACATTCAGGGATTTTTCTTATAACCAAACAAAGTAGATGCAAATGAAATGTTTCATTAGAACCAATGAAGAATTCCCAGAGCTGGGTCTCACCTGAGAAACCAACCATTTCTCTGCTCTATACAGACATCAGAAAGTTCCCAAATAAGAGGCTAGAGATGAGGTCGGAGGAAGCTGCAAGCAGAAGGAAGGGGGTAGGAGAAAAGTGGGCAGTCGCTGTAGGACTGAACATCCTCTTATACTCCGGCCTACTCATATACTTCTGTTTGTGTGAACTCAAGTCCATGCCCTCTTTGCCTATTTGTGGTAGTCCTTTGGCTAGGAATGGGACCTGTCTTTTTAACCAGGTTTCTGCCATTTATTAAGCCTTGCTTGCTCCCTCCACCAAATCTAAAACAATCAAACAGCTGGTACATCCTCTTTCTCATCTCAGATTCTGCCCGAACTTGTCCTACTTGATGAAAGAAAGGATGATGTTATGTCATTGTCCAAAGAAGGCTCACGTCACTGACTACCTAACAAGTGGGGCCATTCTCCTGCTATGGTGAGACGGGGAGGCTCTTGGGACCCTTCGCAGAAAATGCAACCATGTGAACATGCTCTTTCTTGAAACTTAGACTCTTCAAACCAGTTTGCTCTTAGTTGTATGGGCTAAAGATCAGGACTTGCCTCGTTTGTAAATGATTCTTGTGCTTTTAGTGATTTAAAAAAAATCTGTCATCATGAATTATACAACCTTTAGGTTTTAATGGATTCATCTCATGATTCTTCAGTTGAATCTCATTTATCTTATCTTTTTTTCACCTCTGTATAAGACTTATGTATTCCTTAACTGATGTTCCTGTGGAGTTTTCACTCCATTTTATGTGTGGCATCATAAAAAATTAAAGAAAAATATGTTACTTAATGATTAGTTATCTGCTGTTATATTGAGAATCTTTTTTTTTTCTGGCTGAAGTTTTAGATGTAAATTAAGAATATACTATAACATTTCTAAAAGGGTTAACTTTAAAATAGATTTGTCATTAAAAAGTGCATTATTGCTGATTAGGTTTTTATTTTTTAAGATTACCTAAGTGGGAAAACTCATAATTTTAGGATAATGTGAATCTTTGTTCAAGAGTACCAAACTTATTTTTAGCATGGAATAGGATAGAAACTAATGACAAGCATCACTGAATATTGAAGATCCACAGAAACTGAAAATCACCATGCATAGGAAATAAGTCTTCACAATAAAGTAAATAATATAAGGCATCTTACACAAAGGAAACCACTTGTGAATTAGAATAATGATTCCTGACTTGTAAAATAAGTGCTTGTATGCATAACCAGATCTTAACTATGAGTCATGAGGAGACATTATAATAAGAAAATTCCTATATACTTGGCAAGCTTTTGTTAGCCACTGTATCAATCATTGTGACAATCCCTTTCACTAGCCAGATTCTTCTTATTTCTGTCCCCTTCATTATTCTTGGTGGAGAGTCTAATGAGCAGTGAAATATCCAAAATGTAGGAAGCAGGAAGAAGTGAAGGTCCTTAATAAGTCAGCATGGGAAAGTAAGTTCCTCTTAACACTTTCTGAAACAAACCAAAAGAGCCAATTATAGGAAAGAGACCATTTTTATCACAATGGCTTATAAGGATTCACTATAATTTAATTTACAACTCTTTCTAGAAATGCCCTTCAGTAAATAAAAATCACGTAACCTCTTAAACTAAATTTACCTTAAGTAAAATCGCCGATTAATTTTTTTTAAGAAAAAAGACAAACAGCATCTGCAATGTTACTGCTATCATGGGGAATCTGGATAACTTAAAAGTAAAGAAAAAAAGCCAAACAACTGGAGGATTAAAAATTTATCTGGGCAGGAACCATCTCTGGAGATTTAATGATAAAACCCTTGCTTGAGACTCAGACAATGACACAGTTCTTCTGATGCAGATGTAGAAGCTCTCATTGAGGCTTCACAGCTCCAAATATAATAACAGCATAGATTGTCTCCCCAACCGAGTTCCCCTCCCATATCCTTGACAATTCATATAATAAGAGCAGGCAGGAGTATTCCTAACACTATCTTTTTCCAGGGATCTTCTTCCTTTTGATAGGCCATGATAGGAAATTCAGTGTCCCCATGTCATATATTCCAAGTTCTAAAGTAGATCCTATACATATCAGACAAGTGATGTAATAACCCTAGCCTCTTTTCAATATGCACTTCTGTTTACAGACCTTATGGCAGGTCCCAGCTAAATTGTTTCCAGCCTTGAAGGGGAATGTTCCAAAGAAAATCTTTAGGGGGAAAAAAAAGAATAAAAGAGCAAAGTCATTGTACAAATATAAGGTCATTCAAAGCTTTCCTGCAGGAAGAGATAAGGTATGAAAATGAGAGAAGGAAGACATTTAAACTTTTCTAGCACATCTCAGATTATTTTCGTTTCCTTCATAATGCCAACGTATAATTGTGTTTTAGTTTTTTAAATTCAATTTTAATTAAAAAAATTTTTGACCAATGTATAATTATTGTTTTCCTATATTCATATACAATGTTCAACATATATCCCCTTTGCCAAATCAAAAAGCCCTCCATTTTTTGCTCTGTG
This sequence comes from Potos flavus, assembly GCA_028534135.1. Classification (NCBI taxonomy): domain Eukaryota; kingdom Metazoa; phylum Chordata; class Mammalia; order Carnivora; family Procyonidae; genus Potos; species Potos flavus. The sequence continues at coordinate 56,173,839 of CM052885.1, forward strand.
CCTATATTTATTTGTATTTCTTCTGGATAATTTCAGATATTTAGGCAGTCATCTCTAACCTAAAGAAACATACAATCATTTTTTTTTTTGGCTGCTTCAATGATTTAATAAATGGTGAAATAGCTGGATTAAGAGTACTAGAGGCTTTTCTCGAAAATGCCTCCCCACCTCTCTAGTACCCTCCTCATTTGAACAAAAATCTTATGAAATTTCAAAATATTTCGTGGCATAATTTTGTGGAGCACATTTAATTCCCAACCAACAAAATTAGAAAATAAACAGAAGTTCTGAGAACTCTAAAAAGACATGGTATATATCTTAGCAAGTTTAAAAGAACAGAACTCACACAAATTATGTTCTTAGACCATCACAGTAAGGTGGCTAGAAAATTCCAAAATATTTGGAGATTAAAAAGCATACTTCTAAATAACACATGGCTCAAAGAATTCTCAAGAGAAATTTTAAAATATTTTGAACTAAATGAAAATACAACTTATTAACATTTATGAGATAAAGGAAAAACAATAGAGGGAAATTTTTAGCATTACCTGCACTCATTGGAAAAGAAGAAAAATCTAAAATCAAAAATTTAAGCTTCAACATTAATAACTAGAATAGAAAAGCAAATTAAAACCAAAGTAAACAGAAGAAATAAATAATAACAATTGGCAGAAATCAATAAAATTGAAAATAAGAAATTATTAGAAAAAAACAATGAAAGCAAAGACAACTGCTTTAAAAAATATCAATAAAATTGACAAACTTCTATCTGGACTAACTAAGAAAAAAAGTGAAAAGCCATAAATCATAAATGTTAGAAATTAAAAAGAGGCAATCATTACTGATCCCATGGACATGAAAAAATAATAAAAGAATATTATGAAGAATTCTGTTCACACAGACTTGGTAACTTAGATGAAATAGATCAATTGAAAGATAAAATTTACCAAAATTCACACAAGGAGAAATAGATAATTTGAATAGGTGTTTATCTAGTAAAGAAATTGAATCAACAATTAATCTTCCAAAACAGAAATCACCAGGCTAAGATGGGTTCACTGGTAAATTCTACCAAACATTTAAGGAAGAGATTATACCAAGTATAATACCAATACCAAATCTCCCAGAAAATAGAAGCAGAAGTACTTTCCAACTTATTCTAGGAGGTCAGCATTATATAAATATGAAAACCAGGAAAAAAAAATTACAAGGAAGGAATATTATAGACCAGTATCTGTGGTGAACATAGATGCAAAAATCCTCAACAAAGTATTAGCAACAATGTATTTTAAAAAATTATACACTATAGCAAAGTGAGATGTATTCCAGCTATGCAAGACTGGTCAATATTCAAAAAATCAATTAATATAATCCGTCATATCAAAAAGGTAAAGAAGAGAAATCATAAGATTTATATCAATAGATGCAAAAAAGCATTTAACAGAATCCAGCACCCATTCTTGATAAAAACCCTCAGCCAACCAGGAAGAGAATGGAATTTTTCAGTGTAATAAAGAACATATACAAAAAAAAAAAAAAATAGCTAACATCATACTTAATGTTGAAAAGCTAGATGCTTTCTCCCTAAGATTGGCAACAAGATAAGGATGTTCCGTCTTTACTCCTATTCAACATTGTACCACAAATCCTAGCTAACGCAATAAGCCAAAAAAAAAAAAAGAAAGAAAGAAAGAAAAAAAGAAAAGAAATTAATTGTATACATAGTGAGAAAGAAGAAATGAAACTATCTTTGTAGATACGACTGTCTATGCAGCAAATTCCAAAGATTCAACAAAAAAACCAAAAAATTGGAACTAATAAGGAAGGTTGCAACATACAAGATTAATATAGAAAAGTTGATTGCTTTCCTATAAACCAGTAATGAAAAATTGTAACTTGAGATAAAAAACAATACCATTAACAGCACAAATAAATTATCTATCACAAATAAATCTAACAAAATAGGTACACAATCTATATAAGAAAAACCACAAAATTCTGATGAAAGAAATCAAAGGTCTAAGTTAATAGACCTAAATGTAATATGCAAAACTATAAAGCTTCTGGAAGATAGCAGGTGAAATCTAAGTAACCTTGGATTTGATGATGATTTTTTAGATACAATATCAAAAGCATACTCCAAGAAAAAAGTTGCTAAATTCATTGAGGTTAGAAACTTCTTCTCTGCTAAAGATATTAATAAGGAAAAGGACTGACCACAGACTGAGAGAAAATATTTTCCAAATACATATCCGATAAAGGACTTGTATCCAAAATATATAAGAAACTCTTGAATCTCAACAGTCAGAAACAACTAATTATGGGCAACATCTCATCTAAGAAGACATACATATGGCAAATAAGGACATGAAAAGATATTCAATGTACGACATCAGCAGACTGCAAATTTGAGAATATGCCATACCACAGCACCCCTAGTAGAGGACTAATATCCAAAACACTGTTAACATCAAATGCTGATGGGGTGTAGAACATCAGGAACTCTCATTCATTGATGGTGGGAATGCAAAATGGTACAACCACTCTGGAAGACAGTTTTTAGGTTCTTACAAGGCAATCACACTCTAAATATTTGAAATGAGTTGAAAACTTATGTCCACATAAAAACCTGCATACCAATATTTATAACAGCTTTTTTCATAGTTGTCAAAAATTGGAAACAACGAAATTGTCTTTCAATAGGCGAATGGATAAGCAAACTGTGGTACATTTATACAATGAAGTATTCTTCAGAAATGAAATAAATGAGCTATCCTGCCACAGAATTACATAGAAGAACCTTAAATGCATATTGCTATGTGAAAGAAACCAGTCCACCAAGAGTACATAATATATGATTCCAACTATATGACCTGGGAAAAGCAAAACTATGGAGAGAGTGAGAAGATCAGTGGTTGCCAGAATAAAAGTGCTCTAAAAAATAAAGCCTTTTTTTTTTAATGTGGTAATTGGTCTAACATTACTCGGCACTTAAGGAAGTGTTTGCTCATGTGATAATATGTTGTTTTTAAAATAAACATGCAAAGTTAATATATTCAAATGATTAATGTCATTAAGTAGCTGCCTGTGGAAGTAGCACACCACCACGTGTCCATTGCTCTAAGATTTTACACAGAAGGAAAGGTGGTTAAATTTTGCGGGAAGGTGAGGTAGATCTCTTTCATTTGTTCTAGATTCATTCTCCACCTTTCCCCATATTGCCCTGAAGGGTGTTGTAAGAATCGCAGTAGCAGACTCTCTTGCTCAGTAATGTGTTCGGGCTGCTGGTTGTGTCCAGAGAGAGCATTGTGAGCAATGGCAGGCACCAGAGGAAAGATAGAGATTGAGATTGTGTTTACATTCTGTTTCTTTCATGTGAGGTCATCTTTGTCTGCCTGGGTCCCTTAAAGTGTTCTACCAGCTAGATGGCACTACTTTTCTTTTTTCTTTTCTTTTTTTAAAAGATGTTATTTATTTGAGAGAGAGAGAGTGAAAGAGAGAAGAGCAGGAGTGGGGTGGGAGGAAGAAGCAGTCTTCCTACAGAGCAGGGAGCAGATCAGATCATGATCTGAGCCAAAGGCAGACACCTAACAGACTGAGCCACCCAGGCATCCCGATGGCACTGCTTTCTATGTCTCTCTGTCTCTCTCGTAGTCTCCAGGTTCCAGTTACCACTTCATCCCCCTACTCTTTCAGGCTTAAAACCTAGATGTTTCCCTGCTCTTCCTAGCTGAGCTATTCCTTATGGTCTCCATGCTGTCACAACTCTACAAGCTATTTTTTTAAGCAAACATCATAGTACTGTCATTTTCCTACTAGCAGCATCCTTTGCAATATAAGATTAATAAAGGAAATTATCAGCCTAAGCCTTAAGACGAATATTAAGTAATTTAAAGACATTTATCAAATTATTAGGTGAATAAGCCCTTTGCCTCCAATAATGGTATGAATTTATTGATATTTGGTAACTTACTCCATACTTCTTTCCTAATATATTTATTATTCCTATAATGCTATATATGTTGTACCGCACAATAAATACAAATGAATTTAATATCCCATCTCTAGCCCAAAGAAGCCAATGTACTTTTCTTAAAATGGAATTTTTCTATATTTAGGAAGAAATTAGGCAAATGAAAAAGTATGCCTGTGCACACATGCACGTGTGTGTGTGTTTCTTAAGGAACTGGTCAGTTAAGGAGCAAGGAATCTCACTTAATGGATATAGTAATGCTTTTAATAAATCAGTTGTTACTATTGATATTTTCTATATAATATTGGCTTTAACACAATTATAGAGTTGAACTCTTGTGAAAACAAACTAGCTTCCTTTAAAGGGATAGACTACATTGCTTATTTTCTAACAGCCAAATCATCTGATGTTTTATGTCTTGGCCCATAAAAATAATATAAATTTATCTGTCTATATATGCCAAACTTTTTGAATTTTAGTGATTTCTTCTCTCTTAATTTTATAACAAAATTTAAGCTTTTCACTAGAATTCTGTAACAGCAATTTGAAAGACTCACCAAGAGCTTATATTATTCAGATCATCTTTTGACCTTACTTTGGAAAAGTAAGCCGGCCTAATTACTCTTGTGAATATGTCATTATTATAATAATATTTTAAATTGGTACAGTGCTTTGCCATTTTCAAAATGCTTTCATATACACTGTTTATTCTTACAATGGTTTACAGAGAACTTGAGATGATTTTTTTTTTTCTGGATTACAAATGGGAAATAAAAACCCAGCTAAATGAAGTGAATTTTCTAAGAACAGAGAGTTCTCTAGGGAGAAATTGAATTTGGATAAAATCTGAATCTTCTAATCTTATTTTTTAAAAGATTTTTATTTATTTACAAGAGAGAGAGAGAGTACACAAGCACAAGCAGAGGGAGAGGCAGAGAGAGAGGGAGAAGCAGCAGCTTCATCCCCAGGACCTGGGGATCATGACCTGAGCCGAAGGTAGACACCTTACTGACTGAGCGACCCAGGCATGCCTGAATCTTCTAATCTTAATTCTAGTGCACATTTCAGTCAATCTTGTTTAAAAAATAGCAGCCACATGAAACAATCAAATCAAAATAAAAATATTTTTTCTAAAATCTAAAATGGCCCAGTTAAAACTAAACAAACACACAAGTGAGCAACCTTCATTTTAAGAATCTGGGTTCAGGTTGTACTGGTTTGTTATATAGGCTGACAGAAAGAGGGCACAGAATATTTACCCCGAGGATACAAGCCTAATGACCTTCAGTGAGGCTTTTAACCCCTCTGTATCTCAGATGCTTTCTCCAACTAAGAATAATAATTTCTCAGAGTAGGTTTGCCAAATAGAAGGCATTCCAAAAATGGTAGTGGAAGCTGTTGTTACCATTTTCACTGCTCTTTTTCCATCTAAATCTGGACTGTCTTTTTATGCAGAGAGCCAGCATTGTGCTATTTGTTCTTTGCCCTGAAATTTCAATAGGGAAGAAATGACATCATCTCTCTACCTGGATTCATTGGCTTTCTTACTGAGGATGCTTTTATTAGCTCAGCTAATTTACTTAAATATTTTAGGGGTTTCTTTACTAAGCTATAAAATGGGAATTCTATTACTATGTATTGATGAGAATTCAATGGTAATGTATGTAAAAATTACTTAGGAAACTGCACGTATTATTAGTCCATATGGTGATTTTGATGAAGAATCATAATGCGAGCTAAACAATCATTATCCCTTTAAAGGCTTATACCACTGTTTTGATACATTCATAATCAAAATATGTGTTGTAGACAATATATTGGGGATCAAATGGAAAACGGATATATGACAAATAATTTGCAGTTGGTAAATACTGTAACGTGGACGTGGCAGAAAATGTTGAAAGTCATCTGTTCCCATAATATACACAGGGTGCATTTTTGCTAACTAGCTTCAGAATCTGTACCCTTGCCTTAACCTTCCTCAAGGCCAAACTGATAACATTGTCCCTTATTCTGCCGTCTTTGAGGCTTTCAATTTAATAAAGTCATTTTCAGTCTGGAATTTCATTGGCAGATAAACATTTATCTGAAAGTGGATCAGCGAATTTCAGTTACCGTAAATCCTCTTGATTTTCCGTGTCTATGTAATTAGACTTCTTTTTGCTTTTTCCAATTGTAGCGAATTCTGACACCAATACCCATGATATTGATACTTTCTAGCCACTAGATGTCACTATTTTCAAAGTAATAAAATGGAATTTGTACCATGATGTAATCCAAAAGCTGGATCTTCAATTTGCTTTTCCCAGTTTCTTTCTCTAACCCACCCTTTCTCTCCCTCCATCCCTCTCCCTGTGTCTCTCTTATTCTTTTCCCCTTTCAACACGTGAATTTTGCCTTAAAAATAAATAAAAGTAGATTTCTAAGGACCATTTGGAAAGTAAAGAAGATTGATATGCCCAAACCTTATACATCATCCTTTGATACTGAAGATTATCATCCTGAAATGTATACTGGAAGAAAAAAAATACAGAACTAGAGCAAAATAAGTAGGATGTTGCCAAGCATTCTTAAGCATCTCCTAAATAATCATAAGCCATTTGCAAAGAGAACAACTGAGAGACAAAGGAAGCTGTGTTAGCATGAAAGAAAAATTTCCCTGTTCCTTTTTCCTAGTGTGATAATTCAGCCTCTGCATTTGTATAAATAAAAGAACTCACAGATAGATATGATTCCACTCTGGAAGAGATTCAGTAAACAGAGATAGTCAACATTACAACAGAACTCATAAAATCCTACCTTTGGGGAAGAGAAAAAAAATAGTCTGTAGCAGTTCATTGGCTAGAAGAATAACATTTTTCAATAATATTTTTCGAGGAAAGTAAGCTTGGAGAGACATTATATATTTAAAGTGGTTAATATACAATGGAAGGTATACTTTATGCAATTTTTATATTCTTATTTCTGATTCTCTGTATTTTACAAAGAACAAGTATTACGTTCTTATTTGAAAAATATATAAACTGCACAATAGGCTCTTGTAAAAAATTAATAACATCTCCATCAGCAACTGAGAACTCATCATGGTATGGCGTTAAACTCTGGACCCGGGGACTCACCAACCATTAACCTGGTAGAAGAATGAACAAACTGTAATGTCCAGAGAAACATCAAACATATTTTACTTACCTCACTTTTCTTTCCACTTTGCCTGTTTCTACTTTCAAGCCGAGGAGGCATCTGGGAAGCTGCATTCGATTATCCAGCAAGAAAAGTCACTGGTCAACAAACTTCAGTGATTTTCTAGACCCTAACTTTTAGTAAGAAAGAGAAGTAGACACGGGCAGTGTTAACAGAAAGCAATAAGGAACTCAGAGACATCAACTGTACAAAAACAGAGCCTCTAAAATGGAGTCACTGTAGTGCAATTGTGGCAGCATTCTTTCACCAGGATTCATATGGTTACTTGACTCACTCGCTTGAGGGTGATAAACTTTAGACAGCTAGGGAAGCAAACCCCCACCTGGTTTGCTGCTTCTTCATCATTTCACTATACCTCCTGTTCCCCTCTCAAAGGGAATTCAAAAATGTACTTGTCAGAAAAGTGAAGTTATATTATTATAATTTTTGACAAAATTCCCTTTTTGCTGAATAGGTTAGAGCTGAGGTTGGTCTGTATTTTTCACTGCTTGTTGAGGAACTGAGGTAGTAATTTTCTTCAAGTGTTATAAATCAAACAAGTCTCTTTAAATAATGATTCATTCATTCATTTACCAAATTTTTATTGAGCAACTTGCTGTGTCTTGGTGTTATTCTATGGACCTAGGACAGAGCAGTGACTGACAGAAAGAAATACTCTGTGCCTTTGTGGAGCTTATATTATAGTACAGGAAATCATAGCGAAAACGTGTAATTGTCTACTTTTCTTATCTTTTAATTAAACCTAATTTGGTTAAGATATTTTTTAAAATCCTCCTAGTAACACTCTCTTATTCATTAACTATTTTACTATCTATAACTAGCACTTCTGTAAAAATATCAATATGTTAATATGAAAGTATAAAATATCTGTGGTCTTTGTGGTAGTGTTAACCATTCAACAGCAGTTATTTTCATTTTGTTTAAGAGCTATAATGTCATCAAAAGAGGATATAACTTTATATATCTATATAGATGTACATACATTATATATACATATATACACATACATACACATGAAAACAAATGTAAAGAAAGCCAAATGACTTGATTTCTTGATAATTTTGTCATTGGTAAATTATCAAGAAACTATTCTCTATGTCAAGCTATTTTGATATGCGCAAAGATATCATATTGTTAGTGTGTTTTCAATAGAAGTATAGCTATTTTTTCTCTTTTTAAAATTTCTTTTTACCTTTAAGTCCCCTTCACCCATATCTCCCACTCTCCACCCCCTGCCTCTTGCAACCACCAATCTGTCCTCTGTTATCTATGAGCTTGCCTTTTTCCCCCTAGATTCCACATGTAAGAGGGATTATATGGTCCTTGTCTTTCTTGGTATGACTTATTTCACTTAGCATAATGCCCTTGAGATCTATCCATGTTGTCACAAATGGCAAGATTTTATTCGTTTTATGGCTGAATAATATTCCATTGTATATGTATATACATAAATATATATACACACATATATATACCTACAGATATGTATATATATACATATATATATATCCACACATATATATACCTACAGATATATATATATGTGTGTGTGTGTGTGTATATATATATATATATATATATATATATATCACAATTTCTTTATACATTCATTTGTCAACAGATTGTTTCCATACCTTGGCTATTGTAAATACTTCTGCAGTGAACTTGGAGGTGCATCTATCTTTCCAGTTAGTTTTTGATTTCTTCAGATAAATACCCCAAAGTGGTATTGCTAGATCATGTGGTAGTTCTATTTTTTTCCTTTTCTAAAGGATGTAATCAACCTATCAATATAAAGAAGATTTCTGTTGTATCTATTGAAATTGAGGATTTGTTATAATTAACAAATCCAGTGGTCTTTCCTCAGGTTTTTATTTGGCTTTGTTTTTACATTTTACTGTGATATTAGTAATGAATAATCTGTCTTTTATTGGTATTATGTATCTTTGAATGTACTTACCAAAATTAAGGCATAAATGCAAGAAGCGAAGAACAGTAATATTGCACAGAGGAAAATAAGCCTTCATGTCAAGAGAAATTTTACAATCTTAGAACTACTTTTTTTTTACTTTTTTTTTCTGCCTGCAGTATTAAGGCCATTTCTTATTTTACTTCTTATCATGGCCCTTCTGTTTTGCTTTTCCTCAAATAATGGTGATTTTTGACCTGGATCATGACCTGAGCCGAAGGCAAATGCTTAACAGGCTGAGCCACCCCGGTGCCCCTGACTATCTGTATTTATTAATGAAGTACTGGTGGACCATTTAACCGGTGAAGGTTTCCTTGGCATTTGATAGGTTTCTTGACTACAGCTTCTCATCTCTGAATGTGAGGGATAAATGAGTTTCAGGTAAATGCACGGTTTTGCTCTTAAGCAGAATTTCCTCTAAGATGAGAAGTCAGGACCTCCAAATTGCCAAGTTGATTTTGCTTTTTAAGTAGGTTTGCTGGATTCAGTAAATAAAAATACAAGATACCTTGTTAGGTATTAGTTAGGTATTAGTGTTAGTTTTGAATTAACAATGAATAATGTGAGTGTGTTACATGTAATATTTGGGAAATACTTATTCTAAAAATATCTTTTATTGTTTATCTGTAGCTCCCACATCCTTTCTGTATTTTATGTGGCAGCCCTACTACCAGATGTTTGTGGAAACTTAGCTATATCTTCAGTTCTGCCTTTCATCTCTCCTCATTCTAGTCATCCATTTCATTGTTCCACAGAACTACAGAGATAAATCTTCCACAGTGATTAGTGAATGGGGCTGGGGGCACCAGCCATGCATGTAGATAGTCATTTCCTTATCCTTCCAGTTTGCTGCCCCTGAAACTCCTGCTTGCAGTCACTCATGGTCACTCTGCTCACAGCTGCCTTGAGAAAATTAGTGCTTTTGTGCTGCATTTGTGACCTTTATTTTGTCTTCCAGAAATTGGTCAAAACGCCTGCCCTGCAAATAACATAGGTTTATATTTTTCACACTGCTGTGCATCTGTTTGGTATATTTTTGTAGTCTTTTGCATGGGATCTTGGAGAGGCAGAGAGACTATAAGGATATCAAGAGCCATTATCTTTCAAGGTGTATCCACACCTCTTATTTAGAATTGTTCATTGAACCTTCAGAAAAAGTATATTTGAAGAATTGTTTCAGAGAATTCATAAGTTCTGACTACACTTCTTTCAGCTGTTAATATATTTTTCTGCTGCAGTTTACAGCAAAACCTTTCAAAAGAATTGTCCATATTTTTTGTCTCTGAACCTCCCTGCCATTCTGTTGCTAGTCAACTCAAATCAGACTTTCACCCACAACCATTCCATCTTACCACTGAGCAATCAGAGAATCACCTTCACAGAATATAGAGTAATGTCTTCTGGTTAGTAGTTGTAGTCATTATTCAAATCTGTTGTGGCTTCAAATATAGCATTAATTCAACAACAAATTGTATCACAAAAAGACGGAAAGTAGATCCTCATTTCACAATTTTTTCCAAATAAATGTAAGATGAATTAACTATTTACATAAAAAGTAGAAGTATTAGAGGAAAATACAACTAAATATTCAAAAAATTTTGGAGTAGAGAAAATGTTAACATAACATGAAAGGCGTCATCCATTGGGAAAAATATTGATAGATTAAATAGCCATTCTTTTGTGAATCAAAAGAGAACCAGCTGCTGTGTAACACTCGTATTATAGACTCAGTGGCTTAAATAACAAACCATGATCATTCAGTTCCCTCCTCAATATTCATTGGTGTGCCTCTCTCAGTCTACCCACGACCGATGTTGTGGTTGGACTGGCCCTTGTGGGTCTTATAATTGCAAGGTGCCCTTCGGCAATAACCATCAGGAAACTTAGAGAAAAACAGAAAGGTTTCTTATTTACAAGTCTTGGAAATTACATGGCACACTTATGGCCACACAGCAAATTGGGGCAGGGGTGGAAGGGGGAGAGAGAGGACGAGTAAGCACTGGGCCTGGGGTTTTGCTTTTATTGGCACTGAGGATGAGGACCTAGAGTTTTGTGCGGTCACTCTTTATTCGTGAATTTGAAACATACAAGTGGAAATTTAAAATGAGGGAAGAGAAAAACAACCACAAAACAACCAAGCGGCCCAAGTGGCCCCTTATGGAAATCAACTGAGATCTCCAAAACAAAGGAGCCTCAAGGTAGGGAGGAGGCCTGACTCCCTAACTAGTATGTAGCTGGAAACTTGTTGATAGAGAGATCCATATTTGAAGTGGATGCCTCTTCGAAGTGGATGCCTGGGCAGTCAAGGCTTGCCAGGCCCTTGCTTTACAAAAAAGAGAAAACCCAACTGTCAGGGCTTACACTACAATGCTGGAAAATGTCCAAGCTGCTGAATATATAACGTCCACAAATCTTTATGATCTGAAGCCTGGGTACCTATCTGGGCTCATGCCTTATCATCGTGCTCCTTAATTCCCTTCTGTATTAGTTTGCCAGAGCTGCCATAACAAATTACCACAAACTTGGCGGCTTAACGGTAGAGAAATGTATCCTTTCACACTTCTGGAGGCCAGAAGTCCAAAATTAAGATGTTGGCTCTCTTTGAAGCCTCTAAGGGAGAATACTCATGCCACTCTCCTGGCTTTCGATGGGTGCCAGCAACCTTTGGCATTACTTGGTTTAAGGTTACATAATGCTAATCCTTGCATCCATTTTTATATGGCCTTCTTTATCTTTCTCTGGGTGTCATCTCCCTGTTCTTTCTCTTTTTTTTTTTTAAGATTTTATTTATTTATTTGACACAGAGAGAGAGATCACAAGTAGGCAGAGAGGCAGGCAGAGAGAGAGGGAACCAGGCTCCCCACTGAGCAGAGAGCCCGATGCAGGGCTCAATCCCAGGACCCTGAGATCATGACTCGATTCCAGGACCCTGAGACCATGACCTGAGCCGAAGGCATAGGCTTTAACCCACTGAGCCACCCAGGCGCCCCTCCCTATTCTTTCTATTATAAGAATGCCAGTCATTCGATTTAGGGCCCACCCTAAATTCAGGATGATCTCATCTGAAGAACACTAATTGCATCTGCCAAGGCCATGTTTCCAAATAATGTCACATTTGTGGGCACTAGGGGTTAGGACTTGGCTATATCTTTTTGGAGGACACAGTTTAATCTGCTAGACCTTACTTTCTTATGCTGTAGTATTACTGAAATTTATGTAGGTCCCATACCGGTCCACTTCCCTTACACACATTGCAGATGGGATTCCTTCTGCCTAGAATTTTATTCCTCATGTGTGATGACAATTTTCCACTCATTTTGCTAATTGTATCTCAGGGGCTAATTTGTACAAGACTTTTGTAACTATAACATGAAAATTTAGCAGCTTCTATCATGCTTCTAATGATCTAATGGCTAGTACATCAAAGCACTGCATTAAGGTACTTTTTCCTGTGAGTCTCTACTGAACCATGACCCCTTATAGACAGGGACCATGCATTTTAACCTTTGCATTCCTAGGATTTTGTGATTAGTCAATAAGCTTCTTTTGGCATAATTTTGTAGCGGACACTGTGCCATACTCTGCTGAAAACCCATGCAACAGATATTATTGAACACTAATTCCTCTATATGACATGCTTCCCAAGACTGAAGGAACTGCCAGAGAAATGAAAGACATAGCTTTGACCTTTAGCATTTTCTTATAAAGTAAAAGCAAACTTTGAAAGGATTAAGTAATGAATTGGGACTAGCATATAATTACATAACAAAAGAAATTAAATGAATCATCACTACAAATTGGTAGGTTTCACAGAAGATGCAAATTAGGTTGTGCCTCAAAGAAAGGGTGGGATTTGAAGGACAGTTCGAAACATCCTTTAGTTGATCAGGTCATGGGAGGAAGTAGTTTATGCAAATAACCAAATCTTCAGTTAGTTCTGTTCATTTGATAGCCCCATCTATGAAGACCTCTCATGAGAAGGAAAATGTCATATTGGACAGAGCTTTGAATTACCTTATACTACTTCCTAACTATGTGACACTCTGAGTCTGCATTCTTATCCATAAACTGGAGTTAGGAAATCTTGCCTCTTCTGATGGTCATGTGGATTAAAATGATAGTACATATGGAAGGTGCCAATTTATAAGTATTAGTCAATAAAAGTGGAATCCCTTTGGAGTGGGGTCTCCATTTTGTTGTTATTGTTTGTTTTGTCTTTGTTTTTCCAGTAAGCTGGTAGCAAGGTCAATTTAAGATAGTGACAGTATGTCTGTCTGACCACGTGATTTGGAAACAGAACACTGAAAACTGTTTTTGATTCAGCTAAAGAGAACACTGACTCGGGCAACCTGGACACTCAATGCTGGACTTAGGCTTTGAGAGATCGTGATAACCAGGCTTTGCCACTGATCAGGCAATAGAGATAGCATCCATCACCCACATTCCTGGCAGGGATAAAGGAAGAGGGAGGGCGTGGTGTTTGCTCAGAGTTTAGAGCTTCTCTGTATGAAGAGGTCAGATTTGTACTGAGTTGGTATCTGGCTGGGGTTAAGAGTCTGCTGTAGGTTGATTTCTGACTTTTCTCATTCTGAATTTACAGAAACCCGGGTAGGCAGAAAAATGAAAGGAATCTTCAAGTTGTGGAATTTCTCTAGCAGGGCAGCTATTTATTGTTTTTTTGCTGTGCTGTTGGGTGGTAGTTCTCAAATAAGTATGCACCAAACTGCCCTAGAGGGCTTTTAAGCCTGGATTCCTGGGTGCTCACTGCAGAGTTTCTGGTTTAGGAGGTCTGGGGTGAGATCTGATCATTTGCATTTCTAAGAAGTTCAGAGGTGATGCTGCTCATTCAGGGATTATGCTTTGAGAATATTTAGAGAAACAACACTTAATCTCATGAAAGGGCTTTGTCTTTAGTAATAAGCTTTAAGTGATTAGCATGTAACTGGAATATGTTCCATCTTTTTGCAGTATCAGGTAGGAAACAGAAATTGCTTTACTTTACTCTTAAAGAAAAGACACTACCAGCAGTTCAAGTTTTTAGACATAAATTCCTTCTCTAAAACCCACTTGCCCTCTTTTTCTACACTTGTGATGTCTATATGGTTTATTTAACAGTCAAATTCCAACAGATTGACAAGAGTTACCTGAAGTGCTGTGTTAAGAAGGAGTCTGATATAGGGTTGCCAGATAAAATTTAAGATGTTAAATTTGGATTTCCAAAATACAATAGACACTTAAATTTTTTTTTTTAAGATTTTATTTATTTATTTATTTATTTATTTATTTATTTGAGAGAGAGTGAGAAAGAGAGCATGAGTGTGTGGGGGCAGGGGAGGGGTGGAGGGAGAGGGAGAAGCAGACTCCCCTCTGAGCAACAAGGGACTGTATCCCAGGACCATGAGATTATGACCTGAGTTGAAGGCAGACCCTTAACTGAGCCACCTAGGTGCCTGTAGACACTTTTTAATGTAAGACTGTCTTGTGGTATATTTGGGATATACTTATACTAAAAAAAAAACTTGTTGTTCATTTGAAATTTAAATTTACCTGGGTATTTGGTACTTTTTTGAAAAGATTTTATTTGTTTATTTGAGAGAGAAAGAGAACAAGAGAGGGAGACCAAGCAGGGGAAGCAGCAGAGGGAGAGGGAGAAGCAGGCTCCCCGCTGAGCAGGGACCCTGATGCAGAACTCAGATCCCAGGACTGTGGATTCATGACCTGACCCAAAGGCAGACACTTAACTGACTGAGCCACCCAGGCGCCCCTATTTGGTACTTTCATTTGTTAAACCTGGCCATCCTAGTGATGGTATACCCAGGCTAACAGGGAATATGTGGTGATTGATTTGCTAGGTCTGCTGGTGAAATGGGAGTGGGGGTTCATGGCTGCATACACAAAGGGTGGAACAATCCTTGTATTGAAACTGGAATTGTCCATCAGCTTTTCACTCATATTCAATATGGGGAGGCTTCTTATCAGTAGGGGAACAAGGGGACATGTTTTCTGTCATAATATATCAACCACTTCAAGCAAACAATTTGACATTCATTACCTGGAATTCACATGGCATGGGACGTGAGATGAGGGGAATGTTGGCAGCAGCTGCTGTGATAAGTGTTGCATCACTTTGTGCTAATGGCACTTAACAGTGGAAGCTGTCAACTGCTTTAAAATTAGGGCAGCTACAACTCTGCCATCAAGTGACTGTTTGTCACTACACTGGTCTCAGTCTCACAAACACAGCGGCTCTGGAGAGGCCTGCGTGAGGCATTTTCACTTAATCTATGGGTTTGACCAAATGGGGCTGGTATTTTATAGCCAAGATATCCTTTACCTCATCAGCTCTGAGTCAGTGTTTGAATAGGGCCCCTGAAATGTTCTCCATACTGAGTATGTTCTTAAGTGAAACTCCATGTTCTTTCATATCCTGAAATAAAAGTGTAAGTAGTAAGGAATACACTTGCAGTGAAATGTTCTTTATCACTGAAAAACAGCTCGTAAGAACCATCAACATCAATGTTGGTGACCTGGACTCAGATCTTCGGTGAAGGAAGTGTTGTTTCCACTCGAATGTAAAAGAACACAACCACCTCTCAAAAACCTATATTCTAAGGAAAAATTTGTCTGTTGAATTTTTAAAAATTGAGGCAATATGGACTTGTGCTTCCAAGATGAAGGAGACATACTTTTCTCTATTCCTCTTGCTTTGTCCAAGTTAAAAAAAAAATTCCAGATATTATATATAAAACAAACATAAGATTTTGAAAGACAGAGAGAAGGGAGAGAGACTATGGATGCTGAGACCGAAAGAACAACACAGTGTGAGTTTCCTGGATTTTCTTTTTGCCTCATATATCCCAGATTTGAAGCAGAGAGAGGTGGCAACTTGAAAATACCATCAGACACTGAAGAAAAAGAAACCCTAACAAAAGCTTTCTGTTTCTAGTCAAAGGCAGGGAGAAGAGGCAGCAGTAATGGGGCATCTCCAACTATCCCCGCTGGGGTGCTTTCAGAGGAAAACTTCTGGAGATTCAGGACTCTCAAAAACACCCACTAAATGAAATCGCTCCTCCCCACCACCCATGGGAAGACCATGTGGGAAGCAATGAGGCACTCCTGTCTATATCAGACACATCAAGGCTGGCCCCAGAGCTCTGGGGAAGAAGGAAATATAGAGCATAGCAGCCAGAGCTTTGGACTAGCTGAGCTCCAAGTCAGTCTGTACTACTTGCTACCTCTGTGGCTTTGGTCAAATCGCTGCATTTCTCTGAGCATCAGTGGAGGCCTAGTGGGAAGGAGGAAATCAAGCAATACAATGAACTAAAAGAAAGGAAAATACAACATATTATAATTTCGGGTACACAGCTAAAGAGTTCCGAGAGGGATGTGATAGCATTAAATGTACATATTAGAAAAGAGGAAAAGTTGCAAGTCTATAATTTAAGCTCCTATCTTAAGAACCTAGAAAAAGAAGAGCAAAATAAATCTAAAGCAAGCAGAAGGAAAAAAATAATAAAAATAAACCCAGAAACCAATAAAATTCAAAATGGAAAAACAATACAGGAAAGTCAATAAAACCAAAAAGTTGTTTGAAGAGATCGATAAAATTGATAAACTTGTGACAAGACTGATAAAGAAAAAAAGAGAGAAGACATAAATTATCAATATCAGAAATGAAACAGGGGAAATCGCAACATCCCTTTAGATGTTAAAAGAATAATAAAGGGAATACTATATACAACTCTGTGCACATAAATTTGACAACTTAGATGAAATGAAAAACACCAATTACTTGAAAAACACAAAATGCTACACTCACAATATGAAATGAAATAGATCAGTTTAATAACTTTATAACTATTAGGGGAATTTAATTTGTAATTTAGAAGCTCCCTAAAAGGATTCTCCAGACCCAAGGGGTTTCGTTAGAACATTCTGGCAAATGTTTAAAGAAGAATTAACACCAATTATACACAATCTCTTCTAGAAAACAGAAGAGGAAGTACCACTTTCTATTTCATTATATGATGCTAGTATTATCCTAATGCCAAAACCAGACAAAAATAGTACAAAATCACAGAAACAGTAGGCCATTATGTCTTATTAATATAGATGCAAACATCCTTAACAAAATATTAGCAAATAAAACTCAGCAATGTATGAAAAGAATTATGTGCCATGCCCAAGTGAGGTTCCTTCCAGGGATGCAACACTGGTTCGGTACTCAAAAATCAATCAATGTAATCCATTATACTAACAGATTAAAGAATTCAAAAAATCATGTGTCTCTATCAATTGATGCTGAAAAAGCATTTAACAAAATCCAATACCTATTTGTAATAAGAAGTATCAGAAAAACAGAAAGAGAGGGGGACTTCTGCTGCTTGATAAAGAACATCTACAGAAACTTGCCAATGAACATCACACTTAATGGTAGATCACTGAACGCTTTCCTCTAAAAAACAGGAACAAAAGAAGGATCTCTGTTGTCACCATTTTAATTCAATATAATCATGGAAAGTCTAGCCAATGCAATAGGTAAAAATGGTAAATAAAAAGGTATAAAGATCAGAAAAAAAGGAATAAAAGAGTCCCTATTTGCAAATGACATGATTCTCTATAGAAAATCCCAAGGAATCAGGGGAAAAAAAAAAAACCCCACAAAACTCCTAGAACTAATAAGTAAGTTCAACAAGATTGCTGAATACAAACCAACATACAAAACCCAAATTAGTTATATTTCAATATACTAGCAATGAACATATAGATACCAAAATTAAAAATACATTTCTAATTGCTCATGAAATGAAACACTTAGGTATAAATCTAACAAAACTCTACAGAATTTACATGCTGAAAATTACAAAATCCTGATGGAATAAATCAAGATAGATCTAAAAAAGTGGAGAGACATAAGGTGTTCATAAAGTGGAAGAATCGATATAATAAAGATGCCAGTTCTCTTCAAATTGATATATAAGGTTTAATTCTGATAAAAGCCCCAGCAAAAATTTGTGTATATCTACACAGGATTTTTCTAATATTTATATGGAAAGTCAAGGGAAACAGAATAGGTAAAACAAATTTGAAAAAGAAAAAGTGGGAGGAATCAGTTTACCTGATATCTAGGATTATTATATTGTTATTGTAGTCCATACTCTGTGGTGTTGGTGGAGAGATGGATATGTATCAAAGGAACAGAATAGAGAACCTGGAAAAAATCTACAAAATTCTGCCCCATTGACTTTTTTTTATTAAATGTGCAAAAAAAGTTCAGTAGAGGAAAGACAACATTTTCAACAAATAACGTTGGCACAACTCAACACCCATGACAATAAAGAGACCAATGACTTAACTGTCATACCTTATACAAAAATTAATTCCAAGTGAATCAGAGGCTTAAATGTAAAATGAAAAACTATAAAGCTTTAAAAAAGAGAAAGAAATTTGGGGGAACCTAAGGCTTGACAAAGTTTTGAAACTTGACAATAAAGCATGGTCCATAATAGGAAAAATTGATAAACTGATGTCATCAAATTAAAAACATTTTTCCATGAAACATCTCAGAAGATGAATAGACAGCTATGAGAAGAGGAAAACATTTGTAAACTGTATTTCCGACAAAGGACTTGTATCTATAACATATAAAGGACTCACGCAACTCAAAAATAATCCAATTAGAAAGTCAGCAAATATACAAAGAAATATTTCTCCCCCAAAGGAAATACAGATGACTAATAAGCTCATGGAAAGATGTTCAACATCATTAGCTTTTTGGGAAAGGCAAATTAAGACCACCATATCACTATGTACCTCTCAGATTGGCTTTAAAAATGTGACGCCAGCAAATGCTAGCAAGGATGAAGAGAAACTAGATTATTTATACATTGTTGGTGGGCATGTAAAATCATACAAACATTCTGGAAAATAGTTTCACAGTTTCTTAAAAACCAATGCAACTATAATATGTATATATATGTATATATAATTTGCACCTCTGTGCATTTATCCCAGAGAAAAAAAATTATGTGCACTCAGAAATATGGACATAAATATTTATGTTGCTTTATTCGTTATAGCCCCAAACTAGAAACAACCTAAATGTTCTTCAGTGGGTAAATGATTAACTAAACTGTGAGGCACCCATATCACAGAATACCATTTGACAAGAAAATGGAATGAACTGTTGATATACACAATAACCTAGATGAATCTCCAGAGAATTTGGCTGAGTGAAAAAGGTTATCTCCCAAAGTTATATAAATTATGAGTCCATTTATATAACATTCTTGAAATGATAAATTTATAGAAATGGAAAATAATAGTATTTGTCATGGATTAAGGAAGGGCTGGGGGTGAAAGGAAAGTAAGTGTGGTTATAAAAAGACACCATGAAGGATCCTTGTGTGATGGGAATATTCTGTATCTCAATGGAATCAATGTCAGTATCTTTGTTGTTACGTTATACTACAGTGTTGTAAGATGTTGTCATTAGGGGAAACTGGGTAAATGTAAATCTTTCTGTGAGCCTAAAATTATTTCAAAATAAATAGTTTTAAAATTATACAACAGATAATTTCCTGCTATTCAGACTTAAGTAATCCTGAAGTAAGGATTATCGATCATTGTCTTATTTAATTTTCATAGAACAAGTAGGTAATTAATATTTTACTCTTAATGATAATAACATTGGTACTCTGACAAATTACTTAATTTTTCTAAGGTTATTTTTTGTAAAAAGGGTACTTAAAATTTTTATGGTAAATAAAAGTCACAGCCAAATTTAAATCAGGATCTTCTCAAGTAACATTTTAAATTCACTTCTTTCTCCTTTTGTGTGATTTAAATAGTAAATACGAAGTCCAAACCACTGGAGCTAATGCCACTTACTTGTCGCTGGTATTCAGTTTCGAAACAGGATCATCCTGTCCATTCTACTGTGAAGTATATATCCAGCTTGCTTCTTCCTTCACAGAATAACCTCAGCTAAAGTCATCATTTTCTATAAACTTCAGCCCTATAACAAACTCTTACTTGGTTTTCCCACTTTTGATTTTTGTGTCTTTTAATTTCTTCTTCATCCTAAAATCTTTCAAAAATATATATTGAATGTTTTCATTCCTCTGCTCTGTGGTACATTATTGTTCAACAATAATTTCTGCCTTCTCTACTAGGGTCTCCCTGTGGGAGGATTTTGTTCTTGACTGTGCTGTGGTCAGGCTTAGCCATCTGAATTATTTTGGACTGTGAAATGTGAGTAGAAGTGAAATGTGTCACTTTGGAAGAAACATTTAAGAGTTTTTGAAGGGCTTTGTCGTTACTCTTTTTCCCTTGGTCAAACAGCTAATATGCCCTCTCTTTCAGCTCTGGTCCTGGAATAAAGGACATATAGAGCAGAGGCCCTGTGGAGCCATATAGACATTTCATATGAACAAAAAATGTACCATTGTTTTGATAACCATGAGCACTTTGGGATTTGTTTGTTTGGGCCATCTGATACATGGGCTACGTTCTCTGATAGCTGCCCTGTGAACTTACCATAGAGTCCATAGCAGCCTTCGAGATAATCTAAGTCTCAGCCCACTCCTTAACTCCAACCACATTTCTAGCCCCTAAAAATTCTCCAAATGCATGAAATGTATTTCTGTTTATTTAATACATTTACCATGCTGCTGCTGCTGCAAGAAACACTTTTCCTTCACTATAAGTAAAAAAATTTTTTTAAATGCCTCTTTTTTTTTTTTTAATTTTATTTATTTGACACAGAGAGAGGCAGGGAGAAAGGAAACACAAGAGAGGGAGAGGGGGAGGGAGAAGCAAGCTTCCCGCTGAGCAGGGAGCCTGATGTGGGGCTCCATCCCATGACCCTGGGATCATGACCTAAGCCAAAGGCAGATGCTTAACAACGGAGCCACGCAGGTGCCCCTATAAGCAAAATTTTTGATTCAAGTATCATTTTCCCAGAAAGTACTCCCTGACTATCTGCAATCTAAATTAGGTCTCTCTTTGACACAATCACAAGTCTCTATTGTTGAGGATATTTTTTAAATTTTTTAAATTTTTAATTGAAGTATAGCTGACACAATATTATATAAGCTTCAGGTGTACATATAGCGATTCAACAATTACATTATGAAATGCTCATCACAAGTGTAGTTTCCATCTGTCACCATACAAAGTTATGATATTATCGACTATATTCCCTATGCTGTGCTTTTCATCAAATAACTTTTCTTTTACAAAATAAGTGTACAAAGGAAATTGTGAGGCAGTTGTGATGCTATTGTCACTATTCTAAAGAGAAAAACCAGGACAGTATGCGATGAGGACTTCACTGAGATTTAGTTTCTCAAGTTTATCAGATTATATTTCTGAGAAAATATGCACATTGAGTTAAGGATTTTTATATTATGTACTTGCAGTCTAATTAATAAATATTAATATAATTAATTTTTGCACTAATAATTTATTAGGTTTTGAAAATTGAACATTGACTTTCTACGAAATTATGTATAAATAATTAAATACAATCTTAGTGCAGTAGAAATATGATGAGAACCATGCTCCAGAATTCATATTGCTATAAAAAAGACCCAAGTCAAGCAAGTCTTAGAATTTTGGATGTCAAAATATCCACAGATTCTAGGGCATGTGGAGTCACAGAAGCACAGGATTTGTAATTATAACATTTACTTTTGTCTATTTAATATAATCTGTTTTCTCCCACTTGAGGGCAAACTCAGGAGAGGCCATATTGTATCATTGTATCCATAGTGCCAAGGATTGTAGTTGACATAATGTAGACGTTTGAATAATAGCATGGTAAAGATTTCTTTTTTTTTTTTAAGACTTATTTATTTATTTATTTGAGAGAAAGAGAGAGAGTGTAGTGAGGGAGGGGCAGGGGGAGAGGGAAAATCTCAGGCAGATTCCACACTGAGTGGGGATCCTGACACGGCACTCGATCTCACAACCCTGAGATCATGACCTGGGCCCAAATCAAGAGTCAAATGCTTAACCGACTGAGCCACCCAGGTGCCCAAAAGATTTATTTTTGTAGAAATATAGGACAGTAAAGATTTCTTTTTGTAGAGATATGCAGTCCACATGCATTATCACGTATAATCGAGTAATAGTGACGTTTCTGCAAATATAGTGAATACTCAAAAATAGTTCTTCCTATGGATCCTAAAACCACAGGATGTTTGGTGTTTGTTTAGGAAAATAATACTCCATGATTTTTATGAAGGTTATTCTCTATGTTGATATTTTGTTTGAGCCAAAAATAGCTACTATTTATTGCACACATTCTATGTCAGCACTGTTGAAAAGTATAATATATTTTATACTATTTAATCCTTACAACAATCCTGCAGCATAATTTGTTTTCATTTGACAGACAGAAATTAAAAATCTGATGTTCAGAGAAATTAAGTGATTTGCCTAAAGCCACATTGGTAGCAAGTGGTACAGATCAGACAGGAACTTAGCTCTATCCAAGTCACTATCCTTGACTCTACATTATCTGCTTCCCTACAACTCCAAGGCCAACATTTTCATGTATAGATTTCTGACTGCTTATTTTGGAAGGTTACAGGTTGCTTATACTTTCTTCCTTCAATGCTAAATTGAAATAAGAGATTAAACCTGCTTTTTATTTTAATTTCACCACACGATGATAAAAACAAACTTAACGATGCTGAAAATGCTAATATTTCATGATAAGGAATCTATATGGACAGTTTAGTTTATAACTTAATTGATGCTTTTATCTACTGTGAATATAAAACAGCCAACTTCATTATGTAAACTACCTTCTTCTGTATAACTTGACAGGATCAATATTCTCTGAGACTCTAAGTTTCAAAGAGAACTAAACAATGGGAAGTTGATAAGTAAGGTGCATTGTTATCATTGAGAAGCTCACATCTTTTTAGGTCCTTTTTCTTAAAAAATGTAGATGGGACATTTTTAAAGGAGTAACACAAGGTACCTTAGGATCAGTCAGTAAATGAAAAACAGACTTACATGGAGTGATATGGAACCCCAAACTCCCATTAGTACTTTCTCTTCCTCTCCTAGGAATCCTGTCTAATTTTAGAGACATTTTTTCAAGTAGTTATGTTAGCATTCTTAAAAATGCTTTCACTTGCAGTGTATTTTAAAGCATCCCCTCCAAAAATATCATTGCCAGAATATCAAATTCCTAGTTCCACGTTCTGTGCGAAGATGACAAGAGCCTTCCAGAAGTGTCATTCACTCTAGCAAAAATATACAGAACATCATGTCATTGATGTTAGTAATAAGAGGGTTGGGTGAATTTATTAAGCTGTGCTAAAATGTTTTTTAGGAAAGGAGTCAAGTATGGGATCTCATGATCTCATAGATACTTATATTACTCTTGGTTTCAAGATGGTAGTGTCACTTAAAACAAATGTCATGATTTTTTTTATTTTATCAAGTTTTTAATTTTAATTCCCATATAGTTTATAGTGTTATCTTAGTTTGAGGTGTACAATATAGTGATTCAACAATTCTGTCTATTACTCATTGCTCATCATGATGACTGTACTCTTAATCTCTTTCATCTATTTCACCCATTCCCCTACCCATTTCCCCTCTGGTAACTATCAGTTTATTCTCTATAGTTAAGAGTCCGTTTTTTGGTTTGTCTCTTTTTTTGTTTGTTTGGTTCTTAAATTCCTCATATGAGTGAAATCCTATATTTGTCTTTCTCTGATTGACTTATTTCACTTAGCATTATACTCTCTAGCTCCATCCATGTTGTTGCAAATGGCAAAATTTCATTCTTTTCAGTGGCTGAGTAATATTCCATTTTATACACACACACACACACACACACACACACCCCTCTTACCAGACATGCAGGGGATTACTCCCAAATCAAAAGGTAACTAGAATTCCTGAGGTGCTAGTAGATATATAGATTCCTAGGAGGCATCTTGAGAGTTTCTGATATAATAGTTTTGGATAAGGCCTGGAACAAAGCATCTTAGCAAGTATTCTAGGAGTTTCTGATCAGCCAATTCAGGGTAACTTCCAGGATGTAAAGAGAAGTGTAATGGAATTCTACCTTATAGGTGATTTGACTGTTGCAAAAATTATGAGCCACTGACAATGGAATATGAAATTTGAATATATTTTGCCCCTATAATTCCACCCTTAGTAGACTTTAATAAATTCTTGTTCAATCAGAGAGTAAATTCTTTTTTTTCTTGATAATTATTGTTTGTGTTTTTCAAGATGAGAGGAAAGTGAACAAGGGCTTTGAATGACACAATGGGCCAGGTGCTCTTCACAGATATATTCAGAGCATTTCATCCTAAAGCAATACACTACACATTTTTCTCGAGTGTACATGGAGCATTCTCCAGAATAGATCACATACTGGGTTACAAATCAGGTCTCAATTGGTACTAAAAGATTGGGATCATTCCCTGCATATTTTCAGACCACAATGCTTTGAAACTTGAACTCAAGCACAAGAGGAAATTTGGAAAGAACTCAAATACATGGAGGCTAAAGAACATCCTACTAAAGAATGAATGGGTCAACCAGAAAATTAAAGAATTAAAAAAATTCATGGAAACAAATGAAAATGAAAATAGTACTGTTTAAAACCCTGATCCCAAAACCAGACAAAAACCCCACCAAAAAGGAGATTTACAGACCCATATCTCTGATGAACATGGATGCCAAAATTCTCATCAAGATACTAGCCAATAGGATCCAACAGTACATTAAAAGGATTATTCACCAAACCAAGTGGGATTTAATCCTGGGCTTCAAGGATGGTTCAACTCACAAATTAACCAGGGTGATACACTACATTAATAAAGACAAGAACCATATGATCCTCTCAATAGATGCACAAAAAGCATTTGACAAAGTACAGCATCTTTTCTTAATCAAAACTCTTCATAATGTAGGGATAGAGGGAACATACCTCAATATCATAAAAGCCATATACTAAAAGGCCATAGTGAATATCATTCTCAATGGGAAAAAAATGAGAGTTTTTCACCTAAGGTCAGGAACATGGCAGGGATGTCCACTATCACCACTGTCATTCAACATAGTACTGGAAGTCCTAGCCTCAGCAATCAGACAACAAAAAGAAAATAAAAGGCATCTGAATTGGCAGAGAAAAAGTTAAACTCTCAGTCTTCTCAGATGACATGATACTCTATGCGGAAAACCCAAAAGACTTCACCCCAAAATTGCTAGAATTCATACAGAATTCAGCAAACCAACAGGATACAAAATCAATGCACAGAAATCAGTTGCATTTCTATACACTGACAATGAGACAGAAGAAAGACAAATTAAAGAGTGGATCTCCATTTGCAATTGCACCCAAAACCAAGGAATAAACGTAGCCAAAGGGGCAAAGGATCTCTACTCAGAAAACTATAGAACACTCATGAAAAAAATTGAGAAAGACACAAAGAAATGGAAAAACATTTTCATGTTTATAGACTGGAAGAACAAATATTGTTAAAATGTCTGTGCTACCCTCTAGAACAATCTACGCATTCAATGCAATCCCTATCAAAGTACCATCAACTTTTTTCACAGAGCTGGAACAAACAATCCTAAAATTTGTATGGAACCAGAAAAGACCTTGAAAAGCCAGGGGAATGTGCAAAAAGGAAACCAAAGCTGGTGGTATCACCATGCTTAACTTCAAGCTATATTACAAAGCTGTAAGCATCAAGTCAGTGTGGAACTGGCACAAAAACAGACACATAGATCAATGGAACAGAATAGAGAGCCCAGAAATGGACCCTCAACTCTATAGTCAACTAATCTTTGGCAAAGCAGGAAAGAATATCCAGTGGAAAAAAGACAATCTGTTCAACAAATGGTGTTGGGAAAATTGGAGAGCCACATGCAGGAGAATGAAACTGGACCATTTTCTTATACCATACAGAAAAATAGACTGAAAATGGATGAAAGACCTAAATGTGAGACAGGAATCCCTCAAAATCCTAGAGGAGAACAAAGACAACAACCTCTGTGACCCTGGCTGCAGCAACTTCTTGCTAGACATTTCTCCAAAGGCAAGGAAAACAAAGGCCAAAATGAACTATTGGGATTTCATCAAGACAAGAAGCTTTTGCACGGCAGAGGAAACAGTCAACAAAACCAAAAGACAACCTACAGAATGGGAGAATATATTTGCAAATAACATTTCAGATAAAGGGCTAGTATGCAAGATCTATAAAGAACTTATCAAACTCAACACCCAAAGAACAAATAATCCAATCAAGAAATTGGCAGAAGACATTAGCAGACATTTCTCTAAAGAAGACATCCAAATGGCCAACAGCCACATGCAAAAATGATCAACATCACTCGTCATCAGGGAAATACAAATCAAAACCACAATGAGATACCACCTCACACCAGTCAGAATGGCTAAAATTAACCACTCAGGAAACGGCAGATATTGGTGAGGATGTAGAGAAAGGGGAAACCCTCTTACACTGTTGGTGGGAATGCAACCTGGTGCAGCCACTCTGGAAAATAGTATGGAGGTTCCTCAAAAAGTTAAAAATAGAGCTACTCTATGACCCATCAATTGCACTACTCGGGGCTTACCACAAAGATACAATGCCATACTACTCAGCCATAAAAAAAATGAAATCTTGCCATTTGCCAGGATGTGGATGGAACTAGAGGGTACTATGCTAAGCGAAATAAGTCAATCAGAGAAAGACATTATATAATTATATGATCTCACTCATATGTGGAATTTAAGAAACAAAACAGGATCATAGGAGAAGAGAGGGAAAAATAAAACAAGACAAAATCAGAGAGAGAGAAAAACCATAAGAGGTTCTTAATCATAGGAAACAAACTGAGGATTGCTGGTGGGTAGGGGGAAGGTAAACTGGATGATGGACATTAAAGAGGGCACATGATGTAATGAGCACTGGGTATTATATAAGACTGATGATAATCACTGACCTCTACCTCTGAAACTCATAATAAATTATATGTTGATTAATTGAATTTAAAAAAAAATTAAATTCCAAAATATCCAAGTTCCTTGTGTAAATTTTAACCTATTTAAACATATGTTAAGTGGCTATATGGAATGCCACCATAACCATTGCATAATTCCAATAGCGAATGCTCTCATAGGGTTAGGTGGAAAAAGTTCTGGTTTTATGGGGTCTTTTAAATGCCTTGATTAATTTTTTTTTAATTTTATTTGATGTCTATATATTCATCTGTTCTGGATTCCTGAGGTACTCTTGTTATCCGTATATATTACAAAATTAATAGTTAATACCTATTTAAGCTTCCTATGGACCAGTCACTTGTTTTAAGCACTTTACTTTAGCACTTCGAATGTATCATACCACTCTCTTTTAGCCTGCAAAATTTCTGGTGAAAAATCAGCTGATAGCCTTATGGGGTTTCACTTGTATGTAACTGTTTTATTTTCTCTTGCTGCTTTTAAGATTCTTTTTCATCAAATTTTGCCATTTTAATTACTATGTGTCTTGGTGTGGAAACCCTTGTGTTGATTTTGTTGGGGGCTCTCTGTGCATCTTGGATCTGGATTTCTGTTTCCTTCTCCAGATTTGGGAAGTTTGCAGCTATTATTTCTTCAAATAAATTTTCTGCCCCCTTTTCTCTCTCTTCTCCTTCTGGGTTCCCTATAATGCAAATGTTATTATGTTTGATAGTATCACTGAGTTCCCTTAGTCTATATTCATTTTGTATTATTTTTCTCTCTATCCTGTTCAGCTTGATTACTTTCCATTACTCTGTTGCCCATGTCACTGATCTGTTCTTCTGTTTCATCTAGTCTATGATTTATTCTTCCAATGTATTTTTAATTCCAGTTATTGAATTCTTCATCTTTGATTGGTTCTTTTTGTTTTCTATATTTTTGTTACTTTTTGTTAAGGGCCTCACTGAAGTTCTCTCAGTTTTTCTCAGGTCTAGTGAATATCTTTATGGCCGTTACTTTAAATTCCCAATCAGGCATATTATTCATCTCCATTTCTGTTCCATTTAAGCCTCTTGCTGTGACTTTGTCCTGTCCAGAGTACATATTACTTTGTTTCCTCATTTTGTCTAACCCTCTGTGTCTGTTTCTATGTGTTAGGAAAGGCAGCTATGTCTCCTGCTCTTGAAAGTAATGGCTTTATGAAGAAGAGGGCCTGTAGTGCCCCATAGTGCATTGTCCCCTATTCACCAGAACCTGTTGCTGTTGCTTCAGGGTGTCTCCTATATGTGTTGCATGTGCCCTGCTGTTGTGGCTGAGCCATGTTTTCTTTCAGTCCAGTCATCTGCAATGTATCTCTTTGCCTCTTTAGTCCCTGCGTTGTTAGTATGCCACTCTGGGGCCACCTTGGACTTAAGCTGAGTCAGACCAGGTGCTTGCCAGAAATGCAGTAGCACTGAATTGCAAGTTGATGCTTTCCCTGTGTTGTCCCCTGAGAAGCTTTACTGGGTAGGTGGGGCCTACAGTCAGACCCAATGTGCAATCCCAACCCCCTGCTGGGGCTGACTAGTATGTGTGGTTATCTTTCCCTCTGCCCATGGGCAGGAGTCACTTTGGAGAGGTGCTGGAGCGTGTTGGGGCTGCTTGCACACTGCCAAGCTTGTGACACCACTTTGGATGGGCTCCAGCCAAGGGTGGATTGGAGGGGGAAGGTCCACACGGGAACTCAAGGCAGGGCACATGGTATTGGCAAGGTTTGCACAGGTCTCCTGTGGGAGGGGACCTCGAGTTGAGGTCTGGCTGCAGGGGTCACGTCTGCAGGAGAACATGGGGGTAGCACACACTGTTAGCAAGTTACATAGTGAGTGTTGGTATAGATTTGTTGGTACAGATCCCACAAGTGTTCATTTTTAGGCCGGGAGGCACAGGAAGGACATGGTACCTACTAGCTCCTTTGTTCCTGAAGTCCCCCAATGATCCCTGCCCCTCCAGCACACCCTCTGATATTAGTAAACAAATTTCCCTCCTACGTACCCTAGGCATTTTTCAAACTGCTGCTTCTATGCTGTGTCACTGCAAGGCTGTTTGTTGTACTGTCTTTTTAAGGGTGGAGACTCAGTTTTCTATTGCCTTCCTAACTCTGAGCCTGCTGATTTTTAAAGTCCTAGGTGTTAATTCCCACAACTTTTAAGAACTTGCAAAATTCTGCCCTTTTGGTTTTCAAAGCCAAATGTTACAGGCATTTGTTTTTCCCATGTGAGCCCACTGTACCTGGAATGCCTGGTGTGAAGGTTTGTTTTTTTTCTTTCCCAGTCCACCGTGTCCCTCCCTCCCATAGACAGCCCGTGGGTTTGTTTAGCTCCCCATCCCATCCTTGCCCTTCCCACTCCCCTGGGTGTGGACTACAGTTAGCTGTGGAAAGGCTGTTCTGCCAGTCTCCAGGTTATTCTCTGGGTTATTCACATGGTTGTGGGGGGTATAGAGTTGTATCCGTGGGATGGGGTGAGCTTAGGGTCCTCCTACCCTGCCATCTTCCCCAGAAATCTGTTTTAGGCACTTTAAATATATTAATTCATTTAATACTCAAAACATCTCTTTGTGGTAGTTCCTATTACTACGATCCCCATTTTACATTTAAGGACACTGAGGCACAGAGTTACCAAGTACATACAGAGTTACCAAGCACATATCTGTTATCTAGATAATGCAAAGCAGCCCTGGGACACTGCTTCCCAGGCATCCAGACTTGTAACCCACACAAAGGGGCAGCTGAGGAGCTCTCCTCTGCTCTCCAGATCTGTTGCCCCAGCCTCTCACCTGCACTTCATACTGCTCACCAAACATCTGTCACCTGGGTGGTCTGTAGACTCCATAATATAAAATCAAACTATTTCCCCAAACTCATTCTCCTCCTTCTGTGTCTCCTGCTTCTTGGAGACAAACATCTCAGCAGAAATGGTATGTGATCTCTTGCAACTTTAAAAACTACAGTATCCATATATGTAAGAAGAATAATGAAATCTCCTCTTTCAACCTGGGGACATTAATTTTCTAGGTTCTTCAGCACTGTTTTCCAGCTGAGGAAATTATTTGTTTATTGAGCTGCATTACAACTCCTGGAACTTAGCTCCCATAAAGCAGTGGTTCAATGTTCTACATTATTTACTTATTAATGAGGGCATTGTGTAAGGTTCGTTTTTACAGGGAAAAGGCAACATTTAGTATCCACAGTGAATTAAGAAAATTAGCAACATTCATAAAATCAAGAAATTTTCAGTTGAATTTTCTTCTCATCAAGGTATTTACACACTGTGACTCACATTGTTTTCCTTGTGGAATTTTATGTACAATAAATATGCATATAGACATGGATGTATGTATGACAATTATTGCTACACCTAACATTTACAGAGCAGTTTCAATGTGCTTAGCACTGTGTAAATACTTCTCATGGGTTATTCCAATTAATTCTTGCAATTATCTTGATGGGTAATTTCTTTATTCCAATTTTACAGATTAAAAAATAACCTGTAACACAGGTAAGGTCTAATAAAAGGCAGAGTTGGTGTTTGAATGTACACATTTAACTTCAGAGATTGCCTTTTCAACAACCATGCTCAGACTAAAACCAAATTATGTAGATGAACCCAAACATTGAATATTGGCAGTTGCTGGTTGACCACCTTCTCCCTCCCTCAAAGAAATCACCTACATAACTGCAGGAAAGAGAGATTTCACTTTATACTAGTTTAGGTGAAAACATAATAGGTCATATTTTTGGTCAACCACAAGGATAACCACAACATTTTAAAAAGCTCCTATAACTTTAAACTGTGCTGATATTTGGATTTAATTCACAAAACATTTTTCAAAAAAGATGTTATTTATTAATTTGACAGAGAGACAGTACAAGCAGGGGGAGTGGCACGCAGAGGGAGAGGCAGAAGCAGGCTCACCCTGAAGCAGGGAGCCCGATGCAGGGTTTGATCCCAGGATCCCCAATCCTCGGACCCTGACCCGAGCCAAACGCAGATGCTTAACTGACTGAGCCACCAGGTGCCCGCGCAAAACATTTTAAGCACCCACCACATACGTAGCACTGTGCTTAGTGTTAGATTTACAAAGGCTTATAAGATGGACTCACAGCTTCAGGGAACTTAAGAGTCCTACAAGCCTGAGAAAATTTGTCTGAAGCTTGGACAAAAAATAATATGTCCTATAACAGAGTCAACAAATGCTATATGAATCTCAAGATGAGAATCATTACTTCTGCTGCATTGAAGAAGAACCTGGGACATTTTCAGAGTGGAGATATTATTCAGAGGGGAGTTTTAGAGCTGGGTAGGTAGAATTTCTCTAGACCGAAGAACAAATATGGAGGAAAAAACATGTGCAGTTTAATTGGAAAACAGTTCATCTGATGGGGCAGTGAGGGAGGCAGTGGGTCTGGAGAGTAGATGGGGTCCTCTAGATTACTCAGGGCCCAGAGTGCCCTGCCAAAGAGCTTGGATTTTATTCTGTAGACAGTAAAAACTTATTTTAAGCAGGGGATTATCACTATCAGGTATGCATGTCAGATATAATTAGGGCAGTAAATGATGGAGCCAGAGGGAAGAGTTATAGCGCTGACACAACAGACCTTTATCCAAAGCACTGAACACAGAAGGAGGAGAATAAATTTGTGGGGAAATAGTTTGATTTTATATTATGGAGTCTACAGACCACCCAGGTGACAGATGTTTGGTGAGCGGTATGAAGTGCAGGTGAGAGGCTGGGGCAACAGATCTGGAGAGCAGAGGAGAGCTCCTCAGCTGCCCCTTTGTGTGGTTACAAGTCTGGATGCCTGGGAAGCAGTGTCCCGGGGCTGCTTTGCATTATCTAGATTACAGCCAGATTATATATTCAGTTCTACCTGTCACCTTTTTAGAAGAGCACTGGAAGATCCCTGAAGGGCAGCTAGATGATGAGGAATCTAGACCTACCTTTTCTGAGATGTAGCCTTAGTCTGGAAAACAAAATGCAAGGAAGATAGGGTAAATGTCTTCAGCTGTTGGCAGGGCTTCTTGGAGACAAACATCTCAGCAGAAAAATGCAGCTCCACGTCAATGGCTCCCTCTCAGTAGGAGTTCGCACAGGGAGCTGCAGCCTAGGAAACAGTAAGGGAACTGGTTTCCTAGGGAAACAAAAGACAAACAAACAAACAAAAAACCCTGCAAACAGTAAGCTGTCTGGGCTCTCTGGCAGTGGGACACAAGTAAAATGGAAAACACAAAAAAAATCATTACATTTGGGTGTGGGGAAGACAGCTAACACCAGAGGGCAGTCGCACCTTGAGATGCCCAGCAGGCCAAACAAAGCAGCTAGACCTGAGGTTTTGACGTGGAGTCGGTGGCTATGAGGGAAATGCTGCACAATATGGTCACCACGCTTCAACACATGGTGGGGCAGGAGGCTGAGGCAGAATTTGGAGGCTACACATTCCCAGGCTGGCAGGTAATTTGATCCTCTTTACCTGGCCGTTCAGAATTAGCCGGTTACTTTCTCTACACGAAAAACTGGCTTTTTTATTTCTTTTCTCTAATGAGGGAAGCCTCCCACTCCTTCCCGAACAGGGAGCACTTGATGAACTAGATTTAGATAGTAACTGCCTTTGTATCTTAAGAAACGGTTGTGATCTCAGTCACTGACCACTTACGAGTTTAAGAAAATAGTAGAGAATAAAGGTGGAGCCAGAAAGGATGATGTAGCCTCACCTAGCACAGAGGTATTTGTGGGGTTTAGCCATAGCTAGCCTTTCTGCAGTGTGAAGAAAGTTAAGATTCTCTTTCAATCACCCTACAAGGATCCCGCAAACTATGCCGCGTTACTTTACTGAACAGATGGGTAAACCTCAGAGTGAGTGTCTATCAGACCCAGGGTGTCACAATCAGAAAATAGCAGGGCTGAGATTTGAGCCCAGATATGTTTTGATCCAAAGTCCCTGTTCTTTATTCTCCTCAAATTTTTCGCTTTGCATTCAAGACTTTTCCCAAGAACAGCAGGAAGAAGGGAGGAAGAAGGTGTGAAGATGCATCCAGGAAAGTACTAGGGATGTCCTGATGTCCTCCAGCTCCGACCCCAGATCAATGAACTTCCCCACCCCCACCCCGGGCAGGGAGACAATGGCACCACGCTCTGACCTTTTAACAGAGGGAATCTGTGGCATGGCTGATATTTAGGGGCTGTCATTGTTCATCTTAATCTGTTTGGCAATTAAACCACATATTTTATCAGCCATTTTGCATGCGATCTGTAATGAACCTAGTCATCTCCAGGGAGGGCAAGAAGGAGGGGTCTGGAAGTCAGTACTAAGGAATATGCTATGGAGGAGAAAATAGATTAAATCTTGCTCTTGGTTTGCCAGAGGAAGGAAGATGGAGCAGAAGCCATGCTCTGCCCTAGATGGGTTTGAAGACCCACTCCCCACACCACTCAGGGGAATTCGAGACGGAGACAGAAAGTGTGTGTCCCTTTTGATAACTTGAGAGGCTGAATTGCACTGGAGTCAGAAGATGACACTGGAGCTCTTTATTTTTCAATTTGAAAGCTACTCTCTAGTAATAATAAAATTATAATGTATATTATAATAATTATAATAATATTATAATATGATAATAATAATTCCAATGATAACAGGCACCATCTCAAAGTTAAACACAAAGAACATAGGCTTTCTTTCCACAATATTGAACTAACGTTAAAGGCGTGATGCTCTCGCCTGAAAACAACAATTTTGAACAGCAATAATAACAGCGAAATCAGCGTGTTTTGAGAGTCTCCTTTCCCACCCTGTTGGGTGCCCCTGCTTGGTGCTGTTTCAGTACATCGAGCACACCAGCATATGCAGCTCTTCACTCGGTATAAATGTTTTGGAAGCTGGCGTTGCTAAGCTATGGCTAATTTCAAATGCAAAAATACACTTCTCCTGAAAAATATGCTTGCTACAACCTTCATCCCACCTTCAACTATTTGTGTAGCTCCTAAGTGGAATATGTTTGGTTTATGCAAAGCTGAAGGAAAGGAAAATGGAACAAATAACCAAAAACACATTGCTGTTTCTTCTCTCTGTGCCTTCAAATAATCTGCATTTACTTGTAAGAGATGTTGAACAAGGTCATCACTTTTAGAGGACACTAGGTTTTTTGAGTTGGTGATATATTGATCATCATTTCCTTCACAGAATCTGAATTTTTTGCAAAGCAAGAAGTTATGTATTCCTTATTTAAACTCCATCTGCATGGCTATAATTTACTTGTATTTCTATTATTTCTTTCATAATTTTATTAATTAGTTTACATATCACAATTATGTATCGAGGATCTTTTCTATGTCAGGCCCAGGGGTGGTCAACAGAAAGTTTTCACTTGGATCTCAAGCCCGAACAATAGTGCAGTTTCATTGTTCACACTTAGAAGTTTATGATATCTTTCTTGGATGCTTTCTTTCAACTCGTTATTAGTTTTCTATTCCTGCTTTCAACAAACTTCATGGCTTAAAACTTAATGTTTTATAATCCTGTAGGTCAGAAGTCTTAAAATCAAGGTGTCAGCAAAAGGGTGTTTCCATCTGGAGGTTCCAGGGGAGAATTTAGTATCTTGCATTTTCTTGGTTTTTGGTCCCTCCTCCATCTTCAAAGCCAACAGCCAGTCTCCTTCTTCTCGATCTCTCTCTCTCACTTTCTCTCATCTTTTCTGTCTTCACATCTTCTCTGACTCTCCTGCCTCCCCTTTATAATTATTATTACAATGGGCCCACCCAGACAATACAGGATAATCTTGTCATCTCAAGTTTCTTAACAGAATCACATCTGCAAAGTCCTTTCGAGCATATGCGGGAGCATATAAACAGGTTCTGGGGATTAGGGTGTAGACTTCTATGTGTACATGGGGGCATTAATCCACCTACCATGCTCACATAATTACACTCTTTATGTTAAAGAGTTAAAATTTCTCTGCATACACTGTTTTATGTATTCCTGAAGCATCTTTTTAAAAAGGAGGTGTTTTTGAAGCATTTTCCCCAAAATAACGTGAACAAGTTTACAACTTTTGGGTCTGTGCATAGAATTCAGCAAAAATCCTCTGGACACAGGGACAAATCTTTTAAGAAGTAAATTTATTTCTGGCCATTGCAGGAGGAAGCTATTCACAGACTCCAAATTTTCTCAGCACAGATTCCAAAGAGTTCAGTTTCTCTAATAAAGGTAAAGGCTCTTTGAATTCTACTGAATGGTACCCCAGGGAATATTTTTTTGTACTGAACACAATTAAAACTGTAATGCTTTTATTACATATGTGCATATTAAAATAGAAAATCAACTTAATATTTTGAATCTTAATGAGTTTTCCCCAAAAGGAAATCATTAGTCACAGTTCACGCAGTGTGAAAACCATGAATGTATGCCTTTGGCAGACTGGGACTTAACTGTGACTCTATTTCCATATTGAATACAAATTCATTTTAAAATGTATTCATTAGCTCTGGTGCCTGGCTGGCTCAGTCAGTGGAGCATGCGACTTTTGATCTTGGGGTTGTGAGTTCGAGCCCACATTGGGTGTAGAGATGGCTTAAAAATAAAATCTATGAAAAAATGTATTCATTCTCCTATTCTCGCTGCACTCAGTTTTATGAATGAATAAATGCGGGCTTAACAATTCTAAGGATATTGGGTCAAGGTCATATGGACTTGTGCCTGCCAGAAGGATCCTTAGAGGCAAGAGAGGTCGATTAATTCATTTCATGTTGTCTAAGCTGAGAGAGAAGCCAGAGGGCCACATTCTGAGCTTCAGAGTTTTTAAAACCTCTCTTTCCCCAGACTCACGAAGTATTTGCTTTCTGATATTGCTCTCTCTTAAGCTACCTGCTGAGGAAGAAGAGAGAAGTGGTGCCCAGTCTTGAGTGAAAAGGAAGAGTGGATAAGAAGGCATGGCTGGGGGATTTAGGTCCACGTTTCCTAGACCCAACTCTAACCCGGTTTCCTCTGAAGATGGGGACACTGTAGCATGGAAAGTTGAAGTAGGATCTTGTTCTCCTTAGAAGGTATGTTCTGCAAAGTTTTAGATGAGTTGTGAGCTAGTTGGAAGAAACGACATACATACACCTCAACACACACACACACACACACACATTTAGTTTAAGTTCATATTTTAATTAACCAATGATACAATGTCTTACTATGAATACAGTGGCCTAGAATATGAATGGATGGAGTGAGGCAGAAGTTTCCTGAGCCCCAGAGTCTCTGATAGGGACCCATAACTGTTAATACTACTTACTGTCTCTGCAAGAAAGGGGTTCATGTGCTCAAGAAAACTCAGTTTTTGCCACAGTTAAACTTATATCATCATTCAGGGAGAATATACCTTCCATTTGACTGGAGGTTTTCAAATATCATGACTTCCATGTTCTTAATACAAATTCCGTGTCAGCAAAGAGTAAGAGGTTTGCGTCTTCATCAGTTTATAACACCTTTTATATTAAGTTGTCCTTTAGGACAACATCATGAACTTAAGTTCTTTAACTGACTCATTATTGCTAATTGGCAGCAATCTGTGTTTGTTGGTTTGTTTTGATGTTCCACTTGTCATAGTTGGACCAGTACCAGCCACAGCAAGCCAGTTCTTGTAGCCATTTTCATACATCTTTAAAAATTAACCTTGTTTTCCAATAACAGCAAACCATTCTAAGATCATCTTGATCTTGAATTTTCCTGCACTAACCTTGGCCTCAGTGGCTCTCTAACATGCATGCTCTGATTCTCTTTAGTGGATACTAATTTTAAAGACCAGACTCTGTATAATAGTGTTCCAAATTAGAGTGTTTCTCAGGAAACCTGAGAATAGATCAGGGTGACAACAGAAAAGGGAAGAATTTAAGTCAGAGAAATAGTAAGAATTTCCTATTCTACAAAAATCTTAATTTATCTTAATTTGCTCTTTATGAAGTTTACAACCTTTCTCTGGTATAAGAGCTTCCTCATCTAAAATTCTGCCCTCTCTTTTTATACCGACCTTAATTAGTTTATAATTATCATTTGATAGCTATAGTTTGATAAACTATTATATGTTATCATACCAAACTATGTGCATTCAGAATACAGGTTTCCCCACCCTCAAAAAAATTTAGAACTTTCGATTTTCTTTTACATTTATTTTCAAGTTTCCTGGAAAAATCTCAACTTGCTTTCTGAAGTGGTTGTGCCAGTTTACAGTCCTATTGGTGATATAGAAAACTACTTCACATCATTGTTGATACCAAGCATAATCAGACTTTAAGTTTTATTTAAACACTGTTTCACTGTGGTTTGATTTTCATTTCCCTGATCACCAATGAGCTTGAGTAGCTTTTCAAATGAACTTGGTTTGTCACTTTGTGAAATGCCTTTTGGCATCTTTTGCCAGTTTGCCTATTGGTTTATCTGTCGTTTCTCTCTCTTTCTCTTTTTTTAAGATTTTATTTGACAGAGAGAGAGGGAGGGAGAAAGAAAGAGAGAGAGAGAAAGCACAAGCAGGGAGGGGCAGAAGGAGAAGCAGACTCCCCGCTGAGCAGTGAGCCCGATGCGGGGCTCAATCCCAGGACCCTAAGATCATGACCTGAGCCGAAGGCAGATGCTCAACTGACTGAGCTAACCGGGCACCCTTGTCTTTTTCTTATTAATTCATTCTTAACTGCCTGTGGATGTCTCCAGTGGAGACTTCCAGTACTATCCAAAATATCTAAACTGCTTTAAGTGCTCCAGAATTACCCCCCTCCCCCCCCCACCAGGCCCTGTCTTGTCTTGCCTTGTCTCCAAAGGCCTCCGTCCTCCTTAGGTGAAAAGTCCAGAAGGTCTAGGTCCTCCCTTCTACCTGTCTTGGGGAAGAACTCAGCAGATATCTTTTATCAGGGATTAAATATTCTCACAGATCCCTAATCTCAGCCTAGAATCTCTCTTTCCTGACTCTCTGGATCCTCTTTCATTTCCAGCAAAGTGGGGAGAACCTTATTTTTGACAAGGACTTATTTAATTCTCATCCACCTATCTCTCTTGTTGCCTCTTTCAGATTAGCAAGGTTTGTCCCAGGCACTGTGACTCTTCCCAGTGCAGGTTGTGGGGGCATGCTTCTAGCTGTGGGTCATTCATGCCTCTAGTTCTGAGTGTGAAGCTGCTTTCAACTCTGCTCTTCTCCCATATGCCTTGTACTGCCTATTTCCTGTGAAGTTGTTAAAAATGATGGACAGTCTCATCCTTCTCAACTCCCCTTTCACTTATACTAACATTTTACCAAATTTGCTGATTTCACATGTTCTTACTTATTAACCTAATAGTTGTACTCTTCTAATAGAGTGTATTTCCTCTCTAAAACTCTAAAATGACCCAAAGGTGAGAGGGGAAAGGACTTCCTCAGATTCGTAGCCTTGTCATCAGCCATTCTCTTTACGTCACTGAACTTCAATCCAATAAGGTTTTCTCTTCCCCTAAATAAAATCCAGTTCAAAACATAATAGTTATTTAACACTTGGGGATCACTCTTGAAATTATAAAGTTCTCTAGGTTCATCTACTCAGCCAAATACTTTTGGCTAAATTCCTATTCTTCATTTGTTTCAAGCAGAAGTTTAAAAGAGATATGCATACACCATTGTCAATGAAAATATTTAAGGAAACTCTGAAATTTCTGGCGACTATCTGTATTTTGTACAAACCACTGTATAGCAAGGCCAAACTTTTCTTTTAGGGGAAAGCTTAGGTCCTCATTTATTGTAGAGTGTAATTTACAGTTAAAAATTTTTTATTAGAAAGTCTCCTGAGCCACTCTTGTAGGAAAGATAAATAGAAACAGATTTTTCCTTAAATTGTAACTACCCGTGTGACATCAAAACCTTGGCATATATTTAACTTTCCTTGTTTTGTAGTCCCCTCCCCCTTCCCCTTTCTCCAACTTAGCCTTTCTCCAGCAAATTCAGTTAGTACTCTGCTCCTACATTTCTACATCCATCCAATTTTTGCCTGGAATGTTGCCTACTGACAGTCTAAGAGAGTCACGAGAGAGTCCTCAGAGCTTCCCCTAATTCCCTTGCATTTCCAACTCTCTTTCAAGATCCTCAAATGTCCTCTCTGTCTTAGCTAACCAAGGTAGGAAAAACCAGGGCATAGGAATTTGGGTTGACCTCCCTTCAGCTATCCACTGGGTCAAACTTTCAGAGGTGCAGAAAGAAGGAGGAAGCCCTTTGGTATGGCTCTTTCTTTGGAAACAGACGTTTCCAATGTTTTCCTTCTCTGGCCTATTGAATCTCCACTTGAACATATTTACCTCATGGTTCTCTTCATTTTCCCTATGCTCAGACCCCTCACCCCCCACGCAACATCTGAAAATGTCTTCACTTATTCTCACATCTGACAAATATCAAGGACCTTTCAGTGGTTTAGTTAAAAACAGGAGCAGATCTAGAGCATCTCAGAAAGACCTTCCCTTGTCTCTTGATTCCAAAAAAGATTGAAAGGTTGCAAAGCATCCGGTGACAGTGACCAAAGAGTCTTAGTTTTGGAAAAGCAATTCTTCCTTGTCCCTGTTATACTTGAGGCTTACATAAATTATCTCAAAAGAACACAAACATTCCATGATATTTAGTTCAAAGACATATTTACAAACATTGGTCTTTCCAGTGTCCTGAGCCAAATAAACAAATGTAATCTCACCCGGAAAGAAAAAGCAGAGACAGTAACTGTGAATGCCGCAATAATTTCTGTGTCCTGTTTTCCAGCTTTTTGAACAGCCCATTTTCCTATAGTTGGTTTCCTAATTCTTATTAGATATCTTTCCACCTGATTGATTCTGAGACTAAGTTTAGTCTTATGACCATGGCCAACAGGCACCTACCATACATTTCCCTATGTTCCCTTGGAGACTTCAATAGGCATATTATCTCTTAATTGGATATAATAGCTCACGTTTATTGAATGCTATCTATGTGCCAGGCTGGGGAATGAATGCTCCAGAAGTGCTATCTCAGGAAGTAACTTAACCACCTCTACCCAGGTAGGAAATGATAGAGCCAA
Organism: Potos flavus; assembly: GCA_028534135.1. Classification (NCBI taxonomy): domain Eukaryota; kingdom Metazoa; phylum Chordata; class Mammalia; order Carnivora; family Procyonidae; genus Potos; species Potos flavus. The sequence continues at coordinate 56,214,045 of CM052885.1, forward strand.
GACTAAGCCCAGGTGAGCCTGATGCTTGAACCCTAGCTCTCAACCACTATTCTCCACTGGATACTTTTGACCATAGACGGTCTACTGTAACTTCCTTAAGAGGAAGTACTTTGCCTCATGTAGAATCCTTGCTTTGAATGCTTCCCGTCTTGACCCTCTGCACTTGGTGTATCATGTTCCACCTCCACTGTGGCTGCTTTTACGTCTTCAGTGGACAGCCTCTCTATGTATCAGAGGGGGTCCCAGCAGTCACGTTGGCTAGGTCGTGATTTATATTTGTCACTGTTTTAAGATGTGGTCGCATAACACTGCTTAATTTTTCACATAATAGGAGCTTCTGAAGTATTTGCTGGATGAAAGATACTTCAACTTAATCCAAAAAGCAAATAATTTCTGGAAATAGAATCACAGTATTTTTTTAGCCTCTCATTATTGTTCAGTTCACCTGTCTGCTTTGCTTCACTGATTACTAAAAGAAGAAGACAGAAAAGACAGCTTTTTTTTTTTTTAATGGAGAGAAATGCAGAAAAACAAAAACAAGATAAATGGAGGCTTACTAAATAGTTGCACAGACCCATATCCGTACAGGGCAGAAGATGTGATTGACAACAAAAATATTAGTGAGCTGTAGAAACAGGAAACTCACATGCATTCTAGAAAGAAAAAAAATGAAATGAGGGGAGAGAGAAAAAAACTAGGAAATAGAATAGCAGCAACACAGGGAAGAAAAATGATCATGTCAGAAATAGAGAGACCCAAAATGAACAGTTAATGAAAGAATTTCTATGAGAAGGACTGGAGCATCACACAAGGAAAGATAAATAGCATCAGGGCTCCTACCCATGGCTGATCAGACTGAGAGGCCTGGGTCTTTTGGTTTGGATGTTATGTTGGAGCATAAGACTGGATATTAGCACTCATTTTAGACCCCACTAAAGTATATTAGGGTTGGCTTATAGCATCAGGGATGGTTTAAAGCAATACTGTTAGATCTTTCTATTTTTCCCTCAAACCTCATTATAGGCTCTAAAGAAGTTTTTAGACAATATATTTTATATCAAAGACTGACCCAGAGAGAAATATAAATAGCCACAGTGCAAAATACAATTTAATTATTTTTCTCCATAAAACTCTGGAATTTTCTACAAATATAACCTACAAATAAGTAGATATCATAGCCACGTTTTCATTTCCAGAAAAAAGCACATGTCATGTATATGCAGATAGAAGCATGCACACACACACACACACACACACACACACACATCCATACTTCATTGCTATTATTGACCCTAGAGAAGAAAAACAGGGCAGAAAGAGAAGAAAAGAGAAATATGAAAATGTAAAGCAGACGAGAGTGGAACAGATACAAACGGTCTGAAAGACCAATTGTCTTTCTACTGAAAACTTTCGCTATTCTGGCTCATTTCCATACCTCTAGTTTTACACCCTCCAAGCCACCATCTACACTGATGTTAGAATCATTTTCCTACACAAATCTGTTTCTACAATTTTACTTGCTTCATCACTTTCAATGACTCATAGTCCTTTGAATAAAGCCAAAATTCCTTAGCTTGACCTTTCTGAAAACCTGCTTTTCTCTTTTTTCCCCTTTTTTCTTTTTTTATTTATTTTTTAATTATTTTTTTTTATTTTTAAGTTTTATTTATTTATTTGACAGAGAGAGAGATCACAAGCAGGCAGAGAGGCAGGCAGAGAGAGAGGGGGAAGCAGGCTCCCCACTGAGCAGAGAGCCCGATGCAGGGATCCCAGAACCCTGAGACCATGACCCGAGCCGAAGGCAGAGGCTTTAACCCACTGAGTCACCCAGGTGCTCCTATTTCATTTTTTGATCTTCATATTTCTTCAGAAATCCACTAATCCTTGGTTGGCTACATGTGTTTTAGATTTGTGGGGCTAAACACTGTGGTTAGTAGTTCTGAGCATGTTTATCACTCAAGAAAAATATTCCTCTTCCATTTAGTTGGGAAACCTCAACACCTCCATCATGAGGTCATTCCATTTGAGCCATGTTCAATAAGACTCTGAATCTCCATTTTGGTTAGTTGCCAATATTCTTGTAACAAAGTGAAAAAACAGGGCTGAGAACCTCAGCAACCATTATGCACATGTTTTTTTAAAATTCCTCTGTTTTAAGTACACTACACCCACTCTCAATTTGGTCTGTTCATCTCCCAGCCCAGAAAATCTCTATCTTATCTATTTCAGCAAATAAAACATCCTTCCTCCAACATTTGGGGAATAGCTTGCAGAGGGGAGAAGAAGATACAAGAATTTGTTCATTAAATAGACTTTCAACAAATCCTCGTTTATGTCAGCCTCTGCATTTTTGTCCTTTGTCCTTCAGGCAGCCCAGACAGGGTAAAATACCACAAATGTGGTTTGCTTTGCTCTCTCAGGTTTGAGAGAGGAAACTGGGACCTGGGTTGTCATTTCCTCCAGACCGAGACCTTGGCACACTAGCACGAGTGTGCAGCAAGGGCAAGAAAATAGACTGCATATTCTTACCTTTCTGAAGGTGGCTTTTCCTTGATTTGCCATTTGCTTTATTGCTGTAAGCCTTTGATTGTTTCCCAGAGCTTCTGTGCAGTTAATTCAGCCAATTTCTTGTTGTTTCTGTGGTGCAACAAGAACTTGGAGCTTCCTGGTGTACCATTTTGCTGATGTTTTGCAAAGCCAACTCTTTGTCCATTATAATAGTTTTCAAATCTCTTAGCAAAATATTTTTTTTAATTTCTTGTATCTATTTACCATAATTATTTTAATTTCTGAGTCTAATGAGTCATTTTTTAAAAAAGATTTATTTACCTGTTTTAGAGAGGGAAGAAAGAGAGAATGTGAGAAGGGACAGAGGGAGAGGGAGAGAGAGAATCTCAAGCAGACTCCCTACTGAGCACAGAGCCTGACACAGGGCTCAGTTTCACAACCCTGGGATCATGACCTAAGCAGAAATTAAGAGTTGGACCCGTAACCTACTGCACCACCCAGGTGCCCATGAGTCTAATGAATCATTATGTATAGCTCCTATAGTCTTTCTCCACTCTCTTTTTTTTTTTCCCCTCTTGATCTCTATCGAAACTTGTCTCTCTAAAAACCTGTTCTTTTTAAAAATTGAATTCTAGATTGTATATAAAATGTGTCAATATAATTTGAATCCTAGACTGCTCTATTGAGGATTTTGACTTTGCTTGCTTTTCTTATGACAGGCATCTAAACTAGGGACAAATCCAATCAAGGATCAAGACAATAATTGGGATTTTATGAGGTTTATTCTATTTCCTTGCAGGTAGGCAGAAGGCCTTCGGGGTCCCACTAAAAGCCTAGAATATTTGTCAGTATTCTACTTTTGTTTTTAGCAGCCCTGGAACTGCAATTTTTGTCTCTCTGGCCCCAAGAGGCCTAAAAGTGCTTAATTTCTCACCCTCTTCAGCAGCCATTGTGATAATTTGTGAAACAAAAAACCCAAAACACACAGGGCCCATCTCTCCAGGTTTCCTGTCTCTGGGATCATGTCCCTGAAAATTATATTTAATATCTTCAGAAACACATTTTGTTTTACTTTATTTTATTTGTAAAAAATTGTCTATCTTTTCTAGTTTTCTCAGTGGGAAGATTGGGCCTCTATAGCAGATAAGAAGCTAATCTGTGACTGTGTGAAGCAGGACCCTTGATTTTTGAAAGCTTGGGAAAATTGCATTAGAAAGGTCATTTAGCTAGTCACAAGAATCTCCAGAATATACAGAATTTCTAAAGTCCTAGATTGTTTTGAAAATTTTAAAATAAGTCATTTACATTTTTATAATGAAATCCTATTCATAGAGATTCTGAAATCCAACTAATGGAAAAATCTTCATAATAGAGCCAGTTGAGTCATGGAATAATTATTAATATTGAGCTTTTTCACTCTAAAAAATATCCCAGTCTAGATAACAAAGTATGTGGTCACCCTATAAATAAATAAACAGATTTCATTTAATAACTATATGCTGCCAGAAATGGAAATATTTTATTATAAGTGTGCAGATATATTTTGAAATAAGTGTTTTTAATTTATGGATAGCAACTATATCAGTTTTTCTTGCTTATGATGGAGTGTGTATCCATCTTTCAATGTTTTTGCTAGCTACCTTCAATCACAAGGAAAACTAATAAGTGTAAGTTTTCACAGCCCTTCTAAACAAAATATAAATAACATTATATATTTATATATAATAAGTAAGTGATATTTTTAGTTGTGTTGCATCGTGTGTGTGTGTGTGTGTGTGTACAACCAAGATGTTGTGGTAAAGTGTCACAAGTAATTATGTTATAATATGATTTTACTGAATTAAGTTTTATTTGGGGGCACAGATTTATCTTGCTTTCCATTTTATTAAAATTCAACCATTTCTTAAAATAGAACAAAAAGCATATGTGGACAAATTCTATAAAGAGCTATATAAATAAAGATGCATCCACTTCCCAAAGATCATAAATACTTCATAAGCCAAATGGGTCAAGTGATTGGTATTTCTTGCAGGGTAAAATAGTTCCGTTCAAGCTTTTTTAATGGACTTGAAAAAAAAAATTGCATTCTAAGTCAGTGTCTCTCAACCCTGGTTTTACATCAGGAATCTGCGAACTTGTGTGTGTGTGTGTGTATGTGTGTGTGTGTGTGTGTATCAGACTCTGTAGGTGTGCTACTGAGGCATGTGTAGTTTTTAAAGTTTACAGTTTTTGACCAATATGCATCCAGAGATGGAAGCCTCTGTTGCATGAGTTCATCAGGTTCAACTCCTCTGTTGAGGAAGGTGAGAAACCATGTTTGGGTCAAATGTACCTACTTCTCTGAACACAGAGATTGTTCCAGTAGCTAAGGGTATCATCTAACATCTATATCACTAAGCCAGGTGCCCAAGAGAAGTAGTCTGATTTGAGAACTCCCAAGAAGAAAAATCTCTCTTTAGGAAATTTGAAGGTAAACTTACAAGAACACATGTATATGTACAAATACACAGAGGTAGAAAGTTGAATCTAGCTCAATGACCAGAAAAGCAGACTACAACAGGAGAAGCAAAACTTCAAAGAGAGGAGTGGGAAAGAAAGAAATATGAGAGGTCTTAGCCATAATTCAGAAAGCATCAAATACCTACATCTCATTGGATGACATGATAACCACGTCTCCAGATCTGCACTTGGGTCAGGAGAGTTGCAGTTTTAACAAGGAAAGAAGTAGTTGTTATTCTAGGTCTTTATAAAACCTGCGTGAAGCTGCTTGGCTAGCTTGGTGCATATATTTTTTTTATCCTTCTGTATTTTTATGTGACCTTAAATAACCTGGGTATATCTCTATTTTTGCAACTTGCATGACACTAATTAACAGAGTTATGAATGAATATGTCTTTAAAATTAGAAAAAGAGTGTTATGTGGGAAGAGCAAGAGGCAGCAGATGTGAAAATACCAAAAGGAAGCAATATTTAAATGAGATATTTTACATTTTGCAGAGAATCTGTCTTAATTTAACATAGAAAAATTTCATATTGCTTTGTAATAAATCACTGGGTCATAATTTTAATAGATAAAATATGACAATTCTGCCTCAAAAATATGTCCTCACTGTCATTGCTATTTTCCACTTACTCTTTGCTGTCCTGGTCCAGATTACGTAGTCAATTGCAGCCGACTTCTAGCTAGTCTTATGCTTCCTCTCTTTCCCCAAGAGTCTATTGTCCCTATGGGAATGAGAGTGATGCTTTGAATTTACTTATCAGATTATATTACTCCCTGATATAATACCTTTTCAGTTGCTTGATGTTCACCTTGGAACAACCTATAGACTTCTGGCCATAGTCTGACATGTACTCCCTAATCCAGCACCTGTCCTCCTTTATGACCTAAACTCATACAATTCTCCCCTTCTTCTTTACATTCCAGCCTTACTGATTGTTCTATTTTTTTTAAGTAAGCTCTACACCGAGCATGGCCTTGAACTCACGACCCTGAGATCAAGAGTCGCATGCTTTACCAACTAAGCCAGCCAGAAGCCTCTGTTCTTTCTATTTTTAACATATGCCAACCTGACTACTTTCTTAAAGTCTTTGCTTCAGCTTTTCTATCCTCCTTCATTACTCTTTCTTTAGATCATAGCATGCCTGGTTTCTTCTCATCATTCCATCTCCCTGGAGAAGACTTCCTGACCATGACGACTAAGGTGCCATCCGTCCCTTCTGTCCCATTATTCTTGTTGTGTATTCATAGTGTTTATTTCTATTTGAATTTACTGCACTTATTTTTTATGTGTTTATGTGTTTTTCCCTCCTCTAGAATACATACTCCAATCAGGTGGGAACCTTGTCTGTCTTCTTCATTGATATAATCACTTGCCTAGAATTATAACCACATAATTGAAGTTTAATGAAGGTTTTAAAATGAAAAACATGTGAGATATTAGTTTGCTTATATTTGTGTCTGGAATTCCTATTATAGCTATATCCTCTACATCTATATCTATATCGGGGATATATCTATATCCCTATATATAGGGAAATCTATATCCCCTAGATTTCTAATTACACTCTCTTTTTTTGTTGTTTATAGAAAACACATTTGCCTTCTTCATGACTCTAAGATATTCTAGTATACTGAAAAATGTAATTTATTGTGTGCAAGCTCTTCCTAAAGTTTCTTTCCCACAGAACACTCTGTTTTAAATTGGATATATTGCTTTCTAGGTTGATGTACAGATGTTGACTTGGAACATTTTTTCATTATTGTCCTGGGTTTAAGTCACTGCTTCTTATTTTCCAAACCTTTTTATTTCCTAGATTACTATCCTTCTTTTAAAAGCAGAGTCTCAAACAAATATTATAAAATTTTATTTACTTATTCACATGATTGGAAAGTGTAATTGGACTTGGAAATCAGGTAAACAAGCTATTTATAATAACATTGCCTATCAGAAAAGTTCAGTCCCACCTTTTGAAATGCATTTGTATTAGGGAGAACTCTTTTGTGATAGCTTTAACAATCTGCTCGATACTTTCCCCTCTATTTTCATAAGATTCTCCATTCACTAAATGCTATGGCAGTGTTCTTCATAATTAATTACCTCTTCTCTGGGAAAGCACATGTTCTTTGTCAGGGCCCCCAAAGAGTCCTATAGGTACTCATTTTTTCCTGAGTTCTTCAAATCTGGCAAATGTGAGCCAAACTCTGAAACTGTAAAATTGCAGTTCTATCTAGTTTTTAATCTGTAGTAAATGCTTCTATTCCTTTCTGAACTTCTTCACCAATGTCAGAATTTTGTGCTTTTATTGTAATTACTTGTTCAGCATCACCATCTAAACATCTCCTTCAAAATTTAAGTTCTGTGAGTTGTACTATCTTCAGCACTGAACACAGGCTTCTGGAACACAGTAAACGTAGACACAAAATATCTACTAAATGATCGAAAGTGCAATGGATCGATAGGTAAACTCTTGCTGTTTTTCTATATTGGTATTTATGACTTTAGCCAGTATCTCAGAGACATCTTCCTGGTGAGATATTTAACAGTTTAAAGATGGGGCGCTTCGGTGGCTCAGTGGGTTGCGCCTCTGCCTTCGGCTCAGGTCATGATCTCAAGTCCTGAGATCAAACCCTGCATCGGGTTCTCTGCTCAGCAGGGAGCCTGCTTCCCCCTCTCTCTCCGCCTACCTCTCTGCCTACTTGTGATCTCTCTCTCTGTCAAATAAATAAATAAAATCTTAAAAAGAAAAAAAGAAAAAAAAAGAAAATGTTAGCTGTGAACAAAGTGTAAATCCAAAGGTAAGAATTCAGTAATTATTAAAAGCAGCATTAAGCCCATTACTGCTAAAGCTGAAAATAATTATCTTCTGATGCCTGCGATATCACTAATGTGAAAATGTGGAGAATGTTAAAGCATACAGAGAAATTCAGAGAAATATAATTCACTGGTAATCCTGTTGCTATTTTATATGAGGACTTGTTTTATAACCTCTTTAGCTCCAAGAGGATGTGTTCAGGGCATGTTCTTCTGAATCAAAGTTCACCCAACAGGGAGCCCAAACCTCCTGTATGACACATTTTCTGCAGACGGTGTTAATGGGGATGCTCTTCTCTTCTACTTCCCATTCTTCCATATGGAAGGCAGTTCTTAGATAGGTTTTTATAAGCTAGTTTCTGGTCTCCAATGAGCACTCAGCATAAAAGACATTTTCGAGAGGATCATTTCATCTTCAGCTGCTTATAGGAGGCCCCTAATGAGTTAGCTGACTCAAAGAATTGGGAAAACAAACTTACCTTGCCAGCAAATGGGATCAGATCTGTCAACAATACCAAATTGCCCCACATGCTGCCGCACCTGCTACAGTAAAAGGAGATATAATATAATTGCAGTTGGGAGGAGATGCCCAACCAGGGACTGTAGCCAGAGCTTCAACAGCTGTTGGTAATGGAAATCTGTCATCTTCTATCTGCGCTCAGTGCTTGGAGACAGTTACACAAATGACATTCTCTTAGGCTGTCTCGTAGAATTAGCAGTGCTTTCCTTTGGAAACTTTACCAACATGTCCCTATAAGGAGACATATTGAGGAAGTTCAATAAAACTGCTGTAATGCTAGGAAGCCTCTAAAAAGGAATTGATAGTTTGGTTTTTCAGTAACCAGTCAAGAGCTGGTCTGCAATATGGAGTCCACTAAGTTGTAATTCAGGTTTTCATATGCTTATATCAAATTTCCACCATTAGATCATAAGCAGCTTCAAGGTAGGGTGTGTCTGATCCATCTATGTGTCCACTTATAGCATCTGGCCTTTCAAGTAGTGTATGCTCAATAGATAGATTTTAATTAGGTTTTTGGCATAAACAGAATGTACACTGCAACATTCATTTATGTAATTATAACATCCTCTTTTTTTTAAGGCATGCAATGTGATTGTCAGTATATCTGATACCTAGCATTATGTAAAATTGTTCCCGTCTCATGGTTGGAATGCAATAGTATATTTGTAAAGAGGAACCACATGATTTGCTAACCTTGACTTTTAAGCTAATATCTAAAATCAGGAGATGTCACTTTAAGGGATATTTTAAGTAAATGTTATGGCCCCGATCCAGCAGACTGAGAACATAGTTACAATACACTGATGAAAGAATTTAATTATGCCAAATCTATAACATGTTTCATTTTCCATTTCCCACATAAGCGGGTGAGTTTTAAGATAGAATACAAAGTCATTAAAGTCAGATGGTGGAAATAGATCTCAGTCATCCCCCCCCGCCACCGCTGGATAGGCCTCTGATAGATTTCTTTGCTGCCTCTCCTCACTAGCTTATGGCAGGTCTGTCACTATATATCTAGGTTTCTTACCTAATCCTGTTAGCAAATGATCTTTTCTCTAGCAAGAAAATAAATCAAGCATTTAGCTGCGATATGATGGGAGACATTTGTATCTGAACTGTCCACCTATAGCAGAAAAATCACATACAACAAGTACATCCAAATTCTCCTGTTAACAGAAAAATAATATAATAAATACCAGACTTTTGAAAAGGCAGGAAACTTGTTCACTCTGAATAAATTAAAGACACCTGAAGTGTACAAAAGGTTATTTGGAGAGATGCCTAGATTAGATTTCTCTTTTTCTTTCCTTGATTTGAAAAGAATCATCATCCACAGAGCTTTTTATCTGTTCTGAGATCAAGCATTAACTGGATGCCAACCTGTTCAAAAGATCACCACTCCTCAGTTTTCTCATGTATGGGAAGATTTTAGGGATTCAGAACAGCAACTCCAATGAAAGCTCAACAAGTATTCAATCTTCAAAATAAATGAATCTTCTTTGTTCTTCAGTTCTTCTTGCAAAGTGCTTTTGGTCCCTTGCCCACTACTTGTCTCTGGCACCGCGATACCATGGATGTCTGCTTTGTCACTGATCACCACAGTAGGTAACTGCTCCTATGCACAGAACCTTTTATCTTAGTTTTGAGCATGGCCATAAATATTTAATTTAAAAATTCAAACAGCCTTTCCTCCTATAGGATGTAAATTCTTTGAGGTTGGGACTTGTTTCATTTGTCATTATATCTCCAGCATTTCAAATAGTTCCTGGGATGGAATAGGTGCTCAAAAATAATTATCAAATAAATCAATTTATACATGTATGAATGAATGAATAAATGGATGGCTGGATGATTTCAGTTAAGTTGGAGAAAAGATAGCTGTGATATTGTGGGTGTTTGGTAAAAGGATGTGGCTTAGGAATACAAGTATTTGTTCAGGCAATTAAACTTTTTGTTTGGGTTATCTGCAGCAAATCTAGGAATACTTAAATGGCCTTTACCCTGTCTCAAAAAGGTATCAAAAGCAGAAGAAAAAAACTGTGTCCTTAGAATAAAAAAACCTGATTGTGTGTGTGTGTGTGTGTGTGTGTGTTTCTTCAACCATTTTAAGCTTCTGAAGGACAAAAACTTTGGTATGTGCGTAGGATGCAATGGGCAAACTGAGTAATATATTCAGCCTTGAGTGGTAGAAAGAAATTTTATGATTTTATTAAGATTTAATTTGTGAGTTTCATAGATGACTTTGGAAGTATATTCCAAATTAATTTATTTTGAATTATAGTGGTGGAACTTACAGTTTAAAAAAAGAACCAAAAACGATGGGGGTAAAATTCTAGGAAATATCTACATTGTTCAGGTTCTCATTTTATTTATACACAAAATATAACCTGCCAGCAATGAAAAGATTCCAATGATTGATATCAAAGCACCAGACTGACTATTTAGATCCCGTTTATACAATGGCTCTTTTGTGACTTGGTTCACCCAGTCTTAACTTCCTATAAGACTTTGTCTGAAACCCTGCCTTCTTTGATTAGGTGACATTGAATACTACTTACTGGAAGAGGTTGCTGAGGTTTTGATTAATTTTCCACAATCCTAAATATAAAACAGCAGTTAAGTCTTCACATTTAGAGACATTTTAAGTAAATTGAACATGCAATTGATTAGATCTATGATCTAAGTACACTTACCATCCCTTGCTTTTCTATTTCTTTTTAATCCTTAACAGATGGTACAGAATTCATTATGGCTCAGCCAGAATTACAGCAAATTTTTCCTTGTCACCAGAACAACATGCTTAATTCCTTAGAGAGTGAGTTAACTTCTGAAGTCTCTTAGAAAAGACTTAACTTTTAAGAAGGTGGTCATCAAAAGATACACCTAAGCTTATTCATCATTTCCTTCTCATTCTGCCAATCTAGAGGCAAGGAATAAATAAATTAAAAGTTCTGTTAGCCAACAGCTATTTACTGAGCATCTATAATGTGCTTGGCACTGTGCTAAGGCATAGATATATTGAAAAAGAAATAAGTTTTACTGTAAGATGCAAATACACTAACATATACTTAAGTTATGTAGTATGCCTGGGTGACTCAGTTAAGAGACCATCTCTTAACTTCAGCTCAGGTCATGACTTCATGGTCCTGGCATTGAGCCCCAAGTGGAGCTCTGTGCTCAGCAGGGAGTCTGCTTGAGATTCTCTCTCTCTCTCCCTCTGTCCCTCTCCACTGCTCTCTCTCACAAATAAATAAATCTTAAAAAAAGAAGAAAATATATTGTACTAAAAGCTATGATAAAAATAAGAGCAAGGACTTTGGAAGAGTGACTAATTTCCCTTGGGGCAGGGTGAAGCTAAAAGAATCCCATCTATTAATTTTTTTCAGTATTATTTGCCAAAAATCAAAGTGTCGTGTTCCAAAACTGCTTAGTTGCTCTCTGTCTCTATTGCAAAAAAGGATAGGATTACTCTTCATAAATAGTTATTTAATGACTTAAAAATACCATGGTTTATTTAAAGAAAAACGTATTTGATCTATACATTAGGTAATTCATTAAGAAAATAAGATGTCTGAAGACATTCCTGCAATGTGAAGGAAGAGGAGAGGATTAAAAATATCAATGTTGAAAGTGCATTTGATAAAATTCAGCAACAGATTTCTTATTTAAGAAAATAACTGCCACAGAGAAGTGGAACCTATTTATCTGTGAGAAAGACTGTTCACTAACAATAGGAGCAAATACTATCCCAAATGTAAGACTCTAGATTCATTTCAATTAAAAACAGAAATTGGGCCAAGCTGTAAGAATCATAATTATTTGACACATATTGGAATAAATATAAAAAATAAAATAATTTTACTAACTGAAAAACTTATTTTAAAATTTATAAGAAAGAGTAAACAGTAACAATGTATTTAAAAAGCATTATATGTTAGCATATAATATAAAGCTACATTAAAAAAGCAATGTGGTGTTGGTGTAGATTAGCAATAGATATGTTGTTCAGTGGAGTCCAGCTGTGTTCAAAAATAGATGCCAGTATATATATGTGAGAATTTAATACAGAACCATTTTGATTTCTTTTTTCAGTGAAGAATGTGTGGTTCATTTAACAAATAGTAGTAACATGGTGGGGGGCATTTCTTGGAAAGAAAACAATTTCAAAAACAAATTCCAGCTTCATTAAATAATGTCTGATACCAAAAGCATTTTATAAATTATGAAGACAGGAAGAAATAACCCAGTAGAAAGATGGAGGGGGAGGAAGTTGAGACAATTTGGGAAAGAGCAAATGACCAACATCCAAATGAAAAGATCCTCTCTCTAGCCAATTGTCTGAAAAATGCAAATGAATGTACCATTGCATGCCACTTTATATCCATCAACAAACATATTGATGAAAATAAAGAAAAAAGAGTACTTTTGGTAACAAGTGTTTGTTGGAGGACGTGGAGAAATGTTCTTTCATTTAACTGACGGAATTGCAAATTGTACATTTTTAGGGTGTTATCAGGAAAGATTTATTCAAATTCAAACATATATGTACCTTTTAATCTATTAATATCCCTTTTGAGAGCCCAGCCCCTGGAAAGAAAACTACTAATATTTAAGGTCATAGGCATAGTGATGATTATTTCAACATTTCTAATGACAAAAATGTGGAAACAAAGTGTTCATCAAATACAGAAATTAAAAAAAAATACAGAAATTTTTGAATACATTATGGTATAGCTACATGATAGACTACTAAATCAATGATAAAAGAATGAATTACAGCTATGGTCACTTACTAGAGGAATTTTCTAAAAATATTTATGAGAGTGAAAATCAAGATGCAGAAAAATGCACATAGTGTGATACCATTTCTTATAAACAATGAAAATAAAAGTTGTATATGTATATGCATGTGTATATATGGTTGATTATATATTTTGTGTGTATGTGTGAGAGAAATCGTTTTAGAGTATATTTGTGTGTATATATATACATAGATATTATATGTATATATATTTTCAGGGAAAAAAATGGGATATATGGGTTTAGAGGTATGGGGTCGAAGTGGGGTGGTGAGCTGATATAGGATGAGGGAAGAAGAGAAAAAGTGTAAACAAGTAGAAAATTATAAAAAATAATATAAAAATCCAAGATATATGTTATTTTTATGCATTTATAAAAATTACATATGTATATATGCATAAATATTTTAAAATAAATTTCTAAAATGATTACAGATTAGAAAAGAACTCTATCACATTGATTTGCAATTAAATTCTCTTTGTGAAAAGAGTTTAAGGAGACAAATATTGGTAGACAATAAGGACCATGACTTGTATAATCACTAGGGATATTTCAGTTTGCAAATTGTTGAGGAATATAGACCCTCCCGCTAAATGAAGCTCATCTGTGAATAAAATAGTCTGTTGAATTGTAATCCCAATGTTTGGCAGTTTATAGGCATGTAGTAAATGATAATATTTTTTTCGGGAACTTAATCTCTCTGCGTGGATTTTGGCATCTGATAAAGTTCAATTCACATCCTAGTTTATTTAGCTCCTTACACCTCTATCAACTAGAGTAAGATATTAGAGCTCTTTAAAACTGCCATTTCTGTAAAGTGAACCTCATGATGCTTAGCTCTTCTATTTGTGAGGATTAAATAAGATAACACATATAAAGTTCCTAGTAGAGGGCTTGGTATAGAATAAGTGCTTAATAAATACTCCTATAAATAGAGCCTCACAGTACTCAGTGGTGGTGCAGTCATATAGTGGTGAAAAACACTTTCCAATATCTGATGAGATGTATCAAGCCAAAGAAGACTGACAAGTGGTATATATGAATGAATTTTAGGCTATGGCTTTTGTTGCATCGAAACTAGTGAAAAATAGCAGTGAACCTCTCTTTCAAATGCTCCTCAATAGAAATTCACTTATCACTAAGGAACACCTCATTTTAGTAAGGTCTTCAACAGAATCAAGTCTGAAAGGTATTTGCTTTAACAGGATATTACAGTTATTACTGGGATGGCAGAACACTCTGAATTGGAAAAATTCTAGATCCGTAAGTGAATGCAAGAAAGAAAAACTCTTGTATTTTTCCTTTTTGGGGGCTTTCATTCAATTTCTTTTCATCCAATCCTGACATGTTGAAATATGACACAATGTGATAACATATCTTATTATGAAACAGAGAGAGAGAGCGAGAGATAGACAGAGAGAGAGAGGGAGAGACAGAGAGAAAGAGATCTGAATATGCTCACTTACAGTCTTTTTCATACACCGAGAATGTCTATGTTGTTGGCACTGGTGTCTCAGCTCATTTTCACATGCATTGGCAAATCTCTGTTTAATCTCTTATTCTGTACAGTCTGTGTAAATAATGGTTTAAAAGATCTACATATGACTCCTATATTACCAGTAAACTGTACTTTCCTTAAACAGGGTGAGCATAAACAACATGGCAAAAGGTAATGGACTGGAAGTAAGAAACTTCTGATTTCTCATATCTGAAACTAATTAGCTCTATGACCTTAAGGACTATCGACTATAGTCAAGACTCATTTAATTCCCACAATTACACTTCAAGGGAGATGTTATAATCCCCATTTTACAAATAAGGAAACTAATGTTTGGATGAGCTCTTATTGGTTCCAAGTCATGTAGTCTCCAAGTGACAAAGATAGTATTTCTACCTATGACTGTCTCAAGGCCACAGCTCTAAGTCCTTTCTTGATAAACTTGCTTTCCTCTCCCATCAACTCAATTCCATCTTAAGTTAAGCAAAAAAAAAAAAAAAAAAGTCCCTTTTGACTATAATTCTATTCATCTCTCCATAGAATTTGGTTATACCAAGTGCTGAGTGCCTCAGAATAAAGGGTTTTATAAAACAAGAGACGAATAAAAAAGAAAATCCTGAACATTTAAAATTTACTACTACATCCCAAAGCAAGCTATTTTTTAAAGTGGATATTTCTCTTTTATTTTTGGACAATTGGGCATTGCAACAGAATTAAAATCTCATATAGAAGTTTCCTTTTCCTTTTGGCATAAAGCAATTGTTCTTAGGGGAAGGAGGATATTAGAATAACCCTATTTTGGTACATGTTTATCCTAAAATTCACATCTTAAATACCCTCCTATATAGTGGTCTTATAAAAGTTAAAAGAAATATAGAAACCAGAAAAAATTAGTGACCAAAAATAGGATTTCTCTAATGAAAAGAACAGGAAAATGGCTATTTTAAGATTGAAGCTAGAGCACACAATTCAGTTTCTAAACTTGATTAGATTTCTTTACACAGCCTGAGAAAAATGAGCCTCAAATCGAGGCAATTATAGAATACAGGATACAACTATTCTTTTAAAAAAACAGTATCTTTTATGTAAGGAAAGGTCTGAAAGGGCACCATCAAACTGTAAGATACTTGGCTGCCCGAAGTAATCCCAGAAGAAATAGAACTTGAATTGGGATAAGAAAAAAAAAAAGAAAAATAACATTATCTTACTAAAAATGCCCTGTACAATAAGGGAACATTTTGTAAAAGGAATCACAGCTGTAATAATAAGTTACCTAAGACGCTTCATCTCTTTATTCTGTCATATACCTACAAAATAGTTGTTATAAGTTGCGGCCTTTATCCTAATGTTTCAAAGAAAAAAATATTGCCTTATCATTCTTTGCCATTTCTCTTAGTTGCCTATTTCAGCTACAAGTCCACTGATGATTACATTAAACTCTCACATGATAGAGTGGTATATGTTGTCCCGTATTACTTTGTCTAACCGACATTCAGCATCCCTATGTCTACACAGGAAAACGAAGAACCAACTGAGCAGATCTGGTAGATTGAATTACTCTTCATACTTCCTATACCCATGCCCCAATGTTTTATCCCTCCTGTATCCAAGTCCTTTCCCGTATACTTTGCAGCCCTGACCCTAAAAGCGGTGAAGTTTAGTTCCCTACCCATTAACGTTGAGTTCAGCCCTAAGATTCTCTTTTCAATAAAATGAGGCAGAAGTAACAGTGTGCCACTGCAGAGCTCAGGCCTCCAGAGTTCATGTGGGCTTCTGTTTGTGTGATCTCACTTCTGGCTTTGTCGTGAGAAAAAGCTTCATTAGACCTTTGAATCCAAGGGGAGAAAGAGAAACATGAGGTACAGAGCTGCCGCAGCCAAGCCCAGCCCAGATCAGCCAACCCCAGGGAACCCAAGATAAGTGAGAATTAATGACTGCTCTTTTAAGTCACTAGCTTTTGAGTAGTTCTTTACACAGTGGTTTTTGCCAGTAGATTAAATGATACTGCAGATATATGTGAGATCTGATACGGGAGATGACCCCACACACATCTACATACACTCGGCAACTACCGTGTTTTCATGCCAGCAGTGTTTTTACTTGAGGCTTTAGAGCTTTTTTCAACTCAACTACTTAACGTGTATTGACACTATGAACCCAGACATGAAATAAAGTCAAGTTTTTGTTTACTTTCCTGTAAGTAACAAGAGTGCTCGTTATATAATAATAAGGTCTATTGTATACAGTCTATTGTGTACTCTCAAATATCTTGTAAATCCCCTTCTTGACACATATCACATTTGTAATACATTATTAATTTTATTTAAATTTCTGCTTTCCCATTAGGGTGAGTAATAGCCACAAAGCATGGTGGCCTTTGGTAGTCACACAATGTTATAAGGAGCTCCTAATACCACCACTTGAAATGGAGAAACCGAGATCCAGAGATGCTAAGTAAATTTCTCAACATTACACAGCTGAAAAGTGGAAACATTCACATTCAAATCCAAGCAGCTTGGTTCCAGAACCGTTGCTCTAAGCATTGATAGATGGCACACAATCTGGGAGGTCATTATTCTATCCCTAACATCTTGCCCAGCACATGACACGTGGACACACAACAATTGTTGAACAGCATGACTGAGTGTGCCTGAGCTAAGGTAGCATATATACTATGGAAAGAGGAAAGCTAATACCATGTTGACACCAACTATTTTTTTTCATTAACATTTTTGAGTATAACCAAAGCAGCTGCTGTGACATGTGCTGATGATTTACAAGCTGGCAAAACTTGACGGACATGATCCCTGCTCTGCTGGTGCATACATTCTAATTGCTGGATATAGAAATACACAAACAAGAAGTGATAATTACAAAATATGAAAGTGCTGAGAAGGAAACAAACACAATGATAATAGAAAATAATGGGTATGAGCAAGAAACATTGTATTTTCTTGGTGGTCAGGGAAGACCTCCATGTAAGAGGATACATTTCATCTGGGAGCTGACAAGTGGACCTGGGACCTTTAATTCAGGAGCAGGACCTTTAAACCTTTAATTCTGCACCAGGCAGAACGTGTAAGGGTCCTGAAGCAGGAAAGCCCTACCATCCTACTTTGTCTACATCACTGCTAACATCTTCCAATGCTCTGTCCCCATTTACTCTGTTCACTTCTCAATATATTCTCTACATTGTAGCCACAGTGATCTTGCTCTGGTTGTTCTCTGTTGTTTTAAAGAAGGCCTGCAAGTTTGGCTCAGGGCCTTTCCCCAAAATTCATCTTGTTCTGTTTTGCTTTCTGTTCTCATCATCTGTCCTTCCATCTCTGTGCCCCTGTCATGCCTTGTCATACTTTAAATCTGCACACTTACATGCATCATTTTCTGCCTGGGTCTCTCTTTTAGATAATTTGTGCGAAAGAATTAGTATCTTGACAATCCTTGTTTTGTTTCCTAACTATATAAAATTCCTATTTGAACATATTCATAGCACTGTTCGTTACTCACTTGTATATTTGCCACAGTTAACAGTTTATAGGTGTGTGTGTCTGTGTGTGTGAATATTGGATAAGTGTAAATTTAACAAAGTTAGGAACCATGTCTTTTTGTAATTACCATTATATCCCCAGTGCTGTAAACAATGCTTGACACAAAATAGATGGTTAATACATATTTATTTAGTGCATTGAGTAAAAGTGGTTGAAGAATTTAAGGCAGGGGAGTTACATAATACAATGTATTTGAAAATGATCACTTTTGCAATCTTGAGAATGAATGGGTGAGGGGCAAAAGTGAAGGAGAAAACAGTTCACAGGCTGCTGCAGTGGGCTGGGTGAGACAGAATTGTGGGTGGGTATGGAAGTGATGGCAGAGCAGATCTCAAAAAGTGGTTGGATTTCAGATGATTTGTGGGAAAGAGTTTGCAAGTTTTACCAATATTGGCTGAGAAGGATAAAGGAAAAAAAATGAATTAGGTATAATTCTTAGGTTTCTGAAAGCAGAGTGATATTTCTGGAGATGAGGAAAATTCATACGGATGTAACTGAGGACATTAGGACTGATTTTAGCTATGTGAAGTTTAAGATGTCTTTTATTTATTTATTTTTAAAGATTTTATTTATTTATTTGTCAGAGAGAGACAGAGAGAAAGAAAGCACAGGCAGGGAGAGTGACAGGCAGAGGGAGAAACAGGGATGATGAGCAGGGAGCCCGATGCAGGACTTGATCCCAGGAATCTGGGATCATGACCTGAGGCGAAGGCAGACGCTTAACCAATTGAGCCACCAGGCGTCCCTAAGGTATCTTTTGAACACTTAATGGGCAATGTCAAATAGACAGCTGAATTGACTTATCTGGAGGCCAAAGGGAGAGTGTTCGAATGCTAATATACACGTAGGCATCATTAGTATTTCAATTCCATTGAAAGTCATGGAAAGGCAAAACCATGTAAGAAGAGAGTGTAGTAAAAGAGGGCTTAAGGCTAATTCCCGAAGAATATCTATATTTAGAAATAAGAAATAACAGTTTTAAGAAGGACAAAGTAGGAAATATTTTAAACAAAGCATGCTGAAATATCTGGATAACCATATTGCAAAAAATAAAAAAAGGAACTTTGATCTCTACCTCTCTTTATATAAAAATTAATTCAAATAGGATTATGGACCAAAAGAAAAAGCTAAAGCTCTAGATGATTTAGAATAAAACACAAGAGTGTATTTTTACAACTTTTGGTTAGGTAAGTTTGGTTTTTTTGTTTGTTTGTTTTGGCCAGTATCCAAACGATGCTAGACTTAAAAGGAAAAGAAACTGATAAATTAGACGTAAGACTGAGAGTATTTATTCTTCGAAAGACATCATTAACAAACTGAATAAACAAACAACAGACTGGAAGAAAACTTTCATAATTTATATACTTGACAAAGAACTTGCAGAATATAAAGGAACTTCCACAATTCAATAATGAAAAGGCAAACAACCCAACTTAAAGTATTAGCAAAACACTTCACAAAACAATACAAAATGCTTACCTGTAAAAGATCTACCTGAGGTGACTTGCCTGTTTCTCTGACCTCATCCTCTCACTCACTATGTCCAAGCCACCCTGCACATTTTCCCATTGTTTGAACACACTCTTTCCTGTTTCCACAACTTTGTCCTTGCTGATCCCTCTGCCTGGACCATTTCCCCCTTTTTTTCTTCACCACATCTAGTTTCTTTTCATCTCTCAGGCCTCAGTTTTAAAGTAATTGCTCCCAAGGTGACTTGCCGGCCCAGCCCAACGAAAGCTGTTCACCCTCTGAACACTATCTACTGCCTAATCCCACTTCATTTGGTTAGAGCACACATCACCCACCAAAATTCCCTTATCCCATTGTTTCTATGTTATCTCTTTCCTCTGTAGGACTCTTGAGTTTCAAGAGCAGAGAATATATCTGACTCATATCATTCCGGTGTCCTCAGGTCAGACTATGTGTACAATAAATATTTGTTGAATAACTGAATGACAGAAAAAACAGGAATAAATGAAATGAAATGAAGATACAATGGTGTGTGTTGGATTCCCAATTCCTCCAGTTGGACAACTTAGAGCAGATTTCTTTCCCTCCCCAGAAACAAAACAAAACAAACAAAAACGGGTGAAAATACCAACCCAGCATGTCTGTGGGGAAGATTTCTTGAAAAACCTCATGAAATGAGCCCAGAACAGTGACTAGCAATTAAGAGTATCTCAAACACAAAAAGCCTAGAATTAGAATGAAGGCCTGAGAATCTGAGGCCAGACCACTTGTGTTTTATTTCTGACTCTACTACTTTCTGGTTTATGAGTTTAGGCAAGTTCCTTTAGCTCTTTGTACCTCGGTCTGCCCTACTGTAAGGATCTATACTTACCATATAGAGTTACCATTGGGATTAGATGGATTAGATGTGATCCTGCGGATTAGATGCGTTAGTACAAGTGTTGGGAAAATGATTGGCAAGTGTAAATGGTCTAGAAGTGTTTGTTAAATCTGTGTTGGTCTTCCTTGAAGCATTTTTGACCTGGTGGGTATCAACCTGGACTAGTTATTAACAACTCCTGGCATTGGTTCTGATGTTAGCCCACTTATGCCATACCTTATGTTGCTTAATTAAGTAGATGTGCATGGTAAATGCAGCCTTGGGATTGTGCTCTCTGATGGTGTTCTCTGAACCAAACTCCTGAATTTCTGTCCCATTCCCCTCTGGGTCAGCAACTTCCTTGTTCCCTGGCCCTGCGTGCATGCTCCCTTATAACAGAGCCACTGGAAAGCTGTGCAAAGCTACCTGTAACCAAATTGGACCCAGGAGACCCATTCAGCACTATGCAGGTACCCTAGTATTTTATTATGAAAGTATCAGACTTGCATAAAAGTTGAAAGTATTTTTGCCTTGAAAACTCATGCATTCACTAGCTAGATTTTTCCATTAACATTTCTATACATACCACATACTCAGTTCATCTAGCTGTTCATCCATCATTCATCTTGTTTTACATATATTTCAAAGCAAGCTGCAGACACTAGCACTCTTCACTCCTAAACACTTCAGCATGAATATCATTAACTTCATGTCAGTATCCAATTAGCATTTTTAAATTTTTTTCTTTTGATGTAAAATTTTCCTACAAAGAAATACAAAAATTATAAATATGCTGTTCAATGAGTTTTGACAGTCAGATACAACTATGTAACCTAAACCCCTATCAATATATAAAATATTACCACCACTACAGAAAGTTCCCTAAAGTTTTTCCCAGTCAACCTTTAACCCCTAATAGCAATCATTATTTGATATCCCACCACTGCCACCCCTTCATAGATTACTTTTCTTGTTCTGGAACTTCAAATAAATGGCATAATTTGGACAAGACTTCTTTTACTCAGCACGAGTTTTGAGTTTCATTCATGTTTTTGCATATGTCAGTAGTTGCTCATTTGTATTGCTGTGTAATAGTTCACTATATGAATATACACAGGTTATTTTTTATCTATTCACCAGTGGATGGACATATGTATTTTTTCCAGTTTTACACCATTACAAACAAAGTGACTTTGAACCTTCTTATACAATATATTTATTTATTTATTTATTTATTTATTTATTTATTTATTTATTTATTTATTTATTTTGTGGATATATGTTTGTTTCTCTTCATCTATACCTATGATTCTAATTGCTAGGTTACAGAGCAGGTATGTATATAACTTTATAAGGAAATAAAAGACTTTCTCCAAAGTGATTATAACCCTTATAACCACATTGTACCAGAATTCCAGTTTTTTTACCTCCTCTCCAACATTGGATTGGGTTTTGCCCATTCTGTGTCATCTGTCGCGTACGTTCTTTCCTCAGATATCTACGTGGATTGTGCCCTCACATACTTCCAGTCTTTGCATGGTGACAGATGGTAACTAAACTTGTCATGGTGATCACTTCGTAAATCTTGAGTCACTAGGTTGTACACCCGAAACTAATATAGTATATGTCAACTATACTTTGATAAAAAAAAGTCATTTTGTCAGTGCAGCCTTTGTTTTCCATCATATTTTAAAGTACACTCAGCATCCACCTTGCCAACCACCACCAACATTATCTCCTTTATTTCCTTGATTTTCCCAGAGAGTTTATGTACTTGTCAGTTTATCTATTCCCCGTAGTGGATTGTGAGCTCCATGAATAGCAGGGAATGCTTGCTGTTTCTCCCATACGTGTTTAAAAAGAAGGTGTATTCTGATACTGTAGGGTGGATTGTTCTATAATGTAAAATGTAAATTCCTGGCTCACAGTAGCACTTAATATATATTTATTGAATGAGTGAATGCCTGGAAACACTTGTGGAGTGGATAAAGTACAGCATGAGTCTCCTTGAAAAGTGTACTTGTAGTCAAAAGTCATCTAGGGACAAATTTGAAATACTTGAGTTAAATCTGATCACCTGATTGCCAATTAGAATGTGTTATTTTTTTTCCTTTGCTTGAACCTAAAAAAGGACAACAGATGTGATAGTAATTCATCATGACTGATAGTAGATGCTTTGATGCCTAGCAATGAAGGAATATCTTTGTCAAAGCCAACAACTAAAACTTTTAAGAGAAGTAGATAGTTTTCCAAACTAATTTTAACATCTCTTAAAATGTGGGGAAGACTTGCATGGTAAAAATAAAAAGTCTGTGAAATGTTTGCAGCCCTTACCTCATTATGTATTGTGTATCACTCATACAGAAGAAACACATATGGCAGCTTAATTGTATATTGTTTCTCAAAATTGTTTTAAGATCTTCTTATCTTCCCAGCATTCTCTGCCTTGTTAATGAGATTCTCATTTGAATATATTGAGAAAAGTTTCAGAATTGGTACAGCTGTTCAGTGAAACATTGTTAAAGTTTTACATCTATCTTTTTCCTCTCTGAGTGTTTTCTTTTGAGTATATTATAACTTTGACTCTTTTTCATTAAAATGAGGTCACAAATTCTCCAGGTAGCCTTACTAGGGATATATAATATATATTGTGTTTGGTTTAAAAATTGGTTACATTATTGAACACAGAAGTCTTTCTACTTCCAAGTGGTTAAGTTCTAAAAGGCAGTTTGAGAATACATTTCTTTCTTTTTTTTTTTAAAGATTTTATTTATTTATTTGACAGAGGTCACAAGTAGGCAGAGAGGCAGACAGAGAGAGAGAGGGAAGCAGGCTCCCTGTTGAGCAGAGAGCCCGATGTGGGGCTCAATCCCAGGACCCTGAGATCATGACCTGAGCCGAAGGCAGAGGCTTTAACCCACTGAGCCACCCACGCGCCCCTGGAATACATTTATTTCTAAGTCCACAGAGTGTTCAAGGCAGGGGGAATGGGGAGTTAAGCTTGCAGTTCATGGATATACTACTGACAGTTAGGAAGTCTGTTGTCTCCTTAAAGCTTTAAAAAAATAGCTTTTTAAATATTTTAAAAATTCTTTTCTTCCTTGATATAACAGCACTGATATTTTTAAATCATTAATGTGATTTTCTTACTTGCCTTTGTGAACTTATAACCTTGGCCTTTTTCTGCCTGAGACATCCATTACTTCTGGAGACAGTGAAGATTTATAAAAAAAAGAAATAGGGCTTATTAAGGAAAGAATGTATAGAAAAATATTTAAAAATATAAATAGTGGCATTATTGTCCTTGAGTAGATTTTCCAAATTCTTTTCCTTTTTCCGTCTCCTTTTTAGTATATCTAGGATCAATTAGTGAAGCCCATGTCGTAGTTTGAGGCACAATGTAGACAAGATACCCCTTTGTCTATGACATCATGACTATTTCTCCCATAGAAGGAAATCATAGCTTAGGAAAATTAAAAGAGAAAGCCAATTTCCATTCCTGAGAATTATGGGAAGATGGAAGGAGAGTGAAGCAGGAGATGACATAGGTATCCTCTGCTTATTCTTAGGACACATCCTAATTAAAAAAAAAAAAAAAGTCTAAGTCCTGTGAGAAGACTAGCATTTCACGTAATGTGGATAAGAACTGGATAAAATTTCAAGCACAATTTATTATAAGTAGGTCTTCAAGGAGAAAGTTAGACCAAAGATTTAAATGTCCCTTAAAGAATAGAGCTATATTTGATACGTGGGAAAGTGGGCGCTGGTGAGTAGTCTTTCGATTACTGCAAGGCTATGAGCCCATTTCAAGTTTGCATGAGCAAATTCAGTTTTCTGAAATAGATATGATTAGCAGGCTTTGTGGCTATCGCATGTCTTGCAGTTAAGATTACATTTTAGAAGATTAAAAAATATCGTGATATTAAACTGCTAAATGACTTGAAGAGACTTTGCCCTTTTCTTTTCGAATGAAAGAATATATAAGGAACTATAATCACAATAAAATGAAATGGAGCATGCTTCACTTTAATTTTAAATAAAGTATTTTCTTTAGCAATAACCTTTGTTCTCCATGCTTCGGGGATCACCAGATTGTTTATACTGTAAAATACTGCTGTAACTTTCATAGCAGGAACTTAGATTAGGCTCTATTGTCATTACTTCCATCTCCTGCCAACTCTGAGAATGAAGGTTGGAAACAGGCTAATGTTCTTATTTTGAGGAGAAGGATGTGAGGAAGGAAAGTAAGACAGCAACTCTGTCTTGTCAAAGAGAGAGCTCCAGAATTTTCCACGGCCATCAACAAGAACACTGAGACCACCCTCAGCCGCATCGGACAGATGATCTGCAAGAACAAATACCGCCAGATCTGCACATGGTCGCATAGGCAGAGCCAGCGCCATCCTGTGCGGTCAGAAGCCTGTAATGGTGAAAAGGAACTGAACCACCCACCAAGAGATCTTGAGCAACCCCTACCGCTACCCCCAAGCAATAAAGATGTCAGCCAACTTTTCTTAAAAAAAAAAAAAGAAAGAAAAAGTGCCACCTAGTCATGCTAAACTGCAGCTAGAACAAAGATGGATTTGGATTATGAAGGACCTTCAGAATACCAAGTCAACTAGCTGTATGGGTTTGCCATAGTGCACTTCATTAACGTCACAATAATGCAGCTCTGCATCTTCATATTTTTGGACTCTGCTTGTTGTAGTCCGGCAACCTTCTCTTTCCTATCTCACAGCAAACGATGATAATTAGCTCAGTACTTGAATTAAGAAAGTTTATATTAGGAACAAGATTATTTCCACTTAAATGTCTTTTCAACAAACAGTGCTATGATCTATAATTTCTTTTAATTAAAAAAAGAATATTCACATTTTAAAGCTTACGATATAGATTGTAAAGACTAGAGTGGGAGAGACATATCTGACAAATGAGGGTTTTCTTGCCTTCTCATTTAGAAGTCTGGGAAGTGGCTTCCTTGAAAGGCTGCCGAGGGGCTGTTTCATTAAATCAAATGTATTAGTGCAAAAGAGGAGCTGGGAGGTTCAGCTTTCTCAGCTACCCTTGGTTTTTAAGTGGCAGTGATCCAGAAGTAACTGGTATCTTAATGGAGAACTTGCTAAGGGGGCCCATTAAATAGTGAGATGACTCTGGGTTGAAGGTTACAGAAGAATCCCCCTGAGCAAAGCCAAGAGGAGCCATAATCAGAACACAGAGGAGTCTGGACTACCAAATAAAGTGGTTGAGTTCCTGTGGTAGCAAATTTGAAGTATTGGTAAGAAAAAGGCAAAGTCTTTGAGTTATACCAGCTGCTCATGTCTAGGAATGTGGTCTCATAGCTGTACAAACTACATCATCCAGTGATCAGAAGACCTACTTTTCTCCCTGAAAAAGTCACATAAGCTCCACCCTTCCCCTGTATATGCAGTCACCAGTGGAGGAAGAGAAGCAGAGAAAGGGGGAAGTTACTGAGGAACTGAGAACTCTTCTCCAGAGAGATTTCCTTCTCCCACTGCCTCTGTATCATGTATCTTGGATGTATTACATACATCAAAATTCCTTTATATACCTTTGTTTTTAATATGGTTTTGAGATCCATGGGGCATCTGGGTGGCTCAGTTGGTTAAGTGTCTGACCTCAACTCAGATCATGATCTCGAGGTCCTTGGATGGAGCCCTATGTTGGGCTCTGTGCTCAGCAGGGAGTCAGTCTGCTTCTCCCTCTCCCTCTGCCCCTCCCCCCCTCATGTCTCTCCCTCTCTCTCTCTCTCTCTCTCTCTCTCTCCCTCAAATAAATAAAAATAAAATCTTTAAAAAAATATGATTGTGAGATCCTTGAGGGTAAACACTGTGCCTCAGTATACTTGTTAAAACACCTGGTGAGAGAAGACACATCTAAAGAGGTCGAATCGCACAGAAAAACATGGTAGGAAAAAAAAAAAAAAAAAAAAGAGATGTGCCTAAGGCATCCATAACGAGGATCAATCTCCTTCTCTCTCTTTTATCCAAAATTCATAGAAAATTCTAGAACATGTAAGCAAGCAAAAATCAATTAAAAATGAAAAATCACCTCTAATTCCATTGTTCAAACATCTCCTGTTAAATTTTTGTTAGCCCTGCCTCTACCCCTTGCTATGGAATTATATGAGGGATATAATGGTTATACTCTTGATTTTCAGTTACAGGTATAACCTAAACAACCTTTTTTTGGTAATAAGCCTAAATTTACATCTATTCTTAATGGTACAGCATGATTCTTTGCTTTAAAGATTTTACAGATTATATTAGCCATTTAAGTAAATGTTTATTTTTTAAAAAATGATGTAGTGGGAAGCCATGTATATACATAGTTGGTTGCACAGTGTTTATTGTTTTCTTTTATGAGATCATGCTTCATTATTTTTTAACTCCATTTCATGTTTTTTTCTACATGAATGCATATTTATTTGTAAAGATTTTCCCCAGACCCTCATTTGTATTAATTTGGAAATACTCAAACTCTTCAGAGTATTGTATCTTCTTATTTATTTATTCATTTAATAAACAAATTGGAACCTCCTGTTTGGTTGACACAAATGAAGGTAACAAATATGGCTTTATAGTCTAGTGGAAAGAGTCACAGAAAAACACAGGTGATTAGAAGAATAAATAAATGATTTATATTTGCAATGAGAGTAATGAGATAGTTAATCCACTGGATAGTCGGGAAAGGTGTCTTCGTGAATGGAAATTTAAGCTGAGACATGATATGTGCAAAGTGTAGGAGGAAGATCATTAGAAGAAAGTTTGTACAAAGGTCCTAAGGCTACACATTTTTGAAGACCTGAAATATAGGCATGATTAGAGCATAATGAGCAAGGGAAACAATCATATAAGATGAGCTAGGAGAGATAAGGCAGCGTCTCGTAGGCTTTGATAAGGACTTTAAATGCTGGGGGTTTCATTGTGCAGCTATTAAAATTGTAGTCATCTACGAAACATATTTGTAATTTGCCTGAGGAATATTTGAAATCACCTCAAGTTTATTAAGAAATAGGCAGCCATGTCATTTTCCACTGTGAAACAGTTCTAATTAATTATTTAAGATTTAAGACAATAGGGATGATTAAAGGTACACCATTTAAAGAGGCAGTGATTCAGTCAGATTTATGTTCTAAGTACATATTTGGGTTTGCTGTTTTTTGTTTTTTTAACCTGTATATAGTGGAAACATACATCTTATATATGCCGTTATTTAAGTTCATCTTTATTTTTATTTTTCTAAGATTTTATTTATTTATTTGACAGAGAAAGACACAGTGAGAGAGGGAACACAAGCAGGGAGAGTGGGAGAGGGAGAAGCAGGGAGCCTGATGTGGGGCTCGATCCCAGGACCCTGGGATCATGACCTGAGTCGAAGGCAGACACTTAACGACTGAGCCGCCCAGGCGCCCCTCATTTTTATTTTTAAACCTGAGTCTTATCAGTTCTGATGACTGTTGCATTTTTAGCAGGGTGTGGCTCATCAAGAGCTGGAGTAGAGCCAGGACCTAACTGGATCGATCCTGTCAGCGGGCGAAGGCTCTTGCCTACAGGAAGATATCACAGGATGTGATTTTATAGAGATGATTCTGTGCCAGGCTAGATATTGAGAACTACACAGAAAATTAGAAAACTAATTTTGAAAATTTGAAAATTTTGAAAATTCAAACTGACCAATTCTTACACAAATACTTAGGAGTATTTTGTTTATGAGTGTTTTTCCTGAATTGAATTATAACATACTGCTTTCTTCTGTGGCTTTAACCAGTGAGTTACATAACTACATACCAAAAATAGAATTGCAGAGGTCTGTATCTATCAAAAAACAAACACAGAACCAAGGATTAAAAGTTTATGACAACGCTCCTCTTAGAATGTATTATGGATAAAAAAAAAAAAAAAGAATGTATTATAGATGCTATTAAGTAATTCCTACTCTATTAGACACTGTGTTTCATGCTTCTCATGAATTATTAGCTCCATTTGTCCAATCAACTCTGCAAGACAGGAATTGATATTTCCATTTTCTATGTGAGGAAACTGAAAGTGCATCACCTTCTCAAAGTCACAGTACCTTAAGTGGCAGCGGTAAGATTCAAACTGCATCTGTTTTTTTATACCAAGATAGTAGTAACTTTTCTATTACACAGTTTTCTTTGAAGGAAATTCCTCTAACATCATGTCTCATCATCAGGGACTCTACTAGCCCATATGGCATCATTTTTATGCAAATTTAAGAGAGCACCTCCCATATGGATTCTGAGCAGCCTGGTGCCAAAGTGTAGGACTTGGCAAACAGAGCACACACTGAACTTCAGTCTCCACCCACTCTCTCAGCCAGAATCCTAGATTCACATAACCCCAAGTGAGGACTTCAAACGTGATGGAAAGTATATTATATCAATAAGTGATCTAAACCGAAATAAGTGTACTTATATCTGAAAACCTATTAACAAGTTGAACTGCAATAAAACAAAAATAAGTCCTTAGTGTTTCTGGTGAATTTGGTTGTTCTGAATATTAAATTTTATCCCCAGGCGTAATTCAGAGTACAGCTTTCTGTTATATCCTGACAAATTCTATACAACCTTGTTAATTGTGTGCCTGGTATCTGCTTCACAATGGGATTTAAGCTTGCTTTTTCCAACTTCCTTTTCTAAATTATTAAATCTAGGTGAAGTAAAATGCCCAATTAAGTTTCATTTTATAACATATACTTATTAATTAAAAAGTTAACTATGGAAAATCATAGACATTGAAAGAATAACATAAGTCTTGGGCAACTATAATTAATAGGAATCAAAACACTGGCTTCATTTGTCTATTAAATAAAAAACATCTTTATTTGCCTAGCCCTTTTTTTTTTTTTTAAAGATTTTCTTTATTTATTTGACAGAGAGAGAGAGATCACAAGTAGGCAGGCAGAGAGAGAGGGGGAAGCAGACTCCCTGCTGAGCAGAGAGCCCGATGTGGGGGTCAATCCCAGGACCCTGAGATCGCGACCTGAGCCGAAGGCAGAGGCTTTAACCCACTGAGCCACCCAGGCGCCCCTGCCTAGCCCTTTTTGATAGTGGGACATGGAGTGGGTATGAGGAGTCTAGTGCATGTAGATGAGGTTAGAATATTATTTTAAAATGAGATCTGGGTGTGTGACTTCTGAGACTAGTTCATAAATGTAACACAGTTTCCATCAATCTTTTTCTCTCATGAGACATCTACCCTTGGAATCCAGCTGCCATGTGGTATCAAAGTCCCAGCCACATGAAGAAACCATGCGTAGGAATTCTGGCTGATAACTCCCAGTAAGATCCTAGCTCACAGCAAGTATCAACCACCAGACACTTAACTGAGGTGGTCTTTGAGATGACTTCAGCCCCCAGGTGCTGTCAGCTTGTAACTGCACAACAGACCCCATGGGTCAAGTGTCTAGCTAATGCCAGTCACCCCAGAATGATGAGACATGGAATAATAAATTACTGTTACTGTTTTTGCCAGTAAGTTTAGAATAAGATAATCAAAGCCTTTCTCCTTGATAGATGGAATAACATATATGCACATAAGCATCAGAGAACAATAACAGCATTTACAAAAACAAAAGATGTCGGAGGCAGGTGAGATCAATGTAGGTCATTGTATCTGGAAAAAGCTTCATGGAGAAAGTGGCATATTAGCTGGATATTGAAGGTGGAATAAGCATAAAATCCATTCAGCAAAACTATATCAGTTAGTAAAATCAAGTAGCACGGTATAGAAAGTGGATTAGCATTTTACCAAATAGAAAATGATATTTTAATGATTTTTTGGAGGAGATTAAAATTTAATATAGAACTTAGTAAACAACTTTAACATTGTTGTTCTGTATTTGGAATCATCATTTTACCTTGAATCATATTAGACCACATTGTCCTAATGCCAGGGACAAAGAGATTGTACTTGGACCATGCAGAAGGGCCAAACATTTAATCTACAATGAGAGATAAAAACATGTACCTTACTGCACTTATAAGCTAGAGAAGTTATGCAGTTAAGTACATTTGAATTAACAAATATTCTAAAGTGGATGACATTTTTAGGAAAATAATTTGATGAAAAAGAATTTTAGATTGATAGACAATGTATGATAGCCTCTGTGATTTTATTCATTTTGCATTTTGACAATGAAAAGTTTGCCAAACCATCTCTTAAGAACATTGTGCATTATTTTTACTCTGATTCTGCTATCATAAATTTCACTTCAAATTTCCAAGAAAAGAAATTACTATATAGTATGATGCTGTTTTCTGTACCCAAACGAAGTATAAGTCCTTGACTAGACAAAGTATCCAGTGGTGTCATTTCCTCTCAGATTTATTGAATGTTGGCCACTAATGCAGAATCTATCATTTTATCTTCCTCTAGAAGAGAATTTGAACTAGCTCATCCACATTGTGATAGCTTAGTTTATGGTTCATCAAATATTTACTACCTTCTTTCCATGGAAGATGTCCTCATGGGCTTAGAATTTGGCCATGTGACTGGCCGTGGCCAGTGGATATGAGCAGCAGTGACAATGTGCCAATTCTGAGCTGAGACAGTAGACGAGCACACTCCATGTATCCATTACTCTTTTAGATTGGATCCTGGAATGACTGTATGTGAAGTAGACCTGAACTGAATCCAAAGCTCATAATGTCGCTCAGCCTATTTAAGCCAGACAAAATAAATTGAATGGTAGCCAACCAGTAAACATATGAATATGAAATCCATGTCTAGTATTGTAAGCCATCATAGTAGAGTTTTTGCTATACAGTATAATCATAGCAAAACCTTAGTACATATGTCTATAAAAATTAAAGACAGTTTTATTCCTTTAGGTTTTCAACTTTTCCTGAGACTATAAGAATAAAATTTGCCAAAGAAAAGTTATCAATTTATTCTAACATATTTGTTATTTTCCAAATACAAAAGGATTCACAGATCATTTTCTAAAATCAATATTTTCCCAAAATTTTATTTTGCTGATGAAATTTCAATCACGCCTATAATCTACAAGTGAAATTTTTTTGTATGTATTCTACCTCCATCTAGATAAGTTTGAAGTATGCTGATGTCTTCTTAAAGAATGAAACACAATCAGCATGGTGGCAGACAGCTTCTATGAAACCATCTTTTAGAATATGAGGGATGTGGGGTCTGAATACATTTTCCTGGGGAAAAAAATGTATTCTCTAGTGAATAAGTGAGACTCTACAGATAAATGATGTTTTCTTATAGTAGAACACTTTATAACCAAAAAATAAGACAAAAGTCAAAACCAAAAAAAGTCAACCAATAGAGAAAATAAATTATTATGTTGTATAGACATATCACTGAACTGTACCCCAGACAATTTTCTTATTACTCAATCCATACTTTCTCCTCACTTAATTTTAGTTTATAGTAATTCCTAAAATTTACTCAACCACCCTCTGGATTGGTTACCAGGTTTTGATTGCCTCACACATACTTCTTTGCATAGACAAATTGTATTGGAAAGTTCAGCCATCACCTCCCTAGACTTTTTCTTATTATATAGAGTAAGATCTTTTTGATGAATGTATGATAAAACTACTACTTAAAACGTAAGTAGGGGCGCCTGGGTGGCTCAGTGGGTTAAAGCCTCTGCCTTCGGCTCAGGTCATGATCTCAGGGTCCTGGGATTGAGCCCTGCATCGGGCTCTCTGCTCAGCAGGGAGCCTGCTTCCCCCTCTCTCTCTGCCTGCCTCTCTGCCTACTTGTGATCTCTTTCTCTCTGCCAAATAAATAAATAAAATCTTAAAAAAAAAAAAAAGTAAGTAAATATTTCAGTTTCTATTCCATGTCCCACTCTGCTTTTTAATTTTGGTTCTGATTTATATTCTAACTGAAGCTTGATTTTGAACCAAGTTAATCTGCAGACTATGTATTTTCTTCAATCCTTCAATGAACATGTGCTACTTATGTTTATCTTTTTAGGTCATAAAACAATATTCATTTATTCTAGAGATACATGAATCTGGTATGCAAAATGAAAACCCAAGGGGTCCACCCTTGTGAAATTTGAACAAAATTGCTAAGTTAAATAAATAGATAATAATTTGAGTTGGATCACTTAGATATTCACTTGCTTCTAAAAGGGAAATGGATCATATAGCATTTGGGGGGGCCAATTGGTTAAACATCTTTGAGTAATATTTTTTTATTTCTTTAAGATTTCTTAAGCTACTGTGGTACTTGATTCTTCCAATAACCCTATGAAAAAACAAGGAGTACATCTCAAAACATAATAATCTGATAAATGGTAACTGCTGTAATACTTGATAAGTAACTAGATTCATTTGGATGATAAAAGAAAGAAAATCAGATTTCTGCCTTACTATTTTTACTTTATATAGTTTTTTCAATTGGATGAAATATTTATTGTCAAATAAAAATATAACTGTACTAAAAGGAGTACAGATGATTATTTATTTATTTTTTAAAGATTTTATTTATTTTAGAGAGAGTGGGAGAGAGAGATTGAAAGAACATGAGTGTGGGTGGGAGTAGGACAGAGGGAGAGGGAGAAGCAGGATCCTCACTGAGCAGGAAGCCTGACATGGGGCTCCATCACAGGACTTTGGGATCATGACCTGAGCCAAAGGCAGTTGCTTAGCGGCCTGAGCCACCCAGGTGCCCCACAGATGAATATTTAAACAACATTAAGTGGGGGCACCTGGGGGACACAGTCAGTTAAGCAACAGATTCTTGATTTCATCTCAGGTCGTAATCTCATGGTTGTGAGATAAGGCCCCATGTGGGACTCTGTGCTCAACATAGAGTCTGCTTGAGATTCTCTCTCCCTCTGCCCCTCCACCTGTTCTTTTTTCTCTCTCTCCCTCTCATAATGAATAAATAAGTCTTTAAAAAAATGACATCAGGATAAAATGGCTTTCTAAGCATTAAGACAAAAGTTGACATTGCAAGGAAAATGATGTTTGATGCAAATACATTAAGAATATTTTATCACAAGTGCATCAAATACCAGTATAAATATTAAGAAATTACCCAATTAGAGATATATTTGTAACATAGATTACAGAATCAGTTGGGTTTCTCTGTAAGAAAACAGATGGTTTTCATAGATGAGTGACAGAGGAGATTTTGATAAAATAACTTCTTATGAATATGTGGGCAGAATTAAGAAGACTCCTGAGTAAAGAAACAGTTGATTGGAAGTCATTAACTTCACTAGACCCAAAGATGCAAATGAAACTAGTAATTATCAGAAACTGATTAGACCAGTAGCTGCAGGAAACAGCTAACAGGAGCAGTGGGTTATGATACCGATAATTGACTGCCCAGCAGAGATAGAGTTGATCTTGATTCGTTCTGATTTCTGTCTGAGCTTGTGCCTCTTACTGGACCACACCAATAGAAGTCAGAGGACAAGGTAACCCAGTTTATTTGGCCCATAGGGGTTAGCATCCTGGGGGCACAAAGCAGGTTGAAGAGTAAACTTGTAAGGACAAATGGAGCGTATTCCAGCATAGTCTATCTTACCTTTCACATATCCACTTTTTCCTTCTAACCAAATGGAAAGCTTTATCTGAACTCAGAGGACATACAAGTCCTATCAGTTATTATATAATCATAATGTATCTCAGTTTCATAATACTGTCACCTAAAGCTTAAACTGTTAACCCTTATCAGTGTTCACTACTGTGTTCAAGTAGTGATCACTACTTATCAGTAGTATCGAGTAATTGATGGAGAAAAAGCAATGTAAAGCCTATGTGATACAGGCCTACTTCTATGGATTAGAACCCATTAGGCTTGTGTTGATAATTATATCTTTCTTCTTTCACAACCTATTCCAATTTTTATTCAATTGCTTTCAGCATCTTGCTGAATGAGTTTCGTTATTTGAAAGGGTGACCCAAATGTTTATTTCCACATAATCTGAGTGTTTGGTGATCTTTTGGGTAAAGAATTCTTAAGAATCTTTGTGAATTCTTTGGTTCCAGCTACACACCTTATTTTTTCAATTGGCTTGGAGTAACCTAATCACCTTGTCCCATATAGCACCATTACCTTCGTTTGCTTGAGCAGCACAGCATCAGAGAATATAATGGATGAGAAATAGCTTTAGCTTTCAACTTACTACATTTGATTGTGTTTCTTAGTGGAACATTCTTTCTTGGGCATTAAAACCTAAAATCTACTGAGTTAGCTGCAAGGGTAGGAAGTAGAAATTCTCAAGTAGGTTATTAGGTGAAAAAGTTAGAGGAGCCCTTCTCGCCCTGCCCCTTTATTCTTCAACACATGCATCTAATGTTGAGAAAGATGGCACCACGTGTTGGTTGCTGTTTTAAGGCATGTAGTGTATCTCAAAAGACAGCATTCCAGTCTCACAGCATATTATCTCCCTGTTGGTACTATAATAGAGTTTCCAGTGGCCGTTATACTGGTGTATCAAGCTATCTGTGTCTGGATGATGGGATACACACTAAAACTTATGAATTCTGCCAGAGGCAGTCGATTGCCATACTATTATCATTTTATAATATCGGGGGGGTTATTTATTTGTTTGTTTTGTTTTAATAAGAAGCAATGCTGAATGTTGTGTGGGGATGACTGAGTTATTCTGAAAGCCTGGGGTGGCACAGGCATGGAAGACAATCCTTATCTAGAATATATTTCTGTTCCATAGAAGAAAAACTGCTGCCTCTGCCATGATGAAAATCAACTTGTCACCACATGGTGGTGGTGTCCTGGTCTCAACAGGGAGTGGTGGCTTACTGGTGGCAGGACATTGGCTTCTGCTATTGGCAGGTGGGCACTCACCAGTGATTTTGGTAAATCAGCCTTGGAATAAGAGGTTCATGATACTGGTCTATTGTCACATTGGGAGAGCAGGAGAGTGGTTGGGAAAGTGATATCCAAAGAATGGGAAATTTCTTCCACTTAATCATTGAGAGACTCTCCCACAGTAGATTGATTGGGATCATGACCTGATGGAGTAACACAAATGTTTATTTCCATGTGATCTGAGTAGGCATGCATTTGGACACAAACATCTTCACACTCTGCAGTCATTTTGATAGTTTGTCCATCTACCTCTCCCTTTAAATTCCTAGTTCTAAGTCTACTGATATCATTTTTCCTGTTCTGAGCTGCCAATTATTGGGCACTGCCTATAAATCAATATAGCTTTGTGCTTCAGGATTTTTCTCCTATGTGATGTGAATAAGCAGATGTATCAACTGACCTTTTTCTAAATACTGGGAGGATTTCATCAAGAATAGCCCTGGGAATGACTGTAATTCTATAAATCTTCTTCTAACTGGCACCATTGCACCAACAGACTCATCTAAGAACAGGTCCATACTACTTCATCTATTAACTGATTATAGAGAACTTCCCACAAGGCTATAAAGGTTGGTGGAGGTAGAGGCAGCAAAGCAGTAGGAACAGGTACCATGGGTGTCAAAGCCATCTCCTCATGCAGCTTCCTAGTGGCTTCAGGCTTCTATATACTATTTTCATTTTTCAATGTAAGGCTGCTCTGCCTACCAATTTCTATAATTTGAGGGATCATATAAAGCTCAAGTCATAGTAGGCATTGTGGGTCACATAAACATTTGCTGTTTCATGGTCAGTGTTAAGTGTCTACCAGCACCCAGTAGCTTCTCAAATAGAGGAAATGTTGTTAAGCAAAGGAAGGCATGACCTCATGCCAAAAACTTGTGCTGTGATTTGCATATTGTAGTTTTCCTTGGATTCTATATAACACCTGGGTTTGTCGCAGGTGTACCATTTTGCCATTTAATTATATTGCCTGAAGATATAATATATATATAATATATATATAATAATATAATTAAATATATATATAATTATATAATATATATATATATATATATATATATATAATACCTTGCATCTGAGCTTGGGAACTGCTGCAGAGTAGTTTATACTCTGAATCTTATTCAAAATGGGTAGCCAGGTAAATGGACCAAAGCATCACACCCAAATGTGGCAAATACTGCCTTCCAAATCCAAAAAGGCCCAACAAGTACCATGTCTCTTCTTACTTGTGGGTTGTGCTAAACTACATAATTATCAAATTGAATAAAAGATGGCAACGGATTGTAAAAGACTGCTTATCTTTAAAGTATACCTCTTTATTTTTCATTGCTTTTGCATGAAAAGAGAACAGAAATATCCCTGATACCCATATTTGTATCACCTATATTTGTGTTTATATTACCTATGTATTCATATGTATATATTTATACACTTGACCCTTGAACAACATAGGTTTGAACTGTGTAGGTCCATTTACACGTGGATTTTTTTTAAAGATTTTATTTATTTGAGAGAGAGCAAGAAAGAGAGCAAGAGTGGGGGCAGGAGCAGAGGGAGAGGGAGAAGCAGATTCCCCACTGAACAGAGAGCCTGATGCGGGTCTCCATCCCAGGACCCAGGGATCATGACCTGAGCCAAATGTTGGAATATCTTTTTGCAATTTTCTATGACTTTAATTAGTACAGAAAATAAACAGGGAAATGGAAACTTGCCATTTAATAAATACAATTTTTATTAGTCTACGATTTAAAAAAACAAACTCCTTTGCAAGAATAATAAAAAATGAAAAAACAAAGAATAAAAAATGATCCTGTTACTATTCTTATGTGCCCCAAATAAACAAACATTTAAAACTAATCAGGATGTGGTAAGAACCAAAAATGGAATATAAATACTAACAAATGAACCTAGCTGTATTACAAATGAAGCTAACTGTATTACAAATAAGTAACACATCTAAACTAAATAGAGTGGAGAAATCAAGAACCAATATGAGTAACTGTGGAAAATAGTATCATGATTGGATAATGTCAGGCTAAAGATAAAAATGAACTCTAGTCTTTAGAATGTTTTTCATAGGGGTATGATTTAGCAATTCTGAAACTATTTCATGTGTATGTTAAAATTGAACAAGTTAGAAAATATAGTGTGAATGCAGTGAGAGTCAGATTTCTCATTTTGCGGAAATTACAAATAAGGAAAGGAAGAAGGCTAGAAGGAGCCAGGTGGTGTCAGATTTGAATTGGAGGCATCAGTATAAGCTCATGGTTTTTGATGGGTAAATAGAAAAATAGATGTGGGATGTACACACACTTAAGCTCATATGGGGTTAGTACACAAACATCCATTTCCTAGTTTTATCTGTGGACATGGCCTAGAAACCAGGACATCCTGGTAACAATGAGCACACCTAGCTCCCAGATCTTTGTTTATAAACACCATTCTCCAATAAAAGAACTAGAGCTCCTTAAAGAAATGTTTATTCCAGAACTGTGGCAAGAAAATATAAGAGTAGTCTGAAACTTCTGGTCCCAGAGTGTAAGAAAATTAAAAAAGGAAGGATGGAAGGAAAGAGGGAAGGAAGGAAGGGAGGAAGAAACAGAAAAACCAACCTGAAAGAGCCCCTAATGGTCAAAGCTGGAACAACTTTTCAATAGAGTAAATATGAGAGCATTGGAATGTAACTCATAGAATAAAATAAATGTTCATGGAAACTTACTGATACAAATAAATAATCAGATTAATGAAGATATGGAGGAGACATGACAGGTCTTTTCAGTAAAATTCTAGAGAATATGTATGGGGAGGAATAAGAGAAATAAAGGATATTCTTAAGTCAGTCACTACAGCAATAATTGTTGCAGAGAAGATCACCAGTTGAATACTAAAATTAGAGAAAATTAGGAGAAAAGTTTGATGAGGAAAATATTTGCATAGTCTCAAGCATGTCCTCCAAGACACTTATGAACTTCTAAAGGAAAGAGTGACTTTACTGTGGAGAAATCCAGCAGACACCATCTTAACCAAGAGATCAAGGTAAACATCACCAGGAATAACACATATCAACATCATGAACCCCTTGATATGATGCCCTGAGAAGAGTACAATATTATTTTTGTGGTACTTTTGACAAGAAAGCATAATCTCAATCTAAACACAAGGAAGCATCCAATCCCCAGTTCAGAGTCACCCTACAAAATTACTGATCAATATTCTTCACATGTGTCATCTTCATGAAAGGCAAGGAAAGACTGAGGTACTGCCATAGATTGTATAATAGGTACAAATAACAACTGAATGTAACGTGGGACACTGTGTAGAATCCTAGAAAAGAAAAAGAGCATGGAAATTTGGTAAAATTTAAATATGATCTGTGGTTTAATTAATATTGTACCAGTGTTACTTTTCTGTTCTTGATAATTTTATTATGGTTATGCAAGGTATAAGGAAACTCTTTGTACTATTCTCGAACACTTATGTAAGTCTAAAATTAGATTAAAAAGATTTTGAATAAAATTTTTTTTAAAGATTTTTATTTATTTATTTGACAGAGAGAGAGAGATCACAAGTAGGCAGAGAGGCAGGCTGAGAGAGAGAAGGAAGCAGGCTCCCTGCTGAGCAGGGAGCCCAAAGCGGGGCTCGATTCCAGGACCCTGAGATCATGATCTGAGCTAAAGGCAGAGGCTTAACCCACTGAGCCACCCAGGTGCCCCTTGAATACATTTTTAAAGGGGACTTTGAAGTAGAAACTTGGGGACCCATGATGTCTTCAACTTCTTCATTTTGCACATTATAGCCCCCAAAATATTAAAGGACTTACCTGCAGCACACAGTTTGGGAAAAGCCAATATGAGAACTTAGACCATTGCCAAGTTTTCGGTATTATTTTCCTGTGGTCCATTGTATAAAAATAAGAGCTTCATTCCTCAGAAGTTGGTAACTGTTGGGCATCCTGTCTGAATTAAACCTTCCCTAGGAAGTTTCAGCCTCCTCAGTGTTTACGCAATATGGAGATGAATGTCAAAATTCTTTTACGTATCTTTTGTCATATTGTCAGTATGCATTACACTGAATAAATTACATTGAATAAATACAGCAGTGACAAAAATGCTCTTAGATAGTCTTGTTTGTCTATACTGAAGATTAGTAAAGCTGTCAGATGATACTAATTTAAGGGGAAAAATCAAAATTTGTAAACAAGATATATTTAATTATATTTATTTACATTTTTAAAAGTTCTCAACTTTTGAAATGTGAATATCAAGATAAGATGCCTTAATTAATTTGGGAAGAAATGTTTGATTCACAAATTAGTAAGTTATACAGGCTAGAAGCACATTTATTTCAAAAAACATTTTTCTCTAATTTCAAGACATCAGTTATAACTTAAAGAATTTATATTTGTTTTTAGAACAGTGACAAGAACTTTGTTGTTTTTAATCAACAAAGCTGTCTCATTTCCTTATTCATTAACTGTCCAGTTTAGCATTCAGTCAATGAATGTTATCTTTAGGCCTGACAATAATTTTCCCAAACTTCTTTATTGAAAAGTATTCTTCTCATGTCCATCAAAGTAGAAATTAACAACAAGAACAAAATATATAAAATGTTAATGCTAGAAGCAAGAAAAAAGGGGGGAATCAGCTCTTACTTGGATTCATGTTATTTATAGATACAAGTTGTCAGGCATATATTTCCAAGCTGAGAGTCTTAGAAGTTTGGTAAGCACCAGAACTACTCTTGAAAGTTACTTATGTGGTATGAGGTGAGTTAGGTTGGTCAGAGCTGCCTGTTCCCACATATTTCCACTGCTGAATTGCCCATTACCTGGGACTCCAGCATTAGTGTTTCAGAGATAATACATATTTATGATGAGAGGAGAAAAAGCATATCAGAGAGCCTTAGATTTGGGGTTGAAGAATGTTTTACCAATAATTATTTTTGTTGCCTTAGAGCTATCACTTTATATCTCTTGTTCTCCATTTCCCTTCTGAAAAAGTTTCTTCAATTTTATTATTTTATCCCTAGTATTAAAGAAGATGCCACTAAAGTTCACAGAACCACTGTGCCTGGACCTTGCCTGACTCTATCATGGTGTTACCTTTCTATCTTCCTTGCCACAAATATAATTCATCTACCGAATTTGAAACCATTTTTAAATATCTGTATATATTCTTTTTGTTCCTTTTCTTTTTTTAATTTAAATTTAATTAATTTGCATATAGTGTATCATTAGTTTCAGAGGTAGAGTTCAGTGATTCATCAGTTGTAAATAATACCCAGTGCTCATTACATCACATGCCCTCCTTAATGCACACCACCCTGTTACCCCATCTCCCCACCCCCATCCTCTCCAGCAACTCTCAGTTTGTTTCCTATGATTAAGAATCTCTTATGGTTTCTTTCTCTCTCTGATTCCATCTTGTTTTATTTGTCCCTCCCTTCCCCTATGATCATCTGTTTTGTTTCTTAAATTCCATATATGCATGAAATCTCTGATTGACTTATTTCACTCAGTGTAGTATCTTCTAGTTCCATCCAGGTCCTTGCAAATGGCAATATTTCATTTTTGATGGCAGAGTAATATTCCGTAATAATATATATATTTGTAACTTTGGGGTATATACCTAATAGTATAATTGTTGGGTTGTAGGGTAGCTCTATTTTTAACTTTTTGAGTTTTTCAGAGGGCTGCACCAGTTTGCATTCCGACCAACAGTGTAAAAGGGTTCCCCTTTCTCTGCATCCTTGCCAACATTTGTTGTTTCCTGAGTGGTTAATTTTAGCCATTCTGACTGGTGTGAGGTGGTGTCTCATTGTGGTTTTGATTGTATTTTCCCGATGCCAAGTGATGTGGAGCATTTTTTCATGTGTTTGTTGGCCATTTGGATGTCTTCTTTGGAGAAATGTCTGTTCATGTCATCTGCCTATTTCTTGATTGGGTTATTTTTTCTTTGGATGTTGAGTTTGATAAGGTCTTTATAGATCTTGGGTACTAGCTCTTTATCTGAAATGTCATTTGCAAATATCTTCTTCCATTTCATTTGTTGTTTTTTGGTTTTGTTGACTGTTTCCTTTGCTGTGCAGAAGCTTTTTATCTTGAAGTCTCAATAGCTCATTTTTGCCTTTGTTTTTCTTGCCTTTGGAGACATGTCTAGCAAGAAGTTGCTGCAGCCAGGGTCACAGACGTTGTTGTCTTTGTTCTCCTCTAGGATTTTGAGGGATTCCTGTCTCACATTTAGGTCTTTTATCCATTTTGAGTCTATTTCTGTGTATGGTATAAGAAAATGGCCCAGTTTCATTCTTCTACATGTGGCTGTCCAATTTTCCCAAAACCATTTGTTGAAGAGACTACCTTTTTCCATTGGATATTCTTTCCTGCTTTGTTGAAAATTAGTTGACCATAGAGTTGAGATCCATTTCTGGGTTCTCTATTCTATTCCATTGATCTATACGTCTGTTATTGTGCCAGTACCATACTGTCTTGATGCTTACAGCTTTGAAATATAGCTTGAATTTAGGCATTGTGATGCCACCAGCTGTGGTTTTCTTTTTCAACATTCCCTTGGCTATTCAAGGTCTTTTCTGGTTCCATACAAAATTTAGGATTGTTTGTTCCAGCTCTGAGAAAAATGTTGACAGCATTTTCATAGGGATTGCATTGAATGTAAAGATTGCCCTAAATAGCATAGACGTTTTAACAATATTTGTTCTTCCAGTCCCTGACCATGAAATGTTTTTCCATTTCTTTGTGTCTTCCTCAATTTTTTTCATGAGTATTTTATAGTTTTCAGAGTACAGATCCTTTACCTCTTTGGTTTATTCTTAAGTGTAGTGAACAGGGAATGAGGTTCTGGGGCAAAACTCTCTTATGAAAAACATACATTTGTCAGAGATAGTAAATATTACTTCCATTTAATGTGTTTAAGTTACAAAAAACATTTTACGCATATCACTTATTCTTCTAAATAGCCCTAAAAATAGATATTATGATGATTTTATGGAAGTTGAATCTGGAGGTAAGAGAACGGATGCCCAGGATCATCCATTAGTCAGTCAAAGTTGGAGCATGTCCAGCCACCCCACTTAACACTCAAACATACTGTCTTGTGGACACACCACACAGCATAAGTTATTTGAAAGACAGAAAGTTCTGGAACCACATACTGACTCTGAAGTCTTTTTCAATATCTGTGCTTAGTAATAAGTGGGTGAAAGGAAAAGAGGAAGACAAATATGATTTGACATTTTATTTTGTTTTATCCTGTGCAGATGGTGCCTCCTTTGGGCATTTCTCCCTACTGTTTCCTCACTGCATTCACATGGAATTAGAAGTGGTAGTTTGGGAAATTCTTTTATAGGAATACCTCTCTTCACTTTGAGGTATAGAAAGAGAAAGACTTTGAATGAATACACTTGAAAGTGAACACTGCATTATATAAGACTTGAAATACATCAAACTTAAGAGCCTTACTTCTGAGCCTATTCTTGAAAGGGCCTGAGAAGGCAGAATGAGTCATGTATATGATTGAAATTAAAGAAAAACTGTTCAAAATTCTCATTGCCACATTTCTGAAGTTAGAAAAAGTGAACAATGTTATTGTACAGCAAGTCTCATCCTGAAATCCTAGAAAATGACAGTTCTTAGGAGAGTAGGGAGGGGGCAAGGGAGGAAGACAGGTATACAGAACAAAGAAAATTAGAGTAAAAATTCTTAGAGCTCAGAAAATATTAATTTTAGGTAAGAGAATAAATGAAATATTTACTCAGGGAATCAGCAATAATGAGGTTGATTAGTCAAATTAAAAGCCTTTGACTTTAGAATCATGACTACATAGATATGGGAAAAATCCTAGCTTATGGTTCTGGGCAGCTCCTTAATTACTATATGTATGTACCTTATAGTTAAGTATGATATCTGCAATACAAAAAAATTTTGCTCTGGAAAATCTGTGAAATAGATACCATATACATTTATTACCTCTTAACCTACACTACTTCCTTTTTTGCTGTCCCTTTAACAAATACACACCTAGTGCAGAGTTTGGGTAATGACTGTTTAGTTTCTATTCTGACATCACTCACTTACCTACCTACTGACCTTGGGCCAGTGTAATAACCAGGAGACTCCAGGACCCTTAGCACAGTGCTAAGGCCAAATCTATTCTGATTGGTTAGTGTCTGTTACGATACTGATTTTTTAATATGACTGATAATACTCCCAGAATCAAGCACTCTTATTCATTTTTCGTAGATGCATAAAACATTTTGTAAACATATACAAAACTGGTAATAGTAGTTACTACTAGGGATAGAACTTAGATGAAGGAAGGAGGAGGAGGAATTTCTTTTCACCATATATGATCTAGTTAAGTTTGTACCATGAGTTTATATTGTTTCATCAAAGCAGTGATTATTTTTTCTTAAATTGAGCAAACTTAAATAAACATAGATCTACAGAATCTGTAAAATAATTAATTGAAGTAAGCATTTCTATGATTCCCCTTAGAGAAGCAGTATATAGGAATTAATGGCCTCCTATATGCAGTATTTGTTTTTCATTAGTGTCTGAGCTGAAAGCCTCTCATTCAATTTAGTACAAGTCAGTATTTTCAAGTATTTTGTAAAATCTTTCTTTTTTCATTTTTAATTATCTGCAATAATTCTGAGAGGCAGTGCCTTTATTACTGCATTTTATAGATAAGTATACTGGACTACAAAGTTTTTTTAAAGATTGTATTTATTTATTTGAGATAGAGAAAGAGAGAGCAAGAGAGAGAGCATGAACAGAAGGGGAGATGTGGAGGGAGAAGGAGAAGGAGAGAGCCTGACTCAGGGCTTGCAGGGATTGATCCCAGGACCCCAAAATCATGACCTGAGCCGAAGGCAGATGCTTTAACCGACTGAGCCACCCAGGCACTCCTGGACAAAGATATTAATTAGCTTGCTTAAAATCACACAGTATATGAAAGATGGGATTCAAATTGTTTTTTACTTTTTAAAAATTTTATTATTGTTACTTTTAAAACAGATTTTATTTTTCATAACAGATTTATGTTCATAGCAAAATTAAGCATAAGGTATGGAGATTTCCCATATAGCCTGTCCCCACACAAGCATAGCTTACCCCATTAACATCTTCCAGCAGCATGGTACATTTCTTATAACTGATGAATCCACATTAACATCTTATAATTACCCTAAGCCCATAGTTTAGATTAGGATTC
This sequence comes from Potos flavus, assembly GCA_028534135.1. Taxonomy (NCBI): domain Eukaryota; kingdom Metazoa; phylum Chordata; class Mammalia; order Carnivora; family Procyonidae; genus Potos; species Potos flavus. The sequence goes on from CM052885.1 coordinate 56,258,657, forward strand.
ATTCTTGGTGTTTTATATTCTATGGGTTTTGACAAGTATATAATGACATGTATCCATTATTATGGTATCATACACAAATATTTTCAATGCCTTAAAAATTCTCTGTGCTTCGCCTATTCATCCCTCTCTTTCCCCTAAGTTGTGGCAACTACTGATATTTTTACTGTTTCATAGTTTTGTCTTTCCTGAATGTCATATAGTTGGAATCATACAATAGTTAACCTTTTCTGATTGGCTTCTTTCACTGAATAATATGCATTTAAGTTACCTTTATGTCTTTTAATAGCTTGATAGCTCATTTCTTATTATCACTAAATAATACTCCATTACCTGGATGCACCACAGTTTATCCATTCGCCTACTGATGGACATCTTGGTTGCTTCCATGTTTTGGCAATTATGAACAAAGCTGCTGTAGACACCCATGTGTAGGTGTTGGTGTGGATATACATTTTCAGCTCTTTGGGTAGATACCAAGGAGCGTGATTGCTGGATCATATGGTAAGAGGCTATGTTTGGTTTTATAGGAAACCTCCAAACTGTGTTTCAAAATGATTCTATCATTTTGCATTCCCACTAGAAATTAATGAGAATTCCTGATGCTTCACACTTCATCAGCATTTGGTATTGTCTGCTCTGGAGTTCAGCCACTCTGACAAGTGTGTAGTGGTATCTCGTTGTTGTTTTAATTTGCATTTCTCTAATGACATATCATGTGAAGCATCTTTTCATATGTGTATTTGCCATCTCTAAATTTTAAAAATTTAGGCCACAAATCTGTGCACGTTTTAAAACAACATTTACCAACAGATGTGGGGAGTCAACTTCTAGAATTAGAAGTGAGCAGTAGCTGATATCTGAGGGCTGAGGGGCTGTGTGCAGAACAGGCTGAGATAGATATCAGAGGACTTGGATCCCAGCTAAGGGACAGTATTCCAGTTACTAAATTTACAACAAGTGGACCTTTTGAAAGTCATGATTTTCTTTGGAAAGACTTTTCTTATGTGAAAAATTAACTTTTCCCCATTCTCTTGAATTATCAGGGGAAAAAAAAAACACTTTGCAGCTTGTTAGGTACTGAATTGTACCCCCTAAATTCACATATTAAAGCCCTAATTCCCAACGTGACAGCATTTGGAGATAGGGCCTTTATCGAGGTAATTAAGGTGAAATGAGGTCATAAGGTGGGACCATAATTTCATCAATGTCCTCATAAGAAGCAGAAGAAACAGCAGAGATTTGCATGTGCAGAGGCCATGTGAGGACACAGAGAGAAGGCTGTCTGTGAGCCAAGGACAGAGACCTTGGGAGAAACCAACCCTGCCAATATTTTGATTTTGGGCTTCCTGCTTTTGCACTGTGCGAAAATAAATTTCTGTTGTTTAAGCCACCTCGTCTGTGGTGGCTGTTTTGTTATGGCAGCCCTAGCTGACAAAAAATACAGTTCAACCAAAATGAAATGAATTTATCCACATGAAGACATACCCAGGGTATATGTGCTCTATGAAAATTACAAGTTACAAATGGAATTCAAGGCAGTGCAGTGTATTCAGGATCTTCCAGTTTTTCCTAGCTCAAATCTCTCACTGGATATTTTGAGTAGTAATGATGAAATTACTGGTTTTTTAAGATATTCTTAATGACTCATAATAAGTTGAAGGAATGGGAGAACCCCACGTGATGGTAGAATATAAATTTAGTTTACTATAATGCAGTTGTACCATTCATAAAAATAGAAGAGCTGCAACTTGTTCATAGTTGTCTTTTTACTATAATTTGATGTGTACAACATTAAAAGTACTGACATATAGAAGTTTTTACCCCCAAAAAAGTAAAGTTGGCTCCTGTGAAAACATCTCTACCAACAGAATATGTGCTAAAAGCATGAAGCCTCTAGTATAACATTTTGTCTGATTTAAAATGATTCAAAACATTTAGCAAATGACCTGACAACTAAAGGAACACAGTTGGATTTTCTTGTATCAAAAACTTTACTTAAATATTTTATATCATGTTGATATATTTTTACATTTATTTTTAGTTTATTGTAGAAAAACTCAACTATATCTAGAAATAGAAAGAAAAGCATAATAAAATCCTTCACCATTACCCATCATCAACAGTTATCAACACCTGGCCCATCTTGTGTTATTTATACTCTTATTTCCTCCTTTTAAACCATTTCTAAGCAAATCTGAGATGTATTACTTCATCTGTAAACACTTCAGTATGTTTCTTTGAAATATACAGTCCTTTTTTTAAGATACCACATTTTCATTATTATTCCCAAAATTTAACAATAAATTCCTAATATTGGAAAAGATCTAATCATTGTTCAGATTTTCCCGATATTCTCACAAATGCCACAATTGTTTTTACAATTTTTTTTTTTAAAAATCAGGAATCAACTAAATACCAAACATTACAATTAGTTCAAATATCTCTTAATTCCCTTTTAGTATATAAGTCTTCTGTCATCTCTTTTTTTTTAATTACTTGCAACTTATTTATTGAATTAGAAATAAGATCCTTTATCCAGTAGTTTCCTACAGTTTGTTCTTTGTTGATTGCATCCCTCATGTGTCTTTTAACATGTTCTTCTCTCTTCTTCAGCGGAGGTCATGGAGAGAACATGATTGCCAGTTGACCTTCAAGCTGGACCTGAGCAGTCAGAGGCTCCCCGCCCTCTCCTCTGTCCTTGGAATGTAGCTCAACACTCCATTCCAAAAGTGAAAACCATTTTCAAGGGCTTCACCTTGAGAGAAAGTTATGTGTTATTGAGATCATCTGGAGGGTATACGTGACTAAGCCCAGCAAAGGCCTCTGCACAACTTTTAAGATTCTGGTGGACAGGTGTGGATATCTACTCATCTGGTGGCCACCCAAGGCAAATCTCGTAAGTAAATTTTCTTGCTTATTAAACCTGCCACCTACCAATCTGAAATGGTTCGCCTCTTTCTTTGGTCTCTCCTTGGCCTCTGTGTATGAGGCCAGTTTCAGATTCCACCTGGGAAATTCCAGAGTTTGTGAGCCAATGTTCTTGTGTATTTTTCTGTAGATTAGAACTGGAGGCATGATAGGATTCACATTTATTAATTTTTTAGCAATTTTTTAGCAATACTGTTTCATAGATAGATGTCTCAAATGAAGTGCATAATGTGTGTTTGTCTTGTTTTCTGATGTTAACAGTAGCTGTTGATCAGTATCTAGATTGACTAATTCATTTGAGTATATAAAATATTATAATTCTATTCTACTGCATTATTTTATTATCTGCAGTTCTCCCTTAAAAGTAAACTTCTCATCTGCTATGTGATTATCCAAAAGAACAGTTATTGTAGAAAACAGTAGGGTACATGCTTAATTTTTTACATTTGTTTCATAGCATAATGAGTCTATTTACCAGCATATGAAGATAACAATGAGCAATTATTATTTTTTTAGTATCATGATGAACTCCTATATTTAAGTGTATTTTAGGTGTTCAAATGATCTTATTTTCAATGCTTAAATTTTCTTATCTTCACTAAGTGTAAGACTCTTCAATTACTACTGAGTCCTTTAACATGACCTTCATGGTATATTTGAGATATTTTTTGCTATCTAAGCTAAAACATTTCCATGCAGACTTTGTATGGTTCCTTACATTTTTTTCAAGGAGCCTTGGTTTGTTTTGTATGAAAATTATATATTAAGACCACAATGTGGGCAATGAGAATATTCTTTGCTACCAGGTTGTCATTGTTTTAAGAATTTTCCAATGAACGTGGATAGGAAAATCACTTTCTAAATTTTATATTTAGTGACTGCATTTCAACGTAATTGTATTTTATAATTGCTATTATAGTGTACAATTACAAACTCAAACTTATTAAACTATATATGTAAGATCTATATAGATATATATAAACTTATTAAACTTATTTATAAGTTAATATATATAGTTTATAAGTTTATAAACTATAAATTTATAAACTGTATATGTAAGATATATATAGATATATCTATCTATCTATATCCCTATCAACAGCAACTTAATTCCTAACTCTCTTGAGTTCCCAACTAAAAATAATTTTTTTTATTTGTTTTATTTAATATTCTCTCTGTCTCCTCCCCCACTCCTGCTTCCAAAGCAAGAAAGTTAGAAAATGTATTATATCCATATAGTTGAAAAACGATGAACCAGGGTTGTAGTGGGTGTTGAAAAGATTTGGAAGGTGGAGCTAAAAGCATTTGATGACAGACTGTATGGGAAGAGTGAGGGAATGAGGGAAAACAATAACTCTCAAGTTTTTGGCATAAGCAAGAGGGTAAATGGAGATGCCACTTACTGAGCTAGGAAAGACTGGAGGAGAAATATATTTAAAGGGGAGGAAGATTGAGAATTATTTGGATTTGTCAAGTTTGGTAGGCCTAGCAGACATCCAAGATTGGATTCAAGTACAGCTGGATATAGTCCCCAACCAGAATCTAAGCTCCAAGAGAACAGCTACTTTTGTGTGTTTGGCTCACTGCTGTAGCTTCAGAACTTAAAAGAGACATGTAACAGGTGTTCAATAAATGCTCATTGAGTGAATAAGCAAATGAGTAAGCATTAAAATATATCTTAGAATGTAGCAAATATGTCTCTTCTTATTCCAAATTCTTATTCTCCAGTCCCTATAATTTTAATCTTCTACTTAACCCATATATGGTTTCACTTTACAGTAATCATGATACAGAGAACATTTAGTTCCTAATAGAAGAAATAAAAAAGTAACAGGCAGATGAACCTTACCAGTCAATTGACTACTTAGGTTTGAATCCTTTGTTATCTTTATATCTGGTAGCTTATCATCAATTTTTTTATTTTTTATTTTTTTTTTTACTTTCTGAGGTAAAATTTGAAACACAAAGAGTACCAAATGAAGGCTTTGTAATGGATTCTCAGTGTGGTCTTGAATATAGTTGAATCTCAGTCCCAGTGTTTCACAGTATGTCATTAGGGCATAGTAACACAAAGTAGCTTTTCTACCTGCTCAGATATTTCTAGTCTTGGTCTATTGGTGTAAGATGGTTTTCCATGTACTATACCCTATTTTAAGCTTTCCTGAGGCTTTTATATTTGCTTTGCCAATATTTTCTGAGGTGACTACAAAAATGATATAATTATTGTTGGTTAACTTTGGTCTTCTTTTTGGCCTCAGAATTTCAGAGAGAGATGCCTTATTTTCTCTATTTTCTCACCAAAGCAAATGTTTGAAAAAATGCTGTTGGCATTTATTCTAGAACACTCATTACATCATCACTTAAAACTGGGTTAGCCTTTGCAGACCTAGCAGTGACACCAAGTCATTATTTTTAAATTGTGCCATGGGTTGTCAGGGATGGTGACACTCAGGTATGCGTGAACAAGGGATCTCATTTAGGAGGAGAATGTGAATTAATTGTTTTTATTTAACACATGTTTTCTAGTGCTTTTCTATGCTATGCTATGAGTGTGAGATCCTAGGCTTCTTTTGAATTGTTATCAACATAAACTGCTGTGATATTGACTGATTTGTAACTAGTTTCATCAAGTTTTGTATAGGATCCTGCAGAATTTTGTCTAGGTACAACTGAATGTAAACTTTACAATCATGAATTATGTGCTAAAATAATATTATACCTCTATGATTGTATTTGTAATTTAAGGGCTTACTATAATCAATTCATTTCAGCTTGAATTATATAAAAAGTTTTTTTTTAAAAAAACTACCTATTCTCTAGTACGGTATAGTTTGAATCTCAAACATGCAAGTTAATTCAGTAGTAATAAACCCACTATCAGGAAGTTTAAATAGCTGGTAAATAAAAATTTCAGGAATCTTTTCCGTATTTATGATCCTATCCCACATTTCAGAATATGCTCAATTAATATACAAGGTTATAGATTGATTTTTTCAGTACTATAAAGGTGTTGGGAATATAAGTTTTGGTATACTTTTCTCATTCTGTAAAGGCATAATTCGAAATTATTTGTTAACTATAAACCAAATAGTCTATCCTTCTAGAAGTAATTTTTTAAGCTTTTTGTAGACCTGAGGGCAAATGCCTCTCTCATAAGTCTTAAATTCCTAAGATCTTTATACTACATTCTAAAATTAACTTACTAATATACTCATTAATTTTATAACCTTTTAATTTAAAGACTTTTCATGTGAACTCAGACCCTTTTACAATGAAGAAAAGTGCAACATTATATAACTTTAGGTGGCTGCATTAGCTTGATGAGAATGCCCATGGGGTGAGAGGAAAAATACACAAGTGAATGTTGAGACCTGGAGAAATCTGCCTGATTTGGCAGAATAACTCTCACTTGATTCAGTAGGAGTTAGAAGAAAGGGAATAGTAAAAAAGAGAAAAATTTAAGAGGGACATAAGAAGATGAATATGCTTAAGTTGATCTTAGACGGTGAAGGCAAGAATCATATCCATTGTGGTTCTCAGTGGAACATGGATTCTGGTTTTTATAGTGCAGAATAGTCTTACTTTTTTTCTAGTAATGAAGATCAGCCTATGTACATTAAGGGAAACTGGGAATATACAAACATAAATATGCTTATTTATCCTATCTCCCTTCTCATCATATTGTTACAAAGAACTAAACTAGGTATGTATAACATCCCATTTTATTTCTTTTATCTACCTTCAGAGTATTTCTAATGAGGACTAAAGTGCTTAAAATACCCAAGTTTTGCTTGAATAATGTAAATATGATTGTAGAGAATTATTTGTATTTGTAGTTTGCAAATACATACTATTTTCTAAATTTTTACACTCCTGCGATGTATTAGGTGCTTTTGTATGTCTTAGTATTGTTTTAGATTTTAGGCCTTAAGCCAAAGAAACAAAAACAAAATTATAGTAGTGGATGAAGTTAAAAGCTTGCTAGTATCATATGGTTATGACATAAAGAAGCATGACTTATTCTTTTTCAAATGTCTATTACACTTAGGAAATATAAAAAAGGAAATATAAAACACAGAGACCAAGGTGAGGAAGTTGGACATACTTAGCTGACTCTTCAGTGAAGGCTAACTTACTGTTAAAATTTAAATAAAAATGCACATTTTTACACAGAAGTATTTATGAAACATTTTGAAGTTTTACACAGATATATGAAACATCTTCTTTAGAAAATAGAGTTGACTAGAAAGAAAAGATTTAAAAGAGGTAACAGTTAAGTAAATTAAGTGACTGCTTTAAAAATGGTTTTGAATATGGTTACTGACCTTCTTCCTACCATGAGCAATGATTAAACTGGAGATGTTAAAAATATCGCCTTTGAAATTATTTTATTGCCTTGATACGTCCTTAGAAGGGAGCAGAATGATTAAAAACAGGAATTTCAACTGCACAATTTTAGAATCACATAATTATTTACAGAGACACTGAAGGTGACCCTTCACTATTGGGATGAACTACTCTCTGATATTAATAAGAATAAGTAATTTAACCTGCCAAACAAACTTGATGAAAGAACTTCAGAATCTGTAGCTTTTTAAATCCTTCAAGGTTTATTAGTTTCTGTACCTTGACAGAGCAAGAAGCTAATAGCTATAATGGATTAGCTTCCAGTGAAGAAAGTATTTAAAGTCTAGGCAGCCACAAAAATAGCTTACTATATGTTAGGAGGATAAGAATTTTTATAGTACAGTATCTCGAAAATGTAATCCAAATGTTGCTCATTAGTTCTAATCCTATACCTAAAATTGAAACTGAATAAGTCAGATTATGAATTTAGTGCTGATTTCAATAGAGTGCTAGACCAAAGAACTCTCAATTTTTGGAAATGGCATTCATCCTGATGCAGTAGCAATGTGAAGGAAGACCATTGGGAAAACAATTAGAATATGATATTTTAAATGTTTTGCTGACTTAAAAATATAATCATTTTATTAGACATCTATAAATCAAGACATATCAATAGAAGAGTGAGTCATTGTTCAGTTGAGAGAGGGACCTAATTGAAACACAGCAGTAGAGAGATTAATCTCCTAGACTTAGTGGAGGCTCTGTATGCTTCAGATGGTTTCAGAGCTATCCCTGAATTCTGAAGGAAGAGGCAGAGAGCAATTTGCACCTTGCTCCAATTTTCAGCATAGTTCTACAGAAGTGGGGGACAGCCTGAGGAGATAGGTATAACACAGTGGATATTCATTTTGGAGAGGATTTAACCTGTCTTTTTACTGGGGGTAAGAGTGCTAAGGGACCAAAGTGTATGACTTGTCTATGAACCCTCACCTTCTTTGATACCCTTCCCCAATCGCACAATTGATATTTTTTTCATTTTCTGACCCCAAGTTTCTCTCTTTTTTTTTTAAAGATTTTATTTTATTTATTTGACAGAGAGAGAGAGAGATCACAAGTAGGCAGAGAGGCAGGCAGAGAGGTGGGGGGGGGGGAAGCAGGCTCCCTGCTGAGCAGAGAGCCCGATGCGGGGCTCGATCCCAGGACCCTGAGATCATGACCTGAGCCGAAGGCAGAGTCTTTAACCTACTGAGCCACCCAGGCGCCCCAACCCCAAGTTTCTCTCATCATAAAAAACTAAATGTGTTTGCAATAAATGGAAGAAAGAGTGAGCTAGAGTAATCCTTGGTTTCCCACTCAAATTTCCTAGAAAATGGTAATTAATAATTATTCTGATGATAATGAGAATTATGAGCTAGGTAACATTCTTAGCACTTTACCTATACTAACTTACTTAATCCTCTCAATAACTCAATAGAAGAGCAAACTAAGGAATGGAGTGAGTAAGAATTTGCCTCGAGCCACAAAGCAGCCAATCCAGCATTTCGAACGTAGCAGGCTGGTTGCTTGTCTGCAGCCTTTAATCACTGTTTTACACTGTTATGCAAGAACCATCCTCATTTCACCTAACTTAGCTCAAGAATTCAAAAGTATAACTCCTTAGAGCTTTCTCAGAGGTAACATTCTGTATATCTTCATTGCAATGGAACATAGAAATAATTAAGGCTTTAACATGGCTGCCAAGAAAAAACATATCACCTCAATTATGTTTCTTTGAACTCTAGTCCTATGAAATGGACTGTGAAAATGTTCAGAAACATTTTCAGGTCACATCCTCCTGTATATTAAAAAGTTTGTACAATGTTGTGCAAAACCCAGTTGCTCACGTTTCATTTGAAAAGAGGCTACCCCCTACTTTTTGGAGGACATCTCATAAGCTCTGGAGAAACTGATTTTCCCAGAAACATCAGTTGAGAAATAAACACTGGTTTCTGGAAATAGATCAGATGCTGAGTGGCCCACAGTAGCCTACTATGAAGTAAAAGTACTGGGAAAGGATGGAGATTGACTCTCTCCCACTCTGTCAGAATCATATCTCATGATACTTGGTACTATTTTAAACATTTTCCCTAAACATATGTATTTGCCCATGCACCTTGTTTTTATTAGAAATATTTAGGTGCTTGCTTTTAGTTCCTGCTGTGTTTCATTCTATTAATAGAGGCAGGGCCATGAGAGAGCTGGAAAACATTTTGCTTTAACATACATCTGCAGCTAAATCTGGGCACTGCTGGTTCTTTTAATCTGTAACAATACCAGCTGTAGAATGGAACCAAGAAATACAATATAAAAGGTCATTTGGCTCTGGATCTTTTCCTCCAACTATGAATACAGAACACAAGTCAATTTAAGGATTAGAGCAATGATTTGCAGTTTTATTTTACCATAATTTGCCACCCCAAGTTATCTAAGGTGGTGGAACTCTTCTAAATGTTTTTCTTTTTTTCTTTTTGCCTAGAAAACTTTGCCTTCCAAAAGCTAGTTTTAAGAAAACTAGCAATTAATTACCGCATTGGAATTCTAAGCCTTACTGTATAGTGGCTGAAATTACAACATCTGGTACGTGGAAATAAAACTCACCCAAATGAGAACAGAGGACATTTATTCATCTCTTGCTATAGCAAAGGATTCAGCTACCATCACTTGTATTTGGCAGAGACTCAAAGTCAGGCAGGGAAGTGGGGAAGCTTTATGGTAAAAAAAGGGAAGGTTTCAGGAATGCTCTGATTGGAGGCTGTTGGCAAAGGGAAGCCGAAGGTGGACTAAGTGAAAATGGGATAGCCTGTGTGATTGGCTTGGGAGCATATTTAGCTTTCTCTGGTTGCTCAAATTTGGACACAGATGGGAGTGGGGAGAATAGGGAAGCCGGCAGTCATTGACCAAATTCTAATCATGCTGGGACTACTGCTACAGAAGGTGTGGGTCACCACCATATTGGCATAGATGGTCTAACCACTTTCCATTTGTGTATTCAGTCTCTCAGGAATCACGCAAACCTAGATTTGCATGTTGACTCTGTTACTTATAAACCATGTCATCTTGGAAAAGGTATGGTTCTCAGAGCTTTAGTTTCATCACATATAAAATTAAAACCGAATACTTGCTTTATAAGGCATTGTGAGGGCAAAAGGAAATTTAAAAAGAAATCACTGTATGCTTTGAACATAACAATAATTCCACTGGTAAAAGTTCTTGTTCTTATTGTTAAATAAGGCTCTAGCCTCTAAATCATGCCCAGTCTACTCTCCAAAGCCAAGCAGAAGACAAGCTGAAAGGAGCTCTGGGGCCAGACTCATTGGATCATTGTCACAACCCTTTGCTTCCTTTTGGCTGGGCCTGGGCCTTGACTACAGGAATGACAGAGTACTCTTTCTCCAAATGGTAAGGTTTCTTGCAAGTTCCTTATTAAAGGGCCTTATTGATTTATTCTGTCTTTCCAGAAAAAACTGTCCAGTGATTCATATCCTGACTTTAGCCAATCTCTTAGTGTTTGAGTTACATAGCTATGGAAGAACTCAGCTGGACCAGTATCTCTGGTGGTTTAGCTGATAATCACATTCATAAGAGTTCTGGTGTTATTTTTCTATCAAATAAGATTTTGTTAATATACTATTTTATCTTTTCAATAAATAAAATAGCTTAAGATTTAAAAAAAAAAGCTCTTGGGGCACCTGGGTGGCTCAGTCGGTTGAGCGGCTGCCTTTGGCTCAGGTCGTGATTCCAGGGTCCTGGGATCAAGTCCCGCATCGGGCTCCCTGCTCAGCGGGGAGTCTGCCTCTCTCTCTCCCTCTGCCTGCCACTCTGCTTACTTATGTTCTCTCTCTATCTCTCTGTCAAATAAATAAATAAAATCTTAAAAAAAAAAAAGCTCTTGTTGCTGTCATAATATGTCCTTCTAAAGTTCATTTCGAGTAGTTTTAATGAGAAGATTCTCCTTTCCAAGTTGCTGCACTCGAAAGCAGAAGGTTATTGTCTCTAAAGTATTGACAAAGTTTATGGATACTGATAAAGTAGCCTTAAACACATCCCCCAATATCTCTTCTCTGAACCACTCAGATGTGAGGAATGAAACAACCTTTTCTTTCTTTGAGAAATTTGAGTGAAACTCCTATGTCTTCCTAATTCTGTTTTAGTTTTTTTGGTTTCTAGTCATCCGGTCTATATTCAGCTCATCACATTAATCTCTCCACAGAGAGGTTTATAATATAAAGAACTCTATTTATTTGTTTTATAGCTATAATTCATTCTTCTGTGATTTACTAATGCGTGATTATGAAAGTTACCAAAGAAATAAGCAATGTCAAGTATATTTGTACTATATTTTTCCTTGCCATAGAAGCAGTGTGCTGGAATTACATTGATTTATCTACATTTTAAATACTCTTACTCAATGTAAAATGAACTAAGCATCAAGTTGAAATAAATTCTTCTTCTTTTATATTCCCTTATTATATTCTAGCATATTCTCATTTTTTTCCCAGTCTCTCGACTGCACTAATTTTTCTATGGAATATTATTTTTTCCTATGCAGAGATCTCTCTTTTTGAATCCTCAATCCTCCGCCAATTCTCAGCTCATGGAGCCTAAGCCTGTGGCAGAGTTATGATCCATGGATGACTTCCACCACACTGTCCTCCAAAGATGTAAACTCTGCTTCTTTTCTATTATTCTTTCTTTGATTTGCATCCCTAAGTAATTTATTAATATAAAAGAGGTGTCTTTGCATGTCTGAAAATATTACCATTTTATCATTGTACTTGGTTGTAATTTTTAATGAATATGAAGATGAGTTGAAACTTTAGGATGACAATAATTCAGCAACTGGGAGGCATTCAAGCTTGTAGCTTTCAACATCAGATGTTGCTAATGAAAATTCTGAGGCAGTTGATTCTTGTTTTTCTCCTTCCCATTTTCCCTTACTTAGGAAACACGTAGGCTTTTCTCCTTATAATGTGGATTTTCCCCCCTGCTCATTTTTCTATACAGTTGAAGAGTCCTTTCAAACTGAAGATGTGTTCTCTTTTTCTGTTGTGAGATTTTCTTTTATTATTTCTTTGATTATTCCATCTTTTTTGCTTTCCCATTCTTCATGAAACTATTTTCAGTCACATTCTTTACTGTCTTGCTTGATCACTAAATCAGGGGTTGGCAAACATTTTAGATAAAGTACCAGTTTGTGAATATTTTAGATTTTACTAGGGAAGTGGCAGAATCAAAGATATTGAGTGGTGCTTACAGAATAAGAGAAAAAAATTCTGTACTGCCCACCCCCATTTTCCTGTGATGGACCCCAGGAAGTAACAGGCATGCTTTTGCACCCAGTTCCTATTTGCTAGAGATACTTTTGGGATGAAAAACAAAGAGCCACCACCCAGAAGGAGAGGAATGTGGAGGATGAAGCAGGTGAGGGGTGGGGCAGGAAGGCACTTTCATCAGTTTCGTTCACTGCCTCGGTGACACCTGATCAAGGTGTGCCATTCTCTCCCTCACGAGAGCCCCATGGTTTCAGTTTGCACACCTGGCTGGAAATGAGGAAATTTTTTGAGTCTCTGAATACCTGACTGATATTCCACGTTATATGCCTGGTAATTGCCAACTGCAGAGATGCCCACATGCAGGGGGTGACCAGTCCAAAGCTTGGGCACTGCTGTTTCTGCCAGTGAGGAGGCAGGCAGGAGCTAAGAGTGAAGCAGGAGTGGGACAGAGGGAGATGCCCCCAACTTGGTTTCTGGGACTTACAGTGCTAATATTCTTGAGCAGTGTTCACAGGCAAACAGGAAATAACAGTAAACCAGCTTTGACCCATGCACCATAGTGTGCCGGCCCCTCCACTAGATGTTCATTTTCTTCCTCATATTTACAATTCTTTGTCATGTTCTGGAAGAATTTCTTTTTTATATTCCTTTGCCTTTTATTCAAACTTTTGTTTCCAATTTCAATTACATTTTCAAGATGATGTTCTTATTCTGTGATTGTTTATTTACTTTTTCAACGTCATCTTTTTGGGATTTATGAATTGTCTGTCTTAACAAATCTCTCTAAGAATAGTAGCTTTCTTGTGGCTAGATTGTCAGATTGATAAAAAAATAAAATAAATATATGAAAAAATTTTTAAAAATACAGAATATCTATTATTGCATGGGACATATTTATACTAATAAAACTTGGGGGTTTTTTGTGTTTTTTTAAAGATTTTATTTATTTATTTGACAGAGAGACAGAGAAATCACAAGTAGGCAGAGAGGCAGTAGAGAGAGAGGGGGAAGCAGGCTCCTTGCTGAGCAGAGAGCCCAATGCAGGGCTTGATCCCAGGACCCTGAGATTATGACCTGGACCGAAGGCAGAGGCTTAATCCACTGAGCCACCCAGGTGCCCCTTTCCTGTATTGTTTTAAATTATACTGTCAATCTTGATGTACTAGTGCAGGCATCATCAAACTTTTTCTGTAAAGGTCCAGATAGTAAATATTTTAGGGTTTGTGTGCCCTATGGCTTCTTTCTTAGCTCTCAACTCTGCATTAAAATGCAAAAGCAGCCACACATAATGTTAATGAATGGGTGTGGCTGTGTGCTTATAAAACTTTATTTACAAAACAAATGGTACATCAGATTTGGTCCACAGGTAGTATTCGCTGACCTCTACAATAAGAATCTATATGTTTGCACATATTTTCACAAATGAGGTATCCGCTAATGGCCAAACAATGGAATCTTTAGACTCTGAATGTGAGCAAGGCCTACACTGGAGCTTTAAGTGCATTACTGAAGAAAAGAGTAATATGTAAGTTTGTGGATAAAAAATGAAATTTTGAGGTAGTGAATATATGTGCACATCATTTTTTGCACTCCCTCTTGAATATATTATTAATCTGACAGTGAACTTTCAAATTAAATGAGTTTTGTGATGAAGTAACCATACTGTTAATATATACAAATAATAATTTAAAGAAACATAACTTGAGCATGTAATATAAGAAGAGACAAAAAACCAAATTCATAGATCTCTGAAAGAATCTGTGAAGATAAGTTCTGCTCTTCCATATCTCTCTCTGCAAATGATAGATATCAATGTGAAAAATCTCTTTGCTGGTGGGGATCTTCCTTCAGTGTGAAAATCCATAAACAAAATCATGGTCTTTTATAAATGTAAAAAATTCATTCCATTCTGCTTTATAGAGACCAGATGTCTACATGTCCATGGAAAAGAAACGTGATTGAAGCATTGAGACATATTTGGGAATCTAATTTAGCTGTCTATGTTATCAGAATCAATTGCTATAGCTGGATAAATTGGGCAGTGAGGCATAGTTGTAAAAGAATGCCATAATGATCAAATTAACCATGCATTGATTTTTTTAGAATCACGTCTAATTATGCAGTACTTCTCCCTAATAGAATTTTGATTTGGGAATAGCATAAGTGATAAAGAGTGGTAAGGAATGAGTTCTGTTTTAATGATATATCTGTGCCCTCTAGACTAAGAATAAAGACAAAGGAGCTGGCTTGGGAAATTAGGAGGTGAGATAGCAAATAATGAAATCATTGTTTTGGCATTGGCACTTTCTAGTAAATTGGAGCATGTGGATAACTTACAACCTAAGAGTTCTCCCTAGAAAAATTCTTGTGTTTGTATAGAAGACACACAGAGGAATGATAGTAATAGTATTGTACATATTAGCATAAGTCTAATAACTAAATGTCCATAAACAGCAGAGTAGATAAGTAATATATTCGTGTAAGAAAATAATACATTTCAATAAAAATGAAAAAAACTACAACTATTGCATTAATATGAATTAGAAAAATATGTTATTCGAGCCCCACATTGGGTGTAGAGATTACTTAAAAAAATGTGTTAAGCCAAAGATGTTACTCATACAAGAATATTTACAATATGATTTCACTAATTTAAATTTTATATGCATTACAAATTAAACAAAACATTGATTAGGGTGCATATACAGGTGGAAAACTATAAAATAAAGTAAGGAAATAATTGAAGTGAGGATACTCCTTAACACGGAGTGGAAAAGTAAGGGGAGGAGATCTGGAAGAATAATATAGGGAGTATCTAAAGAATATAATTTTCTATGTCTTTACCTGTAAAGGAGTATGTGGGTGTTCTTAAAATTATTTGTATGGTGTTTATGGGCTTTTTATGGATATTTCACACTAAGAAATTAAAATAGTTTCTGATCCTCTATGTTGAATACATTAAGGGCAACTTTCTTTTCACAGATTAATTGCAAGGAACAACAGACATGTGAGTCTTATCTTCCTCAACTGCCTCTTCCACATACACACACGCACAAGCACACCAAACATGCATTTGTCCCTGGTACTAAATGCAATTTTCAACCATCAACAATAAATATAAATTTTACTCTGTCGTGGGTCTCAACATAAGCAATCAACTGACCTAATTGATTAAAATCATATTTTCTCTAGCTAAAATGGTCTGTTCTCCTGTATAAACCCAAGGGAGTAACCATAGTAAATCTTGTGTTATAAAATCAGTGAGGCAGGTATAATATGTGTAAAATTTATGCAACCTAGCTTAGAAACTATGTGTTAAACTTGAGGGCGGCTTGGATTGACTTAGGGAGAGTAGAACAGTCGGAAAAAAGAAAACCCTCAAGAAGCCAAATCCCCTGAGAAGCAAGATGAAAAGGGGATATGACTCGATTTACTCACTCAAAAGCACTTACATATCTATTATATTCCAGGACATGTGCTAGTTTTAAGGTAAAGATATGGAAACGTGGTGATCTGATACTTGACCAGGAATAAATATTAGAATAAATGACTATTTTTTTCCCCCAAAATCAACCCTAGAAAAATTATAAAAGATAACAGAACTCAGAAAACAACATCACCACCAACAGAAGCTTTTCTAGGCAGAGAAATCTCTTTCAAACTAGGGGTTGAATGCTCCAGTCACATGTAGAAGGTTGATTAGAAGATAAGGAGAACATAAACTGCAGGAAAGCTGCTTATGTTCAGTTATCATTCTTCTCCAATATGCCATCTTCCACTTCATTGAAGAAATTTGCTCAATAGCCAGCGTTGTTGGAAAAATCTTGCTGGGGTACAGAGTTTGGGTAAACACTTAGGACTGAGCGTCCCTCACTCTGCCCCAACAGCTAGGGTTGGTAAAGTTCAATCTAAGAAGACTCTTCTCAGATCCTGAATCCCTCTAACAGTTTGAAGAAATGGGGTATGTTGGAAGCAGAAACATCAGAATATATAGATCAAGAATTAAAAATAAGTGGGGCGCCTGGGTGGCTCAGTGGGTTAAAGCCTCTGCCTTCGGCTCAGGTCATGATCTCAGGGTCCTGGGATCGAGCCCCGCATCGGGCTCTCTGCTCATCAGGGAGCCTGCTTCCCCCCCCCCCCACCTCTCTGCCTGCCTCTCTGCCTACTTGTGATCTCTCTCTCTCTCTGTCAAATAAATAAATAAAATCTTATAAATAAAAAAAAAAAAAGAATTAAAAATAAGTATAACAAACAGGCAAAATAATCATATTACAGGAGATAGAAAAAGATTGACAATATGAAACAAAAATGGGATCAGGTGGAAATATTGGAATGAAGAATAGTGGGAATGATAACAGAGTAGATTTGGGAATAGAGGGATGCCTACACTTGTATTTGTAATAATAAGACTAGATTGAAGAATTGTTCTAGAAGGAAACAAGGAAGTAAAGGAATATTGAAAAATCTAAGTGAAAGATAACAATATTCCCAGAAAGTGAAAAAAAAATTAAAAAATTCATCGGAAAAATATTTTGAGAAATGAAAAATAAACTTTCCTGGAGTTAAAGAAGAGAGAAAAGACCTCAATGTGAAAGGGCACATAGAATGTCAAAGGAGAGAGATAAGAACATTATAAAAGAGACCCCCATAGAGATGGCAGAACTGAAAAGTCCAGTACATAAATAAAATTAATAAAGTGGACAAAACAAAGGGTCAGTGAACTTAAAGGCAAATGAACAAATTGTGCAATGAATGCTAAAAATAAACAGAGCCTCTGTAACTCCTGGGATGATATCGATTAGGAAATATACCTATACTTGGAATCCATAAAAAAAGTAGAGAAAAAAAATGAGCCTAAAGAAATATTTGAAGAAATAAAAGAATGTCTAACACTTTCTCAAATTTGGTAAAAAATATAAACATAAGAATCCAAGGTACCCCACAAATCCTTATCAGCATAAATAAGAACGTAACACTTCAACATATCACAGGCAAATTGCTGAAAGCTGGGAGAGAGAGAGAGGAAGAGAGAGAAATTGAAACCTACCACCATAAAAAGACACGTCACTCAACAGGGTAAAAATGATGGCTGGCTTCTCATTAGTAACAATAGGGGCTGGAAGACAATGGAATGGTATCTTTAAAAGGGATGAAAGGGATAAAAACCTGTCAAAGAAGAATTTTTACCCAGCGAAAATACCTTACAGAATTGAAAGCCCAAATAAAGACACTTTCAGATAAATGAAAGGTAAAAACTACTACTAGCAGATCTGCACATAAGAAATGATACACAAAAATTTTCAGTATCTTCTAAAAATGTTTAAAAGACAACTAGCTTTCCACTGCAAAGTATGTATCAAAACAGCACAAAAACTGAGGAGTAAGTGGAGTTATATTGATTTAAGATTTTTAGATTTTATATAATTTGGTACAATATTAACTATAAAAAGGCTATGATGAGTTAAGAATTAATATTGTAATGTCTAGACCAACCACTAAGAAAAACAGCAATGAATAAGTGTAGCCAAAAAATAAATTGATGAAATAACGTGAAATACTAAATGAATGCTAATATTCAATCCTCCAGAAAGAAGTCAAGGAAAGAGGAAGATAGGAACAAAAATCAGAGAGACAAACAAAAATAAATAGCAAAATGATAGGCCAACAGACACATATATCAGTAAGTAACTAAAGTGTAAATATGCTAAACATTCCAATTAAAAAGCAGAGATTATCGGACTAGAGAAGAGACCCCCAACTCCACCTGTCTGAAAAGCACATACTTTAATATAAAACCAAAGATAGATTGAATAATAAAGGGATAGAAAAAGATATACCCCACACACTTTACATAAAAGACAATGTTAATAACAGGAAAATGGGCCTCCAAATGTGTCTTTCCAGAGATAAAAAGGGACACATTTTCGATTCTTTAGGAAACAATAACCACATATGTATATGACTTTACTGAGATTCAAAATGCATTTAGAAAAACGGACATAGATAAACAGAAAATTACACAAATACACAAAGATAATGGGAGATTTTTAACAACTGGATCTGTTAATTTTCCAAGATGCTGACACTGAGACGGAGTTAGAAGAACAAAATGTATATTTATATACCTAGAAAATGAAAACAGGAGAACCAATATCTGGCAAGAGGAGATCTCAAGTTGTGATACAAACTTGTCTTTCCAGGCAAACAAGAACTCCAGAGCAAAGGTGATGTATTAGAAGAATTTCTCCATGGAAAACTACACTAATTATTACTGGAGAAATTAAAGAAGCCTTGAGTAAATAGAGATATGCCATGTTTGTGAATTGGAGATGGTAGTCTCCATAAGCTGATCTATAGATTCAACACAATCTTAATAAAAATCCAAACAGGCCTTTTAAAAATAGAAATTGATAAGTTGTTTTTGGAATATATATAAAAGAGAAAAGCGAAAAGAAAGGAAAGAGAAATCAGAAAATTTTGTAAAAGAATTTGAAAACAATATTAATGTTGGAGAGCTTACACTATAAAGGTAAATTTATTCAATGTGCTGTTGATATAAGGATAGACAAAATGATGAATGGAATAGACTAGAGGCCCCATAAACAGATCAACATATGTCCTGTTGATTTTTTTTTTCTATTTAGGTGCCAAACTAATTGAAAGAGGAAGAGTCCTCTTTTCAACAGATGTGGATGGAAAAATTAGATAAATGTAAGGGGGAAAAAAATGAACCTTAATCCATCATCATATCATCAAATTTAATTGCAGATGTATCATAGATATAAACACAAATTAAATCTGAAACTCCTGGAAGAAAGCATAGGGGATTATCTTTGGGACCAAGATTTCTTAGAATGCAAAAAGCACTGTTTAAAAAAAAAAAAAATATATATATATATATATATACACATATGTATATATATATATATGTATATATACATTTGTATATATATATAAATTTAGGGCATAAAACCCTTCTATCTGAAGACTTTTTGTTAAGAATATGAAAATACAAGTTATAGACTAGAGAAATTTTTGCAATATTTATATCTGACAAAGTACTGCATATATATATTTCTCCTTTTTAATAAATAATGAAAACACAAACAACTCATTCATAACTAACGTAAGACTTGTGGTCCCAAAGCATGCAAAAAGGTGCTTAACATGTCTAGTCTTCATAGACATTACAAATTAAATTTTAAAATGAGAAATAATTTCACATCAAGTAGAATAGTTAAAATGTAAAAACTTGCAACACAAAATGTTGGCAAGGACATGGATTAATTAGAACTCCGTCTTTGCTGGTAGGAATATAAATTAGTCCAACTACTTTGCCAACCTTTTTGGCTATTTTTTATAGTGTTAAATATATACCTACCCCATGACCCAATTCTAAAATACATTGAAGCATGTCCAAAAAAATGTGTAAGAAAATTCATAGAAGCTTTAAAGAAAAAAAAAAGTTTCCAACTGGAAACAGAGTGTCCATCAATTGGAGAATGGATAAACAAATTGTAATAGGAAATACTGATTACCCCAACAGTATGCATGAATCTTAAAAGCCTTATGCTCAGTGAAAGTGGCCAAATACTGAGTGCATATTGTATGATTCCATACATGTGAAATTCTGGAGCATTTCATATAAATCTATTGAGATAGAAATAAGAACTGTGGTTGCCTATGAGGAAAGGGAAATTGCTTTTAAGGGGAATCAAGAACACTTTTTAGGTTGATGGAATTATATTTGTGGTGGTTGAGGTGCTAGTTACATGAATGTAGACATGTATCAAAATTTATTAAATTGTACATTTAACTCCAAACACACACACACACACACCAGTCTATTAGATGAATCTCTGACAGCAAATCCTGGTATCTTATTTCATTTCCTCTCTGTGGTTTTGTTTTGTTTTTTTTTATGAAAGTTAAAATAAATTGAAATGCAAATCTCTTCCCAAGTGTGCCGTATTAGTGAGTCTTATCCCCTTTTCTGGTCTAATTGAAGCTTCACACAGTTCATACACTTTTGGAGTGACTGATCCATAATTATGCCCCAAACTTCATGCATTTCAACTGAATGGCATTACTTATTTCGTAATCATTTTGGCCTGATGTACGGGGCTCTTCACGAGGTTCTCTATTATGTTCCGTTTACCACATACCCACTTAGCTACGGGGCATATTGAACCCTGCCTGCGTCTGGTTGTAGCTTCCTCTACTTCTCTCCTCCCCCGCAATTTTGCCTGATTCGTTATTCCAGCTAGTTCACAGTCATTTCCTTTCTCTAGATCATTTATAAAGATTAAAATCAGCAGAAGTCCAAGGACTAATTTCAGCAGGATGCCAGATAAGTACGTTCTCAATATCTAAGTGTTTGTCTGTTAACAAGGAGATAAGGTAAAGGAAAATATCTACTTGAATAACTGTTGATAGGTAGGAGAGAGTTAGGTTCAAAAGTTGACAAAATGTTGTATGTCCAGAATCCATAGCAACAAAGAAACTTTGCTGTTGGAAGCCTAGGTTAAAAAGGGAGCTATTTGGAGAAGATAATTATTAGGGTAGAACATTCAGGCACGTACAACGAGCAGAGCCAGTGTGATCACCCTGCAGGCAAGCATTTTATTAAGGATGTGGGGAGACAGGCTGCCAGGGAGAAAAAGGTGTTAATGGAGTTATTAGGAAGATTTTAAGATACTACCGAAGATCTTGGAGAGCAGGTGCAATGGACAGCAGGGCATATCTGATACTGGATCGGTTTTTCTTGCAAACTCAGCACAGAGATACCCACTATCTTTAATACTCTAAGAAGGTGGGAAAGGGCTGTGCATTTGAAACAACTTCTCATATGGCTCTCAGCCTGAGCCCCACAAGCACTCATGTATCAGAACATAGCATGATTTATTAAACCATATTTCTGTTTGTGAAATATATTCAATCATGCAAACAGAAGTCTTCTTTCTACATTTTACATCCATTTCCAAAAAGTCTGACTCTTCCCTTAGATACTTCTCGGATCCTTTCCTCACCAATCCCACCACCACCATCTTTGTTTAGAACCTACTTCTGTCTAATATGATCTATTGAAATAATTCAGAATTTGTCTTCTTTTGCCTAATGTAACTTAGCTAATTCACAGAACTTCCATTGCTGATGATGAAAGTAATGCTACAGTTGCTACTACTTCTATTGCCTACTATTTATTTAACCATAGGCAATGCACTTTCTACACATTATTTCAATTTTCCTCAAGGACAAATGGGATAATATTATCTCTTATTATAATTGGATAAGTAGAAAGTTGAGTGACTTACCAAAAATCGCATGTATCTAGCACATGGGATCATATATTGTATTAATTTCCTCTTGCTAATGTAACAAATTACCACAAACTTAGTGACTTAAAACAACACTATATGTATTATCTTAAAATTTTGGAGGTTAGAAGTCCAAAATGGTTCTCAGTGGGCTCCGTGGCCGAGGTTTTCTGAAGGCTGCGAGGTAGAATCCATTTTATTGCTTTTTCAAGCCTTTAGAGACTGGCCTCATCCCTTGGCTCAGGGCCCTCTTCTATTTTCAAAAACAGCAATGGCCAGTCAAGTCTTTCTTACACTGCATTCATTCTGACACTACTCTTCTGATTCTCTCTTCCACATTGAAAGGACCCTAGTAATTACATCAGGCGCATCTAGTAATACAGAATAATCTCCTTATTTTCAGATCAGCTAATTAGCAATCTTAATCGCCTCTTGCCATGCAACCTAACATAGTCACAGGTTCCAGGGATTAGGACACACACATCTTTGGGGCACTGTTATTCTGTCTACTGCAGATATAAATGGAGGTCTCTGCAATTCTATATGACTATTCACTACCCAATTTTAGCAGTACCATTCTAACATAGAAATGGAATTGTTTGTACTCCCACTTCAAAAACATTAATGATTCAATATTTCTTTTAAGATGAAGAATTAACTCAGTATATGAGGTCCTTTATAAGTCGGACTCACCATATTTTCCTACAGTAGGTTTTCTCTACTTCCTGCCATGTTATTATGTATGGCCACACTGACATGGGTGCTTCTCACTGAAAGCACTGTTGTTTCTCCTACCCCCATAAGTGTACACAATCTAATCTGTGCATCTGTCATAGTCTCTGTTCTTTTGCCACCTAGAAACTTATTGAGGGTAGATTCAAGTACCAATCTTTTTTTTAAATTTTAATTCCAGTATATTTAACATACCATGTTATATTAGTTTCACATATACAATATAGTATACTGGTACTCATCACAAGTGCCCTCCTTAATCCCCATCGTCTATTTCACCTATCCCCCACCTCTCTCCCCTGTGTTAACCATCAGTTTTTGCTCTGGAGTTAAGAATCTGTTTCTTAGTTTCTCTGTCTCTCTTTTTTTCTTTGCTCACTTGTTTTGTTTCTTAAATTCCGCATATGAGTGAAATCATCGGTATTTGTCTTTCTCTGACTGACTTGTTTCACTTAGCTTTATATTTTCAAGCCCTATCTGTATCACTGTAAATGACAAGCTATCATTCTTTTTTATGGCTAAATAATATTCCATTGTAAATATATATGCCACATCTTCTATATCCATCAATTGATGAAAACTTGGGCTGCTTCCGTATTTTGGTTACATAAATAAACATTGGGATGCATGTATCCCTTTGATTTAGTGTTTTTGTATTCTTTATGTAAATACTGTAGAGTGACTGCTGGATCATAGGACAGTTCTATTTTTAACTTTTTGAGGAACCTCCATACTGTTCTCCATAGTGGCTGCACCAGATTGCATGCCCACCAACAGTGCAAGAGGGTTCCTTTTTCTCCACAGCCTTGTCAAGATTTGTTGTTTCTTGTGTTTTTTATTTTAGCCATTCTGACTGGTATCAGGTGATATCTCATTATGGTTTTGATTTGCAATTCCCTGATGATGAGTGATGCTGAGCATCTTTTCATGTGTCTGTTGGACAACTGGATGTCTTCTTTGGAGAAATGTCTGTTCATGTCTTCTGCCCATTTTTTAATTGGATTATTTGTTTTGGGGGTGTTGAATTGTAGAAGTTGTTTATATATTTTGGATACTAACTCCTTATCAGATATGTCATTTGCAAATATCTTCTCCCATTCCACAGGTTGCCTTTTACTTTTGTTGATTGTTTCCTTTATTGTGCAGAATGTTTTATTTTGATGTAATCCCATAATTTATTTTTGCTTTTCTTTTCCTTGTTTCAGGGGACATATCTAGAAATATGGTCCTATGGTCAATGTCAGAAACATCATTTCCTTTGCTCTCTTCTAGGGTTTTTATGGTGTCCGGTCCCATATTTAAGTCTTACATCCATTTTGAATTTGTTTTTGTGTATGGTGTAAAAAAGTGGTTCAGTTCATTTTTTTGCATGTAGCTGTCCAGTTTTTCCAGTACCATTTGTTAGAGACTATCTTTTTTTCTATTGGATATTCTTTCGTGCTTTGTTGAAGATTAATTGCCTACATAATTGTGAGTTTAATTTCTGGGTTTTCTATTCTTTTTCACTGATCTCTGTGTCAATTTTTGTGCCAGTACCATACTGTTTTGATCACTACAGCTTTGTAATATAACTTGCTGTCTGGAATTGTGAAACCAGCAGCTTTTCTTTTCTTTCAAGTACCAATTTTTATGAAGCCACCTTTGATGCTTTGGGGAGAGAGTATATTTTCCTTCGATGTGCTTTTTTAGAACTGTGTGTTCTTCCTTTTTATACAGTATAGATTTTTATTACATATATAGGTTTCCCACTGGAATCTGGCAGTATCAAGTTCAGGGCTATGTCCTTTTGCCTTTCTATTGTGGAAACATGCCAAGTTCCTAGAAAATGATGGAAAATTATAAAGACTTTGTGAACAAACAAACCCATGAAAGTAAGAACAGATTATGTTCCTAAGCTTACTTTTTATAAAGTTTTAAATTTTGTTTCCACTTGTCATTTTTGTAAATGCTTACGAAGTTAAGAAAAGCTAAATAAAATTTGAGAAAGCAGTCCATGAACTAATACAGCAACTTGTACCAAGTAACCATTTAGTACAGAGATGTGTACATAAAAATACATATATCATTATTAAAGTAACTGTGACTTTTGTATGAATAACGATATTTGCAGAAAAGAATACAATTCTGGGACTCTTGGGTGGCTCAGTCAGTTAAGCATCTGCCTTCAGCTCAGGTCATGATCCCAGGGTCCTGGGGTCAAGTCCTGTTTCGAGCTCTGTGCTCATCAGGGAGCCTGCTTCTCCCTCTGCCTGCCACTCCCCCTGCTTGTGCTTGTGCTCTCTCTCTCTCTGACAAATAAATAAAATCTTTTTTTTTTAAAGAAAAGTATATAATTCTAACAGATAAAATACTATAAATTTTATGCAATAAATTTCCCTAAGAAGTGCATTCAAAGGTTTAACTCTTGCTTTTTGTATCTTTTTCCAGATACGGGCTTACAATGCCAAAACCAATTTTTATCCAGTTTAAATTTTGAAATTTGGGATAAAGGTATTATGCAAATAAATGAAGTCCACTTAAGTGAGGACAAGCCGAGGCTGTTTGTTCAGAGCTTAGCTATAGCAAGGGAGTCAGCACCACCACTTGTGTCTGACAGAGGCTCAAAGGTTAGGCAGGAGAATTGGGAAACTTTAGAGTGAAAAAAGGGAAGGATTCAGGTGTGCTCTGAAGATTGCTGCCTTGGGGAAGCTGGAAATATTCTATGTAGAGACAAGAAAGCCATCTGATCGGATTGGTTTGGTGAACATAATCAGCTTTTTCCTTGGTCCCAAAATAGAGGCAGGGCCAAAAATGATGGTAGCTGGCAGTTTTACCAAATCCTGACCAATACGAGCCAAGATGTGTGCTCTGGCTTCCTAGACTGTTTGCTACAGAAATTGTGGATCAGATCTGTATTTTTCATATATGATCTAGAAATTTTCCATTTGTATATTCAGTCTCTCAATACCTCTTTTGGTCATCCTTTAGTTTGGGAAAAGTTGAGCAATTTAGGGAAGGCCAGTGATACAGATCTTCACTGCTCAGAGATTGTTCAGCGATCTCCACAGTCAGCTCTGCTGTATGATCTTGACCTTTTTGTTGTTGCATTATCTTAATGATCATCTGAGGAGAAGGCAGCTGTGAAGACACATGTAAGACTCTATATAGAATCCACTGGACCAGCACCATGAACAATATGAAAAAAATAAACAAATAGTCCTTATAAGATGCCTCAGAATCAGAAGCTTCAAGTGCCCAAACCAAGCGAAGAAAACAAATCCCATGGCCCGAAAGACAGTCCCTAGAGAACTAAGTAGATTTTCCTTAAGATGATTCATAGCCTCTTCTACCTTGTCTTTTCTATTGATCTAAGTACAGCAAGTAATATTACAATGACACAGAAGCCACCACGACTGGCCAACAAAAAAATCTGAGCAATGTGATTGTCCATCACTACTTGTGCCAATGAGTTGAGACTGGTCATTTCTCCAGGTAGGGGAGATAGGTGATTTAATTTATAACTTCCCCCTGAGTGAGTGATACATTTCTTACAGACTTTTCAGTTTGAAAGCATGTTACTGATGGGAAGACTGTTCTGATTCCTCACATAAAAAATAGGTCAGTAATTCCCCCAGGTAGATTGCCTGAAGAATCAAGGTGGCCTCATTGTGGAGCTTGCTTCTGAGTTGGTATTTCTAGACTTTGTGATTTATAAAACTAGGGTCTTAGTGTATGGACAAGTCTTAGGATATTATTGCTAATGTGCATGAGGTATTATTATAAGGTAAATAGGATAGATGCCATGGCTCAAAGGCAATGGGTATTTAGTAGGATCACATGGAGATTTAGAGGAAAAAGAATTATTTACAATGTAAGATCAGAAACAAGGCCTTACATAAACTAGGTTACATATATAGACTTCTATTAGTCTTTTTTAGGTGGGAAATATTTGCCCATTGTTCTATGAAGATCATTGAATTCAAATTTAAAATCCCTTACGATCCGGTCAATAGATTCTAATAGTTGGTTCTTTTTCTGGGACACAGAGACGCTAGCAAAGCAACAGGTTGACTTGTTTCCCATCATTTGTCCATGTAAATAAAGGTAGAAATGCCATTGGCTATAATTCTTTATGGTCTCATTTGATGAGTTCAATTTTGATGATTGCCCAGAGGTTTTTATATATCACTGAGGTCTTGTGATGGATGAGGATGTTCTAGACTAACAATTATAGTAAGAAGGGAAGAAAAGAGGAAAAAGGTTACTATGGGTGGATGACAACCAGGACTCTGTAGAAAATGAGAATGGTTATAAGAAAGCATATCAAAGACAAAATGGGAGTTAACTATGAATGTTGGTCCTACATCTTGGGCCGAAGCTGTTTACTATTTGAAGTCATTCACTTATTCTAAAGGTCTTGAATCAACTATCTGCTTTCAAAGATCAGCTGCTTCTAGGGGGTCTCTGAGAATTTTCAATTCGAGGTTCCGTATTGGCATAGTCTTACAGTTTGTGTAGAATTCTAAAATTCTTCTTTGTTTTGAAATGCAAACCCAAGGTTTGATTCCCTAGAGTTTGTTTGGAATTTGTTCTTCGCAATACCTGATAAAGTCTCTTCCTGACAAAGTTCAAGAGCATCTTTTCTCTGATCTGTCCTCCAATAGATTAAATGTCTTGGCTGACAATCATGAAGAGTCTGTTTAGGAAGATGTTGTCGGAAGGCAGCCTTAATGTGTGTAGTGCATGGATATAGTACATGAGTATCTTTCAATATTTTGCCATGTCTGCATGCAGTATAGCAAAGTCTTGTATCAGAGATAAATTCCCTAATGACATGGGCCTTCAGTTCCTAGTTCATAGGTAGATAACTTGCATGTCCCTGAGGCAGTGGCCCAAATGACCATCGCAGGTAGTGGAGAGTACCCTTGGCCAATGGAGCTCAAGAATTTCTGAAAATTTTGCTAATTTTAATTTAAAGATGTCATTGGTCATTTCAACCTTTCCAGGAGATTGGGGGGTGGGTAAGAAAGTATATTTTTTTAGTAAAGGCTAACACTTTGTGTGTGTGTGTGTGTATGTGTGTGTGTGTGAGTCTTTGTCTGTGTATGGTCTAAGAGAGAGTGCTTTTCCCTCCCTAGTTGTGTCATTCCCTGAATAGTGAACTGTGTTTTGGCAAAATTGTTATTTATGTTTTGGAACTTTATGTCCCTTTTCTGATAAGGCTGAGGAAAAAAAGTGGAATGTTTTTGTAGGCTTGTTTTCTGAACAAAGTAGAGTATCAGCAGAACTGAGTAAGAAAGGAAAATTTATATCTTTTAAGTCTGGACTGAGGACTTGGAGAAAATAGAAGGGGCAACCATATTCTATTCTGTGACTCTGAGCAGGGATGAGTGGGTTCCTTTTATTTAAGGTTAGGATGAATATTACAAAAGGGGAGCTTCATCATAGCAAAACAAAGACAGGCATAAGGGTTTGCAGGTATACTTAGAAAGCATGCCAGGGATGCCTGGGTGGCTCAGTTGGTTGAGCGGATGTCCCACTCTTGATTTCAGATCAGGTCAAGATCTCAGGACCCTGAGATCAAGCCCCACATCATTCAGCGTGGACACCTTAACATTATAATGAAGACAGGTAACTCAGAAAAGGAGGAGAAGTCATGGGCATGCTCCCAGATTCAGTGTTAACTGGATGGGGTCTTGGGATCCTTATCTCAGGTCAGGAATGCAGAGCCTTGCTTACTTTTGAAACAGTAGTGGGAGTGGGTAGGCTATTTCCAGGCCTTATAAAGATGGAGTTTTTGCATATCCTTTTTTTCTCTTAAAATCCTTAACTACTGATCTGATGTTTTTGCATTTCTTTGTAATTCTGACACCTCCCAGGAGGTCCTACAAGAAGTGTGTTAGGGCAAGAGAGCCAATAGCTGGGTGCTAAAATGACTTCTTTCTTTTACTTGGGACCCCCTAACTCTTTCTGCTTACAATATGAGAGGTTTTTTTGGGAGTGATGAAATGTTCTAAAACTGATGAGGTAACAGTTGGACAACTCTGTGGATAAGCTAAAAGCCATTTATAGTATACTTTAAATGGGTGAATTGTATGATATGTAAATTATATCTCAATAGAGCTATTAACAAAAAACTCCACAGATTTATTGTCCTAAAACCTCGGAAAAACAAAAGAGAATCAACTACATTAATAGAAATTGAAATTGAAATTGCGTCAATAGAAATCATCCAGTTTAAAGAAGGGAAAAGTGATTTTTAAAAAATGGACAGAGACTCAGTGACTTGTGGGAGAATTTTAACATATAAGTGTTATTCCAGAAGCAGAGGAAAGAAAAAAAAATTATTTGAAGAAATAATAAGTTAAAACTTACCAAATTAGGTAAAATATATAAATTTAAAAAATTTACAAATTCTGAGCTTCTGGGTGGCTCAGTTGGTTAAGCATCTGCCTTTGATTCAGGTTGTGATACCAGAGTCCTGGGATCGAGCCCCACATCGGGCTCCCTGCTCTGTGGGGACCCTGCTTTCTCCCTTTTCCTCTGCTGCTCCCCCTACTTGTGCACTGTCTTTCTCTCAAATAAATAAATAAAAGACTTTAAAAAAAAAATTTACAGATTCAAGAAATTTAGTGACGGTGCCCTCAAACAGGATAAATTCTAAGGAAACTGTGCTCGCATACATCATCATCAAATTATAACTTTAAAAATAAATATAGGAAAAATTATGAAAGCATCTAGGTAAAAATGATATCTGAAGTATAGGGGTACAAAAATTCAAATAAGTGGAGACATCACATCAGAAATTATGGAACCAAAAGAACATGGATTTTAAAACACCAGGAGATTTTCAAAGCATGAGAAAAAAATGTCAACTAAATTTCAATATCCATCAAAATATCTTCCAATTATTAGGCAAAATATAAATAATTTCAGATAAAGTTAACCTATGAGAATATATTACCAGCAGACCTACATGCCAAGACATAGATTTTTTTTTTCAGTTGAAAGAAAAATGATACTGACGTGGGAAACAAAGGCAGAAGAAAAAATTAAATTTCCTTACTGCCTACAGCCCACTGACAAGTCCTTGAAACAGGTAGAATGACCTTCCTCTGGGAGCTCAGCTGCCTCCATATTGACCCTTTGCTAATGGAAAGGCAATCTTGGCTTAACATTATCCTGACCCGCCCAGGATCCTATGAGTCTACTTTAACATATAAAAATTCCTTTGAGACTTCCTTTATCTCTACTCCCCAAGATACATGTTAGTAACCATCCTCCAATCATTTGGTCCACTGATAAACATCTGAAGGGTCTCATGGACTGAGTTTTTACTAAACAATAATAAACGGCCTTTTCCTAACAATAGCTAGCCCCCTCAGGGAAACATTGTTTCCTGGAAACATTGTTTCCAAAATACCTTGGAGGCTTGTGCTGTCCCTAATCCTTTCCCACTTGAAAGTATATAATCAGTCACCCATCACAACCCCAGTGCAGCTTTCTGCCCATGGGTCCTGTCCCCGTGCTTTAATAAAACCACGTTTTTTCACTAAAGACATGTCTCAAGAATGCTTTCTTGGCCATCAGCTCCAAACCCCAACATTTCTACATCAATACTATAAGAAAACTTATATTTTCAAGCATGAATTTAAAAAACACCAGAAATTAAATATTATGGTAAATATAAAGTAATATCTCTCTTAATTTCTTTAAAGTACATATGACTATTTAAAGCAAAAATTATGACACTGAAGGAGAACAGACACTTTGCATTTTATAAGGGGAATTCCATTTGTAAGGGTGGTCTCCCTCTCTTTAAGGAAGAGAAGGACTAAAATGATAGAAACTCGTATCAAGAGAAAGGCAATGCCTTAAATCTGCATAACAGCCTTACCCTTGTTTGTGAGCTTTTCCTGATAGCCTCCCACAACTGCCCTGCCAACATCTTCTTTAGCTGGAGATGTTACTTAAGGTGATGGCTTGAGCCCTTTTAGGGAGTTACTGAGTTTTCCTGTACCCAGGAGGTATACATGTTACTAAAATTGTTTGTTTTTCTCCTGTTAATCTACCTTCTTATTACAAGGTGGGGGGGGGAGGGGTCCCAGCCACCTTTAACCTAGAGGGAAAAGGAAAATTATTTTTCCACCCCCACGTAGTTCTTGTGAGGTTTATAATATATGCTAATGTAATACATATGAAATGTATGGCATAAAGGAGAGCAGAGAATGGTTAATGGACCTATAAATTCACAGTGTTTGTATATATTAAATAAAGTTATTGAATATTAACTCTAATTAGACTGAAAAGTTAAGGATGCACTTGTAACCTCTAAAGCAGCTGTAGAAAATGAAATACAAAAAGGTTTAGCTAAAAGGTTTAAAGACTACTTAAAATGGAATTTTAAAATATTCGAATATCATGAATAGAAGCATAAAAGGGGAAACAGAGGAACAGAGAAACATAGAATATAAAACAAATAATAAAACAGTAGATTTAGATCCAACCACATAAATAATTGGATATACACTTCAGTTAAGAGGCAGAGATTATCAGAATTGGTAAAAGCATGAAACAGCTATTTGCTGCCTAAATGTGATAAGCAGTAAATAAAAAGAATGAGACAAATAGAAAATAAATGAATGGAAAAAAATATACCATGCCAACAATAACCCTAAGAAAGTCAGGTTGGGAGGGCGCCTGGGTGGCTCAGTCAGTTAAGCATCTGCCTTCGGCTCAGGTCATGATCCTGGGGTCCTGGGATGGAGCCCTGCATCTGGCTCCTTGCTAAGTGGGGAGTCTGCTTCTCCCTCTCGCTCTGCTCCTCCCTGCCCTGCTCGCTCTTACTCTCTCTCCCTCTCTTTCAAATAAATAAATAAAATCTTTCAAAAAAAAGAAAGTCAAGTCGGCTATATTAATATCTGATAAAACAAGCTTTTGGACAAAGATAGCTATTGAATAAAGAAGGAAATATTATAATGATAACAGAGACATTTCATCAGGAAAACTTAATAATCATATCTGTGTGTGTGCTTCATTACAGAATTCGAAATACATGACATAGAAACTGATGGAACAAAAGGGAGAGATAGACAATTCTTCCATCATAGTTAGTATTTTCACTTCTCTCTCTCAGTAATTGATGGAGAAAGAGGACAAACAATATAAGTCTTAGCCTGGTAAGATTTTGAGAGAAAAATCTAGGTAATAGAACTAAACAGACATTCATCAAAAAGGTCACAGGTAAAACAGGAAATATGATATATGGCCAACAGAAAGGCAGGATTAGTGGGTCAGAGAGTCTTAGAAAGGAAAAAATGAACTAAGAAAACAGAGTGTCACTGGGGCACCTGGTAGCTCAGTGGGTGAAGTGTCTGCCTTTGGCTCAAGTCATGATTTCAGGGTTCTGGGATGGAGTCCCACACTGAGCTCCCTGCTCAGTGGGGAACCTGCTTTTCCCTGTCCCTCTGCCTGCCTCTCTGCCTGCTTGTGCTCTCTCTCTCTCTCAAATAAACAAATAAAAGCTTAAAAAAAAAAAAAAAGAAAAAGAAAGGAAAAGAAAATAGAGTGTCACTTAATAAAACAAGGGAGAAAGTGGTGGAATTTATACCTTCCAGACATAAGTGCAGCTGCTCACTTTTTTTTTTAAGGATTCCCAGCATATGTAGCATGGAATTAATGGTTAAATTAAACCCCATTAAAGAGGTTATAAGGAAAACCATACCTTTGCTCCAGACTGAAGGTAATGTTTCCGTGCGAGGTATCTGAATGAGGTAACGGCTTTATACGTCTAGGGACTCTGGGGACATCCTCAGCGACATCCTGGGGGTTGTGGGCAGGGCAAACTCTATGTCCTAGGAGGTGCAGCCCTTGACCCAGGTCTCTTCTGCAGAGCACATTGAGTGTTGGAGCCCTTGAGACCTTTCCTTGACCTCTTCTTGCAGAAGTAATGCCACAATGGCAGCTTACCTAGAGGTGTAGCATTCTCAAAAACACTGATTTCTTTTCCCAGAAATCTGTTACTTCTGTGTCTAGGCAATTTAGTTGAGGATTATCAGCTGGTCAGTTTCACAGGTGCACCTGGGAGTTGGGAGCTTTTTTCTCGTGTATCTATCTGCATTTGCTGACTCTTTCCCATCCGCTTGTCTGAATTTTTATTTTTTCCTTAAAGAAGGTGATGGAGAGAGCATAAGAGACCAAAAAAAAAAAAATAGAAGTGTCAAAAGTCACTTAGCTAGTTGATCCTAACTAAAATTTTCTTTATGGAATAAAAAATGAACTACAAGGAATCCTCCACTCAAGTAATAGTCCCCAACACTGGGGGGTCCGGAGGGATCAGCAGGGTGGCGGGGGTGCTTGGAGAGTAACTTGGTAAGAGATGTGAGAAGTGCGCTACAGGAATATGGAGTCTCCAACTGCTTACATTTGTAATAAGCATCTACACCACAAAATTGTGAGTGTTGGTTTCATTTTTTTTTTTTTTCCTGCTTCCACTCACTGATTTGTCTTGATGTGGGCGTTGACTAGAAACCAAGATCTATCTCCTCAGTAGGTTAAATGAGATTTTACAGAACTCCTGTTCTGGTTTTCATTATCTTCCATTCCGGCTGTGAGGGCTTATTGTCTTTTGACTGTCTTGGACAGAGGGAAATCAAGGGGTCACACACAGGCTCTTAACAGGATCTCAAAGATGTCCTCAAACTGATTTATTCCAGAGTTATGCTTCCATGTGGGGAGCTCTTCCCCCTGAGATCTGAATGCTCGTTCATGGTTTCAATCAGTGATGCTGTCCTTCCGCCTTTGCCATCCTTCTACACAGCTGAGTTGAGACAGTTTACCTCAGTTTAGAGCTTCACCAAATCAGCAGAAGAAGGTTTCCATCGAGAGTGCATATGCTGTGATTCCTTTCACACATTGCTTCCGGTTGCTCCCTCCATCTAGGGCACGAAAAATCTAATTCTGGAGGCTCTGGGGACTTACTTCATAAGATGTCATGGTTTTCACTGTTGTCCTTGTTGTTAAAATCTGCAGGCACATTTGGAACTTCCTGAGGAAAAGAAACAAAAATATTGAAAAGACTGACAACAATTATCAAATAGTACCCAAGGACAGGATTTTTAAAATAATATATCACTCAAAATCTGCTATTCAAATAATAATATATTTTTGGAGTAAATCCATTCTTGGTTTTTGAGTATCTTTCTTAATAAGTTGAAAATAATAATGCAAGACAAAAGCTATTTCAAAAAATGCCTTCATTTGTGCACTAGATTTATAGTTTCACTACTTTTTATAGTCTAAATGCCAACTTAGCCGCTTTTGATAAACTACACATTTTATTATTTCTGAGAGGGTCGAATGCAAATCTGGACAATTTATAGATTTGTGGGAAATTGATGCATATTTATATGATGTGAAAGACATAAAATATATAAAAATATAATTTAAAAGAGCAATTGAATGAAATATATACTCCCCTTCAGGTTATTAAAGGCAATCACATTTAATTTAATATTCTATTTAAACCTAAGGAAAATGCTGTTATAAATTAGTAATAAATTAGAATATCTTAAAAGCAATTGTCCAATGCTTTTGTGATTTTTCAAGGCCTAGTGAGCACACAAAATCAAAATAATTTTAAATTGATTATATATGTGAGTATTGTTGGGGAAGAAATTTTCCCTTACCCTCAGAGAATTAAACCAACACGAGACAGGTGAATAGAAGAAAATCTAATTTAATTTGTATGCACAGGAACCCCACACATATGAGAGGTTCAAAGACAGAAAGGTAAAATGAGGTATATATGCCATCCTGAGCTAAGGCATGAGGAGTGGGCCTGGGGCTTCGAAGGAGAGGAGGGGCAATAAGAGAACATTTTTGGTAATTAGATGTTTGCCCTGCCATACAGGTGGTTCACTCAGATGAAATTTATCTCTGGTAATAACTCTTATTCTGGGAAAGACCGCCAATTTAGATTTTTCTAGGTTGTTAAGGGAGGGATAAAAGTTTCTCTTTAGCCAAAAGGGTCTTGATTGCCATTAGCTCAAAACAGTCCATGTGTCAGTTCATTTGCACACTTGTTTGACTCCAAAATTCATGCTTCAAGTCTAAAGCCATTTTCTACACCTGTCTTAAGGTTCTTTTTTTTTTTTTAATTAACTTGTTTATTTGACAGAGAGAGAGAGCACCAGCAGGGGGAGAGGCAGAAGGAGAAGCAGGCTCCCTGCTCAGCATGTGGGGCTGGATCCCAGGACTCTGGGATCATGACCTGAGCCCAAGGCAGACACTTAACCGACTGAGCCACCCAGGTGTCCCCTGCCTTAAGGTTCTTAATTAACCAACAATCATGGATAGAGTGTAAGAAAAATCTCTTCCTTGCTGTACCCTGACTTAAGGTAAATAGTTCATTTCAGCAACGTTCCAATGTACTTGAAAAATTGTATCTTGGCAATGGATATGTTCTATTTGAAGCAGTTTTGATTTTGAAGTTTTAATGGTCCCAACAGTGGGAGGGTCAAAACCTATTGTTGACTCTGCTTCCCTATCCTGCCTCACGAAGGTAAGTGAGACAATTTTCTTTTGAAGTATTAGAGCTCTCTGGATTAGTAAGGGAATCAGAAAGTAAGAGAGGAAAGTAGAACTGGCAGCTGTAAATGACGCTACCCTAACCCCCATGAGACTGAGAGCTATTCCCAAAATGCCTTGCTAAAAAAAGTGTTATTTTTTAAAAGTCTTATGGCTTTGTTTTTCCGTTCTCCCTCACTTGAAATGCCTCAAGTAGTTGCTCAGTTCAGTTGGGAGAATCATGTGCCTCTTTATTCTCTGGAGTTTGCGTCAGCTTCTGGGAGACTGCTCCTCTGTTATTGACAAAAACAGCCATGATACCAAATGTGTGGCACTTCGGAAGCACAGGGCTCTGTACTCCATCTGTCTCAATAAAGAGGTGTGTTTAGTAGGGGCAAAGCGTTCTAAGAAAAGGCGCTCAGGAGAGAGGAGTTAGGGCTCCACGAACCAGTTTCCATAAGGACTGTTTTAATTCCCGGAATGGATGTTTAAAAGACTGCTGATTTTCATCCTTACATAACTCTTTGTTTCTTCGGATTTTGAAAGAATGGTTGAAATTGGTTTTATAAATAAGATTTTCGTGGAAAAAAGGAAGTTCACCTTCCTATAGAATATCTTGCTGCGGTGTAGTAGGTGGCACAGTTTCTAAATAGCTAATAATTACCACATTTAGAAAATCATATCTCCCTATTCCCTGAAAGAAAAGGCTAGAATATACAATGTTCACATTTCTGTGTCTCCAAAATTTTAATCATAATGGTGTATTACAGAGGGTTGTTGTAAGGTTAAGCGAGTTAGTAAATGTAGATGGTGATATTATTATCTGATAGAAATATATGTCATGAAATAACATCAGAAAATCAATAATGCAATTGAAATACTTAATGACAATTATCAGGGTATAAAGGTCTATAAATAAAATTCAGAAAACTAAATTGCACGTTTTATGAGAAAAAAATTTGATTAAACAAATCATTTCAAGCAAGAGTTTTAAATTTCTCTAGATACCACCTTAATATCTTTATTTGGAATAAAATATAATATACATTAAAATACATTTTGTATTTCACATTGTTAAAAGATAAACTGAGGCATATTAAAAATTTTAACAGTTTGAGTAAAAATCTACTTGAATTAGGCAGTATTAGACCAAAAGGGGTTAGGAGTGTTCTGAGGACAGGAACCAGGTGAAAGACTTATACAGAGAAAGTGCAGAAGGAAAAAAAGGGAGGGGGGAGGAGAAGCTATTTGATGGGCTATAGCTTAAAGCCTCATTGGCTGTTCGTAATAAGTTGTCCTTAGCATTTTGATTCTGTAACCTTGAAGGATCTCCAGGTTTACATTGGGTTTGCCTATATAGACCTCAGCAGCATTATAGTCACTTCAATCTAATGGCCTCCTCGTTTAATTAACTTCACAATTCTTGTCAAACAATAATTTTATCTAAATTGAATACTTGAAGATTTCTAAAACAGCAGACTTCTTTCTCTTCCTATTTGGTACAGTGCCTATAGCAATTTATTCTTTAGAGAAGCGCAAGGACTTCTAGCAAATTAATGTCAAATATAAATGCTACGCAGGGCTTTAGTAAAGAATTTGTCTTGCAGTTTTGGGGAATCATTTTCAGGAAAAATTCCTCAGTAGCTAATACTCAGGACCTAGAAGCTTCCATGTACTCAAGTGCCTAAATTTCTCTAAGTTAACTTTCTAAGTTTTTAATATGGATTTTAAGTTGCTATGTCAATTTCTGAGATCCAGGGTTATTCTTACAATCCTGTTTTTGGTGCTTCATCACATTTTTCCTGCCTATCACTCTTACATCCTCTTATGTCCTGGGCCAGCATTAGCCACCTGGAAAATCTGCATTCCACCAGGGATCCCTTTTTCAACTATATCCCATTGCACTTTGCACATTATCTTCTGAGTTGCCAAAATAGTTTCTATATTTGTTTTTACACACATTTTTCTATTTGACTATTAGTTACTTGATGAGAAGGGACTCCATTTAAATATTTTTTATCTTTACAAACTAGTTTGACTAGTTCTTCCACATATTAGAAGCTTGAGGGGCACCTGGCAGGCTCAATCTGTAGAGCATGCATCTCTTAATCTCAAATTCATTAGTTAAAGCCCTACGGTGGGTGTGGAGCCTACTTAAAATAAAATTTAAAAAAAGAAGAAGGAACTTGAAGGAAAGACAGCTAGTAACATGCCAAATATCCATTTTCTTTTCCAAACTCCAAATTTTACCATGACCCATTGCTGCTAGAAATAAAGGCTACATTCCCAATCTCCAAAGAAGCAAGATGTGATCAAGTAAATAGGAAAAGAATTCTGGGAAGATTCTTTCAAAGAATCTGGCTCAGTTGAGAGAAGCATCATTCTTTACCCTTCTGTTCTTTCTTTTTAATTAGATTGGCAACTCAGATGTGTTAACCAGAACTTCAGGAGCCATCTTGACCTTGAGAATGGAAGCCATGTGGTCAGTCAGTGAACTAGGCTGTTAGATGAAAGAGCCAGATCCAAGAGGCCATAAAGCTAATGTAGCAGATTGGAGAGGGCTACATTCATTTTTTTTTTAACATGAGGAATTAAATCCTTGAATGTTTATGTCACAATATCTTGGTGTTCTACTACTCTCAGTCAGATGCAATCTATAACTGACACAGAGCTAAATTTAAAAAACAAAAGAAACAAAAATGTTGTTAAATGCAACATTCATTTTTGTGTATGTGCAAGATAAAAGAAAAAGGGGATGATGACAGTAAGGGGATTTTTATTTAGTACATGATCCTCGCCTGGTTGTTTGACTAAATAACAAAAAATTAACAAAACATCCATAAAAGTACCATTGTGGCAACATTGTGATTCATGTGCTATCATTTGACAGAGTTGACTGAACTTTCGGAAGTGATCTCTTTTGGCTTTTGGAACACTATCATCAGCAGTGACAACTTCTAATGGTATGACTTTTTCTCAGTGTTCCTCTTCGCCTCCTTTTCCTCCACAAGCTTTCAAATGCTGTAGCTCCTTAGAGTTTTATTCTTGATCTTGTCTCTTCTTATTTGTTAATACTGTTTCTGGGTGAGCT
This sequence comes from Potos flavus, assembly GCA_028534135.1. Lineage (NCBI taxonomy): Eukaryota > Metazoa > Chordata > Mammalia > Carnivora > Procyonidae > Potos > Potos flavus. The sequence goes on from CM052885.1 coordinate 56,296,930, forward strand.
CCTCAGCTGACAGAATATCAGGTACTGAATTTACAGGTTTATGGTTCAAGACCTAGACCTGTATGTCTAACTCTCTAGTGAGCATCCTTTAGGAATTCAGAACCATCTGGGGTACAAAAATCTCATGTATTTCTACTTTCATTCTCTGTCCCAGCCAAAGATCTCAAACTGTTCCTCTTATGATATCCCCCAATTAGATTAACCCGTACCACTATCCTTAGCTAAGCTAAAATCTTAATCTCCAACTTTTTCTCTCAGATTCATGACTAATCATTCATTAATTGCTACCTTAGTAATGGAGGCTGGATTTTTTGCTTCCTATCTAGAGGCTATCGAATTAGATTATTCGCCACTAACACAGCCTCGATACCAACTTCCTGCCCCTGATTTCTTCTTCTCATAGCTCATCCTGCACTCATAGATCATGGCACCACTGTCAATTATCTTTAAAAAAAGAAAAAAAAAACGATAAATTCAAAATGTGGTCATGTGTACGGCTGCTCATTGCCTACAAGCCAATGTTCAGATTCATTGTCATGTGATGAAAAGTTCATCACACTCTAACTTCAGTGATAGTTTTCATGCTTCAGCCAAGCTGAACTTTTTCAAATCTTTTCATGCTTTTTGGACCATTCTTTTGCCTCTGCCTAGCAGTTCTTTACCCCATTGTCTTTGTCTATTGTGTTCTTTTTCATAGTTCCAAATTCATATTAAAACCTGCTTTCCCTGCACTGCTTTATAGTTCTCCTAGAGAGCTGGTCGTTTTCTAATTTATGATACCGTAAACTTCAGGATAGCACTTACAACACTGTTGTGTATAGTTTATTAACTGTGAATTTATGAGTTTGTTGTCCATATTGAACTTGAGATTCTTGAGGACTTGGGCATTTTTAAAAGTATTACTCGTCATATTTTTCTGAGATTTAAAAGATGCTCAGCATAATAATTAAAAAGATCTCTCTCTTTCTCTTTCTTTTCCTTTTTTCTATATGAAGGACAAAACGGAAATGTGGTCAAATCTATATTGATAAGACAGGCACTCAGCAATGGTGCACAGGGTTGTAAATTTTCCTTTAAAACAGATTTTAGAAGATTTTTACTGGGCAAATATGACACTAAAAGGATGCATATTCATGACGGTTTGCAACTTCTGAATGGACCTGTAGAAACTATCTACAGCCTTTATTAAAGTAAAACTCATTTAATTTATCTCAGTTTAAAGATTGCATGATTAATCCCACTGCTCTTAAAATAAAACTGTCAAAGAAAATCATACCTATGGGTCAATTTCATGATTAGTATGACATTTCACTGTCCATGGAATTTAAAATGGGTCTTTTCATCTTAGTTTCAAAGTTTGAAGAGGCTGATCTGTGAGTTTTACTTTTGTCTGCACTGATTGTATTGCTCCTTTTGAAAAAGACTACATTTTTAAAAATAGCTTTGAAGTCTAGAATCCTGATTTAGTCAAAAAAAGAGGATAAGAGAAATAGCTTCAGTTGGGTTTTCATTTACAGAACAACCTGACCTGATTTTGAAACTGAGTAAGGGGGAAGGAGCTAATTTTCAATCTCTGTTAATACTATTTGGATGACTAGGGCACTGTCTCCCAAAAAATGGGACCAACACAAATTTCAAAAAAGCTAATAGCAATCATCCATAGTTATCTTTTTTAATCATTGCAAACCTCTGACATATATTCTAAGGAAAAAAAAAAAAGCCAGTCATTAGTAAATCCTATGACCCCACCTCAAATCAGTCAGTTTCTCTATAAACTAGTGATTTCCTCAGTAACAACCCCTGCCATTTGTGCTCTAAGGAAAGTTTGAAACATCAAAATGAAATCGAGAATGAAATCAGAATGGGCTATAATACTTTATCAGATATGAAGTCATACTTATTTTTTAGCTTGATAATAATAGGACCTATTTCAAGGAACATACCATTTTATAAAGAGACAGCTTTGGCCCCTAAAAAATAGCATTTTATTACACCAGAATTTTCTGTTTCTCTTCTAACAGAAGTTACTACTATATATCAACACCTATACTATAGTAGCTGAGGGATAAATGATCATTTGTCAAATGGCGATTCATAATATCTAATATCATAGATTTCTGCCCCATAAATTGAAATATTGAAGGTAAAAGGAAAAAAAGAAAACAATGTTTGAGAAATGTAATACATTACTTGCATTTTCCAGCCTGAATTACAATGCTCAGGGATGAAAATATGTATTAATAAAACTTTATGTTTTATGTTTTAATCTTGTTTATGAAATCTTTTTTTTTAAGTATTTTTTTTTTTAAGATTTTATTTATTTATTTGACAGAGAAATAGATCACAAGTGGGCAGAGAGGCAGGCAGAGAGAGAGGGGGAAGCAGGCTCCCTGCTGAGCAGAGAGCCCGATGCCGGGCTCTATGCGGGGGGCTCCATCTCAGGACACCAAGATCATGACCTGAGCTGAAGGCAGAGGCTTCACTGAGCCACTGAGGCACCCCTATGAAATCTTTTTTATTACTGCAGTTTCAAGTTTTAATGGATTAGATTTTTGTCAACATTTCCCCCCATGGTTTGTGTTTCTTGTTAATTCAGCAGTAGAGATGCTTTTAGGTAGCTTTACCTTGGAAAGGATTTCAGGTTTACACAAACAGCATAGTCATGGGAGGTAAATTAAAAACTGAAAGAATATATATACAGCATTGTTATTCCTGGACTTTATACTAATGCATACTTTTGTGTATCCAAGTGGCTTGTTGATTCGGTGTAAACACACTAAATGTTACATGCATCAGGTTTACTCTGCTTTTTCACGTGGGCGGTCTGGTTACCTGGGAGGAAATTCCAGTACTGGGACAAAAGTAGAGCTCTCTCTCAAGGTTATTCTTTTTTAATATGATAGGAATGATGACTTCATACTCCCTTAATTGCTTATCTTGCTTCTTTTTGCTGCCAAAGGAAGGGGGCTTGTCTTGTTCATAAAAATGGATTATAAGATAGGACTCAGTATCAAAAAGATGCTGTGCTTGTGCAAGCAGGAAGTAGTTCTGTCGCCTAGCACTTTTTGGGCCTCCTTTAAGTTGTTAAGCATTGTGCCTGTGAAGGATGACACTAACTGGCCCTGGAGAAACCCCACCCCAAAGCTACCACTCCATAAAATCTTCCTGCTCAGTGGGACTTCCTATTGCATCAGAGACTACTAGCACCTGCTCACTTGGAAAGGACATCCTCATCGCCAACCTAAAATATTTACAGTTTTCTGAGCTCCTATGACCCACCACTAACTCCCTTTTAATTCTGCCAAATTATGGCGAGTTATCTGCTGCTTTCTCAACCCTTCTCCATCGTTAGCACTCATCCCTCCAATCCTCAGTGTCTGTCTGGTGTAAAATACCCTTCAATTTTTTTTTTTTCCCCAAAAGGCTAGGTCACTCCTTGACAATTTTTTTTTTGACAAATATTTTATTTTTAAAGATTTTATTTATTTATTTGACAGAGAGAGTGAGAGAGCACAAGCAGGGGGAACAGTGGGGAGAGAGAGGGAGAAGCAGACTCACCGCCAAGCAGGGAGCTCAATGTGGGGCTTGATCCCAGGATCCTGGGATCATGACCTGAGCTGAAGGCAGACGCTTAACCATCTGAGCCACCCAAGTGCTCCATTGACAAATATTTTTTTAATAAATTATTTAATCTCATTGAATCTGCACTGCATGTAGCAAAAAATTCTCCAAAGTTTGTGCATTTTGATGTTTCTGTTCAGTGGCCTCTAG